>JAMKCF010000008.1:5912675-7112675 GCA_023634235.1 Pisaster brevispinus | reverse complement strand
CAACACTAAAGAGGCAGGACAACAAATAGAACTTTTAAAAAATCATCAGACACTGTTGACATCAAAGTCAGATTTGAAGTTGCATGGTGTAGGAAAGTGAGAAATACATAACGATAGTTTACAGGAGTAAATCTTGTCACATTTTCTTCCAGAAAGATGCTGTGGTTCTTGGAAGGTCTCAGAGGTGAGACCAAGTACGAGCCATGCTTTATGCAATTTGGACAATATTCATTTCTGGGGGGGGGGGGGGGGTTGAACAACGACAAATTTACTAGAGCGGGATTTGAACCAATGACTTAGCGTACCGGTGCTCTACCAACTGAGCTATGAAGCCCAATGTCATGTATGTTGGCGGTCTCCCCATTTTGTCAATATCTTTGTTTTGGGGGGGTGCCAATCAGAAGCCATACAAGTGCCGTGTAGCCAGTGATCACACCCAAGTTTACGATACAACCAAGTTTACGAGAAGTGGCAGCAAGGGGATCACCCTTAAGGGGCATGCGACTGATTCACCCAGTCAGTTTCCCTTGTGGTTTATTACTTAATATTAATTTTTGAAACGACCGGTATTGTGTTTTCTATGATCAGGCAATCGTTCAAGAGACTCTGGGAAATTATCAGAAGCGTCTTGACGCGGAGCAGATGGCCAGTCTACTCGGTAAAGAATCCTCCCAGAATCCTTTGTGGCTATCGGTGGCATGCGAGGAGCTGAGGGTGTATGGTATATTTGAATCACTCTCTGATAAGATCAACAGCTTAGCGGACGGCTTACTCAAGTAAGTCCCTGATTAGATAAACATATACCGCAGCATTTCCAGGTTGATTGTTCCCCGCCCATTTGTTCAAACGAGGCAATTAAGGTTATGTCACAGCGGGCAAGCTTGGTGTTTACTTGGAGTCGTCCACATTGTTTAGAAGGTTGTTGGGTTTTTTTCAGAGTGTGGGGTGGACAACTTTCAGTGTCTGTTTTGTGTTTATTGTGGAAAGACAAGGATGTGTGAGTTTTATGAAACAAATATTGAATGCATTTCGTTTCATGCATTGTCAGGGAATTTAATCACTCGGTGAAATCTGGCCAAATCATTTCCCTCGGATTGGCTTTATGAAATGGAATAGTCCAGATTTCAACTTGAGATTATATTCTGCGACAATGTACTCATTTGCATCCAGTGTTTGTATATTATTGCTTCGTAAATTTGACCCTTTATACATTACATTTCATGGGAATGAGACTCTCAGAATTGTTACCGGGTAAATTTCCAGTGTGTATGTAATTCAAGACCAATTGATTGCAAAGTAGGATTTGAAACTTTGCATATAGTGAAGATACCATCAAGTGAGGTTTTGTGGAGACACCGTGTAATAAATCTCTTATGAGCTGCGGTGGTTCTGAGAACTCGACGTTTCGATCAGTATGCTCTGATCGTCTTCAACTGATTGCTCGCACCTTACATCTCAAAAAGTCTGTAAGTTGATTTTGTTGAAACATTAAACTCAGTCTTTCATGCCGCATTGAAAAAGAACAAATTCCGGTCCAGTGTAAGTTGTAAGATTTTCAACCTGCAGTTACAGTGGGGACTTTTCTTGAAATTCGGGGCCCAGCTTTTCTTCTGGTTTCCCCCCATTTTTGTCTCAGTTTGCTGGAGCAAGTCTTGACACGTTTTGAGGAGGAGAATGGCGGGCAGTTGCTGGTTGCCGCTCTGTGTCTCCTGGAGTGTTCCTGCCGTGGACTCCTTGAGACAGAGCTCTTGAACATCTTGGGTGATGAGGATAACCTCATGCCCGGGAAAAACAACTCAGGAGAAAAGGGACAGGAAGGTAACTATAATTACTGAAATAAAACTCTGAAATTATAAGTGATTTTTCAATTCTTTTTCGGACTGTGTACATATCATGTATATTGGCAAGGTCGATCAAATCTGCCCTATCAGCCCCTGTAATGCATTGGTATCAGTGACCTGAAAGGCAGGGTATCATCTTTTGGTAATTGTTAAAGACCAGTATTCTCATTTAGTGTATCCCATCACATGCATAAAACAACAAACCTGTGAAAATGTGGGCTCAATTGGTCCTCAAAGTTTCAAGAGAATAGTGAACAAACAAAATAAAATAGAATTGTGTGCTTCCAGATGCCTGAGAAAGGCTTCATGCGCAAAAGCCTAGTTCTAAATTCAAATGGTTGGGTGAAGAGTTACATCTTTTTCAAAACTACATTACTTTAAAGGGGGTCATTTGTAAAAAAAAGAAGTATTTTATGAACAGCTATCCAGTGCTCTTTACCAAGCAAGTTTTTATGGTCATTAACTTAACTATGGAGTGATCGTCACCAAAAGTACACCCTGCCTTTAAAATAACCTTTGTGCAAGCCTGGAAAGCTCAAGCTGCGACCAGCATCATTGGAACGGCATTGAACTTGTGTATGCCATGATTGCAGTCGTTGTTTCTAGAATATTTTTATTGCAATTTCTAACCACCTTCGTTATTGGATTCATTCACCCATCACTTGCTTGTTTATATACACCTGTACTTGGCTTGCCCCTTCCTTGCATCTGATGAAGTAGTTGTTGCTACGAAAGCTCATGCAGTTTTTTTTATGTTCAGTAATTAGTTAGTCTTGCTACCACTACCTTCCTTGTTTTATCACGTTTGTGAAACACGGCACTTCTTGGGTTCAAAACCTGATTATCAAAGCTGGATTTGTTTGTCTTTTTACAATAAAAAATTTTGTTTTTCATGAATGTTACACCATTAACCCATGTGTGCCTCCAATGCCCAGCTTCATGGGAAGGATAGTCATGGCTGGCTTGGTTCGTCCGTCAGAGTGACACCATGAACAACTTGAACAACACTTGGAGGCCCATGGATGACCCAGGCTACTCAAACACACTCAATGATGCCATGATATTTCCATTTTAATGTAGAGAAACGGTAAAAAATGAGAAGTAACTTTTTTCTTGCAGAAAACAGAGAGAAAACGTCCGAAGACATTAGTCCACTCTCAGCTCACAAATGGGCTCGTGTCTTTCGGGCCTTGAAGCCATTTTTACGCCCGTTTGGCGACAGTGGAGAGGGAAGGCTGGATTTTTATCATCGTGCACTCAGCAAATCTGTTAGGGCAAAGTAAGTAATACTTAACCAGGTAGTCAGGGCAATGTAGTAGTAACTCTCAACCAGGCTTTCAGGACAATGTAAGTTATACTCATTTAACAATGCAGCCGGGGCAATGTAAGTATAGTCACTTAACAAGACAGTCAGGGTAACAAATAGCAGTACCTACTTAACAAGGGGGTTAGGGCACTGTAAGTAATACTCACTTAATAAGGCAGTCAGGGCAGTGTTAGTAATACTCACTTAACAAGGCAGTCAGGGCTGCATAAGTAATACTCACTTTTTGTAACTAGGCAGTTGGCAACGTAAGTAAAGCTCACTCGTCAAGGCAGTCGGGGCAACATAAGCAATACCGGTACTTACTTAACAAGGCAGTCAGGACAATGTAATTAACACTAATTTTGTTAACTAGCTAGTCAGGGCAATGTAAGTAATACTCACTTAACAAGGCAGTCTGGGCAACGTAAGTTATACTCACTTTGCAAGGCAGTCAGGGCAACGTAAGTAGCATCTTTCGGGGCATGTTATCCTACATCAGTGTAGGGCAACAAAACTTGAATGAATTGGAATTGATCCAGGCTGCAACTCTTAATTTGGTTGAATTTATTTCCAGGTATTTCGACAATGATCAACAGAACAACTCTGAGATCAGCTCAGATGGGATCTACGCTTGGTGGCATACCAAACTGGCCAACCATTTCGAAGGGGTGACAAATCTGGAGCGGAAGGCAGAGGTAGGTGTCTTATTGACATAAATGAGAGTCTGACGTGGTGTGAACATTTAAATCTGATTTAGGATGTGGGACTTTAATTAGGGGGAGATTGACCTGATGGCATGAGCTTCAACTATGCAGGGTTGAGAAGAAGTTTCAGACTTTTGTCATGAGCTCAGACTTTTTTTATGTCTGTCTATTGAAGAAAATAGCTGGGGTTTTTTCATATAGCTATAAAGAAATCCTGCTCTTTGATGTATTTGTGGATATACTCGCCAAAAAAGGATCTTAAAACTTGCTTCGCTTTTGCAATTCCTTAGAGGTATGAACGGAACTTGGATCCATGATGGACCTTGATCTATACTTTCCACAGTTCTGTTCACTTAATCTAAAGCAAACTTAATCTATCAGGGGTCATCTGGCAGGCACTGTGAGATGACCAAGAACTTGTCGACCTTTTTCCCATGACACATTGCAAAAAATAGCCGATCTCCTGGGCCAAACTGTTTAGGGCAAACTGTATATATTTTTATGTGAATTGCCTGTATTCATGTATTTTTGTCAGTTTTGTAGTCGAGTCACCTGTGTCGAGTCCGAGTCCGAGTCACAAGTCATTAGGTCCGAGTCCGAGTCCGAGTCCCGAGTCACTTGGTCCGAGTCCGAGTCCGAGTCACGAGTCACTTGGTCCGAGTCCGAGTCCGAGTCACGAGTCACTTGTTTAAATATTGATTGCAAACCAAATGTTGTAAAATAAGCATTGGAAATGACAAAATAAAACACATTTAATTTAAACAAAGTTCTGTACCTGCAGTTACAATTTTATTTGAGGTTTAACTCCTTGCCCCTCATCCAGAAAATCTTTTAAGGATTTAAAATGATTTTTTTTTCTCTTCAAAATAACCAATTATTCACTGATTTATTTATTTCAGAAAGGTTAATAGCCAACAAATTTAAAGAAACTTTCTCTAAACCATAAACCTTGTTGGCTACCTTCCTTTCTGAAATAAATAAATCAGTATATAGTTGGTTATTTTGAAGAGAAAAAAATCATTTTAAATCCTTAAATTCTTAAAAATTTAATCCTTAAAGACACTGGACACCTTGGGTAATTGTCAAAGAAACGATACGGGGCGGAACGGCGGATGCCATGATTAAAAAAGTTTCCTGACCAAGTTTCGCGTGTGCGTGTGGAAACTGGTGCAAATAACACACAGCCATCACAGTGCAATAATGCAAGCAGTGTTTTACAGGTACCAGACATGCCATTTCCCTGGTAATTATTATGCACAATTGCTTCACGCAAGCAGTGGCTATGGTGTTAACGTTGACAAATAACCAGCATTAATATTGGTGTCGTGCATCTCAGTGTTATTGTGCGTATTGAACATACGAATCGAACATACACGCGCTGTATGTACAGTGCCATCTACTACACAATACTACTACAATAATCACGAACACTATTACTCGCAACACCATACTACAGTGTACTTCTTGTGCTAAGACGTTAATATTCCTCCATCCATGTGCACTCCGGGAATGACAATCGGATCATCGGAATCGTTTTTAATATTGAAAAAAGGTATTGTTTGTGAAAATACGTGACTCGCAAGTCACGAGTCCTCGGGGACAAGTCCGAGTCACGATAGTCGAGTCCGAGTCCGAGTCCGAGTCTTTTGCAGACGTGACTCGAGTCAAGTCCAAGTCACCGAAATTGGGACTCGAGACGGACTCGAGTCCGAGTCCTGGACTCGAGTCATACAACACTGATTTTTGTATGTATAGTTTATGTGTAGAAACTGCTGAATACTATAAAGAAATAATTCAGCGTTTCAGCCGTCTTGTTAAATTTCAGGAATACCCACATCACTTGATTAAGATCAAAGACAAGGAGCGCTTGATAGAATTCTTGAAGGACTGGAATGTATTTCATCATTATTATGTAGAAGAGTTCAGCGGAGAGTTATTGGCTCTTTGGAGACAGGTGTGTTCGCTCATTCTACCCTTTTTATCTACATATGACGCTTAATAGCATCTTTTCAGCAAAACTTTTTCAAACTGACACAGGACGCTTATAGACATGTCAAAACGACTTTTGATTGTCCCGTTTTGATTGAGGTCGGTTGACTGGTTGACCTAAAATTACGCTATCTGATATTCCATTGTGTATTGTGCACAGGCATTCACCTACCATGCTGTGGCTTTGTTATGCTCGAAATCTCCATTATTTCCAGGGTTATTGATGTGCAATCCCTGATTCAAGACCTTTGTCCTTTTGTTGCACAAACAAGGATTACAAGAGAATGATAGGCTGCCACCATAGTCTACCAATGTATCACAGTGAAGACATTCCAAAATTTCTCAGGAAAAAAAGTAAAAATTCTGGTGCATTTTATGAGAACGTTGTCTTTACTTTGTTTAGTCGGGGTTTCAAAAAATGTTTCGGAAGTTCCGAAAGTTTTGAAATAACTTTTTTATACCAGTGGATTTAAGGTGGAAATATTACACCTGTTTGTGATGTGAACTGCTTCACGTGTGTTAAAATGAGTTAAAGGTTAAAATGCTTCTTGGCTTGTCTAAATAAAGCTTGTTTTGTGAAACTTTGTGTCTACTTGATCCACAGGCATCCGACTCCCAAAAAACAATGGAGGAGTGTTACATTAAGGCTCTCGAGGTCATGAAAGATGACCCAACAGCTAACTTGGAAGACCTTGGTCTGCTGTATGAGAAAGTTGCTCGAGTGTTGTAAGTCAGTTAAGGACAGATGGGGGAGCAGGGGATGGGCAGGCTAAGGATACGGGGCATGAGGGGAGCAGCTGCCAGACCATTCCGGAAACACCCTGAAGCCTATAACACGAAACTTTACACAACTGCTTAAGACTTGTGCAAGATTTCCTGTGTTTGTGGTGCGCAACTAACGCAATGAATGTTGCTCAATTGGATTTATGCGGTTAGATATAAGTTTCATGATAGTGGCAGCTGGGCAAGCCTCTTAATTCTGTTTATGATAAATGTACGAGGTTCTTTAACACGTTGACTGCTGGTCATAGATTCGTAGGGCAAGTGTTAGCAAGTGTGGTGAGCATGCGCGCATACCAAATAGGTACCTTTTTGGTGTCTACACGTAGTACAAATTCTAAGGATGTATGTCCTCACCACTGCCAGACGCATATTTGTTGCGTTCTCAGTGATGCCAGTGTATTCAACTAACAATACAAAGACCTTTCATTCTCTACGAGTATACTCGTAGTGGCAGAATCCGTTACACCTGTTACTATGAATATACTCGTAGGCGGCAGTCAACGTGTTAACGAGCATTAACACAGCACACAGGACCTATGGCTTTACGTCCCATCCCAGCTGTTTCTGGAGTGGTCTGGCAGCAAGAGCTGCTGTGGTCTCGACGTTTCGAACAGTATACTCTGCTCATCTTCAGGAGAGTGGTGGACTGCTGGTGATGCTGATCGGCTTGGAAGGATGCACTCCTCCAAAAAGAGATTGATGCATTGTTGTAGCCGCAAGTTTACCAGTTATAGTTACTTTTTGCTATCCACCCCATGCAAAGCTTCAAACCTCACTTCAAAGAACTTGTTCTGTTGGAAACTACTTGACCAGTGTTTTTCTTTTGGTGCTGACAGTACACAGGCTGGCCAGCTGCAAGGTGGCTTTTCACTGCTGCAGAAGCTTTTCGCTGTTGAAGAAGAGCTTGGTAATCGTCCCGAACGCATGATGGTGATATACGACTTGGCTGCTTCTTTGTCTACTGCGGTAAGCTAACCCACTTCAATGAGAAATTAATTAGTTTTTTATATCAGTAGCAGTCTTTAGCTCTCCCATTCCCAATGGTAAAGCAGTTTGTCAGTTCAGTACATTATAGGGTCCTTTGCAATGTGTCCCACCCACCACATTCTGTCAAAAGTGCACCGTATATATAAATCTCTTGCTGTTATAAAAGACACTGTAGGAAGCGGTAAAATGTTGTAAATGTGTGAGTATAATCTGATAGTGTTACCCAGTGTTTTAATCAAAATTCAAAAATCAAAATGATTCATTTATCCAAAACAGTTTAAAGCTAAAAAAGACCATTGGAGTAATTGGAAACCATATGAGAAAGGCAGGTCCAGAACATCTCAGTGTATCGTAGAAAATTTGGAAGAAAACTAAATGTACCTTTTTATGCTCAAAGCAACTCCTTTGGCATTCTGATCTTGCACATCACACTTGTAGACTGTGTTAAACACTCAACATTTTAGAAATCACAAACTATTTGTATTGTTTACAAGTGTTTTTATAACAATATATCGCCATGGGTATTTTTTATTTCATAGACAAATGTGATTTCGTAGAAAAATATAGTCTTTGTTCAAGTTGGTTACTCATTTTTTATGCTTGCGAGACCTGCACAGTCTATAGAAGTTTATAAACTCGGCGTGGTTTATGATGGCGTTTAGTTGAGGTCACTTGGCTAGCTCCTGATTAATATCTCAGGCCTGGAATTACAAAGAGGTCATGGAGGCCATGGTTCCTCTGGCCCCTGGTCTCGGCCTTGGTGCCCCTTCAAAAGTTTCCCATGTACTTAAAAGATTTTCCAGTGGAAGTGCCCTTTGAAAAAAGAAAATGGCTTTGTCCTCTCAAAGAGGAGATTCCAGTCCTGATGTCTGACATAATTCCCCAACAGAAAGTTCAACTTCATAATTTTATTGTGAGAGCAATGATGCCAGATCTGAAGCCTGCAATACAGCATCGTATGAAGGCGTTGGAACTCAGTAAAGATCTCACAGGAGAAGAGTTTAGGGTAAGGACGGAACCTCAGCCAGATTATTCGGCTTTCTTGTTGCTATTTGATGAAAGCTCATTTTTGTCACTGTCTTTTTTTTGTGGAAAAACTGTCTAAGATTTATTATGTCCTACACTTGGCAAGCCACGGAAAGGGGTATACTGTTTGTGACATGTCTATCCATGGATGTGTGTGGTGGTATGTATGGGGGATGTATACACATTCAAATCAGGAACCTATTACAGTCCATTCTTAATCTACTGAAAAGCCATACACTTTCTTTATAGAAGAATTTGAATTTTCATGTTATGATTTGCATTTGTTATTTCCTTTGCGAGCAATTATTACGCTGTTATTATATTTACATATTATTTCATGTCTCCTTTTCTATCTTTAAAGAGTCAATGTGCCAAAATGTTCAATATATTCTCAAACTCTGAGTAATTTACTCAGCCTGCGCAATCATTTGAAACCATAAATTGACACTCACCCAAAATTGACCCAAATGTTGAAAGTTTGACCATACCGCGGCCCTCCTTTGATAAAACGATGTAAGTAAATTTTTTCAGATTTTGAGATTAAGCTATTTCCCCAGAAAGCGAGGGTGCTATTTTTCGATTTTTGAAACCCTCAACATTAGGCAATGCTTCGTTTCAGAGATATACTCTGTTTGTCAGCCTCAAATGTGCCAAGTTTAATTTATAAAAACACAGTATGTCACACTTACATTTATTTTGAAAGCTACAAATATGGTGTATCTGTCTGACTACAGCATTTTAGCAATGTAGTCAACATCAAACAAGCTTTTTGAGTATACTATTGCTATGCATCAGTTTGACGAGATATATTTTCCTGTATTAATACCATAGGCATGCATTATATCTGTGAAATGATGTATATTTGAATAAATTGTCAACATTTCTTCAATTATGATCAAAAACTGAAGAAAACAACCCATGGGATTCCTTTTTGGTGATTAGATAAGTGCACAAAAACTAAATTAAATTCACGATCCCATGATCCCAAATAAAAAAGGCAATTATTCTAACTTGAAACCCATTTTAAGTGGGCTTTTTTGTGTGTTTTTTTAATTTTTGACCAAAACTTCAACTCACCAAAAATATTAACATTTCTCAAACTCTAGTGGATAATTTACTCACTCTGCACAATAACATTTCATTAGAAATCCGTATTGTATCATTTGAAACCACAATCTGACACACACAAATTTGACCCAAATGTTCCATTTGACCATACCAGCATGTTGAATTTTGAGTTGATTTTTGACCAAAACATTCAAACTCACGCAATTATCAATAATTCTCAAACTCTGGATAATCTACTCAGTCTACACAATAAAATTTCATCAGAAGTTCGTGCTGTTTCATTTGAAACCATAAATTGACCCCAAAATGTTGACCCAAATGTAGTGAAAACTTGACCACGGGACTCGAACCCACACTCTGCTAAACCCACACTCTGAAACACCAGAGCTTGAGTTCGGTGTTCTTATCCGCTCGGCCATAACATGGCAGTTCCTATCTCAATGTATTTGAAATTGTCCATAAATTATACCGCTTATCTTTTAACCACCAGTGCCATTATATTTTTGTATACCATAGAGCAAGTTCTTGCTTTATGGTATAACTGTGTTCAGTGCCCTAGAGCATGCCTGCATGCTTACATAGGCCGCTTTATAAATGTTGGTATTATTGTTACTATTTGATTCACTGTTGCATACAAGAGAAGAAGCAACACCTCTGATATTGAGCGGTGGGTTTTGTGTGATTGCATCTTCCAGTTTAAGCGTGCCTCCTCACTCACTGACCTGGCCTTTATTCTACGGAAGTGGATTTTCCTACGAGGTGACAATGCATTGAGTGCAATTGAAGCTACGGATCTTGCTTTTGACAGCCTCAAAGAAGCCAAGGAAATATTCCAGGAGGTAAGTACATGTATTACTTACGTAAAATATCTGTAAAACGTATGTAGCCGTCTCTCCCGTGCTTTATTCACTTACTTTTGGTCTTAAATATTGTTGAGATTTCTGTTAAAAAGGTCTTCAAATGTCTTAAATTTGACTTTTTAAAGTGTGCCGATAAAAAAAAGGAATTAATTCGAAAATAATAATTCAGTGCAAAAGATCTGTCTTTGTTAGTGCTTTTGGGAAGAACTCAATGCTGATTCAATTTTGCTCAACTTTATTCTGTAATTCTCTCAGAATGTACTTTTTGGCAATGTTCGTGTTTATTTTTGCCAGTTGGGAGACCAAGCAAATCTTGGAAAGTGCATCATGACGGACGCCATGTTACGCAGGGATAATGATAGACAATTAGGCCTGAAGGTAAGACCCCTGGCTAAACTTGGACCTTTCAAGGTATAATCAATTTAATTAATTCCCATTCATTTTACTTAGGGAGAGCGGGTCATTGCTGGATTGTGTTAGTGAAAAACAAACCCCGGATAGTGATAAGACATTTGGCATGCTATTTGGCTAGGTGCAGTTGTGGAACTTGGAATTTTTTAGATTTTTTGAAAAAAAAATGGCGGATTACCGACTTTTTAATTAAAAACTGTTACTCAATAAGTGAGCGATGGTATCATTGAGTGTTAAACTATAGAAAAAAGTCTGTAGTAAAAAAGACTTCTTTTTTTTTAAAGGGATTATTGCAGAAAGCCTGGACATTTGCTGGCAATTTACTTGACCTTTTAAACACTTGGGTTTTGTACTCAAAACTATTTTCTGTGCCTCTACGAGGTATTATATTTCCGGAACTCATTGGAACTTCCAGAGTAATTATTTTCTTTAGAAGGGATTGTTGTCACAATAAATAAACTTGACAACGGAAATGCAACAAAGACAACAATGGTGTTCATGTAAGCACACTTGTAACTGTGCACGCTACAAAATGGAATGTTCAGGTGAATATGAACGTCAACCGTCCACAGCTGACCGCAACAAATAGAGGGTGCTCCGAAGATGTTCTGGGTGTTAAAAAAACTTCTGCCGCAAATAGGTAGTTTGGAAAAATGTGGCATGTATACATGTCATTTGACATGAAGTGGTTAAGAGAATCAGAATGTGAAATTCTTCATTAAAGCGATGTAATTTTAGGTGTTAAATGTGAAATCTTACTTTTGTTGTTGTTGTTGATGCAGTGATCCCATTGAGTTGCTTGTCTTCTGTTTTTATTTGTTTTTACTGTATCCATTTTAATTCCCCTACTCATCACCTGTTCTTTTCAGAACACCTTCAAACAATTAATCCTTTGCTCCTCTTTTTGCTATAAATGGATATGTTTGTGTTTGTTCTTGTTTATGCCTCTGACGAAGGTCCGGATTGGATCGAAAGCTATAAGGCCATCTCCCCTACTAATTTAATATATATATATATATATATTCCCGCATTGTAATGCCTACAATGTGGTACCACCTTTATGGTCCAGTGATCCAGCCTTTCACACTGACCATCCTTTGTCCTCACTTCTTCACTCTTATTGGTTCTTAGCCAGTAAATTTACAACTCTGATTGGCTATATTTTCCCGCTTTTTTCTGGATACTCTCCCTTAATCCTTTGCTCCTCCTTTTGCTATAAATGGATATGTTTGTGTTTGTTCTTGTTTATGCCTCTGACGAAGGTCCGGATTGGATCGAAAGCTAAGGCCATCTCCCCTACTAATTTTATATATATATATATATTTTTTTTTTTGGGGGGGGGGTGTCAGGGCCGAGTGATGTAGTGCTTCAGACCGCAAGTTCGGGTGGGCGACTAGAGTGACTAGACTGTGTGACATAGCTCTCGAATTGACTAGATCGACCATGCTCTAGTGCATGGTCTATCTAATCAATCTCCCTGTGCTCTATGGTTTCTGGTAAGTCTAGTCACTCTAGTCGCCCACCCGAACTTGCTCCATGGTGTTTTCAGAGTGTGGGTTCAGGTCCCGGTAATGACACTTGTGTCCATTACTATAAGTGCAGTTTCCTACAGAATGATTTTGAGAAACTTGGAGTTAGTGATAAATAAATTTCCCAACTTTTGTCATTCATATTTGATTTGTAATTGGAATCTTGAAGTCAAATGCGATACATGTTTACATGAATAGGCATGATTTACAGTGGGAGACTTTTGAAACAATAGCAGGCATCCCACTCACAGGGTCTAATTGTTCTTGCGTGGGACGCCCTCTATCATCTCAAAAAGTCGTCCATTGCTGAAATATTCTTCTGTCTTGTAGTTGTACAAAGAGGCCGAAGAGATAATTATGCAGGCCTGTGGAGAGATGAGCATCCTGGGTTCACGTATTGTCATCAACTTGGCCATCCTCCTTGAAGAGATGGGGCGAACTGAAGAAGCTTACGACTATTGGCAACGAGGAAAAGTATCCAAAATATGGGTGAGCTGGAATCATTCAAGCGATGTACAACATCTAAAACAATAGTGTTTGAAAAACACATTCTGGCTTATTTTTGTAACAATGGTCAATCATTTGTATTTCAATAGACTGTGCAAGTCTTGCGAGTATCCAAAACGACTTGAATGAAGACTATATTTTTGATAATAGAATAAGAGAGTAGAGGATGAGGTCTTAAATGGCTGTTCTTAAAACTGGCAGGGTCATGGCTCTGCGATAAAGGACTGAGCCGAACATGAGATCCTTAATCGCACGGCCACGACCCTGCAATGTTTTCAATGTTTAAGACCGAGTCACCACCCTTTTATTTCCAATTTACAAATACCTTTTCATTTAATAAAAAACATCCAAAAAACCTTTAAAATGCAAATACAAACTTGACAGTATAGCCTCAGCTCGCTCAAACTATCGCACGCAAGTTTTAAACTTGCATGAGCCAAATATGCGATCCACCAATTTAAATCGGGCAGTGAAATCGTATTATTGTGCTCTCTTTTGACTTTATTTCCTTAGGCCATGTTTAAATACTCCTCATCACTGTGTTTATATCCCACATCTAAACATTGCCACATGATCTCCTCTCGACCAATCAGAATGGTTAATCTGTCCCTGTTTGAAAAAAATACTTATAGTAATTTGGTATATTATACAATTTCACTTTAAATATAATACATGTAAGTTTCTTAAAATTAACATTGCAACAAAATTAAAACTTGTGACAAGGATGCTCAAAATTATTTTTTTAGAAACCCATATTGCAATCACGCCCAAATTTGTGGGACCATAACATAGCTTGAATGATATCATAAAGGTCACTTCGGCAACATTCTTATTGTTTACAAGTAACCAGAAACGAAGGTCAAGTTTTATTCTCGGGTTTTCTTTGTTGATTCTTTAAATTGACTTTATTTTTTATATATTTCATGAAATTTTACTTTCCCAACAATATGATATAACTTTTGTAGCCATAAACTAAGTTAAACTAAAGTATTTGAAGAAACAGAATCGCACACACTTGAAACTCAATATGGTTGGGACCAACTTGGCTCTAGAAGTTTGAGTACGAGCAAGACTTGCACAGTTTATTTGCTCCTTTAAGATTTAAAATTGTCAGTAGCCCGCCCTCTGTTGGTCTCCCTTTACTCTAGTTAACTTAGTCCTCCTTTGACTTTGCAGGGCCACACAGAGATTCATTGTTATGTGAATGTGGCCTTTGAATGTGCTCAACATAGTTGGTGAACCCATACTGTTAAGTATTATGTAAGCCCTTTCACGGCCTGAGTGGAAATTTCCACTTGGTTTTCAGATGTCAGCCACCTTTATAAAAAATACAGCTAAACAATAGTGTGTGGACTCTTTGATTGGGAGCAAGTAGTGGATGGTCCTGATGCAAATGTGATTTGTTTCACAAAAGCCCAAAAGCCATATATGCCCTGGAATTGTTTACTCAGTCTAGTAGGGGAGTGTCTTGCCTTACTTTAAATTTGCACCACCCAAGAAAGATCAGTACACCACATTTGTACTGTCACTCTCTGTGTCCACTGGGTGCTTTATCTGGTCCTTGCTCTATGATCTGATCAACCTTTTCTAAGGGCTATTTTAATGAATGTTGGCCTTGCCCTGATTGAAAGATTTTAGACTTACCCTCAGCGACTTCAAGGTTGTGCACAACTTTGGTAAGATTGAAAATATAATTGTTCACAGATTTGCACAAAACTTACATAGTATAAAGATAGTCATGGTGGGAAACTTCCCCATTTTTTTGCCTGAAATGCTAGAGTTTTTGTGAAATGTTTTGGAAGTTTTCCATCATGACCATTTCTCAAAAACATATAAGTTTTTTTTTTTCCTTCACTATTTTCTTGGGACTCCGATGACCGATTAAGCTTAGATTTTCACCGTTTTTTAATTTTTTTTAATTTCTTGTAAATGCTGGGTCACATTAATTCACATACTGGTCATTGACACTTAGTAATGTTGGATGCGTGTTTTAACAACAACTGTATCAAGTAATAAACCTCAGAAGAAACTGACTGGGTACATTTTATATATTTTGGGTTTGAACAAAGAAAAATTGACTGGAGCGGGACTTGAACCAATGACCTCCGGATTAACGTACTGGCACTCTACCAACTGAGCTATCCAGCCCCTATAATGGCGGTCTCCCTATTAGTCAATATCTTTGCTCGGGGGGTGCCAGTCAGAAGCCATTCAACCCTAAACTGCCGTGTAGCCAGGGTTCACACCCACAACTAGTCTTAGAAGAAGAAGTTGCGGGCAAACCTATCATCTCTTTCCAGACCCACCATCTTTCTTAACCACTTCACATTGGGTTTTTTTCTTTCTTTTTTTTTCTCGCCCACCTTTTTTGGATTTTGGGGGACCATTTGGAGTAATCATTTTCTCGTTTGAAATTATCGTTGCCACAATAAAACCCAATCCTGATTTGACGAAGGAAAGACAACAAAGGTTCTCATAATTAGTTGCGGAATTTGTTTCTGTCGTGTGAGAAAGTTGTTGGCAGAACCTTGGCCGTGAATCTGCCATGCTGGAATCTCGAACGCTCAGACTTGCCTCCCATTGAGCTAAATATAATGTCAATGTTGGCAGCCTGTCCATTATACTTGTATACCACATTTGTGCAACAGGACAAAGGTCTGGAATCATAACCCCCCCCCCCCCCCCCCCCGCAAAGGGATTTTACGAGGCAAGTTTTCCAGATCCTGTTGTCGCTCTTTTTACAGGTGAAACAAAGCATATCCCTCAACAGCCTACACACTGGAAAGACTGGGTGGATAAAAATGTCCGCATATCAGCAATAAATTGAGGAAATTCCCAAGTTATTTCCGGGCGTTAAGAAATGTTCGCTTTAAGTCTGTCCAGAAAGAATTTGTGTCTAAATCGTCATCCGACATGAAGTGGTTAAGGAGAGAATATTTACATGTTGCACCTAAAAGAATTAAGTCAAGGAGAAAGGACATGAATAAGTAGATTCGTGCATAAAAAATAGTTCGTAGAACCGAGGGCATGTTTCTTTTTCTTCTTCTTTTTTCCCTGTATTTTTATATAAAATGTATTTTAGTTTACAAAGATCAACTCGTTTGTTGAGCGCCGGCACGTTAAACCGGAGGTCGTTGCTTCAAATCTCGCTCTAGTCAGTTTTTCTTTGTTCAACCCCAAATTAGTTCTTTTCCTATTAAACAGTTTTCTACAGACATGTGACAAATCTACAGTAAGCGAACAGCAAACTGCAGCAAGTCTACTGTTTCATGTAACTTCACTTTCATGGATAGTGTCACATCTGAGTTGAAATAAAACTTTCAATTTTACTTTTTCCAATTATATGTGCAGCTCAAGGGGATTGATCATCCATCAACACAGCGTGTGATTAATTCTTTGAACGAACCCAGGATGAAAAGAGTCGCTGAAAAACGGGCAAAAGAAAAGGCCGAACTTGAAGGTAGGGACTAGGGGCACATTGTTACAATAATGCTGATTTATAGGCAAAATTATCAAGAAAGATACAATAAAAGTAACATGTGAAAGTTTCCCGCTGAATACAGTATGTACTTGTTGAGAAAACAGCAAAAAAACTGTCACGGTATTTTAACAAGAACATTTAATCCAACCGAGAGGACAGTGGGTACCAACCGCATCTCTGGCTGCAGCTTTCGCGAATGGACACCAAAGCGATTCACGCATGAATCATTTCTCATATTCAAATGTCTTGGGGTCAACAATTTTCCAAACCATATATAACTTCAACTGGAATCCTTTCTCAAAATTGATACAAAATTGAATATGAATGACAAATGTAACGTTGGATAAAACTGCAGGTCTCTATTCTTTTAGTGGATGTCCCCTGTTTGCAGAAGGGGGGAATTCAAATCTTCTGATGACAAACTTCTTCTTACTATTCCTTTAAGTTCCAAATCCCTTGACAATAGGTCTTTTTCAATAGTTGGCCTTAACTTTGGAACACAATTCCACCAACATCAGGGATGCCCCATCACTCACTTTTTTTAAGGAAGCGCCTTAAACACTTCTTATTCACAACACCTGAGTAATTTTCCTATTCCTTGTTGAGCGCTTTGATCTTCCATGTAAAAACGCTCTACAAATACTTTTACTATTAGTAGTATTAATTAAGAACTAGGGAGTGTCTAGGTGTGGCTGATGGGATAAGAGTAGACTAGGTGTGCAATTGGTAGCAGGCCTTTTTGAACCGATCCTGCTTGGAAATGTACTGTTTTGTGTTAAACCACAGCAAAAGTGGGTCAAAGGAACATGTCCAGTGATAATTTGGAAAGGTCGATCTGACACTATTCACAAGCCAAGTCAAAGTGATGACATCAGATGTTGTAGCTAGTTGTATTATTAATGTGAAATGTGTGTGACAGCTGTAGCATTGGCTGTTTTTATTATGTCTTTTATCTTCATGCAAATAAGGGTCTTTTGTTTTTATGAGAAAATGTAGAACTGTATCACTGAAATATTGACATAGAGTTAGATTTTATTCAAAGGAGTTTTTTTTTTAACCAAGTGAGGTTATCTGGTGGTGTTATCCCCAAGTCTTGAGGGATGATGCCAGATGTTCAGGCTTGTAATATTTGAGTGAAATTGTTATTATGACACATCTAGCAGTAAGAGCTGATTTTATTCACCTTCTGGGGCCAATTTCAGAGCGCTGCTTAAGGGTAAGCAAATTTTTGTGCTAACTATAGCAGCAAAAACATAAGCATAAGTGTACAATGTATTTCACAGGTTAGCTAGAAAATTAGGCAGCCAGCTTGGGCGTTCAACGTGGATTTGAATTTTTATATCATTCATTTTCATACAGTAAGCACCAGAGGTTAGCATACCTTTTCGTGTGCTTATGTTTAGTAGCGATATGAAATGGAAATGCGTGCAGTAAGCACAAAATCAGCTGTTAAGCAGCTCCATGAAATTGGGCCCTGCAAAAAGCATAATCTCCTTGCTTAGGCCACCACCCCTGAGGTCAAACTATAAAAGTTCGCACACGCCGTTCTGCACACCTCTTAACCGATAAGTGATTTTCGTTTTGGCCTCAGTGAGGGCGCTATTTGACCTTGTGGCATCAAATATAAGGAGGGTCTATTCTTTCTTTTGATGAGAGACGTACAGTTTTTTAAATTTTTATTAAGGTTAAGGTTTAATATGAGTGTGTCATTAATTTATGTAAGTAAAATTTAGAAGAAGTATTCTAGTATCGTATTCATAAATTATATTCATATTTGTGCATTGCACTTTCATTTATTCTTAATAATACATTTTCCGATATGATACCTCAGGTATGTGCATAACTATTTAGACAAAATTATTTTGTTTTGTTTTTCTCCAAATGAAATTTGGATGAAGAAAGTAATTATTTAATATCAAATCAGGTTGGAAATTACACTAGTGCCTTTATATTTGAATTTGATGGAGGTAACAATTTTTACATACATTATGTGCATGGGGGTACGCATGCACATTCACTGAGCAATTTTTAACTGTAAATAAAATAAGAATTGGCCTTAAATTTGACATGTTTTGGTAGACTCTGAAGTGCCAAAAAGGACTACATTTTTAAGTCCCCACCCCTAAATTAAGTAGATCAAGAGGTTTGGACAGGTCAATATCAATGTGCATTGATAAAAACAGAATTATTATATATTTTTTTTAGAATGTAACTTTCATGTCTTTCAGGTATATTTGTATATTTAAGTTTTAAAAAATTTAAGCTCCATCTGGTGTAGGTTTTCCCAACAAATTTCGGAATTTTCTCAAAAGCCGCTCAATCCCATGAGAGTTTCACACATGCAAGCAAAATAAGGTTTCTTTTGTTTTGTTTTTGGTGCATTCAAAAGTTACATTGCATTCTTCTAAAGTATTTGGCATTCAAATTTGCAAACAACTGGGTGCATGAGAGGTAGGCGTTTTAACTGGCATTTGGCCAGCAGACCACCGTTAGGGGAAAACACTGGCATTGCGATACATTTAAAATGCCCAGATAAAGAAATTGATGATGCTTTTTGGTTGTTGATTGATGATCTGTTTGATTTGAATGAGCCAGGTGTTAAATTGAATGAAGTTTGTGAAATTGGATCGGAAAACCTATGAACAAGCAGTTTTGCGCACATTTGCAGGGAATGGTTTACAACGAACAGTGCGGCCACTGAAAAAAGCAAGGAAAGCTGTGTCAATTTAAAATAAGTTGGCAATGCACAAAATAACTAAATAGATATGAAGTGTTGGCATTATAGTATGATGGATTTTTATAAATTTTGAGACAAGTATTAAAAACACAAATTTAAACTGAAACTTCTTAAACATGACAGACGGCAACGGACCAACATTATAAATTCAATTTGCAACTCCTCATGTGAGTTTTTTTTTATTAAATAATGTACGTGTATCGAGTTTTTGCAATAACAATGTGAAACATTTATTTTGTATTATATACCTTCACACACAGATCCTTGTTATTTGTTATGGTGGAACACGCCTCATGTTTCATCTTCTATTTTACCATGTTCCACTGAGTATACTGCCGCGACACTCCAAAATTTAATGAAGGAGTCCTATATGGATAATTGTAGGATGCTTCGCAGCGTTGTTTTCCAAAATGATAATGCCCAACCTGTTTGTCCAACTGAGGCAAGGTAATGTCACACTAGACAAGGCTGGTGTGTATATGGAGTCGTCCACATTGTTTTGAAGGGATTTTTATTTTTTTTTATTGTTCAGAGTGTGGGGTGGCGAGTTTTCGTGTCTATTTTGTGTTTATTGTGAAAAAAATGTCAAATGACAAGGATCTATGCGTGATGAGTTAAATAAAACAAATATTGAATGCATCATTGTAGAATATTATAATCTGGCTGGTCCATTTCACTCGGCTAGAGTTTGTCAACTGATAACTGAAGAGGCTGATTTTATGGCACTTGACCTCATTAGCATAAGATCATATGCAAATTAGGTCAAGATTGTTATCCCATGGTTATAGTGTTGAGCAAACGGAAACTTAACTAAAACTACAATTCTGTACTCAATTAAAAATAAAAATAGATAAAAACACAATTGGATTCCTTCAGTAACGATTGATTCTCTGCTTTGGAACACCTTTTAGTTTAATTCAAAACATTTTTAATTAGTCCAGTTTGTTTACTTTTTTTAAACGACTAACAAAATGTTGAGATTTTTGTTGTTGTTGACAGGTGACTCCTAGCAATGTGGCCAAAACAGAGAATCGATATTTTTCTTGTCTTTAAAGTAGAATTGAAACATCTGAAATAAAGTAACCATTTTGTCAATGCAGTTGAAGATGTACTAAGAATCGTAAGCGGTTTATGTATAGAGTCGTATTGTACTGTCTGCACCACTCGAGAAAAGCCACGGCTGTGTTGGATGGAACTCACACGCCAAGACCCCAAGGCTGTTGGTCACCTGATGACCCCGTAGAATCTTGACCGGTACAATCTGGGCGTTTTGGAGGAGGTCACTGGAGGAAACAAAAAAAAATTCAATTCATCAATGTAAAAAAAAGTTGATTGTACGATGCTAGCTCAGATTTTTGGGCTGATTTGACCTGAAAATTTAAAATTCTGAATAGCTAGCTTGCATGTGCGTCAAGCGCTAAAATTATTAACGCAGCCGCGCTGTTTACTAACCAATCCTGCAATGAGTTTTGTGAAATGTGCGCGTGCTGCACGCTGTTCCTGCGCAAAACGCATAACTGTGTGTTCCAAATTGCCCGTAAAGATTTACGTCATATTGCAACCTATCTATAGGTTCAAGAAACTTATAAGCTTTTGTTTAAGGACATATTAGTAGTTGACTAAAAACTTAAAATTATTTTATTGTTGGGATCCCGGCATTATCTCAAGTCCACCAGCCATGTACAGACAACTTGCATGTAACATGTATGTTGTGCATTGTCCAGGGCATACTTGAAATTGTGTGTATGTCTTCGTTTTGAAACCACATCATACCACATTGATATTCCTCTTAAAAACAGTCTAGATTGTAGGACGGAGGGAAACATGCACCAGGCAAGGAGTTCCAGAGAGATGCAGTATGGGGAAATTTACAATTTCCTCATAGAGGTGCCGTTTGCCATTTCAAAAACAAAGCATCAGGCCTGCTATTTCATGTTATAAACAATGGTAAAGATTATTGGGAACTATTTGTCTATCCTAATTGTGATGATTTGACTAGAGCTACATTAGTAGATACAAAAATGACCCCTGACCCCTCACACATCCTTCACTTAGCTGTCAAACATGCTCTGTGCTGTAATGGGGCCATTGTGATCGGGGTCTAGGTGACCAGTTGTCACTGTGCCATGACAGCCATAACTGTGATCCTTTCATTTGAAATAGTCACTTCAAACGCCCAGCCATGACTATTGGTCTAGAAAAATACTCGTGCGATTAGTCACATAGTCCCCGCCAACTTCTATTGGTCATAGTTGTCACCCTGACTTTGGAGTGACTGACTATTGGCTTAGAAAACCGAAAATCAATTTTTGCTTGCTGGATCACTCTTCACTGAAGATCACAACGTGTGATATAAAAAAAATTTTAAGCATTCAAATCTTATTGATGAATAAATGAATCACTTACTTGTAGACCTGACCATGACAGACGATGACCAAACCATCATCCCCCGACGAGGCAAACAGTGGATAGCGACGATGGTAACAAACATGGCGAATAGCCTGCCTGTGGTTACGTAATGTCTTGTAAGGTCTGACCGACAAATCCATATCAAACCAGCTCAACTTGCAGTCGTAGCTACTCACGAGTACATTGTCACCTAAAAGAAGCAACAAAGAATAAAAACAAGGTGTAGAATTTCAAGCCAGGAATTTCCTATTTGAAGGGGGGGTATTGCCACTTTCAGCTTTCAGCCCTGCCCTCATGATTTCCTCTTGCTCAATATGTGTTAAGAACATCTCTTTTAATTTGTAAAATGATTGTCCTCCATACCTCCAGGGTGGATGGCAATGCTGGATATCCATTTTGCATTCGTCAGTAATTTCTTGGAGAGTTCCTGCTTGAGAAGGTTGTACACACGCACGTAACGCTGAGTCTAAAAAGTGGACAAAAGTATCTGGGTTATTGGTCTGGTAAAGAAATCGAGAATGCCTCGAGAGAGTTCACTGTACCATGGAAATAACACATAACTAATGGTTACTCTTATGAGCACTGCACGCTTACTAAACCTTTTTATTCAGGGAATAAGACAAGACACAACATGGCCGACTCTGAATATGAATATAGCGGATGTCCCCCATCCAGGAACTAAGCAGTTATGGTGAAGTGGCTCACTAGTTTTGTGACTGGCCAGAGTCCAGTGTCAGAGAGCTGATTGAGCACAGAAAGTTGCAAAGCACAACAAAATCATGCTTACTAGAATAAGATTACCAGCCAAAATACCATGTCACATGTACCATCTATGACACTTGACAGGTACTCTGCTTAATTTTGCTTAGCAGTAAAAAAAATTCAGCAATATTTTCTCCTTAAGGTCAGGATTCAAACCCACACTTTGCTCCAACGAAATATACTTGTGAACGATATTTGTTTTGAATTACTCACAGCAACAAAGAAGTACGGCCTTGTTGGATGGAAGGCAATACATTGTATGAGACCTTTGCTTTTCTTGAAGGGTGTTTGCGATCTTCTCTTGGACAGTTGATGGATGAGGACCGAGGAGTGACCGCCGTCCGGTACCACTGTGCCGAAGTAGTCTCCCTTTCCATGCCACACGACCTGCTTGGTTGCCTGAGTAACAAAACACACAAAAGACAGATTTCAAGGACATGTTATGGAAGGTTGTGTAATCATTGTAATGGAAGTGTGGTGGCTGATCCGTTGAGTGCACCACACCCAAGCTCTGGTGTTGTCGGAGTATTGTCTTTGTGTTCCAGTCTTGACACTTGACACTTGACCCTTACCGCTTCATTCTTCGGAAAGACACTGAACCACTGGACTTGGTTGAATGTGAGATTAGTTACCCAATGCTAAAATCAAAGGAGTCAAGTCAGTAATGTTGTTGGTATTTTGAGCCCTGCCATCATACCTTGAAGTGTGTGAGACACAACCTGAATCCCTTCTGTTGCTCCTCCTCTGACGACACGGTCCACTCGACTAACGCAGACGTCTTGACCTCCTCCGGCTCCACATAAGCCTCTATCAGCCGATCTGTGTCTGACGCTACCAGCTTGTCTCCAAGCTCGGGGTTGACCAGGTGGACCTTGTTGTCCACTGAGACAGCGACGAGGCAGATGGCGGGGTTGGGGCACCAGGCGACACACTTGACAGTACCTTCTACTTCCAATTTCTTCATGCAGCGACCGGACGAAACCTCCCAGAACCGTACTGTTTTGTCGTCGGACCCTAATAGACAATTCACACACAAAAATTGTTAAAGTCTTTCAAAATTTGGTTTCTTTTAGAGAGAAAAAAGAAAGAAAACAGTTTTATGTTTTGTGAGGGATTCAATGCATGCTCCTATAACTTGCTTATTTCTATTCGGCAATTGAAACTTCCAATGCGGACTTGAACGTATTTTTACTGGAGGATTGCCACTGGTAGGCACTTTATAACCAGTGACCTTTCAGACTAAAATAACCAATCTGAAATAATTATGATGTAATAAAACTCCCATTGGCGACCAGACCTGATACATCATTCTTCTCATTCAAAACTTGTGTGCTTGAATTTTACAATCCAAAATTAAATTCCACTTTTCAATCTGACAGCGTCTGCTCTCGGGGTGTGTCTAACTGCCGTTGCACTAGCTGCCGGCATTGAGAGTCCTTCTTTTTGTCCCTTTCTTTCTTTCAGTTTGCCTCCTCCCCTCTCCCTCTTTCCCATTCCCCCCTTCTCACAACCCCCATCCCCTCCCCTTCAACTGCGGTAGGATGGCTCTGTAGAGGCGCTGGTTACCTGTTCCATCTTGCCACTCACTGGCCATTGGTTTCACTGGTTTCATTTATTGTATGTTGCTGTAAATACTTAATTTGTTATACATACATATTCAGCTTTTTTACTACTTTGTATATTTCTCTTTGTGGTGTTGTGCCAGTGAAGAGTTGTAATAAAATATAAAACTAGAACAGCGAAGCTGCCATGGCGAGCTGCCGATCGCCAGATAGAAGACCAATTACTAATTGCAATAAGGAGTTATGACCATTTAAGATTTTCATTTATTGAATGCGGACGGCCGGACAGACGGACGGAAATTGTCATTACATAGGCTCACTCTGCTTCGCAGCTCGCCAATAATATGAGTAAATAAGACAAAAAATGGAGAAATGGAGAGTTCCGATGTCTGACCTGATACTAGCCACTGTCCTGTGGGGTCCACACTGATAGTGCGGACGTAGCTACCATGACCCTGGTAGACTACTGCCTGGGCAGTCGGGAAGGGCTGAAGGTCTTTAGGTTTGGGTAACTTGGGAAGGAGATCTTCCGGCTCAACCTGGACCTGTAACAAATTTGAAAAGAGTCTTTCATCTCTTGCTCAATGAATATGAATTTGAAATTATTTTTTTAAAAAGAGGAAAATAGTTGATACGCTGAATAGAACCAATACCAAGGTTTGTTATGTGACACCTGCTTGAAATGTTAAGATTAATAATAATAATAATAGTAAAAGGTTCTTATTTAGTGCTTTATGACACACCTATAGGGTCATATCAAAGAACTCACTATTTGTTTTTCAACAGGATAAGCAGGGTTTTGAATTATGAGACCAACTTATGTAGCACCTTATGGTTTACAAGGTGCTGCGGCGCATTCAGCAGCCACTGCCAGAAACACCGGGGGCAAACCCCTTCTCTTCACGGTAAGTGTAACTCGGTTCTTCTTTTACGTGCATTACACAACACACGTGACCTACGCCTTTTACATCCCATCTTAAACAAAGCAATAATGGTAAAGTATCTTGCTCAAGGAAACAAGTGCCACGACCGGGACTTGAACCCACACTCTACTGATCAGAAACACCACAGCTTGAGTCCAGTGCTCCGTCATCAACAATATATCCAATCACAATAGTTTTACTTACTCTCATGCGTCTTTGTCTTGGGCAAAGGTATAGATCCAAGCATCGTTCAAACCGCTCCCGTACGAAATCCCTATAGGCTGGTAGCTTGCGCAAGCACTCGATGCTTTGAGGCAGGAAGTCCATCTTACGATCCTCGGGGTGAGCCTCCTTCCACTCTTTGATCTAAAAGAAACAGAAGCAGAAAATGTTTCAAACTCTATTGTTGTTTTTCATGCTAATAAAGAGAGGACACTCTGTTTGGGATTGTTGAGAGTTGAGAAATTGTGTTCACTTAGCCCATAGCAGCTTTCATTAGACAACGTACACCGGTCTAGCCCTGTGAAGGGTTCGAAGCAAAATGAAAGCAGTGTTTCTTTTTTTTCGCGTATAAACTGTGATTACTTGTTATACCTCTTCTTCTGTCGGCAGATACTCCGGTGGGGGTCGGTAGGATTCCTCATGACCCGGCAGCTTCTCCTTGGGAGCAGCGATGTGGGAGTGGTGGCGTTTGGTCAGCTCTGCGTGGGCCTCGTTACTCCAGATGTCATAGAATTTGGGCATACCGTCGTCGGCCTTCTTCTCTTTGCGCGGCTTCAGCCACCCCATGCGAAAAGCATGTACCATTTTACTGACCTTCAAAGGAAAAAAGTATTTTTAATATTGTTAGATGAATGAAGTAAAACTCACCATTGGTAGATTAGTTAGTTTTTTATATAGTGCTTTATCTACAAAGCACTTATTAATATTATGCTTTTCAAAGACAAGTTTTTTTAATGTAGTAACTTATAAGGGTTTACAAGGTGCTGTGGCATATTCAGCCACTGCCAGAAACACCAAGGCAAACCCCTTCTCTTAGCGATAATTGTAACAGGGTTCTTTTACGTGCATTACACAACACTCAGAGCCTACAGCTTCCAAAGGATAAAGCAACTATAGTTAAGTGTCTTGCTCAAGGACACAAGGGGCTAAATCGGGACTTGAACCCACACTCTGCTGATCAGAAACACAAGAGCTTGAGTCTGTTGCTCTTAACTGCTTGGCCATGACCCTCCTTCACATTATCTGCCAAAATGAGACAATGCTGGAGGCAGCAAACCAGGTAGTAAACCAGCGTAATTCTGCTTTAAATATTAAATTGAAAAAAAAAAAACCAAAACAAGATGGCTGTTCACTGTGGGAAGATCCCAAAAAAGATTCAAGGTACACACCTTCTCCTTTTCAAGAAGTGATGGAATGAAACTGCGTTTGTGCTCCGGACGCCGCGTTACGGGATGGATCATTTTCTCATGAGTGAAGAAGTCAGTGTACGGCTCGTATGGGTCAAAGGTCGTCTCTGGGTAGCGGCCGTCTTGGATGCGCTGTATTAAAGCCACATCTTCGTCTTTGAGGACGATGTCGGTGCCAGTCATTTTGTCGTACACTGTACGCCTGAAATGCAACAGATACAGGATTTGTGTTACAAAACATCAAGAGTCGACTTCATGATGTTGAGATGCACTTAATTTTTTATTGACTGTATTATTTAATTTAAGTCCATTTAAAATGCGATCACACACTCCTCGTAGGGTTTCTCAAATCTAGTAAAAGTTCTGGAATATGCTAATATTATGCTAATTACATGTTGATTTCTTGTTGATCGAACCTGTAAAATGCCCTTGTGCTCAAGACATTTTTTTCTGCTTTAGCAAAAATTGTTTGCCAAACTAAGTAGACAAAATTTGCTTACCGTTAAGCAACCCTACGAAAGCTTTAAGGACTTAGCTTACCAGTAATCTGGGTTGTCCATTTTCTCCAAAAATTCCTCCAGTTCATCTCTCTTTGGGGGTCGCATAATCTTCTTACCCGTGACATCGTAGCCAATGTGAGGATAGTCGTCATACCACTCCATTGGTATGTTGCCCACTGTGTTACGGATGTCCTGCAGGTCAGACAGAGTGACCAAAAAATCAAAACACAGGCCTGGAATTTCATCTTTGAGAGGGCAAGGCCATTTTCATTTTGCAATGGGCACTGCCATTGGAAAATCTTAAAGTCTGTTAGATGGCATTTTATCAGTTAAATGCTCAATTGCTTAATACTGGGGCCCAATTTCATGAAGCTGCTTAAGCACATTGCTTAACAGTTTTCTGTTGAGCCAAAATGTTGGCTGGTTAGCCTTATTCTGGTAAGCGTAATTTTGCTGTGCTTAGCTTTTTTCTGTGCTTAAGCAGCTCTATGATATTGGGCTCAATTAAACTCCCTTGTACCTCATCGGCAGTTAGCTCTATTAATTCATGGTATGACTGGTTTTCTTATCTAGTTTTTTTCCCCTCCATAAATGGCTTTGAACTGTTGTGTGCTGTGTGTGGTCAACTTGTCATCGTTAATGCAAACATTCTTGGCTTCAGAAGCTTATTTAAATTTGTAGCTGAAGGACCCAGCGGCAATGGAAGGTAACCAATCAAAACTTAGGCTTACTTGAGTCAGAGTTGTTGTCATGGGTTGGTTAAAATGGTTGACTAATAAAAGTGTAGTTTTATACAACTTTCGACCAATGGGAGCTACTCTCCGAGTGGCGGCTTGTTAAGTGGGAGCCAACATTTTGTCACAGCTGGGGTCGATTTCACAAAGAGTCCTAACTTAGGACTAGTCCTAGGAGTTATTAAAAACTTAAGGCTAGTCCTAAGTTAGGACGAGTAACTCGTCCTAACTCGAGATAAGACTAGTCTTAACTCTTAGTGAAATCCACCCCGGTGTCAGCAATAACTTTTCGTTTTTAAAAGTATCGAGTATACAGTGTTCAATCATATATAAATGTAGGGTGAAAAACTACTGTTCTTGAACCACATTGCAGTGGTTACGTCCGATTACATTCTTTATAGCTTGACTACCAGAACTTGCAGTCAGGAGTGCTGAACTGCTCCATACAGCACCAGTTTGAGTAAACAGAGCATGCTATAACAGGACCCAATTTCATGGCTCTGCTTACCTTAAGCAAAGAATCGGCGCTTACGGAAGCAGGGAATTATTTGCTTACGTCAAGCGTATTTCACGGGTTAGCAGAGAATTTGAGCTTGTGCACGTGCGTACGCCACGTTACTAGGCATTCTTCGCTTACACAGCTAGCGCAAAAATTCAGCGCTTTGCACAGTAAGCGGAGAATGGTGATCGCAAGCACAGAATTCGGCGGTAAGCAGAGCCATGAAATCGGGCCCAGATCACAAGCCTGAGAAAACTCCGTAAACGCAACACGTGAAGGGGGGGGGCATACCTCCTCATCTGACGAGTCAAACTCGTACTCATCTACCACTTTGCTTGTTGTGCTGCTTGTGTTCTCTTCATTAACTTCATTATCATTTGGTTCTGATTGTGTTTTGTTGTCCAACGCTGTCGCTGGTTTCAGCTTGATCTGTTTTCGTCTCAACTGCTGAGTGAATCTGTTCAGTTTACCTCTGCTAGGAGCTGGAGACTTGTTCTGAAGAAAAAGAAGAAATGGACATCAGGAAAATTATGACTGCATGACAAAAAGGGATTTGAGCCAATGACCCTGTGCTGGAGTTTGACCTCACATCTCGGGGACTCAAACATGCAGGATGGGTTTCATTGAATGAAAAGAAATAAAATGGATTTGTAAAAAAAATACCTCTTTCTTCTTGAGAACAGTTTCATCATCTTCTTCATCATCTCCATCTGCATCTGCATCTTCCAGATCTTCCTTTACTTCTCCTTCTTCTTCTGCCTCAGAAACATCTTCAGATTCATCATCATCATTGTCACTGTTGTCAATGTCATCTTCCTCGTCATCATCACCGTGAGAGAGACCACTGTCTTCGCTGTCTGTCATCTCTGCTTCCAGTTCCTCATCCTCCTCACTGTAATCTTCCGAGTCACTGTCACTGCCAGCGTCCATTGGAGCGTCCACAAAAAGGTCATCCTAGTGATTGAGTAAAACAACGCGAGAATGAAAACAGATGAACAGAAAAAGTCAGACTGCCTCAGTGGAAACATTTAGCAAAAGCAAAAAGAGCACTTTAAATTTATAGTTATAATTAATAATCAGGGATAATCATATAGAAGTGAACTGAAAAAGTGTCAGTTTGATGCATCATTCTTTTCTATATCATTTTAACAAATTGGTATGTCGAAATCTGCTGGCCACTACACTATACTAGCATGACTAGGTCTAAACGCCGTGGCGTGGGGCCGGCTATGCTGTGCAGTCTGACATCTGACCTAACCATCTAATTGATATAATTCTAAGTTGAAAACCGTCGATCGAGATATTTGATAATCGAGGGTTACGATTGATTACCATGCATGATTATCGCAACTACCATTTTCCATTCAGTCCGAGATTACTCGGGACCGAGTTGAATTGGGGCCGAGGTGACTTGGGACCGAGTTGACCCACATTCAGTCAATGGTCAAGTAACCAGATGATCATGACATTGTTGAATACATGATGAACATGATGAATGAACGAGCGAGAGAGAGAGTGAGACTTGATGATGCTAATAAAAATATTCCCCTATGCCTATTGATTTGGGGTCATCGAGGCACTTTTATTTATTACAGTAAATTTCAGGGACATGTACTACATTCCTACCTCTGCCTTAACAAAATCAACAACTTTCTGCTTCGGATCCAGCGATTTCCTTTTCAAGCTAGCCATTTTGATGAAAAACTCTAACACACACACTGCATGTGTTGAGATGCGCCGTTAGATCCCGTGCGGTCGATTTGCGAATGATGAACACGTTTTTGATCGCGTCTGTTACCCTACTTAGCTTCATCATTACACACCATTATCGTTACGTCAACGTACATGACCATCCAGAAAATTTCGAAACCAGAGGGCGCTATTTTAATGTAGTGGTTTTTAACTTTTGCTTGGTTGGCACCGGGGAGGGTTGGCACACAGAATATTTTGTTTAGAGAAAGTGTATGTATGTATGTACGCAGTATATTGAAGAAAAGTTGACGTGTGGTGGAAGAGTCGAAAGGTGGGTGTGTCATAATCATACATAGTGCAAGGGTTTGTTTTAGCGATTTTATTTTAGTATTTAATCAGTTTTTTACTTCAAATAAATTAAAAAATACAATAGTTTAGTTTGCAGGGGAATTCAGGGGTCGAATTTCGGGTGAAAATCTACAAAAACTACAAGACAGTGACAGTGTACATGGTGTAACTGGACTAGTGCTAGTAGGCCTAACTGTAGGGCTTTTTGTACTGTAGCTCAAAAAGTTTACTGCGGACCAGAATTGTTTTTACTAAGACCAGAATCAAAATGATAAAAAAACTTCCTGACACAGCATGCATTTTAGCTCTTTGAACTAGCACTATTTTTGTTAGAGAAGATTTATCTCAATCAAAGACACTATTTGAACATACCATTCAATTCATTAACATTCAATTAAAAAACACAAGACAGCCGGACTTGTCTGGTCATAACTTTACTGGCCCGACACTAAAACTAGTGGCCTCGGGCCTGCGGTCCAGTGTTAAATTCGAGCCCTGTGAATTAGGTAGGGTGCCTGCGTGAGTTATCATGGTTATGAATTCATGGATGGAGCAGTTGAAATAATGTAAATAGTAAGGTTTATCACTATTATCAGTGTTGTAGTCAAGACCAGGCAGTCCAAGACCAAGACCAAGACCAACAGTCCGAGACCGAGACCAGACAGTCCAAGACCAAGACTAAGGCTGTCCAAGACCAAGACAAAGACCGACATTCCGAGACCAAGACCAAAAACTAGGCTTCCAAATAAAGCCTACAAATCATCTTTTAATTGAATAATCATCTAAAACTAGTAAACCCTTTTTCTTGATTCTTAATTTACGTTGTTTTATGGTATAAATGTCACTTGATAGTGACCTTGCATCCAAGTAGCACTTGACAAATATTGATGTTCGGCGGTCATCTTTAAGTATAATAAAGGATTCAATTACTGTATTTCTCCCATAATGCTTTTCCTTTTTCTCAAAAGTCTAAAACTTGGATCCAGATCTTAAAAGGTGTACGAAAATGGCATTTTTGCCTTTGTATGCGTATGTTCGGCCTTATTTATTTTACCGAAAAGTTTTATCTTTCCTTTCCTGTTTTTTTCAAAAAGATGAGGTTCCCTAAGTCAAGTAGTTTAGTTTAGATTAGGGTAGTGCTACTGATCAATAAAATAATATGACGGCACTTAAAAATTAAAGGGAAAGTACATCATTGGTTTTAGTTTGTTTTGATCTCCGAGTTGAACAAATATTCACCAGTTGGCTGTTTGGTGTGGTCGGAGTGAATTTGTTCTTCCAAAATCAATGTACTTTTTTATATTTTGTTTTTAATTATTTTATTTTGTTAAAGTTGCCAATCACAAGGCATTGAAACAGACCATTCAAGGTGGGGCTAAAAAGGGCTTAGAGGAGGAAATCAAAAAGTAGAAAGATATTCTGTTTGAATTGGGACAGGTTCCACTTTACCTGTAAGTTAAGTTGCATCATTTTTTTATTTAAAAGAAATCACATTGTCATTTTTATTGATCAAAAACAATGTGGTGTGTTGTGGCCGAGTAGTCTAGATCACCGGACCCAAGCTCTGGTGTTGTCAGCAGCAGAGTGTGGGTTCAAATCCCGGTCAGGACACTTGTGCCCTTGAGCAAGGCACATAACCATAATTGCTTCGTAAAAAGTTGGGGAGGTGCTCTACCAGCCAGGCTTCTAGTGAATGATACCCATGATGCCTACATCCTAACGGACTTTGAAGTGGGTAACCCTGCTCCTGGTGACAGTCCATTTGGGTCGACAGCCCATATCAGTTTAGTGTAGCCCTCACTTTGAAGTGGCCGTCTTTGTGATGTTGGGCGATGTCTCATAAAAATTAAAAACTATGAAATAGCACAGCCCTTATTTTTCCTATGCTTTTATTTAGAAAGCTGTGATTGCTTGTTTTTATAAGGGTTATATAAGGGTATACTTGAGTTAATTTGTGATCTGTTGTCATTTAATCATGTACAGTCTGCTGTACACGCAAGGCTCTGGGTACTTCAGCAAGCTTATAGTATATGGTTACTGTGTTATTTTATCCTAAATCACCAATTTTCATTAACTCATGACAGAAACTGATCATTTTAAAGGGACATTTGTGAAAAGCAAGGCCTAAAGTTTTTGTTTTCATCATCAATGAACCCTCAAAGAAAATCCAGCTCAATGGAATTTCTTATGGGCTTCTGGCAAGCGTTGGAACCAGTTTGTGTGGAGGGAAGGTGGCTCACACTGGAATCACATCACAGTTGTTGTAATTGTTTTTATTTGTCAATTGTGATTGTTGATTGAGCAATAAACCAGTCGGGCGTGACCGGTGGCTGGGCAGCACCCCGCGGCCTGGCCATGCGGCAGTCCGTTTCCCACCTAGTCATCTGCGTAGTTGTCTATGTATTTAGCTCTCCAGTCGACAAGTCCAACGGGACTCACCCCTAGACTTAGGTAAGAACCTATGTTACCACACAGTACAACACAGTTATTATACTTTTTTTTCTTCCCATTTTACCAGCAGCCAAAGCATCATGCCGGCCATCCAACGTGTAGGAGCTGATGCCCAGGTCAATGGCCACAGTCATGATCTCCATGCTCATGACGCCGATGGCCACCACCATGAACACCATGGCCATTGCATTCAGGATGTCAATGATGACATCTTAACAAAGCAAGGCGGTGTGTTCAGACCGCTGGTCATCATGGAGATATCGGAGAAGACGACCAATGAGACCAGGAAATGGATGATAGAACGAATTGAGGCACCGGAGGATAAGGATGGAGCTGGTAAGGGAACAAATTGTCTGTTTTGCCTTAACACATCTTTTTTTTTTTTTTGAGGGGTCAGGGTATTTGTTGACCATTTTTGGAAGTAGGACGGCCTTGTAGAAGTGCTGCTGGTCACCTGTTCTTCCTTGCCACTCACTGGCTTGGTATTGTATACACTGTTGAAAATAATACATACTAATTTTCTCAGTCATAATTATATTTCGTGGATAGTACTTTTAAATGACTTATAGTTGTTTTGATAGTGTAAAGTGTAATAAAATAAAATTAATATATTAGGAAGTTGTCTGATTGGTCTGCTTTGCAAAAGGTGGGTTTGAATCCTGGCCTGGTCATTCTTGGTGCTTGTTGATGCGTCACCATTTTCACAAACAGCAAATTCATTAAAAAAAATCAAGACATTTTGGCAAATCAGTGTTTTTACTTATTTTAGATGCTATCATTGACATCAACATTTTCACCAAGTTTTAAGTCTTAAAATGTCATAGTTTTGTGTACAGTAATTAGCACAAGGATAATATCACCTGATTTACAGTCTTGAGTTTTTACAAACTGCCAACAATCTTGGATTTGCCATTTATTACATTGAAGTTATAGTGCTGTCAAATTGCCAAAAATGAGTGGCCAAGTAACCTTTTTTTAGTTTTCAGAAAGGAACAATTGTAGGACCTACATGTAAATTGTGTAGATAAGTCTGCGGTTAAATGTCAAAGTTGAACTTGCAAACAGTCTCTTGAAACAATGTTTTTATTACTAGTTATACTCCAAACGCGGTTTTCTCCAAACGTGAACAATTTGACTGCCATGGCTCAATTATCTCTTTATGAAAACAGTGACGATTTGAGCAAGACACTTAAACGCTTCATTAAAGTGAAGGGTTAAAAAATGTCCCAGTTTTCAAATTTGATTCTAGAGTTGCCTGTGTTTTTCCGCCTGCAGAACTGTTCTGACATACATGTATTATTTTGGTATGAGGTCACTCGTGTAAATCTCTTTTGGGAGGAGCATTGGCTCTGAAAAGACCTGGGCCCAATTTCATAGAGCTGCTTAAGCAGAAAAAAATGCTTAACAATTTCCTGCTATTAAGCAGAAATGAGCAGGATACCAGTCACAAATTGTACACGTGACATGGTAGTTTGGCTGGTAACCTTATTCTGGTAAGCAAAATTTTATTGTGCTTAGCAAATTTTTGTGCTTAAGCAGCTCTATGAAATTGGGCCCTGTTAGTATGATAACGTCTCAAATAGTATAATCTTGCTTGTCTTCTGCAGAATCATTGGTGGTTTGAAACTGGTGTTTTTTATTCCTGTGTTTAGAGCCAACATTGGTTTCAATTCCCTGAATGAAGGAATCTGTTTGCTGCCTTAAAAACAGGAACAATCCAAGCTCTTACAAAGAGCAATGTTCTTTTGTCCTTCAATTGCAGGTTTGAAAGCTAGACAGTCTGTCGGGCAGGATGGTGAGGGAATCATCCTGGAGATTGGGGCCACCAGGGAGCGGCTTCTTGAAGGTGCTGAGAAAGCCTGTCTGAAGAAGAAGTGCAAAGATGGAACTGTGCGGGAGTTTACCAGAGTCCATGCTGACCAGTTTGATTGTGAAGGTAAAATAAATAAACAGAACATAGAATTCCCTCGGGTAAAGGCTTGACACCACACATCGGGATTGGGTTTAAACCGGTGGTATATAATATTGTGGCGGAATTTACCAATTACCAATTGGGACGATGTGTCCACCGGCAATCACCCACGGTTATGTGAGCGTTCCCTAATCAGGGCCGGAAGAATCAGTCTGTTCGGGTGGAAATGTACCGCCCCATGAACAGATCACACTACACAAAGAACTCCTAAATCTACTTCAGAGGGACATGGGGATGGGAGAAAAGATATAAATAACACAAGCGTTGACACTGACTGATAGTTTAATAATTTATTCTCACTGCACTGAATTAATGGTTGACCTCAGGTTTATTTAACGATATGAAATAGAGAATTGGTTACTTAAAGGTGTAATAAAAGTGATACGAGACTGGCGTTAGCCTCTAACTCCCTTTATGTTCCGGAGATCCAACCCCGCTCCCGTTAGCCTCGGATTACCCTCCGAATCCTCAGTTAGCCTCCTGTGGTTACCTCAACACCCGGTCGAGTGCTCCCCCAGATTGCCCCGGACGTTAGCCTTAAATTAGCCTCACGTAAGCCTCACACTGCTACTCCTGTTCCCCGGTTACACTGCACCCAAAGACTAAGTAACCTCCCACTTGACCTTCCCTGGTCGGTTGGGGCAATGCACTGTCTTTGTGCCTTGTGTCCTTTTCTACCCACAGGTATACTAACCTGCTGTCACGGTCCTTCTGCTGCTTGTGATTCAACCTGCTATACTGACGTCCTGCCTTCCCGGTGGCAAATCTAGCACTGACTCTCAAGCACGTGTGCAGACACACACGCTGCTGCGCGTCCTGGCAATTGGCCAATCAACGCACCTTGTGCCTGTATCCACGCAGACACAACCCTCCAATCAGCGTGCGTTCTGCTTATCACTACCCATAGCGGCAGCTTTACTGGTACTTGCAATGCGCCCTCTATTGTCCAGAGTATAGGTTATTCCCTCCCTTGATTTTTGTTACATAGCCTCCTTCTATGCTCGATCGTCCTCGTTCGAAGTAGCATTAACCTGAAAAACACAAATCAATGGTGAGGCAAACACAAGTTATGCAGTAAAAACAAAAACTTTATTTATCAAAAACTGAGGTCTTTATTACTGTACAATCATGGCGCTGCCTTGAAACTTACTTGGCGCCTATACTTATTATCCTAACAATGATTGGGTCCATGTTACCTCAGACACTTGGGAACATCTAGTTCCTCTCTTTAATTTAACTTCAAAGAGGTAACAACTATACCTGAAAACCACTTTAGAAAAATAAACCTTTCTTTTTGTTAAAAGATGGACCCTACACAAAACTCTAAAAAAACAACTAAACGCGAGGTAGGCCCGTCAGCTTCCGTGAACCAGATCAGGTGGCATAGGTGAAATCTTCTTCAAACTCGACGTGGTAGACTCTACGCCTCTTGCTTGCACGTCTTCTTTCTCCGTTGACATGGGTGTACTGAATGGAAACTTCGTCAATCTTGATGATCTTTCCCCTGAGCTCTTTCGTCAGTCGAATGCGCTCTACTGGTTCGCGCTCTCTGTTGTCTACGTTCCTAACTTGAACAGGTGTACCTTCCGGTGTATCTTCAGGTGTATCTTCACCACTACCCGTAGCCTCGTTGTCTTGCACCATTGCCATCATGCCTTTGGGTTTTCCTCCACTAGCTCGGGCTGGCATCTCAGGACCAAGATCACTCTCTGCGAGGAGGGAGCGCGTGGGCGACAGCGACAGCTCGGTTGGGTTGTTCATTGGGGAGTCCACGGACCTCATACCAACGGTCAGATCCAAAACCTGGTTTTCTTCTGGTTCAGCATGCTGTGTGGCGAGGGGTGGGTCCCCCTTCTTCCTATCCAATCCAGCAACAGCTCTATCCGGATCATCGTCTGCATCAGGCGCTCTAGAAATGGTGGCAGGGGCACGTCGCCTAATCTTCCCTCCCAAGGTTGCAGCAGCCTCTCCCCAGGTTTCCACATCCTCCAACTCCCTGACCTGGTTTACCCTCACCTCATGGCCTTGCCTGCGTTCCTCTCGCTCCTCTGCAGTTTCCAGCTGGATCTTGCCTCTTCCGGACTGGGTTCCTTTTCCCAGTTCCCACCTCGTCAGTCAACTTTTCACATTGCCCATTATCCTCTAAGTTCTCCTCAGTTTGCTCCAAGGAGGCGGAGCCTCCTTCAAAGCCCACGCCATCATTTAACCCCTTTGCGGCTTCGTCTTGTGGTTCCTCGTACCCTGCTTCTTTATGAACCCTCTGTTTTCCTGCCGTCCAAGGCTTTAGAGGTTCTCCATTGTAGGGTTTGAGGCGGTCGAAGTGTACGACCTGCATCCTCCCTCGTGGCTTAAGCTGTATTCGATAGGTCACATTCGATAATTTGTCCAGTATAAGATAGGGGCCTTGCCAGCGACTCATTAGTTTTGGGGACACGCCTTTCTTTTTGGCATGATTGTAAAGCCAGGCGAACTGTCCCTCCTCGAGGCTAGTACTGTTTGTTCCCCTGTCGTAGGTCTTCTTTTGATGTCTAGCACTGCCTTTCAGGTGTAGCCTCGCACGGTCGTGTGCATCTTGCATCCGGTTGCGAAGATCCATGCCAAAATCAGTTTGAGGCTCGGTTCCCTCTGCAGCAGGTGATGCTGTAGTCAAGTCTACTGGTAGCAGTACTTAACGACCCAACATGAGCATATTGGGCGTTTCCCCAGTCGATGCCTGTGGTACTGTACGATAGGCAAACGTTGCGAACGCCAGTTGGTCGTCCCAATCTTTCTGATGCCTTTGTGGGTCTATCATCATAGATACTGAATTGATAAGTGTTCGATTAAACCTCTCTACCATCCCGTCCGATTTCGGGTTGTAGGCGACAGTACGGGTCTTGTTGATTCCCAGAACCTTGCACATTTCTGTAAAAATGGCGGCTTCAAAATTACGTCCCTGGTCAGAATGCAACTGGCGAGGTACTCCTAATCTACACACAAAATTCCCCACGAATGCCCTGGCCACAGTTTCTGAGGTAGAATCGGGTAGGGGGTACGCCTCCATCCATTTGGTGAAGTAGTCCCCCAACACGAGTATCCACTTGTTCCCTCTGTCCGACTCTGGTAAGGGACCTACCAGGTCAAGTGCCACCCTTTCCATGGGTGCACCGACCTGGTACTGCTGAAGAGGTGCCCGCCGTTTCCTTGGTGGTGACTTCCTCTGAGCACACCTATTGCACTGCCTGCAGCTTGCCCGGACATCTCCTGCCATGAACGCCCAGTAATACCTAGCTTTTACCTTAGCCAAGGTACGCGCCACTCCAAAATGTCCTCCAGTGGCACCGCCGTGTAGCTCCTCAATAATTTCCTTCCTGAACCTTGAAGGTAGAATCACCTGCCATGAGATAGTTTTTCCATCATGTGATTCCCAGCGGCGGCAGAGAATTCCGTCCCGAATCTCTAACCGGTCCCATTGTGCCCAATACACCTTGGCGGGTGCCGACCGTGGACTTGTCTCCACCCACTTTGGTTTTATCCCTGTACTTTCCTTAACAATCATCACTGGGGCAATGGATGCATCTGCCAACTGTGCTTGGCGTAGGTCCGCAGGAGTGATATTTGCATCCATTGTCACTACTCGGGTTACCTTGTCCTCCTCAATGATTGGTCTAATTTCAATGTTACTGTTGTCATCAGTTGGTGTCTCAGCTTCTCCCTCGCTGGTTGTCTTATCAGAATGCCCGCACTGGCTGCACGGCTTACGGGACAGACCGTCTGCATTTCCATGTCTCCTACCCGGGCGATGTACGATCACGTAGTTATAACTTGCAATAACCTCAAGCCAACGGGCTACTTGTCCCTCCGGATTCTTAAAGTTCAACAGCCAGCGTAAGGCTGCATGGTCCGTCCTTACAGTTATTTGCCTCCCGTACAGATACTGTTTGAAATATTTCATGTAGACTACAACTGCCAGAAGCTCCCTACGGGTGACACAGTAGTTACGCTCTGGACGGCTAAGTGTGCGACTGGCGTATGCTATCACTCGTTCCTCTCCATCTTGTATCTGGGACAGAACTGCCCCAATACCGTCACCACTCGCATCTGTGTCAAGTACAAAGTCACCCTCAGGATTTGGGTATGCCAAGATAGGGGCTTGCTGCAGCCTATTCTTCAACGTCTGGAATGCTTCTTCACACTCTCCATCCCAGAGGAATAACCTCGCTTTTTGGGTGAGGCGATGGAGAGGGCGTGCTACATCTGCAAACCCCTTGATGTACCTCCGGTAATAGGAGGCAAGTCCTAGAAAGCTTCGCACTTCCCTTATGTTTGTTGGTGAGGGCCATGATTTGACAACTTCAATTTTGTTGGGGTCTGTTGCAATTCCCTCCGGAGAAACAACATGTCCAAGATACCCCACAGATTGCCTGAAGAGGTAACACTTTGAAGGCTTCAATTTGAGTCCCGCCAAGCGAAATCTCCTTAGAACTTCTCTTAAGCGTTGTATCTCCTCGAGTACACTGCGGCCATACACAATCACATCACCCAAATACACTAAGAGTGTTTGCCACTGTAGTCCTGCTACCACACGTTCCATTAGCCTTTCAAATGTGGCGGGGGCATTGCACAGGCCGAAAGGCATAACCTTCCAGCTGTACAACCCCCCTCGGACGACAAATGCTGATTTCTGCCTTGCACTCTTATCCAGCTCCACCTGCCAATAGCCAGACGCAAGATCCAGGGTTGAGAACCATCTTGCGCCCGACAAAGCATCGAGCGTATCGTCTATACGCGGCACTGGGTAGGCATCCTTTATGGTCGCTTCATTCAGCTTCCGATAATCCATGCAAAATCTTTGAGTGCCGTCCTTCTTCCTTACCAGTACTACGTTCGAGGCCCAAGGACTGTCTGAGGGTTCAATGATGCCCCGAGCCAATAGGTCTTCCACTTGTCTCTGTATTTCCTGCTGGTGAATTGCTGGTTGGCGGCGGGGCCTCTCCTTTATTGGCCTTGTTCCGTTGGTGTTAATGTGGTGCTTCACCAGGTCTGTTTTTCCCAGGTCATAATCCCCTGCCGAAAACACGTCAGCGAAATCAACCAACATTCGGGCTATGGCGTAATGATACTCTGGTCCCACACTTTCCACACTTCTCTTCCACAAATCCTGGAGGTGTTCTGGTACATGCACATTGTTATCCGCACTCTTCGAGGTTCTATTGGTGGCCTCCATTATGTCCTCAGCCTCCACAAGGCTAATATGTCCAGCCATCGTGCCTCCATGAACAGTGCAATCTTTAATTCCTATATTCAGAACCCGTAGTGGAAGAACACCTTCCCTCGCGTTGACCACTGACCTTGCCAAGATCAGTCCTTTCTGTTCAAGTTCCCCTCCGCCGGCAACAGGCTCAAGCATTCCTAGTCCTGATTCCCATTCTTCTTCCGTCACTCTCCCTCGAATAATTGCCTCGTGTCCAGGTGGAATTGTTGTTGTATCCCTCACGAGAACCCGTGCTTGTATTACCGTTCCATAACGCGTGGTGCATCTGATATGGTCGCCGTGTAACACCAGCTCACATGTTCTAAAGTTGAGTGTCCCTCCAGTTATGGTTAAAAAATCCATACCCAAGATTCCTTCCACTTTCACATTGGCTACCACTGCTCTGATTGGGCAAGTGGTCCGTCCTATCTTTAAATCCAAGTGCGCCACGCCTCTGGTCTTCATCACAGTCCCATCGGCTTGCACAACTCTGACGCCATCTTGTTCCAGCTCTGGCCGGCTCTCCTTGGGTATCTTGAAGAAAGTTTCCTCCGAAATTATTGTATCTGTCGTCCCTGTGTCCACTAGAAATGGTAGTGTTATAGTTCGGACACAGCCCTTTACGTAAAATCCTTGTTTAGACAGTGTTGCCGTCGTTCTCTCACTACATACCGACCCCAAACTCGGTTCACTGTTGTCACTTGTTTTAGGTTGGTTCTGACCCTCCTGGCGTGGCAGCCTCCCCTCGGGCCTCAGGAGCGGCTGGCGTTCGTTTCCCGAACGCTCCTTTTGTGTACCATACGGACACTCCCGCTTGAAATGTCCTTTTTGTTTGCAGTTGAAACACCCCTCTTGCAGTGTTTGGCGCCTCGGCGGGTTTGGATGGTATATCCTAGTATCCCGCCTTTTCTCCACCGGTTCTGCTTCCCGATCACCATCGTTCTTTCTCTTATCTATTAGGTCCTGGTGATACTGTTTCAAGTTCTGGGTAACCTCGGCGACAACTGTGTTAATGAGCTCTTGATCATTTCCCATTCTACATCGTTTGTCTACCCTTTTGTTGCCTCTCTGTTCCTCTATCTTTTCAAAATTTTCCGTCGCAAGAGCTGCCTTGATTGCCACCTCGAGAGTCTTTGGATTGGCTCGAAATATCCCTTCGCGTATTGACTGTGAGGTCACGGCATCAGCAAAATGGCCTCTTGCAAGGCGGTCGCGGCCTGTTTCCTCAAACTCCGGGTAAGCCAAAGCTGCCAACTCTCGAACAGCCTGTCCGAGCTCCCGTATTGTCTCCTTTGGGCCCTGTTGGCGGTTTCTAAGTTCCATAAGGAAATTCTCTGCCATTTCCCCAGGTCCAAAACGTGCGTTCAGTAACTGCATAATTTCCTGATATTTGTACTGTTTCCTATTACCACTATCTTGGCCGTTCACCAAGATTTTGAGTGCCGTTCCTTGTAGGCTTGCAGCAAGAAACACTGCTGCCTCATCATCACTCCAACCGTTAGCAAGCTTGCATGATGCAAAGTGCTCACGGTAATCAATCCATGGCTGCTTTCCGTTGAATCTGTCAGGGGTTATCTTAGGGCGTTGTGTCCTGCCTCCAAGAACTCCTTGAAATGGAAGCTCCATGTCGGTCCCTCGTTTTGCACTGGAGGCTAATGATGCCTCGCTAGAGGCTAACACTACCTCCCTGGATCCAACTGCGGCCGTCTGTTTTACTCCTGTTTCCTCACGCCCCTTCGGTTTTACAAGGTTGTCACCAAGCTCCGATGAAGACTCTGTCATAAGGGTAACTTCCTCAACACCGCTGGGCACTTTCCCTTTTGAGCCAGTTCCCATTGGTGTTGATGTATTGATGAGGCTATACTTCATGTTAGCCTCAATGGATTTCTGGACTTCGCTGTCACCTTTGCACGTTGGTGTATTATTTGCGGCAGAGGCCAATACCTGCCAAGCTTCCTGTGATGCTACTTCCTCCTGAGTCGTCCGTAACAGACTTGAGGTTTTCGACTTCTCTTCCCAGGCCCTTTTCCTCCAAGAGCTTTTCCAGTCTAGCCATCAACTGGGTAAGGCCATCCAAAGTTGTCCTCTGCTGCTTGTTCTCCTCCAGAGATTGCTGCAGTAAGTCATCTTTGTAATTCATCTCTATCCGTAACTCGTCAAGTTCGTTTTCTAGTTCTGGCATGCTGTGCTCCTCTCGCATACTCATAGTGTTTGAACGCTGGGCCATTGACCACTGGGTGATTCAGGCGGCTCTTGTTCCTCCAATTCCTCTTGCTGTGAGGCAAACTGTTGTTCCAACTCTTGTAAGAGTAAGGTGGTATGGATGCGCCTCGCTAAGTTGTTTACTCGATATATGATAGAGGTCTGATTCCTTGAGTGCCTCCGCAAAGTCCTCAATTCAATCCGGTTCCTGATGTGATAGCAGATTCCTATAAGTGCAACGAGTAGACAGGCTGATAATAGTCCAACTATGATCCAGCTGCCCAGCATGTCCTAATGATTCCTGATGCAATATCCTCTCCAGTAGGCTAACAAGTGAAGGTTCAGCGCCTCAAAGTCCCAGATTAGATATTAGTGTGAGTCCTTGTAAATAAATCCGATCATGAAATCCCACTTCTGACACCATTTGTGGCGGAATTTACCAATTACCAATTGGGACGATGTGTCCACCGGCAATCACCCACGGTTATGTGAGCGTTCCCTAATCAGGGCCGGAAGAATCAGTCCGTTCGGGTGGAAATGTATCGCCCCATGAACAGATCACACTACACAAAGAACTCCTAAATCTACTTCAGAGGGACATGGGGATGGGAGAAAAGATATAAATAACACAAGCGTTGACACTGACTGATAGTTTAATAATTTATTCTCACTGCACTGAATTAATGGTTGACCTCAGGTTTATTTAACGATATGAAATAGAGAATTGGTTACTTAAAGGTGTAATAAAAGTGATACGAGACTGGCGTTAGCCTCTAACTCCCTTTATGTTCCGGAGATCCAACCCCGCTCCCGTTAGCCTCGGATTACCCTCCGAATCCTCAGTTAGCCTCCTGTGGTTACCTCAACACCCGGTCGAGTGCTCCCCCAGATTGCCCCGGACGTTAGCCTTAAATTAGCCTCACGTAAGCCTCACACTGCTACTCCTGTTCCCCGGTTACACTGCACCCAAAGACTAAGTAACCTCCCACTTGACCTTCCCTGGTCGGTTGGGGCAATGCACTGTCTTTGTGCCTTGTGTCCTTTTCTACCCACAGGTATACTAACCTGCTGTCACGGTCCTTCTGCTGCTTGTGATTCAACCTGCTATACTGACGTCCTGCCTTCCCGGTGGCAAATCTAGCACTGACTCTCAAGCACGTGTGCAGACACACACGCTGCTGCGCGTCCTGGCAATTGGCCAATCAACGCACCTTGTGCCTGTATCCACGCAGACACAACCCTCCAATCAGCGTGCGTTCTGCTTATCACTACCCAACGCGGCAGCTTTACTGGTACTTGCAATGCGCCCTCTATTGTCCAGAGTATAGGTTATTCCCTCCCTTGATTTTTGTTACAATATCCTTTAGTAGTTGAGCGAGCCCGCTCAACTACTTCCTTCCCATTCATCTCTTTTGACTCCAATTTGGAATTCTGTTTCAGAACACTGAGAGCCTAGGTCCTTGATTGAGTGTACAAAACACAAGGCATCAAGGCATATAATATTGTAATTATATTTATTTGCATAGAATTATAAATGATTGGAGTAACTGAATAAACTGATTTTTAAAATATATATTTTTTAAATGAATTGCAGAGAATCATTTCCTGACTACCTGTGATTGCCAGCGCATCATATACTATTTACTTCTCCATGTCCGCAACCCCAAGACAAGCAGTATCCCAGGAACTGAAAATGTTGTGTTGTACGAGAAACAGAGGATCAGTAAGTACAGGCCTTACCCTTAAAGCTGAATTTCAAAGTAGCAAACCACTGCTAGTAACATAAGAAGTAACTATAAATAGTAAACTTGCGGGTACAACCATGTATAAAATCTCTTTTGAGGGAGTGTTGGCTCTGAAAAGAGACGGTGTGGTCTCGACGTTTCGAACAGTATACTCTGCTCGTCTTCTCTGGGTCTCGACGTTTCGAACAGTATACTCTGCTCGTCTTCTCTGGGTCTCGACGTTTCGAACAGTATACTCTGCTCGTCTTCTCCTGAAGACGAGCAGAGTATACTGTTCGAAATGTCGAGACCACACCGGCTCTTCTCAGAGCCAACACTCCCTCAAAAGAGATTTTATACATGGTTGTACCCGCAAGTTTACTATTTATAGTTACTTCTTATTTTTCACACCATGCAAAGCTTTAAACACCATTTACATGCTAGTAAACTCTACTCTTTACTTGGCCCAAGTGAGTATTAGAAAATCAGAAGAGTTTGATAATTTTGTAGGATGTAGAAAAGCACCAGACTCAAGCTCTTGTGTTTCTGATCAGCAGAGTGTGGGTTTAAGTCCCAGTTGTGGCACTTTTGCTCTTGAGCAAGATGCTTTACCATAATTGCTTTGTTATTCGGATGGGGCATTCAGCCGTGGGCTCCCTGTACTAGGATTGGTAGTGCCCATAAAGGAACCCATAACACTTACCGTGGAAGTGTAAGGATTAAACCCAGTGTTTCTGGGTCACATAGCAAGCACTGCTCTTTACAGGTTTCCTCAGGCTTGGGAGCTACTGTGATTAAATTCACTTATGAGGTATCCTTGGGTTTAATAGCCAGAAATATATAATAATAAACCAATGCGAAAATTTAACTACATTTGAAAAACATTTGGTAGACTTAATTGTGTACACCTGTATTAGCCATTTTTTCATGGCTGTGATTCACCATTGCGATAATAGTTAATAATGTGTGATAAACTGTCACCTGATGTTTGATTGCAGTTCCCAAGTGCATGGATGCCAATCTTGTGACACATCTCTACCCTCTGCACATCCCCAGTGAACTCTCTTCACTCACAAAGATATGGTACAAGAGTTTCAACAGCCTGAATGCACAGCCTATTGGTAAGAATGCCACGGAGTTGTAGATTTGTCATGGTGTAGTAGCTGCCTGTATGTTTTGTTTTCTTTTTCCCATTTAACCACTACCTGATGGTATTAAAAATTCTTTGCCATGCCTCTGCGTAGTATTATATTTTGGTACTTTTTGTTGTTGAGAATAACGCCGTTCGTCACAAAGAAACCATGACTAAACTAATAAAGACAATAAACGTTCACATTTAAATATATATCAAGTAATAAACCACAAGGGAAACTGACTGGGTATATTTTATATAATTTGGGTTTGAACAAAGAAAAATTGACTGGAGCGGGACTTGAACCAACAACCTCCGGATTAACGTACCGGCGCTCTACCAACTGAGCTATCCAGCCCTATGTTGGCGGTCTCCCTACGGCAGCTTATGGTTGAATGGCCTCTGAGTGGCACCCTAGAAAAAAAGATATCGATTAATAGGGAAACCCCCACATAGGGCTGGATAGCTCAGTTGGTAGAGCGCCGGTACGTTAATCCGGAGGTTGTTGGTATGTCTATATTCAAGTTTTTAAATTGTCAAGAGAAATCCTGCCTTTTCTGGTCGTGAAGCATATGGTCCTTAAGCAAGACACTTTACCATCCTTCGGATTCAACATTAAGCTGTACATCCTGTTCACAAGGATTGGTTGTGTTTTTCAGACTAACACAGTGTCTGTGGTTCATAGCCAGCATTCTCTTGCGTCTGGACTCTTCAGATAGATGTGTGGCATCTTTGATTTCATTATAAATGCAGAATAGAGATCATAATAATAGTCATTTCGTATGGTGTCATTTCAGAACAAATCCGTGAGTATTTTGGTGAGGCCCTGGCCATCTACTTCTCCTTCCTGGGATTCTACACAGCTGCCCTGGTCCTACCAGCCAGTGTGGGTCTCCTGTACTATCTCATCACCTTCTGGGGACCGCCCAGTCACGGCTACGCAGTCTTTGCCATCTTCAATCTCATCTGGACCACGCTCTTCCTGGAGGCGTGGAAGCGTAAATGCTCCGCGATGGCCTACTCCTGGGGCACCTACGGCATGGTGAAGTTTGAGGAGCCACGCCCTCAGTTCTATGGGCCGCTCCACCGTAACCCGATCACCGGGCGCGAAGAGCCACATTACCCAAAGTGGAAGCGAACCCTCAAAAAGGTAATCTATTTTCCAGGTGGAGTGCAGAAATGTTGTTGGGCATAGTATAACTGAAGAACAATTTTTCAATTGAGAAAGAAGTTTTTCCAGCGAGTAAATTTTGCACGCGTGTTCAAAACATATACACACATTCATTTGGTGGCAGTTCTTGCGTGAGACGCTCAGTCAAACTACACACATTGATTGATTATGTGATCAATTTCTCATCAAATTGATCTAGAATGCATTGAGTATAGACTCCTTGCACATGACAGCACCCTCACTGCGGTCAAAGGTTCACCTATCAATTGCTGAGTTGTGCGTTGTACGTGCATGTGTACACATTTCCATTGTTTGTTTTTGGCAATGGCGGAGTAAGAGGTAAGAGGTCGAAGAAAGTGCTAATATGCCATGGCCTCTGTTGCCCTGCTGGTCTTGGCCTTATGGTCCCTTTAAAAGTTTCCCATAGACTTTAAGATTTTCCAATGGAAGTGCCCTTTGAAAAATAAAAATGGCCTTGCCCTCTCAAAGATGAAATCCCAGGCCTGAGCCATACAATATTTCAAACTTTAAGGTTTGTATACAAACATGAATGCACTCATACAGCTTCAACACGCAAGGCAATTTTTTGCTATACTCTGTATATTTCACTTGATTTCATTCATTTCTATGATTAGGTCGGGGTGTCCATTCCCGTCATCATCTTCTTCCTACTGGTGTCGTTTGCTATCATGCTGGGCAGCTTCACATGTGAGGATTACATCAAGAGCAAGATGGACATCACCAAGCTGCCTGGGCAGGGTGTGTTCCTCTTGCCTAGCATGGTCTACGCGGTCGCCATCGTCATCATTAACAAGTTCTATCGGCAGTTGGCGTCATTCCTCAATGAATGGGGTAAGAGTGGCGGAGTCTTCTTTACTCCAACAAAGTGATCTTTGTCAATTTCCTAACAGCTTATAGGAAAAACCATCAGTGTTTGAGTATTTAAGCATTACATGTGTGGACCTGAGAACAAAAGAGGTGCACACAGTGTACGGACTTGAAACACTATGTGGACTTACACAGGTCCACACAGTGTTTTTTGCATTGTTGAAGAATATGCTTTTTCTTAAGTGTACAGAACAAAGGAATGTCCACAGAGTGTATGAACAGAGCTGTGCGATCGTGCGAAGGAGTGTATCGACAAATCCTTTGAGGATGGCATTACTGGGTAGCAAATCTACCCGGAATTAATTTTGTTTACACGGGCGTCTCCAACCACTGACGCAACTATACAAAACATATCCTTATGGTACCCGTTAAAGCCTATACCTCACTGTTTTGTGAGCATAAAACCATTCCGGTTGTGGTGGGAAAACCCTGCTACATGACATTATAAAACTGTTAGAAATGGATTTATCTACTTTGCAAAGCAAATCTGATGTTAATGTCAATGTTGTAAGCAAGATTTATTTTTTGTGTGCTTAGCAACTGTGTAGGCTTGAGAAGCCCTGTTATACTGGTGCACAACTTATGCAATAAATGTTCTGCAAGTGGAATTATGCAGTAACAGAAAGTTCTGTGTAAAAAGGCGGCTGTTATTTTCTGAGCTCGTCTGATTTTTGCTTAGCATAACTTGGTTTGTTCATTCTGTATTGTTTTGGATATTTTTTTTTTATTTAGAGAACCATCGTCTGCACTCGACGTATGAAAACAACCTGATCATGAAGTTGGTTGTGGTAAGTTTAACGTTTTAATAAAAGGAATGTGGACTAGAAGTTCTGCACGCTATAGTAAAGTGGTCTAAGTTGGTGTTGATTGGTAACAGACTTGTAAATATAGATGATTCACCACAGTGTTTCCTCCACAGTTTTATCAAGGACAGGCCATTTTCTTCTAACACTAAACCACCCTGGCAACTTGGCACCTTACAGGCAGGTTGTGTCCCTAAAATGACATATATGCGTGAAAAAACTCACAGCACGAACATTGAACAAATGTAAACAACAAGGTCATCACATGTCCGTCACAGTGTGAAACCAGCAAACTTGTTGACCTTTTTTTCCCATGATACACTGTGAAACTGGATTCTCCTGGGCAAACTCTAGAGGGTGCACTGTGGGGGGTGGGGGCTGCACAATCTGCAGCCGACCATGCCCTGGAATCACCAGGCGAACCCCTTCTCTTAACGATAAGTGTACCAGGTTCTTTTCTTTGCATTCCACAACACTCGGGAGCTATAAGGCCTTGTGTCCCATCCCAAGTATCAAGTATGGTCAAGTGTTTTGCTCAAGGACACAGGTACCATGACTTGAACCCAAACCCACTCTCTGACAGTGAAGACCAGAGCTTGAGTCTGGTGCTCAGCCACAATATCTCATACTGAGGTCGAGCATGTTCACTTAAAGAACAAAATGCATGTACATATTTTATTGCTTATAGTGAGACAAAAGTATGGGTTCATACCATATCAGATTTGGGGCATTCAGTTTGTTTGTCTGTATGTTTGTATGCTTGTTGAGATGATTTTCCCAACAGGAGCACAGTCGGCAAAGCTCTCATACCAAACGCCAAGCTGGCAACTGCCATTCTCTCTCAAACAAACATTGGTTTAACGTTTATGATTATGAATTGCACAAATCATTAAATTGTGTTTCGACAATACTTATTTTAGTCATTGTGAACTCGGCGGTTAGCTTGGCCAGATTCAAACCCACAACTTTGTGATTGCAAGTCCTGCAGTCTAACCACTTTACGTGGTTCAGTTTTTTACCACTTTAAGTTTTCAATTGCAACCTTTTCTTGTTTTTAACTAACAGCTTCACCAATTGCTGTTGTTTGTTAATTCCCAACAGTTTGATTTTGCCAATTGCTTCATGGCCCTGTTCTACGTCGCCTTTTACCAACAAGATATGCTCAGACTTAAAACGGTAAGACAATCCAAGCGAAATCTGAAAAATGTTGTTGTGTAACAAAAGCTTACCGTTCAGTTAAGGTTCGGAATTTACATTCTTGTTGCCAAACTATTTATCGGATCAGATGCAGTTCTGTCTGATCCGAACACCAGAAACATTTCGCTGGTAACCTGCGTTTGAAATCCTACTTCTCACACACTTTGGTGGCTACCAACGAAAACAACGCTCAGCATAGGCACTACGCAGTACTGAATCTGTCACATCACGGTCACATGAGTGGCAAGTTTGATATTACTTTGCTATGATTTTTATCTTTAGTTATACACATAATTAAATTTCTTTGATTAATTAGTCAAGAAGAATGCATTTTTCATTGATATTTTTGTGTACAGGATGCTTGTAAGAACTGTACTAGTAAGCAAACCACTCCATTCTAGCCTATACACGTGTGCAGTATATGCACTATGACGACATGTGTATCTATAGTATTATTATTAGTGCACTGTGATTAAGACGAGGTTCGGATAATACAAGGAAAACAGGCCAGCCCGGTCGTGACACTTGTGTCCTTGAGCAGGACATGTAACTATATTTGCTTTTCATCTCCTAAGAGTAAATTGGTACCTGCAAGAGTAGAGATTGTTGATGTGAATGATTAGGAACTTGGCTGGCCCTTTGGGCTGCTTGTGCTGCATACTCTTAAGGAGTTTAGGGCCGGATGAACAGGGGTTGTCATACTGCATACGGCTTTGAGCTCCTACTTGGCTTGAAAAACTGCATACAAAATTCATTGAAATTTTTGCAGCTCCATGAAATTGACGTCTGGTTGTGAATTTTTGTTTCAGACTTCCGAGTCTAAGCTACAGAATGTTGCTTGTTCATCAAATTAAGAAAATCGAAGTAACAGCAGAAGTACTTTTTAATTTTTTTTTATCTCAGTACTTGGCAACTCTGTTGATCGTTCAGCAAATCATCGAGCAGTTCTTGGAGACGGGCCTGCCGTATCTCATCCTGCGCTTCTGGAGGAAAGGGGACCATGTCTTGGACGCTGCGGAGAAGAAGAAAGACGATGATGCGAACGTGGAGGCTGCCAAGGGACTGGCTGAGGAGCAGAGCAAAATGGATATTTACCCTGTAAGGATGGAATGGGTATGGGGGATGGCGGAATGAGGTTGGGGGGGTGGTTACCTTGAAGGTGGACCTAAGATGACTATATATGTGTTGTGTCGAGTAGTGGCTGAGAGGTCAAGAGTATAAGACTCAAGCTCTTGTGTTGCTGATCAGCAGCGTGTAGGTTTGAGTCCCAGTCTTGACACTTGTGTTCTTAAGCAAGACTTCAAGGCAGTGTCTGGATTGGCGGGTACGACTTTGGCTGTTGCTTAGGGTGTTGCTATGGGCCTCTTATGCTTCAAGCCGCAGCCACTAATTCGGACACGACCCTATACCATCATTGATTTTATCCTTCAGGTGGGACATAAAACCTTCATAAAAACCCTTACAAGGTGCTATATAAATAGGTCATCAATAAATTAAAATCTTAGAAAACTGTCTAAGAAACATTAATAAGTGCTTTGAGTTGTCTGTAGATAAAAGCACTATATAAGAACTGGTTATTATTGTGATGTTCAAGGATCTTGTTGGTGGTGGAGGAGAATCGCAGTCCACAGCAGTGATCTGTCAAAGAAAGAGGAGGATTTTCATTTAACTAGAACTGAGAAACAAATCGGGGTCCCAATTTCATAAATCCTGTTAAGCAGTTGTTTTCTGCTTACAGAGCAACCATTAGAGGAATATGGATTTCATAAACGTTGCTAACCGTAAGTAAAGCAAAAGGCATGCTAGCTTGTTGGACGTTCTTGTAAGCAGAAGAAAGTTGCATCAATGCAAATCCCTTGTAAACATACACGCATGTGCTGTCAATTCTCGATCTTTGATGAATTAAACTTTTGCTTACTCATGTTTTTCTCCAAAAGTAAGCTAAGACATTTGCTTACCAGTAAACATGATGGGTGATGACGTCAGGTGAACTGGATCAATACAGTGTTTTCTAAGTTCTACATTAATAAAAGGCAAAGTTAAAATGAAGCATTTACTGTTTTGATTGCAAGACTTTTACCAATAAATCTTTTATGTTGGTGATTTCCAGGGTACATTTGATGACTACCTGGAGCTCCTCCTTCAGTTTGGATATGTCTTTCTCTTCTCGGCCGTGTACCCCCTGGCAGCAGTGTGGGCTTTATGCAACAACATCATTGAGATACGCTCGGACGCCTTCAAGCTCAGCCGCGTTTGCCAACGACCTTTTGGCCAGGCGGCTGAAGACATTGGCACATGGCAGGTGAGTTTCCAGTGGTCCACCCTTGGGTGTATAAAACAAGGACATCCTGACTAAAGTCAGTTGTTTTTTCCCTTTAAGAGGGTCTCTGAGGTCAAATTCAGTTTTAAGATCTACTCATTTTTTCAACAGAAAGAGTCCTTAGGAATGAGGGAGAAAATTGCAATTATCCAACCTCACGTTCAAACGTTGTAAAAGTGCCGATGCATTTGGTACCCTTCAACTGCATTTTTTTGTCAAAATCCAAAAACATTCTTTGGAATGTACAGACCTAGTTGTTTTTGTTGTCTGCCGTGGTCACATTTCAAATATATGGGCCGTACATTTTGATGATATCCAATCGAAAGGGCACTGAATTAGACTTTTTGACTGGCTCACAAATTCCTCTTTGGAATGTACAGACCCATTTGATGTTGGTGTGCGATGAAGTCGTTTTTTTCAAATTTTGCTCCGAAAAAGTATTAATATAAAATGGCGTTTACACCATTTTAACTTTTGATTGGAGACCTGTAATATTTTGTCCCACTTTCATCAGGACTCCATCTTTTGGAAAATGAGTGCTTCTCAAAACTGAATTTAACCCTGGAGCCCCCCTCTTTAAGCACTTGAACTTGCGAGAATGTTTTGTTGTGTTGACATTAATGAATGCTTTGGGGTTGTGTGCTGTGAGAATTTGTCTTCAGGTCCTAGACAGCCTTGACATAGTGTGGAGAATGTTTTGTTGTGTTGACATTAATGAATGCTTTGGGGTTGTGTGCTGTGAGAACTTGTCTTCAGGTCCTAGACAGCCTTGACATAGTGTGGAGAATGTAGTGGGGCGAGTTGGCAAATATTGTCAAACTGAATACCATACAGTTTGAGTAATTATTTTGGATTGTAAAGAAAACAAGAAAAAGACATTGTAAAACATTTGAGAATGTTAAATGTTGTCTCGTTATTGGAAAATAAGTTAACTTGGGGGGCTGTCCAAAGTTGCCCAACATTTTCACGGTCATTCAAAGAGTATGATGTTGGGATGGGGTCTGAGACCATGATCAACTTTAAAAGGTGTGGAAAATGTTTATAAATTAACCAACAATAATCAATTTTTTAAGAAAACTATTAATAGTGACATGTACTTTGGATGAGCCCTAGTTATTTTGTTTATCCTACTGAGGAAAATTATGAATAAAAACCCGATTTGTTTTTTTGGGGGACAGGTTGTGTTTGAGTTGATGGGAATTATTGCAGTGTTGACTAATACAGCCTTAATGGCAATGTTACCAGAGGTTCGGGCAATCTTCCCCGACATGACTGCTACTCATTACATCCTGATGTTTGTCGCCTTTGAGGTAAGACATTAAGTTTACCCTGTAGGGAACGTAACGGTTGCAAGAGGCGTGTACCAAAACGCCCAAATTGACCCAATTTACCCGATGTCGTCATCACAATGTGGCGTATCCTGGCCAAGTGGTTAAGAGCACCGGGACTCGTGTTCCCGGTCATGACACTTGTGTTCTTAAGGCAAGTTGTTTTACCATAAATGGTTTGCCGTTCAGATGAGACATTCAGCCCATAGGTCCTGTGTACTAGGATTGGTAGTGAACATAAAAAGAGCCCAGAGCACTTATCACAGAAGAATTGGGGGTTAACCCCGATGTTTCTGGTTCACATATCAAGCACCCTTGTCTACAGGTTTCCTCAGACTTGCGAGCTACAGTGATTAAGTTCACTTAATGAGGCACCCATTGTTTCATAAGCAGAATGAAATATATAATGTCAATAAAGACGTTGGTTGGGCCATTTTGGGAGTCAATATCCCTGTGTGTTTTGCTGTGTAGTGCAATTGACTCTCAAAATTGTGAGCCCAGTCGCCCCATGTGACATGCATGCAAGGGGTCATTGCACACTGATTCCTGAGTTCATATGCAGCTGATCTTTTACACTGTGTAGATGCAGTGAAAACATAATGTGCTTTGTCTCCGATATCAATTTATACCAGTCAAACAAGTGACACCATGTACAAAAGTCTGTCTTTTTTTTTTCTCGAAATAATGAAACGACATTAAAGGTGAAGACAATCAACACATCAGCCAATGATATCAAATAGAGATATGATGTCTCAAACATTCTATATGTTGCTCTAGTCAATTAATGTTTGTTCAACCCAAAATTATTTCAAGTTTTAATCAGTTTTTGTACTTTTTTCTTCTTCATTTTGACAGCACATTCTCCTGGCTCTGAAGGCAGCTATTGCAATCCTGATCCCCGACCTGCCAAAGTGGATGGAGATTGAGCTAGGTAGGGAAGAGTTTGAATCCAGACAAGCATTCCTGAAAATGGTGAGTAGTCCTTCATTTTCAGACATACGAGGAGAGCTTATTCACTGCTCTCTAGAAACTATTGAGAAGAGCTCTTTGCACCCCTCAGACCAGGGCCCAGACCAGGGCTTAAGCACAAAAATTTGCTAAGCACAATAAAATTGTGCTAAGCAGAATAAGGTTACCAGCCAAACTACCATGTCACGTGTACAATTTGTGACTGGTATCCTGCTCATTTCTGCTCGGCAGGAAATTGATAGCATTATTTTCTGCTTGAGCAGCTCTATGAAATTGGGCCCTGACATCACGCGTAGTCTAGTTACGACTCTTTCCTTGGATTGGAATTGGTAGAAACAGTGTAACAGAGGTCACCATTTTCAATTTAACTATTTAGAAAAGATACACATAGATGCTCCCAAACTCTACAAGTTTATTACAAACTATTTTCACTTTTTTAGACTGTTTAAAAAGTGAAGTTAAACACCATCCATTTTAATAAATGAGTTTTTTGTGCATGTATATTTTTTCCTAAATGGTTAAATGGAACTTGTGACTTTTGTTTAATTGTTTCAACCAATTTGAATCCAAAATGAGAATCGTAACTACAGTGCAGGGGTTATCGGGTCGTCTGTACCAGCTTTCTGTTTTCTCTGTGTATTTTTAGCAGACCTGTAAAGGAGGAGCAGACGTCAACAAAATTTCTAGGATTAATGAAATAGAACACTGTGCTTGGTCACAAAACAACAGTGTGGGCACATCCCTTGTGTGCTGGGCAAGTGTTTTGGTACAAAGCAAAATGTACGACAAAATAGAAAGTGACACTTTGCTTCTGTGTGGGAGTATGTTCCCCAAGGTCACTCAAAAGTAGTATCATTGTTACTGTTACATTGTTACAAAACAAGCCATTGTTACAATCAGCTTCAGTTAAAGTGTCATATTTTAGGCTCCAAGTTTATCACAGCGGATGATGATGAATGGTCAAATAGCAAGAAAGTTTTTAAGTACACAATTTTCATGAGCACAGTAAAGGCTCATTACGGCCAACCTTGATTTCATATGTAGTGTTTGTTATTTGTGATTGATTTACCTGCTAATGTTTGCTTCCTAAACAAAAGCAAATTTCTACAACCTAGCTTTTGTCCTGCAGTTCCTTATCAAGAAAACAGTCCTTTTTTACTCATTCAACCGATTCATTATTTAAATTTTTGAATAAGCATTTTCTCGTCACATCTTTTTCCAGCTTGCAGAGAGGCGGTATGCGGATGAAGACAACAAGGACATTGAGGACGCAGAGACAATCGGATTGACCGAGCTCGGAGAAACTACGGCATAACTTTGGAGACATTCCGAGTGGTCACCAAAGATACTTAACAGGAAAGAAAAGATGATGACAACATTCCGAGGTGTGGACATTTTATTTACCAAAAGGTACAGCGTTGGGTTTAGGGGGGGGGGGGGTCAGTCTGGCACAGTGGTATTTTTCACCATCTCTCTAGACCCCAGTTCAACAAGATTTACATAAACTGGGTGAGGTTTCCATTTAAATTTGGTTTTTAACTGACCATCTTAGAGAAGAAAGTTGTACACTTCAAATTCTAGTCGACAGTATTCTTCATCCAAACCACGAGGCTGTACCTTATCTGAACTTTCGAGATAATACTTTTGTATGGATGCCTAATCTTTTTTTCTGAAATTGGCCTTACTTATCTGAAAGTTTATTTCCAGATGATATATATTTTATCGTTCTGGAGGGAACAACTATTCGTGAAAGAAAAATGGAATGCTTTCAAATATTTTGTTCACAAGAATTTTATTATTATTATGTCTTGGATTCGAAAAATCAGACTGCCTGTTTCTATAAGGGAAGTAATCCCTTTCAAAAAGAAACTTATTTCTTTGATGGTGAAAGGTCATTGTTTTTCGATTATTATTCGATTCATTTTGCATTTTGTGCTTCTCTTTAGTTTTTGAAATATATTTTACTTTGAAGTCAAGTTTTTTTCTGAAGTTTCTTGATAACCCAAGATCTTATACAGATCTGCATGAAGCTTTTATTCCGGCAGCCATCTTGATTGCAGCCATAATGACCAAACTGAGGCTGGGAGACACACAAAATAGTCTGACCCCGTTCTGATTAGATCAACTGCCTGTGCAGGAGTGTGCAGGGTAAGCTCCAAATGTCTGCACTAGCTGTCAAGTGAAGAATGCTTAGTACATTCCTGCACAAAATTTCTTGCTAACCAGTGAAGTATGCATACTTTAAGCAAATTTTTTTTTTGTGCTAAGCAGATCCATGACCCTGGGCCTTTTTGGGCAAGACACACCCCTGCGTCTTCCCTTAATATTTTGTACAAATTGCAGTAAAATTCAGTTGAGTAAACACAGTACTTTAAAAAGGTAACAAGTTTGCACGAATATACATATTTGCTTAGTATGCCATTCAAACTAGACCCAGTTACTGGGTCTACATTCAAACAGATTCTTTTAACTTTATTATTTATTTATTTTTTCACGACTAGTGAATTGTCACAGCAACTTTAAGGCCATTTACAAACACACCCCCCCCCCCCCCCCCCCGCAACAGAAAAAAATGAATAAAAAATGGTACGGTCAGTTCATTCAGTGTTACATTTTCAGTCTTCCAATGGACTTTCAATTTCATATAAAAAAACAAACAAAAAAGAAATGTGTTATGTGAAATAACATCTTAGATGCCCAAAGGGAGATCCAACAAAGAACTTAGCTTTATAACATTTAAACATCTCATCAACCATCCAGATAAAATAGTACAACTTCGATATATTTTTGTATTTTCATATGTATATTGGTAGTGATAGGTTTTGGCGAGGTTTTAGCCAGGATAAAGTAAAAGTGTGTCCAAATTTGCTGGAAATTAAAAAAAAAGTTATCTGTATTAGAAGTCACGTACTCAAACTCAACTGAAAATATACTTAGACTCCGATTTCCTATATTTGTGTAAATGCAAGGAATAGAGGAATAAAGCTCTGGACAAAGTATAATTTAAAGCTGTGTTTAAAAGCCAGTTATAAGGTGGCAATGGAGCTGTCGTTAACGGAAAGTAATGTAATACCTGTCGCCATGGAATTACTTGCCTGGTTTGAGCAACGGCTGCCTATCAAAGTGCCACAGGCTAGAAACACTGACTGGGACTAGAGCATTTATGACATGTTTATGTATTTCACGGTATATCAATATTAGAGTCACTGGGTGATATCAATGTCAATAAGCAACAGCCAGCACTGCCTTCATAATCTATACAATTTTTTTTAAGGTTAAGACCTGTACATTTTTAGTTCTTGCTAAACTAGTGTTTGGCAACTGTCCATGCACTTATGTTTTTTTGTGAGATATAAAAATAATAGTGGCTTCTTATATAGCGCTCATATCCGTCACTCAGTGACGCTCAAGGCGCTTCAACATTAATTTCCTGCAAGGTATGTGGGGCTTCGTTTGAAGTATGAGACCTACTCCTTTACATAGCACCATGTACATGTAATGGTTTACATGTGTACTATGAACGATATTTATGCATGTTCTTGGAACTTTTTTTTTTTTATTTGGTTACAGGGTTTGTAGTGGGTAGACTTGTTGTTAGACTTAATATTTATTGTAAGCACATACTTGCCCGTCGCGATATAATTCCTTTGTATGTCCATTTTCATGTTCCAATAAGAGAGAACTACACAACTCGCTGTCTGTGGCTTGAACTAGCTCTTAATCTAAAGCAACATTTGGAAATTGTACTCGATAGTTCGCCAAATTAAATAAGCAAAAATATAAATGATAATTGTTACCCTACATTTAACACGTTGACTGCCGGTCATAGATTCGTAGGGCGTTCCCATTTGCCAAGTGTGGTGCGCATGCGCGCATACCAAATAGGTACTTTTTGGTGTCTACATGTTGTAATACAAATTCTAAGGATGTATGTCCTCACCACTGCCAGAAGCGTATTTGTTGCGTTCTTAGTTACGCCAGTGTATTCAATTAACAATACAAAAGCCTTTCATTCTCTACGAGTATACTCGTAGTGGCAGAATCCGTTACACCTGTTACTACGAATATACTCGTAGGCGGCAGTCAACGTGTTAAATAACATTGATTTATGCTTCAAAATAACTCCCCACAGCTCAGAACACAGGTCAATCCTCACTTGTTCCTCTGGATGCAGAGAAGCCAATTATGGATAATATGTATATATACATTGCCCAAGGACACTGGCACAGTGACAGCATTCAAGATTCAAACCCACAATGTTAAGACTCAGCAACCGGCTGTGAGAGCTGCTAGGCAAAAGATGATGCTTAGCAGGGTACTAGTCACAATCAGTCATTTGGCATTTGGGTTGGTTCCCGTATTTGCTAAGCAACACTTTTCTGAGTTAAGCCAATCTGTGAAATGAGACCAAAAAGCTTTAGAAATATCTTAAGCAGCCCATACTTCAATCAAACTCAACACTTAAATAGTTTGCCTTATAGCAGGTGCTTGTAAAAGTATATCCACTCACAGGCTGCATTCTAAAATATTTACTAACGTTTGTATTTATCATTTTTGTAGGATTATATTAATTTGTTATTTAATCAGTTAATGCTTAATTTATTTATATTTAACAGGGTATTGGTAATTTTGTTTATTAATAATATTTCTCTTGGAAGCCAAATATGATTTTGTTCTAGTCATGTGCCAATTAATGAAAATGACAAACTGCTGGTAACTGCAAAATCTGTGTGTACGTTTTTTTTTTTGGTTTTTTTTGCATTTGAAGTGTCAAAGTTACAGTTAAATGAAGACTGTCGTTATGATCATAGAAGGCCTGTGGCTGTCCATGGAATTATGAACTCATACCCAGTTACTGCACGTGCCTGCTGATAAAAAAAAAATGATATGGCCAGCCCCCCACATGCAGTAGTTGAGTGAGAATTCATAATTCTATGTACAGCCACTGGCTGCTATAATCATGATGACAGTCTCCCTCTTAAAGTTGATTTAGATTTCCAAACATCTTTTAAAAACTTAATTGATGTAGGCTTCTCACTGTTTACCCATGTACCCCAACTACAGATAAAGGTCACGTCAAATTATTTGTGACCTTTTGACAACACTTTTCCAGGATTTGCCTTTTACTTTCTCTTTCACTGTGGGGTCTCAAATGCTATTTTTGCGACCTTTTTCAGTGTTTTTATGAGCTTTCAGAATTTTTCAAATGTTCACATGTTTGAGTTCAAAGACAAGTTTAATTTTGTGTTGAACAAAGAGAAGTGAACGAGTGCTGGATTTGAACCTGCGACCTCTGGATTAAAGTGCCACACTTGCCAAGTTGAGCTGTCTAAGCCCTAATGTTGGCGGTCTCTCTATTTTGTCAATAGTTTTGTTCGGGGTTGCAAGATCACGTGTTTTACATTATCTCACAACCTTCATTTTCAGCATGCTTTAGTTCCGAATTCAGGAACCCTCATCATCCCAAAAGACTTCTAAATTACTGGACTACTGACTTGAGAAAAGTGATTTTAGCATTGGGCAAGTATCAAAACTACCCACCAGACAAGTCTGAAAGTTTAGTTTTTAATAAACACATGCTTTAGATTTACAAATTTATGCATATCTCTGCTTTTCTCACCCAAACTTGATCTTCCACAAATATAAACAAGAAAAGTATTTGCAATGAATGATCTGGTATTTTTCTTGTAATACAAAGCCCTGCTGTTAATGATGTCCACAATGGTTGTTAAAAATTTGGTGAAACAAAAATGTTCATATAATCATTTGTAAGTATAGTTGTTGAGACATTCCATTTGTAGGGGTCCTCAACTCATTTAGGACAATTTTTACTTGCAACATTGAGGCAACAAACTGCACTGCCTGCAAAAAGAATGGGTTTCGGTCACACACGAGTAATTATGTGAACAATTAAAGTTGAATGCCTTTTATTCATGATTGCCTGGAACTTGTTGCCTGTAAACTGCCTTGTGGGACATGGCCCCGGGTTTTCTGCCAAATTTAAATATGAGACCAAATTGTTCACGTGGCTAAGTTTCTACTCATTCTTCTTGAGACCCAAAACCTCTTAAAAAATGTCTTTCAAACTTGGTGTGGATTCTGCTGGAGAACAAATCTTTAACTTTGACTGCCTACTTTTAAACAAATTATAACAAAGGTTAATACCAAGCTTTCATTATTCGTGAACATATTTATCCACAATTATGTATTTTTAATTAATTTGCTGTTTTCTGATTTGAGTTTTAAAAAAAAGGTTTTGCTTACAAGTAATAATATTAAGATTAATTTAGTAGTTAAAAAAAATAGTTATATGTTACAATGCAAAATTATTGCTCATGTACCAAGATTTCTGTTCGGTGAGATTTTATTAATTTTACAGATCTATTCATTTTGACACTTTATAAAATTTACTGATAGCTAGATTTTTGATATTATTCATTTAAAGGTGCTGAAGGATTTGTTCTAACTGAAACATTTATACTATATTACAAATATATAAACAAAACATTTATACCATTGGATATGATAAACAAATAATTGTGGGTCTTTTTATTCTATGGCATTTGTACTTGTTATTCTAATTTCAATGTTATCAAAGGAAGATATACCAAGTTGTTATAACCCATATACTTTGAATGTTTAATAACATTTATATTTTGACTATCTATTAACTCTTGTCTTGCTGTGGGTGTGTGTGTGTTCATTCGGTGATACTCAACATTCTCTTTAATGTTCCCATTGCTTGGGGGTTTTAAGAAAAGAAAGTGAGCCGCAGTGTACCCACGAATGAGGGTTATTTTAGGCGCTTTATGTTACCATGTAGGGCTACAACTTTCACACATTTTAAGGTACAAAGCTGTGTGTTGATGATCTCATTTTTCCATATAATGTGCACAAAATACTTGGCGAATGCGCGACACGGTTGTACCCAAGAAATGAGGGTTACCTTAGGCGTTCTGTGAGCTAAAGCAATGTGCACACAATTTACTCGTAGGTGTGCCGCTGTGTCGGGAGACAAATGTTGTGCACATCACAAGGGTAAAAGTTACCTTCGCATCATACACACTTTAGGGGATTTTTGCACACAAGAGACAAATACAATGTGAAGACGGTCAAATCAACCTCAGAATGATGCTGGATTTGCACAAGTTTTAAACAATTGGGAAGCCATCTCAAGGGATCTTTCTTCTTAATTTCTTTTCTTCGGCTTTTTAAATATTTTTAGGTGAGGTGATGAGCAGCCAGGGAGTGAGGCTACCACCAAATTATCTACAAATTATTCTTTATGCACAGGGAAAAGAGCTCAATTACTTCATAAAAACATATTTTCTACAAACTGTTTGTTTTTATAGTGGATATAATTATTTTGTGACAACAAACTGAAACACTATAAAATGCTGCTTGACTTTCAAAATCTGAATATTTTTAATTATTCGGACGAAAGTGCATCTTTAAATAACTTATTGTTTGAATCCAGTACTCCCAATATATTATCAAAAAATATTAAATGATCTTTCTTCACTGACATTGATTTACAAATTGAGATTTTGTTTGCATAATTTGTGTTTTTTTCAATTGTTTTTATTTATTTTGTCAAAAAGACACCTTTAAACTCAAAATTTGTTTCGGTGTCCCCAATTTTTTTGGATTCAGCACCCTAAAATTAGAATTTGGATGGGTCACCAACTTTACTCATAAATGCCGCTCAGAAAGCGCATGTTCAAAGTTCGATTTTTACAAACTCTATTATTACCTTGCAGATTTCATTTTAGAACTTTTCAGAATTGTCTGTGACAGGTAGGCAGTAGGCCAATGGCAGAATGTTTGGATCTTGTCACTCGGTGCATTTTTTACAGGCAATTTGGAGGCAACCAACTGCACGGGCATATAAGAAATAAAGAGGATCAGAATGAGTGTACTCTTTCAGTAATTAATATCAATTTGAAAAAAATGTGGCTTTGTTGACCTTTTTAGACGGCTGTTCGGGTGTCCACCACATCTTGTTTTGGCAAGATGAATGAGATGAACCTTCCAAACAGTTAAGATGTTCTCCTACTATATGATGAAAACAATATGGGCAATGGATCAGGGGCAATAGACATGGGGCAATGGACAGGGATCTTGAATTCTTTGTGGAGTTCAGACATTCACGGTACCGGCCTTTCCACTTGAACCTTTTATCTGGCTGAGAAATATTTTGGATAAACCTCACAGATAAGACAATCTCTGGAATGAGTGAAATAATGGGATTGTTGCTTTTTAAGCTCTATTCTCTTAGCATCGATACTCAATAAGTGTTTTTAAATGTTTGCTTCTCTCTCAAGTGAAGCTGCCTTAATGATGTCATATTTCTTTTCCTTGTCACTTCCGGACTGGCAGGGATAATCTCGGTGGTCAGCCCTCACAGTCAAGATGTTTTAACTATTTAGAATACAAACATTTTGGGTACTGCAATGATATCTGATCAATGGACGGTGAGTTATAGTAACAAAAATCTCTACAAATAACTTCAACCCTCCAGGTCTTGAGAAGTAACTGTAGATAAAGAAACATGATCAGCCACACTAGGGGAAACAGACCCACTGGGCTTAGCCCAGTGTGTAAACACTAAGAGTGCTCGTGGGCTAGTCAAACTTGCTTCTTTAGGTAGCTCTACAACAGGCTTATTTCAATTATAAAGCAACCTGCTTGTGCGAAACTGTTTACATTCCCATCATGAAAACAAAAGAATAACTCGGGTTTGTTTGTATAAATGTACGGCTGTCTGATAATCATTTGAAAAGGCTGCGCTGTTGAACGGTTGGTTCCCCTATATAGTGTGGCTAAAAAAAGCCAATGCATGTGGCGTAAAAAGCCATTGCATGCATTATCAGCTAAGTAGTTCGATGCCTTAATGAACAAATTGTGACACGCCGGATTAAAGCATCAAACTTTGCACACTTGTTTTAGGGGTCCCATAGAAGCATATTAGAGGGGGGTGCCCGGTCTGTCATCTCCAGGTCAGTAAACTAAAGGGATCAACTTTTTCCACATAGCTCTGCATGAACGTCTGAAATAGAAGCTCCATGGTCATTTGTTATAAGTTTTAATGATATGCGGAAGCCGCCCTCTATTGGTGGAAAATTTATAGGCAGTATTTTAATACCACATGAATTTTGACCTCAGCCTGACTTTGACCTAGGTCACCCAAACCGGGCACCCCCACTCTAGAATGATTCTATGGGACCTATAGAATAACTGTCAAAATTTGGTGCTTTTAAATCCAGCGTGTCACGATTTTGCCAAAACTTTGCCCTAAGTAGGTAAAACACGCCCATTTATGTTAAGTGACCGCATCTGTCCTGTGAAAAAAATTACGCGCCCCAGAATCCGCAGACGGAAATTCTGGCCCAATACGCGGCTAGCTTCAGTCTGGGCCCAATTTCATAGAGCTGCTAAGCACAAAAATTTGCTTAGCATGAAATTTCTTCCTTGATAAAAACAAGATTACCAACCAAATTTCCATGTGTTGCATATTGCTTGTTACTGGTAGTCAGCTGTTGTTTTCTTATCCTGAAAATCACGTGGAAATTTGGTTGGTAATCCTGTTTTTATCAAGGAAGAAATTTCATGCTAAGCAAATTTTTTTGCTTAGCAGCTCTATGAAATTGGGCCCTGGTGACGTCTGGGTATGTGACTCTAAGTCTGGTTTCTTTTTTAACTGCATTAAACAATGCGTATGAAAAATACACGCTTTTATGTTACCAATCTCTAGCTCACCGCGGCAATGGAAACGTTTGGAGTACGAAGCTGAACGACTGAGGTACACAAATCCACAGACATCCGTATTATTTGACCGAAATTTTCAACTCTTTTTATAGATGTTATAATATTGTATTGCAAGGTTTATAAAAAGTTGTTTTCTGTAGTTGCTTATAAGTTTTAGGTATATTAGATTTGCTTTTAAAATCGTATCTGTGATAAGCCCATGCCATGCACTGTACATACAAATACAACAAACGCCATGTATTGAATGTAACGAGAACGACAAATGAGAATACGGGGATCGAAAAGTGCCAATATTATTGTAACGAGAGTATTACTAGTAGTAACAGACTTTTCCCTGGCCCCCATTGCAAAGTTTTCCCCGTTTTCATCAAAATGCAGGCTTTTTGTTTCTAAATTAAAACTAGTAAAAGTGCTGTTTGTGTTTCGCCGGCACTCCTCTGGCAGTTCGTAAAGCGCCCTCTTTTCTTTAGTCTTTGACGCATACATAAAATAAGAATATTTTATTAAAGTTGTTCGGCGCAATCTTTGAAAATGGCCTTTTTTTTAATTCGTGTGGTATGCCATTTTGTTTACGGTGCAAACTTTGTTTCTTGCATTATTTTAAAATTTGCGCAGCTGCAGGATTCATGACCACTGGAAAACAAAACTGTTTCTGCATGAACTTGAAGGCAATTTCATGCCTGCATGAACGCAAATTCTGCATTGAGAATTTATTATGATTGATTAATGAAGATTGCTCTGTGTTTAAAGTTTGTGCCAGAGCTATCCTCAATCCTGCTTAGTCTGAAACAAGTTTATTTAAATTAAACCAGTGTTTTTTCTATAATAATTTTCAGATTGGGTGCTTGTGACACATCAGCTTTGAAGTGACTCATCCATCGCTGTCGGTATGTTTCTGTACTCACTGACCCTCCAGAGGGCCACGGGAATCGTGCAGGCCATCCATGGCAACTTCGCCGGGACCAAGCAGCAGGAGATCGTTGTGGCCCGGGGGAAGGCCCTGGAGCTGCTTAAGCTGGATCCCAACACCGGCAAGCTGCATGCTGTGCTTACATACGAGATCTTTGGGATCATTCGGTCATTGATGGCCTTCAAGCTTACTGGAGGGAGCAAAGGTAAATCCTTGGGAAGACTGGAAAGGCTGGTTCATACTTGCTGAATTTACGTGGCTGTGGAGATGAACCTACCGAAGTTGACTTTTGAGGGGCACTGTACCCATGACCAGTTCGGGATCACTCAACATCTCATTGATGCAAGTGACATTTATCATCTATCACACTATTTATCTTTAATGTTCTTGTTTTGGCAGATTACATTGTGGTTGGTACTGATTCAGGGCGCATTGTCATCCTGGAGTACAACCCAGCCAAGAACACCTTTGACAGGGTAAGTAATGAATGACTAAGAGAGCCATGCTACACTAGGCCAGTTCTAGGCAAGCTCTAAGGAATAGCGATCACATTGCAAGTCTCGCGCTTATTCAAACATTTTTGGGACCACTTTGGTCTCGCGCTTAATTCAAACATTTTTGGGACCACTTTGGTCCCACATACGTTTCTTTAATGCGTCAAGGAAACAAACTCTCACAGGTTAATGGGCCCCAAATTTTGAATACAACCAAGACTTGCACAGTCTATTCAGATAATTTTTCGGCAAAAGTGAGGCAATGCATGAAAAATGTCTCTCATGATAGTGAAGTGTTCATTTTGCATGTAGTGCAATTTAGTAAGAATAAAATGCCTGCAAAAAATGCTGAAGGATTGAGGAGTGTCTCTAGTCAAAGCCACAAGGTGGTAAGGGTGTTTATGAATCAAAGTTCAAGTTTCTTGGGGGTTCTATGGTCAAGGCAAACAGCTACTTCTGGATCTTTTTTTTTTTGTCGGTCATCTTTTGTGAGACCATCTGATTTTGGACCACATTAATGAAATATCCATCTGATATCCAAGGTACATCAAGAGACCTTTGGTAAGAGCGGTTGCCGCCGCATCGTACCCGGTCAGCTCCTGGCCGTGGACCCCAAGGGCCGCGCCGTCATGATCGCGGCCATCGAGAAGCAGAAGCTGGTGTACATCCTGAACCGCGACTCCCAGGCCAGGCTGACCATCTCCTCCCCGCTAGAGGCACACAAGTCCAGTACCTTCTGTTACCACATCGTGGGCGTGGACGTCGGCTTTGAGAACCCCATGTTTGCCTGTCTGGAGATCGATTATGAGGTAAATAAGTGTTGAAGCTTTGTGCGGTGTGGATGGTAAGAGCGGGGATCAAAAGGTTGAGAGGTTGAGATTATTTATTTCATGCCCAATCATTTTACCAGTGCAGCCTACCTTTGGAAATGATGAAAAACTATTCGCGCTTCGTATGAATAGTCTGTGATTTTGACAAAATATTTTCTTCACAATTTTTTTCTGATCCAAAAAAAAACTGCACTTCAATAAAAAATATTTTCCTTAACCCTTACTATCCTGCATTCTCTAAAAATCCTTCCCCTAATTGTACCTGTCATTGGTAGACCTTGTGGTACATACCCAGACCAGTGGCCATAGGATTGGGTGTTGAGTTACCCTATGCTGTTGGATTATGATTGATATTTGGGGTTGTATCCAGCTAAAATCTTCAAGGGGTTGTCATTTTAACCATTTCACATAAACCCTCCTAAACCAACAATCTTGCCCTAATGTGCATTTTTGTCAACACTTGATAACAAAGGATGGTGATGCAGATCCAACCGGTGAAGCAGCAGCAGCCACCCAGCAGATGCTGACCTACTACGAGCTAGACCTGGGGCTTAACCATGTTGTGAGGAAGTACAGCGAAGCACTCGAGGAACATGGGAATTTCCTCATTGCTGGTGGGTATCATTTGGCTTTCAATTTCTTATGCTTTAGAATAACACAGCTTTCAAATTGGCCACTTAGTTGCTGAAAATGACTGGGTAAACCTATATGGAAATCATGATTTTGTTATCCATTTATTTGACCCTGTTGATATTTAGTTCTGAAAATCTTATCAGTTTGGAAATGATGATTGTACTTTAATCCGTGTTTCAGCTGATTACTGTGATTAGCAATCTTAAAGTACTGATCCAAACTCGCACAGGTTGGAAATCTTCCTTCCTACTTTCTGGAGCCTTCAATTCAATTCTTTTCAATTATTGGGGTGACATGGTTAGCTTGTGCTTCAACGCAGGCCTCTCACCACTGTGGCCCTGGTTCGATTCCTGGCTAAGGTCATGTGTGAGTAGAGTTGTGCTTTGGTTCTCTCCTATGCCAAGAGGGTTTCCCCAAGAGGGTTTCCTCCAGTTTTACTTCCGGCAGAAAAATCAAACGCTATCGATCTCTGGCTGTGCTCCGTGGTCATATGTGGGTCGATGTGGCTGACTGCCTAAAGCCCCTTTACAGGCCTGTGGCTTGAACACTTTGTAGCTGTGTCCTTCACAATTCAGCTTCTCAGCTGTGGTTAGCCTCCCAAATTAATATTATTATTGTTGTTATTCAGTACCTGGAGGCAGCGACGGTCCTAGCGGTGTGCTGATCTGCTCTGAGAATTATATCACCTACAAGAACCTGGGTGACCAACCAGACATCAGAATGCCCATCCCAAGACGAAGGGTACGTACACTCTTTATTGGGGCAGACTGTATGAGCAGAATGATCTTTGATTTATCCAAAATCCATTCCCTGGTTTGCCGGGACACGAACTAGCCTCAAATCCACTTGTGGTCCTTCCTCATTTTGATGGATTCAGTACCGCAGGATCAAACCAACCAAGCTTGCCCTGGGTACAGAGAAGCTGATACTTTCTTCAGTAATGCAGACGGTTTTGCTTAAAAAACTGTTGAGTCCTTCAAAATTCATTCTCTAGTAAGGCTGGATGTTTGCTGCCCTACCCATTAATTCAGGGTAAAAAACATAAACAACTCTTTTAAGGATTAGGAGTAATTCCAAACAATAATTTTTTAGAGATTTGACAGAATCAACCCTTGAATCCTTCTAAATCCACATCAAACTTACAGAGGAAGTCTGTATGACACAAAACGCAAATTTATCCTGCAGTCAGTCTTTGGAGATGATGATTACCTATTCGCGCTTCGTATGAATGCCGGTGATTACAACCGAATACTTTTCTTCACTCAATAATCTGATCCTAGGTTGAACTGCACACCTACTGCGAAAGTCCTTGTAAACAAAACAAATATTAATATCAAAAACAGAAAAAGAAACTTGAGGTCAGTGCAAGTTTGTATACTTTCTACGAAAGTTTGCGGTAACACTATGTACACGAAAACTCTCACTTTGAGTTGTGATGGTTCTGAAAAGAATCTGTGGTGTAACAATTTGACGTTTCGATCAGTATGCTCCAATTGTCTTCAGGAGAAAGCTGTATTATATATAAGTATTTGTTTTCTTCTATTTATTTGTTTAGTTTTTACTCATAAATCATCCAAAGACTTAACTAAAATGGCTCCTTTCAGCCCGGTGCGTATTGGCCATATACACTAGCTTGCGCATGGGGAGAACCCGGATTACTAAACCATTTCTTCTTAAATATTTTCTATTTTTTCTTCCTTTCTGTAACAGAATGATCTTGACGATCCAGAGAGGGGGATGATCTTTGTTTGCAGTGCTACTCATAAAACAAAGGTAGGGAAACTAAATTTGCTCAGATCAGCATGATGCGTATTGGCCCTTCATGCTAGCTTGCTCATGGGGAGCACCCCGATTACTAATCCTGTACCCTGTCTTTAACCACTTCACATTGGTATTAAAAAATATATAAAAATTTGCCCACCGGCAGTATTTTTTTTTTGAAACTTTTTGGAGCTTCTTGAATAATCGTTTTCCTTTGGGAAAAATTTTGCCACAATGAAAGCCTGACTTGACTAAGAAAAGACAACAAAGGTTGTCATAATAAGTTCCGGGATTTGATGTCCTGTGAGCAAATTGAGTAGGCACTCATCGTGATTCCCAGAACCTCGGCTGTGAGCCACGGCCGAAAAACTGCCATGGTTTGCTGGAATTTCAGAACGCTTGGACTTCACCGCCTTTTGAGCCGAATGAAATGAGGAACATTGGTTGCAGCCTGTCCATGCTTGTAGATCGCGTTTGTACAACAGGAAAAAGGTCTGGAATCAGGTGTTACACAATAACCCCCGCAAAAGGATTTACACGGCATGTTTTCCAGAACTTGTTGTCGCTCCTTGGATTGGTTGAAAGGAAGCATATCACAGCAGGTGCCTGCCTGGAAAGTCCAGGTGGATAAAAAACGTCCTCCAAAAAACATTTGCGGATAAACACGTCATTTGGCGTAAAGTGATTGAAATCGGACCACGCAAAAATGACAAACGTGATTTACTGTCGGTCAATTGATCTAGTCACATGCAGTCAATCTTTTGATATGATGATAAATTATTCGCGCTTCGTATGAAAAGCCATTGATTATACTCAAATACTTTTCTTCACATAATTATCTGACCTAAAGTTGAACTGCATCTGACTCCCAACAATGTGAATCTTTTCATCTCATAATTTGAATATTGCCCCTTGTCAGAATCGAGCAGCTGATCGGCTGATTTTCTATTATTTGTAATGGGTTTTCCATAGAAAACTGACTACACCATACAGAGTTAAGTTTGTTTGGCCATTTCTCTTTTGTACACTAAAAAAGTTGCATGTCTGCAGAAGGAAAGATTGTTTGTAAAAAACATTTTTACCTAAGTTTTTCTTGCTTCAATTTTCAGAGTGCATCCTAAATGTTTCTAATGTTGCTGTATTTTGTTGCATTCAACAGTCAACTGAAATTCCATACTCGGGTGCACTGTGTTGTATTTGCAATTTTAGTACTCGATGCAAATTATGTCAATGTGGACAGAGAGTTTTTGCGCCTAAACGATCTTCATAGATTTCATTATACTTATTCACAAGTGAAACACCACAAACCTTCACTCTCTGTCTGCAGTCGATGTTCTTCTTCCTGGCTCAGACGGAGCAGGGAGACATCTTCAAAATAACCCTGGAGACGGACGAGGACATGGTCACAGAGGTCCGTATGAAGTACTTCGACACGGTCCCCATCGCCACCAGCATGAACGTCCTGAAGACTGGCTTCCTGTTCTTGGCTGCCGAATTTGGGAACCAGTGAGTTTAGATTTATTTAAATATTGTCATTATTTCAGTAATAAACTCTAGCAGTTTCCTGTGTTAAATTTGGTTATGCCATGCATTTTTTTAAAGCATTTACAATAACCAAGTTGTTTCCTTACAGTACTTACTGTTCACAATGACACCTACATGTACCTCTAATGAAGTGCAGTCAATCTCTGGAAATGATGACACACCATTCGCGCTTCGTATGAAAAGCCAATGATTATAATCAAGTTACTTTCTTCACACAATGTTCTGATCCAAGATTGACCCGCGCTGGAACAAGATGTCTTTACCTCACCTAATTTTGTGTAGTTGCTCAGTAGAAAGTATTGTTCAAGAAATTTATTTGCTGGTAATAGATAGGGATCCATTTGCAAGAAATACGTAGCTTGGCATTTTTTAGCTGGCTCTGTTGGTGCTAAGAGAGACAAATGTTTCACTAAGTGTTTCACCAGGAAGGGAAACACAATTGGCTTTACCAATGTGGTCAGAGTGGGGGGCACCACATTGACTTGTGTACCCCTCCCACCGTACGACCATTCAATATCATCTACATGGTTTTGAATAATAGATGCAATGTGACAGCCTGCATCATGAAAGGGGTAAATGCATCTACACCGTACGCAAATGGTTTTGTGTGTAGTTGTTCTACCATGCAGTTCAGGGGTTGAATTTGGGGGGAAAATCAACAAGACCACAGGGCTTGTGGCTCAAAATGTTTACTGGTCCGGAATTCTTTTTACAAGGCCAGAATCAAAATAAGAAAAAACTTCCTGACCCAGTTTAACGTGCATTTAAGTTAACTGTTTTTATTTGAACAAGCACTATAAGACATGTAAGAGAAGATTGATTTTTATATGCCTTTATGGGTTATTAAGTATACTTCATTATGTCATTATTCAACAGAATTGAAAGGCATTTCAAAGTAAACATTTGAAGAAGAAGAGTTTTTTGTTCCAGACATTACACAGTTTGGTTTTATTCGATTAAAAGACACAAGACTGCTGGACTTGTCCGGTCAAAAGTTTACTGGCCCCGAAAACTACTGGCCACAGGCCTGTGGTTCAGTGTAAAGTTGGAGCCCTGCAGTTTTATATGGTAGGCCAACTTTACTGGCAAATGCTATGGATCAGAAGGCAGGTTGAATATCAAACTTAGAAATCTGATCATCCTTTCTCTCTTGTCACCTTGCAGCTACCTCTACCAGATTGCTCACCTCGGTGATGACGACGATGAGCCAGAGTTCAGTAGTGCTATGCCCCTGGAGGAGGGAGACACGTTCTTCTTTGCTCCCCGCTCCCTCAAGAACCTAGTGGAGATAGATCAGATGGAGAGCTTGTCCCCAATCATGAACTGCCAGGTAAGAGTACTTCAGTCATGGAGGTATTTCGCCTGCTTAATTTAAGGCAACCGAAAGGTTATCAAGACATGTAATAATTGCATTGGGGATAAAGATAATTTAAATTTTGGTTGTTATCCTACATGGATATGGGATAAACACTGCTTTCCAAAAGTCCTGCAGGAAAAAGAATCCGCAAGCATGCTGCTAGGGGCTCATTCCATGTGAGATCAACCAAGAATTTCCTTTGACCTCTCAGATAGGTTTCAATTTAAGGGATCGATTGGGATACATGAGAAAAGGCAACTTTTTAAAATTTGGTTTGCTTTAGGCTTAAGTAGTGAGATAAAGTCTAATCAACTTTTAGCTAGTTAGTGATACTTTGCAAATTGAAAGAGGTATAGCGCACAGAGAGCTGGTTTTTGTGCCATTTCAAAGCAAAAAATTCATTTCAAATGCATGCCCTATATATAAGTTAGTATTAAAAACAAACCAGAACAAAGTTACCACAGATTATTAAGTTCAAAGATTAGTTCAAACAATTTGAAAAAAAAAAAGTTCCTCTAATTCATGTCACAGTTACCTTATGATGTAAACAAGCTTCCCTGTAAAATTGGTGATGGGCACTCTTAACAGTTTCTCTGTGTAGTTGGTGCCACATTGTTCCCTGCTTGAAGTGCAGTCAAACTTTGGAGATGATGACAAACTATTCGCGCTTCGTATGAAAAGCTGCTGATTACACCAAAGTTATTTTCTTCACTCAATAATCTGATCCAAGATTGACTTGCACTGGAACAGTTGATGAGATTCTTTTCCCCGTCAGCTATCCATTTTAGAGCTGCTTAAAGGAATAACAAACATGCTTTACATTTTTTTCTTCTTGTTTTATTTCATTATGCTTGGCCTTCCTGATGACCAGATTGCTGATCTAGCCAACGAAGATACGCCACAGCTGTACGTCGCATCAGGGAGAGGGCCCCGATCGTCCCTTAGAGTTCTCCGTCATGGTCTAGAGGTGAGAGTTCACAAGTAGTTAACCCCGTACTTACCATAGGTTACTGAACTCATCCAAGTTCATATATATGCAATCAGTACAGTGACTGGCATATAGCTAGAGCCCTTGCAAAATAACGTACAAATGTCTGTGTTTCTATTATTATGGAGTGTCAAAGCGGAAATGGTTCTCTGAAGACTTGGTATAAGTCAAACTTTAAAAACCGGTCAGCTGTCGGATTAGGCTTAAAAGAAGTCGTCCCCGGACACTGTGATGTCAACAAATCCTGTTCATTGTCATTTGGTATTAATTTGGTGATGGTGTTTGTTTTGAAATCCAGGTATCGGAAATGGCTGTGTCTGAACTGCCAGGTAATCCCAACGCTGTCTGGACCGTCAAGAAACTCAGCGACGGTAAGAAATCTTCTCAGTATTATTCTCTCTATTTTGTCTTTATACGTTTATATATCTATCATGTTTTATTTGTTGTAGTCATTTAAAAATTTGATTTGAATTTTTTGGTGTGTATTTTGAGTTCTTTTGAGCAATATTTGTGCATTGTCTTCAAGAACACAGTGTTTCTAAACTATCTAAGGGAGAAATGCAGTATTAAAACAAGTAGTAACTCGAGGTAACTCGGCGTTAACTTCGGATAACCCTGAAAACCACCCCCATAAAACTTGAGGCTAACCTATAGTTACTGCCGATTTGATTTTGCATTTCTTCCTAACCATATGGACAATATGTAGTACAACTTATGCCTACAATTAGGGCAAGCTTATTACATTGTGTTGGGTTTAAGGAAGCAAGGTGTTATCTTTAATGAGAGTAGAGAATATGTTGAGAATGTGTTGTACGTATTTTAAGGGAGCTGCCATGAACCAGAATCTTCTTTGCACAAACTGACAATGATTTGGTCGTCATGATTTAAAAACAAAGTTAGCATTTTACAACCCATGGTTGGAGGGCTCGTTTTTGTTTTGTTTTGGGGTTTTGTCATTTTTTTAAATTTGAGAATCGTTCAAAATAAAGGGGATTAAGTTGAACAGTATTTACTGTCACAAACTTACTAGAATACATTTTTGTATGCCTTCATTTACAAACATTTTGCAATCAGATTACTGTCCATAAGCCAGTGCCTGTTGCGTACAGGTTGTAATAATTTCTAACAAGATTTGGTGTAGCTCCATGTAAACATTGGTGCTGTATAGTGTCATGCTTTTGTTGAACAATTTAGCGCGCCAAATTCCAACCTTTGACCTGCTTGTGGCTGATGCTGTTGAGACCAAAGCTAGCAAATGACCAGTATGTGCCCCTTGGTTGGCCACTTCATGTCCTCATGGGACTATGTGATCATTGCAGAGCTTATTATAGGCAGGCCACTCTTTGGCTGATCACCTGATTTCCTTTTTTGGGGGGTAAATTTCTACAGCCACAAAAAAACTATAACAAAAATTCATGTACAAATTGTGCTAGTTGGTTTTCTCTTTTGTTGTGACAGCAAAAAAGCTGCTAGTCTGTTTTTACAATAGACTGTGCTAGTCTCCTGGGCAAGGGTACAAGTTTGTTTCCTTCATGCTTTAAAGCAATGTTTGTGGGATCAAAGTGGTCCCGAAAATGTCCCAATATAAGTTCTATAGCCAGTCGACAATTAGAAATTGTTGCTCTGAATGTTTGTTCCTTTAAAGTGCATGGGGATGACATCTTTTAAACAAAAACCGCTTCACCACATGATCGTTCCTAAGGCTGGCACAAGTGTTACTTCAAATCAAAATCTCCCTAGATTGTATTTGCAGAAGTTTAAACCTCTACTGTAAAATTTGTGTAGGATTTATGGTTTCTTAAGACCAGGGGTACCTGTCTGAACTGTTGATGCAGTTCATGTCAACTGTGATTAGCATAACAAGGCGTATTGTATTCTTTTGATAGTTGAGATGAACTGGTACTACACAAAAACCGGTGCCCAGTAGCGCATTAAATATTAGATATAATGACACAGAGAATGTGCACAGTGGCTTAGGTTTGGGTAGACTGTCTGGTTTAAAAAACAACAACAAAAGTTTATATTTTAACCTACAAGTTAAAAGATTTAAAAAAAAAAAAAATTTTGGCCTTTAAAAAACCTGATGTCCGGAAGGATAAACTCCTTGTGCTTGCTGATTGCAGGTGCATTAAAGCACAGGTGTTTTGAGAAGTCGTTTATATTTTGTACATTACATCATTATCCGGTCTGACAACATGATTATTGTTTGGCCCGAAAGTTGCAACTTTGTTTTGATAAACTTCATTGTATTTGATGAGATTTTCTGTTGGCCAGTGAATGCCGGTCACTGAATGGTCATCCAGGCTAAAGCTACTCTCTACATTCTCTGCCTCGTTATTTGTTAAGTCAAACTTACCACCAAGTTGAGAAATTGTGTTCAAATTACTTTAACAAGCCAGTGTCTGGTCCCCAAACCAACACCAGGCCTCTCTCTTCTTTTACAGGCAACCTCTAAGTGTCCTTGACTGGCAAAGGCAACCTCAAACGGGTTTGTATTCTCCGATGTGATTAAGTTTGTTTTACCGGCAGCCCTGCATGGTTATCAATGTGAACAACTTTGACAATGTTGATGTTATCAGTGATTACTATTCCACATTGATGTTAAAGTGTTAGGTGGATTTTCAGAATGTGCTTGTTAATTGTACGCACTGACTCTTGTAGATGTAAATGATGGCTCAAATATTGAAACTGATTAGGACGTCACTACCGACTTGTTCTTATTTAAGGCTGCTAAGAAAAAGAAAATGAAGTGTACATGTATTTTACCCTGACCACTTATCATTGAAAGCAATAAGTTATTTTATCATCATTGACAAGCGAAAAGTTTATTTTGGGAGATTTAAAGTTTTTGGTGCCAACCTAATTTTTTGTATGTTTTTGCTGTCGTGCTTTTTAAAATGTATTTTTAAAGACAGTTTCAGTTTAGGAAAGACAAGTAAAGAAGGACATTGACCTGTTTAATTATTTTGTCATTTGGGCAACTTTTGGTAGTTTGTCATGGCCACTAACTAATTTTTAATAATTCTTACATAGACCTGGCCTCATATAAATGGATTAAATAGTGTTATGTAATGTGTTTTAACAAATGTTATCAAAAGGTGTAATAATAAAGAATTAAAAAAAACACTAATAACCCTCTCTAGAATATCTTATCTTCCCAGCTAGGTCGCAGGTCATCTTACGCTCATGGGGGCAGCATAGCAACTTTCTTACGTATTTCTAAAATCACCTAATCATCATATTTTTGGACTGGGTTTTGATGTCTGTTGTGGAGCGGAGGCGATAGTTATCAGGTTGATCACTTTGGTCTGGGGGACCCTTGCGAAGTGTCGTCATGGTTAGAAAGCCTTAAAGCAAGGATTGGCAAGTGTTGATTGTTGTGGGATTGGTATTTGTTGAGAATGTGGGAGACGGATTGTCCCGCCTAGTCAGAAGAACACCAACAGATGGTTTCCAAACCTCAAATAGGTTCCTCATTTGAGCGGATTAGAAAACATGTGTTGGAAAATTACACTTGACTGCAGAACTTGTTCGGTTGTGACATTATTGGCCAATATTTAAATCTGCAGTTGGTCAAGTGAGTTTTACAAGCCCCGACAGTACAGGTGCAGATGTATACGAGGATGCAGTGGTTGGTCATGGCTCAATGATGGTGCACAGGAAGTCTGTCTTGACGGTCTTTATAGCTTTATGGATGAGGTGATTGGTGCTGTCAGTGGTAACCAGCCCGTCGTGGATCTTGTAGAGTGTGGCTTGCCAGTGTTCTTCTCGTCTTGATTAACAAGGGCCTCCTGACCAAGCCATCTCAAGACTACTCTTCTTGTTTAGTTAGTCTACTGGGAGATGTTCTCGAAGATGTTGAGGACAGTTGACCACATGGCGGGAATTGAATTTATTAAACTGCCGAGGCACAACTCTTTATGGACACAAGGCAACGACTACTGAAACCACATGTGACAGTGACGACTCGTTTCAATCAACCAAATCTCCTTTTCAGTGCTTGCTTTTTTTGTTTGTTTGCTGTTAATAACATTATCTGACATTTTCAAATCTGTCATGCGCTGATGTTGGAACAAGCAGTCAGTTTCCTTGTCGAAGGCAGTTTCCTTGTTGAATAAAATTGAATACTGGCTGTTAAATGAATTTGCAAAACATGGAATGCAGTACTTGAAAAATCAGTGGATGTTAATGACAGCAAGTGTAACTATTAAATTTTGATATTCACCTTTGCTTAATTTGTTTCTCTTTTGTTTCTCGTGTTTTATTTTTATTTGTTGTTGCCATGTAGACGAGTTTGACGCGTACATCATCGTGTCCTTCGTTAACGCTACGCTGGTCTTGTCCATTGGGGAGACGGTTGAGGAGGTGACAGACTCTGGGTTCTTGGGAACCACTCCCACGCTGTCTTCGTCGCTGATTGGGGACGATTCTCTCCTACAGGTAATTATCACTTATCAGTTATAAAAACTGGCATTTGTTAGGGGCTAACCCCGGATCATTGGGCCTGAAGCCACCTCAACTGGCACACAGGTTGCTACTCATTCACATCAACAATCTCTACCCCTCGCAGGTACCCATTTACTCCTGGGTGATGAGAAGCAATCATGGTTAAGTGTGTCTCACCCAAGAACACAAGTGTCACGGTCCGGATTCGAACTCACACTCTGATGGGCTCGGCCATCAGAACAGGAGTTTGATGCTCTCGGCCTCGACAAGCTGTATCGGGACGAGTGAACTTTGTATCAACTTTATCAAAATGTGGTCCAGCATAAGAATCTTGCATAGTAGCCAGACGCAGACTGAGTAATGACAGTAATATTTCTCAATTATATAGCACCAAGTATGACTCTCAAAGCATGTGAACATTATTGCCCGTGTCTACATTTTGTCGTTTGACCACAATGCCAAATTCAAGTACATCTGTATTTTTGTTTGGTTGTGCGTAGATTTATCCAGAGGGTATTCGTCACATCAGAGCTGATAAACGTGTGAATGAATGGAAAACACCGGGCAAGAAAAGCATCGTCAAGTGTGCTGTCAATCAACGCCAGGTAATATGAAATTACAGTGCACAGCTCTCATCAGTGATGGGTCTCCATTGACCTCAGTGGAGGTGCTGTTTGGGCTTGTGACGTCATATGCAAGGGGTCTGTCTGCTCATGAGCAGTCATGTGAATGATTGAAATCGACCATACGTCCGCACTGTCTCATTGTTTCTCGATATCGGTGTTTATACCTAAATTAGTGTTTCTGAAATTGAGGAGACCGCCTACATTAGGGCTAGATAGCTCAGTTGGTAGAGCACTGGCACGTTAATCCGGAGGTCGCAGGTTCAAGTCCTGCTCTAGTCAATTTTTCTTTGTTCAACCCCAAATCACTTAAAATTTACTTGATGAATTGAAGATTGGTAGGATTAACATTAGAGAGACCAACCAGATTGGATTCCTCTGAAAAAAATAAAATAAACCTCAAAAGAAGTTGGATGTTTGAAAGATTTTCTAAATGTTCAATTGTTATCCTTTGCTTTTTTTCACAGGTCGTGATTGCTCTGACAGGAGGAGAGCTGGTGTACTTTGAGATGGACCCAGTAAGACCATTTTATTTATTTATTTTTTTGTTTTGGACCTAATTTCATAGAACTACCTCAAAGCTGACAAATTTTCTTAAGAACTTTCTTCCAAGAAAAAAAAGGGGAGAAAAGGGACCCCAGTTTACATGTGATGTGACATGGTTGTTTTTGCTGGTTACCTTTCCCTAGTAAGCACAATTGTTTTGTGCTTGGCTAATTGTTGAGCTCACTGTAAGCAGCTCTATGAAATTTTGCCCATGTTGTTTCTCTTGTTAGGAAATTGGTCAATCTTTCACATATAAATTTGAGGGACAATAAGACTCTATGTCTTCTCTACAGTCCAGGCTGAACCAGGTCTCAATAATAATAATAATACCGACTCTTATATAGCGCAATTCCAAAGAATGATCATTGCACTTCGAACATTATTACCCCTAGTCACTGGGCCATTTGTTTTATTCCTTCAACCATCTCAGCTCTGTGGGGAGTAGACAGCCTGTGCTGCCAACTATGTAGTGCACTAAGCTAAATCAATCACAAGAACCATCTCTGCCCTCATAGGTACCCATTTAGACCTGGGCGATTATAGTTAAGCGTGTTGCTCAAGGACACAAGTGTCATGACCGGGATCCAAACCCACACCCTGATGACTCAGCCATCAGAAATTGAGTACGATGCCCTAAACCGCTCGGCAACGACATGCCATTAAAAAAAACTGCAGCCGCATACAATACAATAACAACGAAAATCAAATGTGCATTGTGCAATCTGCATTCTGGACCCAAAGTTTGGAAGCTTGGCCAAGGCATGCTCGGACTGCCCAGGCAAGGTCCTCGGACTGTGTTCTACTTGGTGTTTGTCTTTGGTTTTAAAAGCACTACTGTGTATTCTTGGGCATTTTAAATGGTTTTATCGTGATGATTTTTTCTGACTTTGTTTGGTGTTGTTTGTTTTCTGGTTTTGTTTTGTTTTGTTTTTTTTGCAATTCGAGCGTATCGGCATGATACGCTAGCTTGTGCATGGGAAAAACCCTAACCTCTAGTTTAATTGTTGTTCATCAGACAGGACAGTTGAATGAGTACACAGAGCGCAAGGAGATGTCAGCTGACGTCAAGTGCATGAGTTTAGCCACTGTGCCATCAGGCGAACAGAGAGCACGATTCTTGGCTGTCGGTCTTGCCGACGACACAGTCAGAATCATATCACTCGACCAATCTGTGAGTTCCTTTTATTACTTGATAAACTCATATATTATCCCGTTTTCAGCCCGATTGAAACATGAATAACTAATGGAATATCCATAGGATGTAGGACTGTTGTGTAGAAAACTTGCCATCAGAAGTAGTTTGCTGGGTATGTAGTTGATTTTCCAGTCATGTTAATTCGGCAGGGTATCTGCAGGGGGATAAAGGATGAAAAGCTTGTAGCAGAATATGTTGCTAAACAATTTTTCTTTTATTAATCAAAACCGGGACTGGGACTCGAGCCTTCACTCTGCTGATCAGAAACACCAGAGCTTGAGTCCAAGGCACTTGACCACTCGGCCACGACACGCCAATTACAATGGACTTTGGGATGCTAAGTGGCAGCAGACATACTAGGTAGTTGTCCATTGTTAATATAATTCTCGGCATTAGCGCACATTAAAGAACAATGGATTTACCTGGTAAGTCTGCTGCCACCTGCATCCCTAAGCATCTCCCATTGCCGTTCAGTAGTACACAAAAACACTTACTCTAAGTATCATGGATATTTGAACTTACAACCCAATAATAAAAAAAAACCTGCAGTGTAGAACATCTGACCGCTTGGCGATATACATATTGCTCATCCACATGTACACCCAATCTCTTCTTACAGGACTGTTTGCAGCCCTTGAGCATGCAAGCATTACCAGCCCCATCGGAGTCCCTCTGCATCGTCGAGATGGGAGGCACTGAGGCAACAGAGACTGGCGAACGGGGAATGGCTGGGGGGCTCTTCTTAAACATCGGACTTCACGTAAGTCATCATGCTCCCCCTCTGTCCAACCCGTTATGTCATCGCTCGGGAATAGTTTGTGAGAATGAAAAAGCTGGGACCAATTCATAAAGCCCTGCCCACTATGGTCGTGTTTTATGAGAGGAATATATTGTCTTGGCACCAGTGACTATTTAGAGGAGAAAGAGATAAGTCTGTAAACCTCCTGAATTATTACACGTGGGAGGTTCCTGGTCTAGAATAACAGGGAATCCACATCTGCAAGCCATTTTCAGCATTTTTTTAGTTTTTGTCAAATCTCATTCCTGACTCAAAATTTCATTTGCCTGCTAATTTGCCTGCTAATTGTCACATTGTGGTAGTACTGAACTTCTGACATATCCTCATCTATTTCAAATGCTTTCTGTCTTTTTTCTTGTCTTTTTTTCCTGTTTCATTTCCAAGATAATGCATAAAAACAAGCAATAAATTTGCTGTCATTTTTACCCCTCTTTTTTTTGCCATCTACAGAATGGTGTTTTGTTGAGGATGGTGCTCGACTCTGTAACAGGTGACCTATCTGATACAAGAACAAGGTACCTGGGTTCCAGACCCGTCAAGCTGTTCAGAATCAAGATGCAGGGCTCTGAATCGGTGAGTAGCTCTAACAGTTGTTTGTCTTTGTTTACGATTTCTCTCCTACTCTTAACAGTTTGCCAGTGAGTTGACCGATTTTTTGCAAATCATTCAACTGCACTGGTTGTGTATTGTGGCGCAACTGTACATGTGTGTAATATGTAGATGCATTCACAACATGATATATTGTTGGCTGACGTAGTGCATCTACCATTAAAACCATTAAAGACCAAAGTATATAATGTTGACTGCACTGTGCAGATAGATTTTATTAGGTTGATTTATTCTTAGTTTAACTTTGTTATTGTATGTCACTGAAAGAATTATATTGTATTATGATTTTTTGCAACTGAAATTAATTGTATATTCTTATCTGCTATTATCTAATTATTTGTAATTGGACAGCAGTTTTTGGTGCTCCACTACAGAAGACTTTGTTCTTCTCTTGGATGACACCCCCATTCATACCTATGTCTCCTGTTTTTATTCAATTTTGGATTCAACATGTGTATAACTTGGTTTAGTCTTTCGCCTTGTGTATTATTAATTGAAATTATTTGTTGTATGAATGGAAATAAAAACAAACAAAGATTCACCACATCATATAGTTGTGACATATCATTAAAAACCATGTAGATTGTTTTGAATAGTTGGAGAGTAGGAAGTTGTGATAAATGGAAAAATTTTTATCAGCAGTACAGATTTTTCGAAAACATAATTTGATGACGTGACTTGTCCACAGGTTCTTGCCATGTCAAGCCGGTCGTGGCTCAGTTATTGGTACCAGTCACGTTTCCATCTGACCCCGCTGTCCTACGAGACGTTGGAGTATGCATCTGGGTTTGCCTCTGAGCAGTGCCCTGAAGGAATTGTGGCCATCTCCACCAACACACTCAGGTAAGGACATCGGTGTTTTCAATTCAGTCCATGTATTTATTGTGGTTGTCAAGCCAAGGACTCTCGTAAAAGCGAACTTAATAATCACTATACAAGCCAAGAACCCCCATGGAGAGAAGACAAGGAAGGAAGTTTCAGTTTTAGATGTGGGAGGAAAACCCCAGAGAATTATTCCAGGGAGAACCCACGCGGTCAGCTAAGGGCTGAAATTCTAATCCACATAGTGCCCCCCGGCATGATTCAAACTGGAGCCCTAGAGGTGGAAGGCAAGGAAATATACCACTACACCAACACGACCACTCAGTTTTGAGACAAGGGGGTGGAAGAAATTCTTTGGTGTTATCATAACGATGGGTCGAAAAACATGGAAGACAAAAGCAAAGATGGGAAAGACAGAAAAAGTAAACAATTTTGTAAGTTCTGTATAATCACACCGTTTTCTTTGGTTTGTTTGTTTTCCTCTCGATAGAATCTTGGCTCTGGAGAAGCTTGGAGCAGTGTTCAACCAGGTATCGACCCCACTGACCTACACGCCGCGCAGGTTTGCCATTCATCCGGAGAGTAACAATGTAGTCGTCATCGAGAGTGACCACAACGCGTACACAGAAACAACCAAAGCAATGCGCAAACAACAGATGGCAGAGGTAGGCTGCGATACTCCTTAATAGTGTTAAACAGTGGTCCGCTCGCCTTTTGCAAGATGACAAAAAGGAAGGAATCGCGTTCTCCGCGTAATAAAACAATCCACCCGAGTTGACACGTCTGATGCTGGTTGTCAGAGTTGTGTCAGAGTTCTTTGTCATAGTTATAGTAATGGTTTCTTATTTGTTGGCCGTATATTCCAAAAACAGATCAAGCACTGTACAACAACATCCCTGTTCATCTGGCATACTTCAACCCTTAATCTAAACTTTCTTAACTCCCTGATCTGGAGCATACAGCCTCAGGCCACTTACGTAAAGTCACTATTCCTACATAGCACCATCTCCGACCCTGCAATCTCCCATTTATACTCCTGGATTAAGAGAAGCCAATTATGGGTTAAGTTTCCTGCTCATGGACACAAGTTACATGGCCAGCCAGGCTAGGGTTCAAAACCACACATTGATGACTTTGAGGGTGATGGCAAAGTAGACTCGGACATTATACGTAGAGTTGTTGTATTTAGGTGTTAGGGAGGGGGGGGGGGGTTAGTTCATGTCCCGTGGTAGTCAGGCATGAATTTACCGCAGTTGTCCACACTCGGCCAACCACATTGGATACTGATACTCGCCCTGTCTTCCTCAACAGGAAATGGTAGAAGCAGCCGGGGATGAGGAAAGAGAACTAGCTGCCGAGATGGCCGAAGCCTTCCTTCAGGAGGACCTACCAGAGAGTTTGTTTGGCGCCCCCAAGGCTGGCCCAGGCATGTGGGCATCGCTCGTCAGAGTACTGAACCCTGTGAATGGAACCACGCTGGATTCGGTCGCTTTGGAACAGAACGAGGCTGCATTCAGGTAACAATATTTGTTTGTTGCCCAAGCTTTCTGTGGAGGATTTCTGGATAATTGTTTGATAATTACTTTGCGGATTTCATAGGGGTTTTTTTTACAACTGGATTGACATGTGGTAGACAAATTTGGAATAAGCAAAGAATTAGTGCAGTGTTTTAATTTAATTGAAACTCTCATTTATTTCCGTACAAATTTTAAACTCTTATTAACCAAAAAAATGAATTCTCAGAAGTAACCATTAATCCGTTTTTACAAGACAAAAATCCAAATAAGTATGGAGGCATCTTCTAGAAGGGAGGCTTGTGGTGAGATGCTTGTAAAGAGATAGTGTATATTTCGTTTGATTAGCAGTGAAGTCTCCAGTCTATTAAATTATTTCGGGGACTGTTTTTGTCCCCATGTATATTGCTTTAGCCTTAGCAGTGTCCTGGGCCAATTAAATTTGCCAATATTCCGGACTGTATTTTCTGGCATGCAAATTCTCAGAGGATCAGGTGATTTTGTGTTATATGCTATTTTTCTTGTTTTTTTTTTTTGTGCTGTAGAAAGTTTGTAGCGTAAGCAAAGTTTGTAGCAAAAGCAAACATTAACAGTTATGACAATTTTAAACAAGTGATTTGATTTCTCATCATCTACTCTGGGGACAATCCCTTCTAGTACACCACACATTTTTGAACTCTTCGGGAATTGCATAATTGAAGTCATTAGAGTTGTTTTTATATTCCTTTTCTGAGTTCAATGTTTTTGTCCCTAAAAGTGTATGCTTTATGAAGGGTCCTTGTCAATTTATTTGTCTTGGTCTCGATTTGCTGCAGCCTCTGTCTGTGTAAGTTTGCCAGTAGAGGAGACGACACCTTTGTCTTAGTGGGCACGGCCAAAGATGTAACCCTGAGCCCAAGAACCTGCTCTGGGGGATTCATCCACGCTTACCAGCTCACAGAGGACGGCAAGAAACTCGAGTTACTTCACAAAGTAAGAATAAGGTTTTTTTAACACGCCTTTGTTTTGTCCCTTCTTAATTCATTTGAAATGAATACCAACTGGGAGTTGGTTTTTGTCTTGTCACCGGCTATACAAAATATTAAACTGCTACCTTTATTTGTTGAATTGGCGTGTATTCTAGGGTGAATGGGGAGACTTATTTTGATCCAGCCTTCAAGAACATGAAAGGCTAGCCTGGGTGATCAGGCATTTGGGTAGGCTGCTCCCTAACTATGGAATAATCTCCCTCATTGTACCGGGGACTCATCTTTACTTGATGTTTTTAAATCCAAGTTAAAAACCCTTTTGTTAATGGCTAATTTTTTCTATGAAGTTTAATTTGCATTTTTTCTCCGCATCTGTTATTTGTTATTGTAATGAACGGCAGAGTATATTCATAGCAGTAATAGGCAATGTAAATGCCAGTTGTTATTATTGAAATAATGAGACATTTTTGTTTGCCTTTATTATGTGCTAAAGAGAGTATTTTGAATGCTAAGGAGTAACAGACTAAATTCCCATTTTTGCGTTGTTTTGAGCTTGCGCACACTACTGAGAACAAAGGGTTTACCTGGTAAGTCTGCTGCCACCTAGAGTCCCCAAAACGAAAGTCTGCCATCGGAATATTGCTTCAATGGTTCCGTCCATTTTTAGAAAGAATTTCACAGTAAACATTTGTATTATGAAAAAATACTTTTACCCTTGTTTGTGATTTATTTTGTGTGCTCGTGATAGACTCCAGTGGATGATGTTCCGTCGGCAATCTGCACTTTTCAGGGCCGGGTCTTAATCGGAGTTGGAAGGTTACTCAGAATCTACGACTTGGGAAAGAAAAAGATGCTCCGAAAGTGTGAAAACAAGGTAAGCGTTTCAAAATTAACGTAAAATCAAATCCGTTCTCACAAGGCCAACCTGATTTGTACGATTCGATGGTTAAAAAATTATATTTCATGTGACACGTTCTTTAACCAATATCAAGACTGAATTTCAAAGCAAATAATCTATCTTGTATATTTCTCAAACTTTTCCAACTCTTTAGCACATCCCAAACTTTATAGTGAACATCCAGACCACAGGACAGCGGATCATAGTCAGCGATGTCCAAGAGAGTCTACACTTTGTACGGTACAAACGCCACGAGAACCAGATGGTCATCTTCGCCGATGACACGCATCCTCGCTGGGTAACGGCTATGGCTTGCATGGACTACGACACGGTCGCTGTAGCCGATAAGTTTGGAAATCTTTCAGTTGTAAGTAAAAAAGTAATACAACAAAATAGTTAGTGGCCTGACGTTTTGACCCTAGCAGAGTCTTTCTCGAAGGCTAAAAAAGAAGAAGTAATAATTACAATTGAACATTACATCTTAAATCTTTACTATCATCTATCGACTACATTTCTTGGGCACGATGATGGATGCAGAGCTTAATTTTTTGCACAAAACTGATTTTGTACTAATTTAATAATGGTAACTTCTGTTGTAAATCCTTGTCATAGATTCGGCTGATACAGGGCACCAACGATGACGTCGATGAAGATCCAACGGGGGTCAAAGCCCTGTGGGACCGGGGTCTCCTCAGCGGCGCTTCCCAGAAATCTGAGATCATCATCAACTTCCACATCGGAGACACCATCCTGTCGCTCCAGAAGGCAACCCTGATCCCCGGTGGCTCAGAGTCGCTGGTGTACACCACGCTGTCCGGGGCAGTTGGAATCCTAGTGCCATTCACCTCTCATGAGGTGAGTCTTAATTACTTGGTTTAGCCAGGAAGGCTGGCTGTAATGTTGGAGTCTTTGTAAAAAAGTTCTTGTCGAGTATTGGTTTGTAAACCCACTTGTATGTAGCTTTGTATTTGATTCATGAGTATAAATATTACAAAACAATTTTAGAAGTTCCTTGGGTGAAGTAACATGGCCTTGGTGGAAGCTGTATTTGCATATATGTTTCTAGCATAATCGCTGGGTCAAGTCAGGAGATCAGAACTAGATCAGTCCACTATATTTTATTAGCGTACACACTGTACAGTCATTCATATGTACATTTACACTAGTCTACGTGATTACTCTATGGATGCTTACCGAAGCTGAGGCAAGACTCTAAACGTTTTCTTCACAGCACAAACACAATTTTTGTTGATGCTTTATTTGTAAAAACAAAACCACAACGACCACATATTTCATTGTTTTATATATATTAATTGCAGTGTGCTTTTAACCTTTTTACCCGCCTTCAAGTATGTTTACGCTAGTTCCCAAGCTTTTTCACTGATCTTTAAATTCATTCAATAACGCTTCAGTTAGTACCCTCATTGGATCATTTTGCTTAATGTTGTTTTAACAGATGTTATCTTCACCAGTGCATAAACATTGTTTTCTTTTCATTGTGTAGGACCATGACTTCTTTCAACATCTTGAGATGCACATGCGCTCAGAGTACCCGCCTCTATGCGGACGGGACCACATCTCGTTTAGGTCCTACTTCTTCCCAATCAAGGTGAGTCCACAAAGTGTTTTTTCAAGGCTATGGGGCAAATAAATTTAACCTCTCCCAAACCCTTCCCACCCCAGAACCCTTCCACACCCCCAGAACGATTCTCCACCCTCAGAAACCCTCCCCCAAATGTAAACTCCACATGTATTAAAACTAAGATTTTTTATTTTTTTTTGCAACTGTATCATTATTTGTGCATTGTGTGGAAAATGTATGTACAGTTCAGTACATCAACTAATACACTTAACAGTATTATTTAGGCCTATACTGTGGTGTATGTTTCACAGACACTTCTTGCATCTTTGTAAATATATTGCCCCTGTTAATTAGTTTTTTTTTTATGCCACCACTATTTTTGTTTGTGAAAAAATAATCTTATGACTTGTTGTAGTATATGGTGTTGTCATTGTTGATGTTATCTAACCCATTATCTGGGGGTTGTTTTTCTTCAATTTTAATAATATGTATTTTATTTGCTGGTTTGGTTAAGAGTAAGTAGTTGTGTTGAATTGGTTTATTTGTCTGCCTTGGACTGGGTTTCACTAAGGTTCGCCGTAAGATGAGTTGTCAACATCACCATATTGATTTTTTGTTGTGACATCACACTTTGCTTAGCAATTAAGATTGATGCACAGTTAAGAGCAATCTTAGCTCTATGTGAATGCGAGACCAGGTATATTGCACAGCAGTCTAATGTTCTGCTCATTGTATTGTCTTTCTCTTATGTTTTGATATGAATTGTTATTATTAGTAGTATCATCATTAGTAGTAGTAGTATTAAACTGGTACATTGAATATTATTTTGAAATGTAAAATGTTAGTAAATTAGCCTTTGTGGTGACGATGGCTATTTCTTAGTAAAGTAATTTATCTGTCTCTCTTGTTGATTTGCCCAGAATGTTATCGATGGTGATCTGTGTGAGCAGTTCAATTCCATGGATTCCAGTAAGCAGCGTAGCGTGGCCGATGAGCTAGACAGGAACCCCAGCGAGGTATTAAGAAATAAGATTAGGGTCCAAGTTGACAACTACCCCACCCCGCTCCCAAGGCTGAGCCAAGAGAAGTAGATTTGAGCTTCCTACACAATTGGAAGATATCTTCACCAATATTTGTATGGTGTTTTTAGTCTTGCTTCATCATGGCCTTGGTGCCCCTCCAAAACATTCCAATAGACTTCCTCAAAGCGCCCTTTGAAAATAAAACTAGCCTTGCCCTTTCCAGGATAAAATTCCAGGCCCACAAAGATCTAAATATTTTAAGTAATAACTGAATTGAATACCATGAAATAAAATAAAGTTTATTCGCTTAGTAAGTAGTAGTTAGTTTTTTCACCATTGCACCTCTAGAACTTACTTGTTCTTCGTGTTCCATTTTGTGTTGATTCTTACACTTTCTGCAGTTATTTCATTCAATTTCAATTTCCATTGTAATTTCTCTTTCTTTTCTGCAGGTTTCGAAGAAGCTTGAAGATATCAGGACCAGATTTGCCTTCTAGACATTTCCACTTTCCTCTACTGATAATCAAATTGCCGCTCAGAGCCGGGTCCCCGAGCCCAACTCCTCTAGAGTTGCCGTTGTATTTGTCCAGAGAATCATCAGTACACTCCCCTGAACAAAGGTTGGCTTTGCAAACACAATTTGAAACACCTGAGGACCAGTGACACACGGTCGAACTGACCAGTTCTGTGTTGGAAAAAGTCTCTTTTTAACATAAAATATGGACTTGTGAAAAAAACTTGTGGACTAGTGAAAAAACTTGTGGACTAGTGGAAAAAACTTGTGGACCAATGAAAAAACTTGTGGACTAGTGAAAAAACTTGTGGACTAGTAAAATTGCCAAGCTAACGGGTCTCGCTGGCTAGTCACTGAAAAAGTGACGGGCAAAACCCTGATCATGAGAAGATATGAATGACACCCTGCTTTATCAAAGACATGCTACAGATCTTGTTCCTGAAGCGTAGAAGAAAGACGTTATTCTTCACAGTCCGATCTAGTTATTGTCAGCAGACCAAGCGCCTGTTTCACCCAGCGTTGGAGTTTAAATTGTTGTTCTCAAGAACATGTAGGCCCCATCTGCCTTGCATGTCTTAAAACCCTGCAACAGTAAATTCAACAAGTGGTCATTTTGAAAAGCACAGTTTCTACCATTGTTTATCCTTTGTCTTGCAAGGCAAGACAAGTAAGATCAAACGTATGCACAATTTCCTTGATAACAATTCCAGATGAAAATATCCCCCACAATAATTGCACCTCTGTACAAAACTTTGTTCACTTACTATTGCTTACAATCACCCAAATTATCCCATGTGGTTGTGAAGATGATTCGTATATCAAATATTTGTTCAAGCGGAGAGATTCGGTTTTCTGAAAGACTTGTGAATTGTGTATAGCTTTTGTAACTGGCAAGTAACGCACCGGCCTCATGCCATGTAAACACTTCATTGTAAATATGTCCCCTTCTTCTTTATTCTTGACTCTTTTTGTTCCTCACTTGTAAATACTTGTTAAATAGTTCCTTGATTAGGATTCTTTGTGTAATGCGTTTTTTGTTGTGGGATTTAGGGGTTCAAATTTTGTGCTTGGAGAAAGTTTTCTGTTGAGGAATACAATACTTTTTGCATACTTAACTTTTTTACTGCTTCTTCGGACAAGATGGTTAAAAAGAAACGTGACATAACTCTTCTTAGTTTTTTTCCTCCGAAATACTCCACTGTTTGAGAACTCAACAACAAAATGTTTGTACTTGGATATGATTGGAAAGTGATAACAAATTTGGGCCTAAAGTCTTGAACTTCCTATAGAGGATTTGGCAGGGTTATTCTTCCTCATTTTACACAATCCAATTTTTCATTTACAAACTGTAAACCAAGCTTCTCATTTTTAAACTTAAACTCATTGAAGTCTAGTTATGAGGAGCATTAAGGGGCCCAGACTTTAATTTTCTTCACAACACCAACATGTTTTATTTGTAGAACACAATTGAACAAATCACCAAATTTTGTTGTTAATTGTTTGGACTTGGATAAGTTTTGGTATGCCTGGTCCAGTGATAAGCAATTCTTATTTGGGTCAACAGTCCTCAAACCTCCACAATCTGACACCTTTGTCAACAGCAGTTTGGAGGATTAGGGCAATAATAAAAGCCCATAATTACTTCTTTTTTTTTGAACAAGCAGATTGTGGGTTTAATGTTAATCAATTTACCACAATAATTTAAACGTACGCAAAATAAATTCAAGCAATTATTGTCGAGAGTTAAAACAATTTAAATTTAGATTGTTTAATTTGGTTGTATACATTTGCAGCTGTAAGGAAAGTCTAACATGGTTTGGTGAGATCATTAAAATTAAAGTAATTTTGTACAAAGAAAAAGTCACTTTTTGTAACAATTTCTTGCTTCTTCTGTTGTGCTGTCTATAATATGTATATTTTTAAAACCAGTTTCACATAGATTCAAAAGAGCAATTACAACAATACTGTAAAAAATAATCGGGGTCTAATTTCATTAAGCTGTTCATTGGTAACTAGATCTTTGTTTTTACTATTGACCCTGATGATGCACCTGACGTCATTATCACAACAATCTTGGTTAGGTCGTTTTGGGAGTCAATGTCCCCATGTGTTACACAGTGCATGCAGTGCGCATTGAAGGCAAAGCAGCGTTTACACACTTGCCGTCATTTTGTATGTGCAATTTGACTGCCAGAATGGTAGGTGTGACAGACAGTAGTGTTGTGTGACGTTGGTGCAAGGGGTCAACAGCAGGAAAATGAGTGACGGTAAAAGTGTAGTTCTTAAACGGTGATGAAGATTGACACTTAAAAATGGGTGTTGACAATGGATTTGTATGGTTACATCCAGGGGCGGCGCCAGGGTATTTGAATAGGGGGGGGGCGCGAAAGTGTCGAGTCTTAGCACTTACGGAGTGGGGTCCAGGAGCCCGCCTATTAGGGCCTTTGGTGGGGTAGAGGAGCCCACCTAAGGGCTCCTGGTGGGGTCTAGGGGCGAAGACTTGAGGGGGCGGTCCCCCGGATGCTTTTTGGTGTAGCATGTTTGTCTAAATGGTCTAGACAAGCTCTCCTTGCTAGAAATATTTTCACAACTTTGTTATCAAACTTCAACTTAGTTCAGTTCCCGGAAGCTATTGGATTTTGGCCCCACTTTAGGGCCCCTGAAAATGTGTGTAACATGAGGTGCACTGTAGAACACTTCGGGGGCATTTGACGCATTGTTTTTACCTAGTTGAACTTTGCTTTATTTACCTCTTAACAATTGTTTTGGTAATTTCTTGAGAGGAAACCGGTCGGCTATAAATTTCTGAAAATGTTTTATACAGAAAATTACTCCCCCAACTTTTTGAGGACGAAGGCGTCATCGATGACGTCATAACAATAACGTTTGAAGTTAACGTTTCATATTTGAAATCCTATCTGGAAAACCATGAATGCCATTATTATAAACAAGCTCGCGCTGGTCTTTGTTCGTGCGTGACATCTGGGGTGCCGCCGCGTGCGCCTTGACTAAAGTCTACCCTGCACCACGCACACACGTCGTCACTCGAGCCAAGTATAGAGGGCGCCCTGAAAATTTCGGATCAGTCGACAACCGCGGACGACACCTACTACTACTGACACTGTAGTACTACGAACGAAGTTCTGCCAGCAGATTTTTGTATCTTCGAGGGAGAAAGAAATATTTATCATGGCGGTGAGTATCTAGAATCTTCATGTAATTTATGTGACTAAATAACAGATAACTATTGAAATGTTAAGTTATGTTTATCAAGCATTAAAGACCCGTGTCCATGCATGACACTGACCTGTTCATTGGTATGATACGCTGTACCAGTTTCGTGAAGAATTGTCAAATTCATGTTTATACTTTTTATAGTTTTTCATCCCTTGTTGGTGCTTCCTCCGTATATGGTCTCACAATGGAGCTCCATGGGTAACATTAGAGGGTGTGTACAACATTGGTGTGAGTGAAAATATAAATGTTCAAAGATTTGCACTTTTAAGGGGAGGGGCTGTGTCTTCATGATCAAACAAAGGCAAAGCAGGCCTGTGGCTGTACATTAAATTATGAACTCTCAGCCAGTTATTGGATGCGCCCTTCGTCCGTATCAATCTATATGGAAACCATGTGCACGCAGGTTGTATCTGTGCAGGAGTTCATATGGATATGTGCAGCACTTTTAAATTATTACGGTCATAATGAAAAACTTTCCTTAGGGGACGACAATTAGTTATTATATATCAAAAGTCACAGACCTGATGTTTGAAAATAGTGAAAACATATAAGGGTATTTTTCACTATTTCAAGTGTGTGTGTTCTGTTGGGTCTGACACACAGTGTGGATACTGGTCCGCATGCACTAACAGTTAGGAAATGCTGTCTATTTGAGCCAAGGAAGTGTAAATACTTCTTACTCTCTTTTGTTTTCTAAAAATCTTTGGGCTCTGTCTCCTCTATATCTTCACAGCCTAAGGGTAAAGTAGCAACAAAAGGTCAGAAACAAATTGCTGAGGAGAACAAAGAAACGCTCGTCTATTATCGTAACATCATGTTTGGGGCAAGCGCTGCGTACGTCGTTGTTCGTCTTCTATGGTGGCTAGAATCCTTCACTTGGCTTCACTGGGTGAGTACAATATAAGATAAAATAAAATTTCAGTTGGGATAATTCTGTGATAATATTCATAAAGCCACCGAAAATGTCCCTATACATTCCCTTCTAGTATAATTCAAGAGTTTGGAATTGTTCTTCAAAATCTGACCTGGTTCTTCCTATATCAGGGTGTTTGAGCGTCAAACTAGGCTTTCTGCTTGTTTTCACCCATACACTCTAACTTTGCTGAGAACAAAGAGCTATTCCAACAGTTTTAGTACCGCATCTCTTTGGAACTCCTTGCCCGGTGCGTGTTTCCCTCCATCCTACAATCTAGACTTTTTTTAGAGGAAAATCAATTCCTACTTTCAGCTCTCCCGAGTTATTGTCATGTTATCTTCTTAGAGCATCTCACCAGAAGTGGCTTACCGGGATCATCTTACCGGTTTGGGGCAAACTTTCATAAAAATAAAATATAAATATAAAATTACATCACCTCCTCTGATGAATAATAAATAAGTCAGGCAAATGATTTTCCAGCCTAATGTTTTGCTCTTGTGGCAGTTTCTACTTAGCAAATGGCACCTTGATGAGGGAAGTAGAAGTTTTCAAATGTCAATTTACGATGGAGGAAATCGCCTCTGCATCCATGCAGTACTAGGCTTGGATTTGAGTCCCAAAATTTGCACCGTTCATTTTAGGATATCTCACCCTCGACAGCTTTGGTTTCTACTATTGTTGCTGTTATTTAAATTTTAAGACAGTATACCCTAGGAGAGGTCAAAGCAGTTTAGGACACACCAAGTGCCATAGGAGTGCCGCCTAAAAGTTGTCGGACCGCTGTTTTAAATGGTTTTAGATTCTAGACATCTCCTTGCCAAAGCACTCAAGGAGTTTATAATGCAGTTGGATAGAAAATGTCTGCCACCATGTTTTGTTTGATGTCTACAGTGTGTTATTTTTTTTTCTCATTTCAGCTGCTGTTGATTTTTGCATCTTCTGTGTACTTCGGTTGTTACCAGTTTATGGCCTTCATGGCCAAGGCTAAATACTCATCCACAGGCTCAGTGGTGGACGGAGGTGTAGACCTAAACATGGAGAATGGCATGGCTGAGTGAGTTTCAACCTTTACCTCTCCTTAACCCCTGATCTAGACTTATAGGTCATAGCCAAGCAATTTATAGCGCACCGAACTCAAGCTCTGGTGTTTCTGATCAGCAGAGTGTCAGTTTGAGTCCCAGTCATAACACTTGTGTCCTTGAGCAAGGCACTCAACCATTATTCCTTCATGCTTCTTATGGGACGTAAAGCCGTAGGTCCCGTGTGTTGTGTATAATGCATGTACAAGAACCCAGTAAACTAGTCCATAAGGAGTTTGCCCCAGTGTTTTCTGGCATGGTTGGCTGCAGATTGTGCCACAGCACGGTGTAGAACTTTACAAACTTAAAACTCGGCAAACCAGTCGTAAAATCAATGAGCTAATAACAGTGCCATTTAATGCCCATCTGTGGCGGATATCTGCGCTGTATATGTGTTCAACATTTTAATATTAACACCTAATATCAACTCATGTATTATTAACTACCAATATTGTCATTAACCATTACAGTTATAGCAAGGTGTATAATTCACAATTTCATTTGTTAAGTTTCATTTACTATACCCCCTGCTAACTGATGTGTGTTACATTAATCCTGTACTTTGTGATTTGTTTACATTTGACTGTCTGCTTTTAAATTAGAACTTTTCTTAATTGCTCTGTATTTGACCCTTTTACCATTTGACTGTTTTATCAGGGATCTTATTAGGGGATTTGTAATACTGATAGAAATAAAACTGCAAATATATAAACCATATGTTTAATAATAACAATAATAGTATAATATAACGTATTTGTATAGCGCCTATTGCAGGCCAGCCTCTAAGGGCTTAACATTCAGTATTTTCCTGCAAGGTATTTGGGGCAACGCTAATGAGATATTTCAAATTTGTGCAAGCTGCAAGGAGGCCAGATCAATTTACATTTTAGCCTCTCTCTGGTTACGTTCTTGAGATTGGAAAAAAAAAATGGTGGCACCATGATTGTGTTGATTAATGTCTGAATATTCACAATGAAACATTGCAAATCAATTCTGTCTTTAAGGTAGGGTCATAGATTGGTAACTACTCCAAAAATAAATGATCATAAAAACTTACTTGGAAAGAAGCACCCCAGCTTGAACAATTTTGAGAAAGGATCTCCTTTGAACTGGTAGATTGGTTTTTTGTAACCTTTTACCTTCATGTTTGTATACAGGCACGTGAAAGACATTCTGCTGGTCACAGCGGTCATCCAAGTACTAAGTATCATGTCAGACTACTTTTGGCTCCTTTGGCTGGTTGTTCCTGGCAGAGCTTTTTACCTTCTCTGGACAACTATTCTTGCACCGTGGTTTTTTGCTCCTGCTCCGGAGGTTGATGATAAGAAACAAAAGAAAATGGACCGCAAAATGCAGAGAAGATGATGACCCCTTCTGTTTTAACTTCTTTCATTTGTTTATTGTTTTTCAAAAATATCTTCAGATATTTTATTCAAGTGTACGACTCACTGATGTGCCCTGTCATTATGGAAAGATTAATATAATTATAATAAAACAGCATTTTTATATTGCACGGGAGTGTCAAAGCCCCTGTTGTTTTACAACATAAGTACAGAGCTATTAGAAATGTTGAGACCCAATTATATAGCATCCGGTAAAGGTTGACTGTTGTGGCGCAGTCTACGACCGTGCATGCCAGAAATACTCACTACTCACCGAGCCCCTTTCTGTTGACATCAAGTCAAGTGTACTGGGTACTATAATTTGTGATACACAGGGGACCTATTCCTTTTGGAGGCCGAATCATTTATTATGGTTGAGTGTCTTGCTTAAAGGAACACATTCACTTCGGATTGGGTGCTTTTTGGGCTATGGAAGCGTTTGTTTTGAGATAGGAACCCATTGAGGTAGGAACCCATTCAAAAAGTTCCTTTCCACCAGAACAAGACAATTTTAATAATATAGGTCAGCTTTTGTTTTATATGACGACTGAAACAAGATGGCTTATGTAAAGTTAAGACTAATCTGTTTTGTAAAAAGGAGAACATTTTGCACACCAGAGACGTTATGTTGCCCACATATAAAGTGTATTTGAAAAAAAACCATAAAAACTTTTAAAACACAAGGGGGCGCCATAATGAGGGGCTTTAAAATGTGTATTGGATGATTAATTTTTACCTTGGAAATGAATGTATATGGGTACGGGTAAGTTGATATTCATTTCTGTGAAATGTTTGTATTGTCAATCCTCCTTTGAAACGTGTATAAAGCTTCAACGTGTTGTACCACAACTTTCCCAAGCCCATGCTAAGATTTGACCCATTGTTTGGTTGCTGAGCGGGCAAACCATCCCCACCTACCAATTTTCGCTCAAGCAGCAGATAGAAGGAGCGACATCCGGCGGTGTGACGGTAAGCCTTCCCGCTCGAGCCCATGCTCAGATGCTAAATGAAGCCCATGCTAAGATTTGAGCCACTGTTCAAATTGTTTCAGGGTCAAGTTGAGCCTTTTACTGTAATGTAAAGTAGTTCTAAATATTAATATAAAGCGACCAAGGAATCGATATGAAACAATGTTGTTGTTTTAAAAAAATATTATTGATACTCTATCTCATGCATAAAAATAAATATTGAAAGGGGAATCGGTATGCGACTTCTTACTGTCATTGTCGTTTCATTTCTAAATCATATATTATTTATCAATAGCGCGTGCAGGCAGCTTTTGACGCAATATTAAACCTCGCGATTTTTGTAAATATACATGTAAATATTGTGACCTATTGTGACCTATTGTGACCTATGTTGACCCCAAGCACACGTCACACACAGCTATTATCTGCAACGCGCTCACCAGTTTGGTAGTCAACGGCGCACATTGTAAACGCAATATCGCTTACAAATCCGCACTACACTGTACAACACACTGGGACATTGACTTTGTAAAATGGCGCAGCCGAGACTATTCAGAAGTTTACGTCATGTAAACTGGGTCATTAGGCTGCCATTTTCGAAAACCCTTCTCGAAACGTAAACAAAAAGCAAGAAAGAAAAGAAACATCATAATTATAAGTCGTAACTATATCTGTGAATTAGCTGAAGTCCTATAAAGGATGACTTTTGCCAAATGAGTCATTACATACATACAAGTCATGTGAGATATATCTCATGTGTAATAAGTCAAAATTGTAAATTGTACTGGTTCATTACTATGATATATAAGTCATCGTTATGATTTTCTCCCCCCCCCCTTTCGCGCTTCATATGTAGTCGGGTAATGGACTGTGTATGCTGACCTTGGGACTCTGTAATGTATGGAAGTTCATTTGTTCATGCTTTGTGCATGCTAACCGGAGCTGTTTTAAAGGTGATGCGTTGTCTAACGGTTAAGATGTAAACGTTCCTTATGAAATAACAATTTGGAAGGTGTGCTCAGCGATTAACGTGAAAGTATTTCAATTTAAAATTTGTCCACCAGTCGCCGAGCGCGAGAAAGCTACCATACAGTTGCCAAAATACAATGTCGTATGTACAATCTGCGCGTGAATCCGAGTTAAAAATCCAAATTTTTGTGAGTCAGCCTGACCAAGAATTTGGTCAAGCCCAACTTAGAACCGGCGTCCATATCAATTCTGACTCGGGAGCTGTTGGATAAGAGTCTGCTTTTTTGAGTTTCCGATTGTTTCGTTTTCAAAATATTGTTTTAGGCCTATATTTACTTGTGTATACAAAAGAATTACACTTACTTTATCGTAGTTAAAATAATAACAACACAGTCAGAAAGTTTTGATGGGTGAAATGGCTACACTTGTCATTTTAAGCTTGAATAAATAATTTTCCCCAAATGTAGGGGGCTTAAGTAATTGTAATAAAATGATAACTTTAGGTAAACTGCGCAAAATTACATAGTTATTTCAATTTTAAGCAGCTTGAAAAAAAAAAGCCCGAAGGCTGTAAATTATGCAAACTAAGTTTGCAGACGTGCAACAACATCTTAGTTGGCATCAACATGCCATTATAGTATAGCCCTACTGAGTAAAAACCTATTAAAAATGCATTTAGTTATTCCCTCGTTGAAAGCATTGAAACGAAAATGTTGCCAAAACGCATTCGATGAAATATTGTTCGTTTCTTTGGATCAGGCATTTATGTACGTTTGTGGGGCCGGATGTAGACATTAATACGACTGAAGTTGTGTATACGTCTTTCAATTTTATTGAACTGTTTTTGAGGACCTGTGCGGAATCGAGAAATAAACTTTTAAGATATGTATTATTCAACCTAAAAAAACTGCATTACTGATTTAGGCCTGTTACAGACCAACCTTTAAACTCTAATTGCCTCAGAGTCATGAAGCGGAACTCGTAAAAAAAAAAAACCTGAATGGTTTTTCCCGCTAATAAGGTTCACTTCGTTTCCTACGGAGTTTCAGATGTGCCACAGGAAACGTAAAAATCATCTCACCGAAAACAACAAACTAAACATTTAAATGATAAGTCAACTTCTTTGGTTTCAGTAACCCTCTTGCCAAATCAAACTATTACGTCATGTTGTCATGTTGACATCTCCAGATTGTTAATGTCAGTCTTACTATTGTTTTTAGTCAACATTTGGGAAAGCTGTATGGCACCCATGAACGTCCGTCGTTGCCGCTTTTGTTCACATCTAATTAACTAAATGGACGTAACTTTGGTAACAATAATAGCTGTCACTAGAAACGTGGCAAGGGCGTTCGTATGGAAAAGATTCTACTTTGGTAATTTACCGCATAGTGAAAATACAAAATGTCGACACTTCCACTGGGCGATAAACATCAGTCCGCGTTGTGGGAATGTACAGCTGCAACTCGTGTGAAACCCAGATCGTGCTATAACAAAAGGGGAAAGTTTGGCCTCGCAAGTGACGATGTCTAATTGCCGAATATACAAGTAAGATGTAAAAGTAGTGTCAAAATATACCAACTCAAGCGAAATTAAGATTAAATTACGCATCAGCGTGGGCGTCGTTGTTATCGTTGAAGTGAGTCAAAGGAGTTGAGCGCAAGGCATTTTGGACTGAAGTATAATTTTGACTGAGATTTCACTGACCCTCACTCCTTTGCCTTTAGATATCGAACCGGATACCTTTGCTGAATTCCAGAATGCATATTATTCAAGTTTTAAGTCTGCTTCTGGGTCTCAGTTGTGGTAGTTTACGGGCAGATATCTGCCAGCACAGGGGCTGCCAGCGTGGAACCTGCCCTCCTGATTGGCAACAAGACGGTGCGTCATGTTACTTCATAACGAATAAGATGACTTGGGACAGAGCTGAGAGTTTTTGTAGCGAGTCAGGAGCGACGCTTGGCATCCCAAACTCACAATCCGAACAGGATTTTATTTGGGAATTCTTTCTGCAAAAGATCAAGGAAACCCAAATTCCGAATCTCTGGATCGGTTTCATCAACACGAAGGGAGATTGGAATGATGCACGTAGGAGTGATGCTGGCGGCCCTTACGAGAACTGGGCAGAACAACAACCGGATACCTCTGGGAATGATGAGTACTGTACAGCAATGTGGGCTCAACATTACGGCAAATGGGATGATCAATATTGCAATGAGAACAAATACGCAGTCTGTGAGCTCCCCGTCACCGACACCCCAGTATTCTGCCTACACACTTGTGATGACGGTCGCCTTAATTCTCAGTAAGGACATCGTGTCGTGCAGGAAGGCTTGCCAAATCACACCCTGACATTGCTCCTTCAATCTTCTGAAACAAGGTGGAGGCGGGAAGGTGGTGTGCCAGCTCAACAACACAACTCGTCATGATGCGGCTGCCGAAGGAGACACGAAGGAAGAGGAGAAATGCCACTTGTTTCATGTAACGAGCAACTCACATTTCATTGGACTGAGAGAAACACCATGACGAGTCCCGTGACTCCGAGTGATTGTCTTTTTCTTTGGATGTTCGAGGAGAATAATGACTGCAAGCCTCGATGTATCGTTGTGACAAACACCTTGTACAAACACTCCTTGTAATCATCGTAACTGTTCTGTTTCACTTTGTTTACTTACTGAGTGGAAATTAATGGCCACTCAGAGACAATTTTGCGCATTTTTGTAAATATCAAAATTTTAGTATTAGAATTTGACATAATTATGAAAATCGTGAAAACCACATTATAACAATGTTTAGATTTTGCAGAATTATGATTAATATTACCAATTTGTAGATGCAGAATCTTCAGGTTAGTAAAGTTATTTAATTGTACGGGAATGATAGGATATCGAAGTACTTGCGATCTATAGCCATAACTTAATGGGTGAATTTTAGTTGTTGTGCCATGTGTGTACGAACACCTCTTGGTTTTTTTTGTTTTTTTACTATTTACATACATGTATATGTTTTGATGTGATCTGAGCGATTCTTTACGTATCGATTATAGCGCTAAACGATTCTGATACCGGTAATCGATTAGTTAAGTGTAGACATTTAATGAAAACAACAAGTCCGATCTCAGTGTGCAGAAAACACAATGACGAGTTCCAAGACTCTGGGTGACTCTGTATTTCTATGGATGGTCGATATTATTATTGTGACTACAGTGTCTTCAAATACCATGACAACTAATCATATTGCAACTATGACCCTTTCTAAATCACAGGTTGGGCCTGGGCCACAGCTTAGACTCCGTCAGCCGTTTTGAAAAAAAAACACAACAAAAAACACATTTATGCTTTCGGTGTGAGCGGAGCTTAAGCCGACGGAGTCCAAGCCAGAGCCCAAGCTCAAGTCCAAGCCCAAGCCGTGATTTTGAAAAGGGCACATGACGAGTCGCCGTCATTCTTTTGCGCAGTTATGGAAAAGTGCAATAATTAAAAAAGCGCAATCTTCTCTTCTCTGAAAATATTTGTCCTATGAGTAACGGTTTAACTCTCTGTGCATTTCAGAATGTAGGTCGACACTATCATTCATTCTTCAGTTTGCTGCTGTGAAAAGACTTTAACTTCATGACATTTAAAGGTTACAAATTACAATGTTCACCTTAACTATGTTTCACTCGACACCAACTTCTTGGAAATTGAGTTATAATCTTTGAAAAAATTAGCATACCTAACCCAATACTATCACAAAATATTGACATGAAAACTACGTCAGTAGCCGAAATTGTACTTCGTCCGATGTTCATCAACGAACCAATGTTGAACGATTTAACGAATAGTTAGCTCATTCCCATTGTTTTGGTACATGCGTTACAGGTTTCTGTTATTTGTATATAGTGTGATGCCAGGTTGGGCTTTTAACCGAATAATAAAAAATGGACATGTCAAATGATGACAAATGAATGGCGGTGAATATATTATTTGGTGAAATAGGGCTCCGTTATTGGTCCTATACTCTCTTTCTTGTTTACCTTAATGATTTGCTCGATAAAGTTTTGTCTCAGCTCGCCATGTATGCTGATGTTCAACCCTCTACTGTGTTTCCCCTAACTCGGGTACGGGTAAGTTGATATCCAATTTTATCCATTTCTATGAAATGTTTGTATTGTCAATCCTCCTTTGAAACGTGTAAGCTTCAACGTGTTGTACCACAACTTTCCCAAGCCCATGCTAAGATTTGTCCGTTTGTTTGGTTGCTGAGCGGGCAAACCATCCCCACCTCCCAATGTTCGCGACAGCAGCAGATCGAAGGAGCGACATCCGGGAGTGTGGTCGGTAGGGCCTTCCCGCTCGACACCACGCCCGTAGCTGATGGGCGAAATGGCTATACTTGTCCTTTTAAGCTTAAATAAATAATTTTCCCCAGATAAAGGGGGCCTAAGTAATTGTAATAAAATGATAACTTTAGGTAAACTGCGCAAAATTACATAGTTATTTCAATTTTAAGCAGCTTGAATAAAAACAAGCCCGAAGGCTGTAAATTATGCAAACTAAGTTTGCAGACGTGCAACAACATCTTAGTTGGCATCAACATGCCATTATAGTATTACCCTACTGAGTAAAAACCTATTAAAAATGCATTTAGTTATTCCCTCGTTGAAAGCATTGAAACGAAAGTGTTGCCAAAACGCATTCGATGAAATGTTGTTCGTTTCTTCGAATCGGACAGTTATGTACGTTTGTGGGGCCGGATGTAGACATTAATACGGCTAAAGTTGTGTGTACGTCTTTCCATTTTATTGAACTGTTTTTGCGGACCTGTGCGAGAAATACACTTTTAAGATATGTATTATTCAGCCTAACCCGCATTACTGATTTAGGCCTGTACAGACCAACCTTTAAACTCTAGTTGCCTGAAGTGGAAACAGGAAAAAAAAAACCTGAAAGGTTTTTCCCGCAAAATAAGGTTCGCTTCGTTTCCTACGGAGGTTCAGATATGCCACATGAAACGTAAAAATCATCTCACCGAAAACAACAAATAAAACAATTAATTGGTAAGTCAACTTCTTTGGTTTCAGTAACCCTCTTGACAAATTAAACTATTACGTCATGTTGACATCTCCAGATTGTTAATGTCAGTCTTACTATATTGTTTTTAGTCGACATTTGGGAAAGCTGTATGACACCCATGAACGTCCGTCGTTGCCGCTTTTGTTCCTATCTAATAAACTAAATGGCCGTAACTTTGGTAACAATTATAGCTGGCGCTAGAAACGTGGCAAGGGCGTTCATGGTGACGGTTCTACTTTGGTAATTAACCGTATAGTGAAAATACCAGACTTCGACACTTCCACTGGGCGGTAACATCAGTCCACGTTGTGGGAATGTACAGCTGCAACTCGTGTGAAACCCAGATCGTGCTGTAACAAAAGGGGAAAGTTTGGCCTCGCAAGTGACGATGTCTAATTGCCGAATATACAATTAAGATGTAAAAATATTGTCAGAATACACCAACTCAAGCGAAACTAAGAGGCTGGCATCAGCGTTGGCGTCATTGTTATCGTTGAAGTGAGTCAAAGGAGTTGTGCGGAAGGCATGTTGGACTCATAGCAATTTTGACTGAGATTTCACTGACCCTCACTCCTTGCCTTTGGATATCGAACGGGATACCTTTGCTGAATTCCAGAATGGATATTATTCAAGTTTTAAGTCTGCTTCTGGGTCTCGGTTGTGGTAGTTTACGGGCAGATATCTGCCAGCACAAGATCTGCCAGCGTGGAACCTGCCCTCCTGATTGGCAACAAGACGGTGCGTCATGTTACTTCATAACGAAGAAGATGACTTGGGACAGAGCTGAGAGTTTTTGTAGCGAGTCAGGAGCGACGCTTGGCATCCCAAACTCACAATCCGAACAGGATTTTATTTGGGAATTCTTTCTGCAAAAGATTGAGGATACCCCAACTCCGAATCTCTGGATTGGTTTCATCAACACGGAGGGAGATTGGAATGATGCACGTCGGAGTGATGCTGGCGGCCCTTACGAGAACTGGGAGGAAAAACAACCGGATGCCTCTGGGTACAATGGGTACTGTACAGCATTGTGGGGTGAACGTGAAGGCAAATGGGATGATCAATCTTGCTATCAGGAACAATACGCAGTCTGTGAGCTCCCCGTCCCCGACACCCCAGTATTCTGCCTGCTCACCGGTGATGACGGTCGCCTTAATTCTCAGTAAGGGCATCGTGTCGTGCAGGAAGGCTAGCCAAATCACACCCTGACATTGCTCCTTCAATCTTCTGAAACAAGGTGGAGGCGGGAAGGTGGTGTTCTAGCTCAAAAACACAACTCGTCATGATGCGGCTGCCGAAGGAGACGTGAAGGAAGAGGAGAAATGCCTTTTTTTTCAAGTAACGAGCAACTCACATTTCATTGGACTGAGAGAAACACCATGACGAGTCCCGTGACTCTGAGTGATTGTCTTTTTCTTTTGATGTTTGAGGATAATAATGACAACAAGTCTCGATGTATCGTGACGAACACCTTGTACAAATACTACTAGTCATCGTAACTCTTCTATTTCACTTTGTTTACTCACCGAGTAGTTTACTCAAGTCAGACACTTTTGCGCACTTTAATAATATTGGTAGATATCAACATTTAACAAGCTCCTAGAATTAAAGTTAACATTTTGACACAAGAAAATCGGGAAAAACTCTACATGATAACAACAGTTTTGATTTTACTGAATTATTATTATTACCCCTTTGTAGATGCAGAATCTTCATGGTGTCATATTTAATTTATTTTTAGAGAATGACTGGGTATCGAAGTTTTTTGTTTATAGTATAAGCCAAATTGTAACTGATGAAAGAATCGAATAACGTAAACGCGTTTGTTAGTAACACATGTTCTGAGAGGGGTAGTTTTTGTATTCATACGTATTAGGCCTTCATCATGTAATCTTTATATTACGTATATATAAGACGTGTCCTCAATTCCTAGACCGCATTATTTATTCAACTGTGTGTGTGTGTGTGTGTGGCCTATATTGTAATCCTTTAATCACACCTCTATTGTGTGTTCTCATTATATTTTTTGCGCGTCTTCTTAAATTTAATCCTTTACTAATCATTCTATTGTGTTTCCTTGTTAAAACTTCTCTTGCGTGTCCTCTACACTGCCGTTACCTTGGTAACACGTATATAGCTGGCACAATACAAACGTGACAAGGGCATTCGTAAGAAGATACTACTTAGGGAAAGCGTAAAGGCCCAAAAAAAAAACCACCCACAATTTCGATCCTTCTGTTGGGCGATAAACTCTATGTATACACGTTGTGGAAAGTGTATAGCCGATGTGGAACCCAGATCGTGCCATAACCAATCTAAACACAAATCGAAAGAGAAGCAGTTGGCCACCAAGTGATGTTGTGTGATTGCAGGATACGCAATTCAGATATATAAATAGTGTCAGAATATACAAACTCAAGCGAAAGTGGTTGCAATTGAGAGGTTGGCATTAGTGTGTGCGTTATTGTTACCGCTGAATGAGCCAAAGGAGTTGAGCGCAAGGCATTTGGGATTGTAAGTACAATTTTGACTGAGACTTCACTGACCCTCACTCCTTTGCCTTTAGATATCGAACCAGATACTTTTGCTGAATTCCAGAATGCATATTATTCAAGTTTTAAGTCTGCTTCTGGGTCTCAGTTGTGGTAGTTTACGGGCAGATATCTGCCAGCACAGGGGCTGCCAGCGTGTAACCTGCCCTCCTGATTGGCAACAAGACGGTGCGTCATGTTACTTCATAACGAAGAAGATGACTTGGGACAAAGCTGAGAAGTTTTGTAGCGAGTCAGGAGCGACGCTTGGCATCCCAAACTCACAATCCGAACAGGATTTTATTTGGGAATTCTTTCCGCAAAAGATCAAGGAAACCCAAATTCCGAATCTCTGGATCGGTTTCATCAACACGATGGGAGATTGGAATGATGCATGTCTGAGTGATGCAAGCTGCCCTTACGAGAACTGGGCAGAACTACAACTGGATACCTCTGGGATAGGGTACTGTACAGCAATGTGGGGTGAACGTGAAGGCAAATGGGATGATCAACCTTGCAATGAGAAACAACACGCAGTCTGTGAGCTCCCCGTCACCGACACCCCAGTATTCTGCCTGTACACCGGTGATGACGGTCGCCTTAATTGTCAGTAAGGACATCGTGTCGTGCAGGAAGGCTGGCCAAATCACACCCTGACATTGCTCCTTCAATCTTCTGAAACAAGGTGGAGGCGGGAAGGTGGTGTTCTAGCTCAACAACACAACTCGTCATGATGCGGCTGCCGAAAAAAACATGCAAAAAGAGGAGAAATGCCATTTTTTCAAGTAACGAGCAACTCACATTTCATTGGACTGAGAGAAACACCATGACGAGTCCCGTGACTCTGAGTGATTGTCTTTTTCTTTGGATGTTCGAGGATAATAATGACTGCAAGTCTCTATGTATCGTTGTGACAAACATCTTGTACAAACACTTGTAATCAGCGTAACTGTTCTGTTTCACTTTGTTTACTCACTGAGTGGAAATTAATGGCCACTCAGAGACAATTTTGCGCACTTAAAAAGTATTTGTAAATATCAACATTTTAGTAAACTATTAGAATTTGACATAATTATGAAAATCGTGAAAAACTACATTATAACAATGTTTAGATTTTGCTGAGTTTTGATTAATATCACCATTTTGTAGATGCAGAATCTTCAGGTTATTAAAGTTATTTAATTGTATGGGAATGATAGGGTATCGAAGTACTTGAGAACTAGCCAAAATGTAATGTGTGAGTTTTAGTTGTCCTGCCATATGTGTACGAACACCTCTTGTTTTTTTTTTAAATATTTACATTGTATGTTTTTATTAATGATGGGATCTTAACGATTCTTTTGATATCGATTATAACGCTAAATGATTCTGATACCGTTAATCGATTAGTTAAGTGTAGACATTAATGAAAACAACAGGTCTGATCTCATTGTGCAGAAAACACATTGAAGAGTCCCCATATTTCTATATTTCTATGGATGGTCGATGTTATTATTGTGACTACAGTGTCTTCAAATACCATGACAACTAATCATATTGCAACTATGACCCTTTCTAAATCACGGCTTGGGCTTGGGCCACAGCTTAGACTCCGTCAGCCATTTTGAGAAAGAAAAAAAACCCATTTATGCTTTCGGTGTGAGCGGAGCTTAAGCCGACGGAGTCCAAGCCGGAGCCCAAGCTCAAGTCCAAGCCCAAGCCGTGTTTTGAAAAGGGCACGTGACGAGTCGCCGTCATTCTTTTGCGCAGTAATGGAAAAGTGCAATAATTGAAAAAGCGCAATCTTCTCTTCTCTGAAAATATTTGTCCTATGAGTAAAGGTTTAACTCTCTGTGCATTTCAGAATGTAGGTTGACACTATCATTCATTCTTCAGTTTGCTGCTGTGAAAAGACTTTGACTTCAAGACATTTAAAGGTTACAAATTACAATGTTCACCTCAAACAATTAGAAAATGATGAATTAAATTCGACAAAAGAGCGACGTTTAGCGCAAACTTTTGATTTAAGTTCGACACTGCCGTGTAGCACGGCAAGCTCTGCCGTGCTACACGGTAGTTGTACGACGTGGTGACAAACGTCGCGCTCTTGCCGCGTCGAATCGAATTGAATTCTCAGTCGGGCGATGCTCTTTGCGAATACGCATGCGCAACGCTTTTGACAATGTTGTTTGTGTATTTTCTAATAATGTGAACGTTCTCCTTGTTAGTACAGTAGCTGGGAGTATTCCGGGATGGGATGAGAAACAACTTCTGACTGGAACAAACCTTATTTGTAGATTTCACAAATAAGCTAATCGATTTTGTTTGACACTCTTGAAAACAGACGATGAACGCAACTCACCAACGATGGTAATAATAAGGACAACATTTAAGTTGGGACTATTTTTTGAGTGTCACAGCTCGAATTGCCATCATGAAACATGACTCTTTAGAAATTTCTCCCGCCTCGCCATTTTGAAACACTTAAAGTGCGGCAAACTATTTGATAAAATTCGACGTTTGTCACCGATTCGTTTTAATTGCCGCACTTTTGCCGTGCGAAAATCATTTGAGTTCGACACGGCAAAAGTGCGACGTTTAGCGCGGGCCTTATAACCGTTGAAAAAATAGCATACCTAACCCAATACTATCACAAAAAATTGAGATAAAAAATATGTCAGGAGCCAAAATTGTTTTTCCTCCGATGTACATCAACGAACCGATGTTGAACAATTTAACGAATAGTTAGCTCATTCCCATTGTTTTGGTACATGTATTACAACTTTTTGTTATTAATATATAGTGTGATGCCAGGTTGGGCTTTTAACCGAATAATAAAAAATGGACTTGTCAAATGTTGACAAATGATTGGCGGTGAATATATTATTTGGCGAGAAAGGGCTAAGTAATTGGTCCAATACTCTTTCTTGTTTTACATTAATGATTTGCTCGATGAAGTGTTGTCTCAGCTCGCCATGTATGCAGACGATTCAACCCTCTACTGTGTTTCCACTAACTCTTTTAACACTTCTCGCTGCGGTAGGTGTCTCACTAAATAATGACTAAAAGAACGTGCTGAAGTGGGGGGGGGGGGGAACGATTAGCTACAAAGTAAACTAAACTAACCGTTGTCTCTGTCTCGCTGTAGAGATGATACATTTCCATCCCTTCACATGTCATGGGTCAATCGACTTTGCCGGAGCTATCAGATTTTCGCCTTTTTGGACTTACTCACTAATGCCACTTTGGGAGAGGTATATCAGGCATTGCAAACAGTGCTTCGTAGTCTTGGTGCAAGACGTTGTTGTTCATTATCACTCAACTATCGCGATTCCCCGCTCCGATCCGCGCCGCGCACATAAATTGAACAATAGCGGGCGCTGTTGGGAAAACATCCAGCTCATTCACCAAGTCGCACTCATCATTATGCTTGGATCATTGTACATGTATACTCTACTTTGGCCGTGTCCGAAACGGCGACTTCGGCTACAGCTAGGGCTAGATCGCGCGCGTCTGCCTATTCTTCAACACTGGCAGACGCGCTGATCTAGCTCTAGCTGTAGCCGAAGTCGCCGTTTCGGACACGGCCTTTCACGTCTTTCAAACATTTATTTATAACATTCATTTATAGCCCAAAGCGCCCAATCTGAAGGCAACGTATTCCTTTAAGTCACTGTGAGTCTACAAGCATGAGGCTTAGTATGCACGTGTACATTATGTATGGATAATGATATGTACACATCATCAGGAGTAAGCATGGCATTTGTTTTTCAAAAGTATGAAAGATGCAATAGGCCAAGTCAAACGAAATGGCATCAGACAGCGCGACTTGCAGCACGGGTAAAATATTATTATTGCTAACTGTAGTCGAATAAAACGGTGTTGTTAACCCTAGGAACCGAGGCTCCCCAAAACAAACTTGCTGATGACTCGCACCTTATCGGAAGGCACTTTTAATCATAGGGCAATTACGTTTGTTTGGGTGCGGTGGGGTTGGGTGCCCTTACACATGCCAACTTACGGGGTATTTTTAACAATAGAACAATGCTACCCCACAAGGTTTTCTTTGTTCAAGTGGTACCCCACAGAGGATTTCTTTAGAAAAGGGAATAATAGAACAACAATGGAAGTACCCCGTAACTGCGATATGTAAAGTTGGGTGAGTCTACAAGGGGCAAGTTCGAGCAGCGACCATTTGTCAACCACTAGTCAATGTTCCATGGTTACCTATGCATGAAATACATCCTGGGTACCAGGCAAAATCGCCAAATGGTCGACAATAGTCAACTATAGTCCCTTGCTCGAACTTGCTCATTCATGAGGCTTAGTCCGACGTGTACATTATGACAATGATATGTACACATCATCATGGTAAGCGTTACATTTTTTTTCTTTCAAAAGTAGGAAAGATGCAATAGGTCAAGTCAAACGAAATGGTATCAGAAAGCGCGACTTGCAGCACGGGTGACAAATTATAATTGCTAACTGTAGTCGAATAAAACAGTGTCGTTAACCCTAGGAGCCGAGGCTCCCCAAAACAAACTTGCTGATGACTTGCACCTCATCGGAAGGCACTTTTAATTATATGGCAATTACGTCCGTTTGGGGTGGTGGGAGTGTGGTTGTGGTGGGAATGGTTGTTTGAGTGGGTGTGGGAGTGGGTGGTGGGCGGGAGAGTGTGTGGTGGGCGGGGAAGAGGGTGGGTGCGGGGGGGGGGCATCGGGCAGTGCACGATGTGGCTCTTTGGAAGGCTCACTTATTAAAGGGTAATTAAGTCTGTTTGGGGTGGTGGGAGGGGAGTGGAGTTGATGTTGGGTGGGGTAGTGAGTGGTGGGCGGGGAAAATGCAAAGGGGAAATTTTGTACGCGTTTCGATTGGTGTGTACAAACGTATTGGGTTTTGGGTGTATGCATCTCAATGGGGACTGCTGTCGGCAAACTTCAAAGGGTCATGGTGACCTTTTAGCGAACTCAACCTCAAACAAGCATTTTGAATACCATTTTTTATTATTCAGAAAAGCCAAACCAGGCAGCACACTACATTCATAACACAAAATGTTGATTTATGTACCAAATGGGAATGCTAATTATTCGTTAATTATTCAACATCGTGTCGCTGAGGAAATGCAATTTTGACTCCTGACATAATTTTCATGCCATTGTTTTGTGATAGTACTGGACAAAGTATATGTTCAAGTATGCTTTTTTTAACGATTATACGAAGTTGGTTTCTGAATCAAACATGTAAAGTAAACATTGTAATTTGTTACCACCTGTAGGCCTAAATGTCATGAAGTCAAAATCTTTTCACGGCAGCAACAGCTGAAGAATGAATGGATAGAGTTGACCTAAACTCTGAAATGCGCAGAGCGTCAAACCTTCACTCATTATGAACAACATTTCAGAGAAAAAACGATAGCGTTTTTCAATTACTGCGCTTTCCCATTATTGCGCAAAGCATAAAAGTGACTCATCATGTCCTCTTTTCGAAATCAAGGCTTGGGCTTGGGCTTGGGCTTGGGCTTAGACTCCGAAAGCATACGTTTTTTTAAATGACTGACCAAGTTTAAGCCGTAGCCCAAGCCAAAGCCGTGATTTTGAAAAGGGTCACATGAGTTGCAGTATACTTGTCATGGTAACTGAGTATTTTCACACGGATTTCGAACCCATCCACGTTTAGAAGCGAGGTGACAGCGGGTACCAACCGCACCTCTGACCGCAGCAGCCGCAGAACGTTTAACATTCATAGGAAAAAAATTTTCAGAGAAAAGAAGAAAGCGCTTTTCAATTATTGCACTTATCCATTATTGCGCAAAAGAGCCACGGCTTGAGCTCCGGCTTAGGCTCTGTCAGCTTAGACTCCGCTCGTACCGAAAGCACATATTTTCGAAATGGCTGACGGAGTCTAAGCCGTAGCCCAAGCCAAAGCCGCGATTTTAAATAGGGCATGAGTTGCTGTAAGTTGCATTATGAAGACACTGTAGTCACAATAATAACATCGACCATCCATAGAAATACAGAGTCACCCAGAGTCTTGGAACTCGTCATTGTGTTTTCTGCACAATGAGATCGGACTTGTTGTTTGCATTAATTGTCTACACTTAACTAATCGATTACCGGTATCGGAATCGATTACCGGTATAGTCGGTATGAAACAAACAGTTCAGATTCAATCATAAATATATATATTTTTAAACATCCATTATGTTTCGGCTTGTTCTCAAATACTTCAATACCCTATCACTTTGAAAAAAATTATTAACCATAGCGTGAAAATTCTGCATCTAAAAAATTGTAATATTAATCGTATTTCAGGAAAATCCGAACTTTGTTTTATGTAGTTTTTTCCCCGACTTTCTTACACCGAACGATGTAAACTTTAATTCTACCAGCTTATTAAAATGTTGATATTTACAAGTTCACACTTTTAAAGTGCGCAAAAATGTATTGATCTTAAATTTCCAACCGGTGAGTGCAAAGATTGGAAATAGAAGACTCTGTCACAAAAATGAATAGGTAATTTCCCATCCTCTCTTTAATCAAAGTGCGCGAAAGCGTCTGAGTGACAATTAATTTCCACCCAGTGGGTACAAAAACTCGAATTAGAAGATTAACGCTGACTGCTAGTTTTTATACAAGGTGTTTGCCACGATACATCGAGACTTGCAGTCATTATTCTCCTCGAACATCCAAAGAAAAAGAGAATCACTCAGAGTCACGGGACTCGTCATGGTGTTTCTCTCAGTCCAATGAAATGTGAGTTGCTCGTTACAGGAAAAAAGTGGCATTTCTTCTCTTCCTTCGTTTCTCCTTCGGCAGCCGCATCATGACGAGTTGTGTTGTTGAGCTGGCACACCACCTTCCCGCCTCCACCTTGTTTCAGAAGATTGAAGGAGCAATGTCAGGGTGTGATTTGGCAAGCCTTCCTGCACGACACGATGTCCTTACTGACAATTAAGGCGGCCGTCATCACCGGTGAGCAGGCAGAATACTGGGGTGTCGGGGACGGGGAGCTCACAGACTGCGTGTTGTTTCTCATTGCAAGGTTGATCATCCCATTTGCCTTCACGTTCACCCCACATTGTTGTACAGTACCCATTCCCAGAGGTATCCGGTTGTTGTTCCGCCCAGTTCTCGTAAGGGCCGCCAGCATCACTCCGACGTGCATCATTCCAATCTCCCTTCGTGTTGATGAAACCAATCCAGAGATTCGGAGTTGGGGTATCCTCAATCTTTTGCAGAAAGAATTCCCAAATAAAATCCTGTTCGGATTGTGAGTTTGGGATGCCAAGCGTCGCTCCTGACTCGCTACAAAACTTCTCAGCTTTGTCCCAAGTCATCTTCTTCGTTATGAAGTAACATGACGCACCGTCTTGTTGCCAATCAGGAGGGCAGGTTCCACGCTGGCAGCTCCTGTGCTGGCAGATATCTGCCCGTAAACTACCACAACCGAGACCCAGAAGCAGACTTAAAACTTGAATAATATGCATTCTGGAATTCAGCTAAAGTATCTGGTTCGATATTTCAAGGCAAAGGAGTGAGGGTCAGTAAGGTCTCAGTCAAGATTATACTTATACAGTCCAAAATGCTTTCCTTTGTCAACTCCTTCGGCTCATTTCAACGGTGATAATGACGTCCATCTGATGTAGCCTCTATAGATTGCAACCAGTTTTGACAATGGTATTTTTTAACCCTTAGATCTATTGAAATAATATTTCAATAGATCTAAGGGTTAAAAAATAATTGTGTTTATACCATACGGTTACCACAGTGATATCTTCATTGTATGAACGCGGACGTGCCAGCTATTATTGTTACCTAAGTAACGGCCTTTCTGTTTAAAATGAACAAAAGCGGCAACGACGAAACTCCACGGGTGTCGTGCAGCTCGTGCATTATTCTAATTATTCATAAAACTTTCATTATTTGTTCATTTAAACCTGATCCAATTGACATCATATAGACATTTATAAATAACTTACATTGAATGTTTAATTCCGATTTGTGAATGTTTTTATTTTGTCGTAAATTTTATTTCATTTAAATTTTGTTACTTTGAGTATTGTTACAATTTAGAGATGTTCTTATGCAACACGCACCCATTAAAAAAAACAACCTTGATTGAATGGGCTAAAATGTATAAACAACTTGAAATAACTAAAATCAATAGAAAGAGTTGTGTGTGAATGGTGTCTCTGTACGCCTGGCATTCTTTGGGAAGTTGGCGCTAATGTTATGGATCCAGTTATTATTAAAACGTTTCTACATTGAACAATTCGTTTGACTAGTACCTTAAATACGTAAATAAATATACGTAAGTAAATATTGCAATCTCTGCAGCACCATAATCCAACTCATATTAATAATCTACACCTGTTGTATTCTCATCATATTTAATCCGTTTACGAAACAATCAACATCCGTTTGATGTTTTCAAATTAGGTCAACCGCAGTTAACACAAGAAGTTTGGGGAGGGTTTTTTTCCTGCATCTTCAACGAACGTATAAGATCTCCCGTGAATAGAGCTCCACCAAATGCAGCTTAGGCTCCTCTCGAGTCATATCTGACGTTATAGAAAAGCCTTAACCAATACTGGAATAAGGGGGATATTGATAAGTCAGGGAAGCAGAACATTTATTTTAAAAATGGAGCAGTTGAACCTCAGTGTGTGGCGTGTAGTGTTTGCTCTCATTGCACTAAGTGTAACTGGTAAGTATAAGGTTTACGCAGTTCGCAATATTGACGATAAAATTAGTTGTTTCCTTCTTGTGTCCAGTACAAATGTACTTGTTTTGACTGTTTGTAGTTCGTTCTGGCTAGCTTTCCGTTTATCTTTATTTGACTTGATGTGCGAAATGTACAAATCCATTAAAAATATGCAAATGTAACTGGTCAATGTCATTTCTGCGTCGCCCTTTGAAAAAGTTCCAGCATGGGTGACAATTTCAAGAAAGAAAGCAAAAAGTGTATTGCTATTACTTAATAAACGAAGTATCAAAACCTGTTAATTTCATCCATTTATGATTTCTCTCACACAGCTGCAATCGATTCTGGGTGTGGTGGGCCGAGGCAACTTACCGCGCTAACCGGCACCCTGTCGACGATGAACTACGGGAATGCCTCAAACCCGCTGTACGAAAACAGCGCGTTGTGTTCATGGCATATCCAAGCTCCGACGGACTGGGTGAGGCACCGAACCGAAGGGTCTGATTTCACATGAGCACCGGGGGAAATTTAATCTTGAGAACAAAATTGATTATCAAATAGACTGTTTCTTTATTACTCAGCACTGTAAATTATTGGCGATAATTAAAACTCATTTTTATAAGAAATGTTTAGCTCTTTGTGAAATGATCCCAGCCGATATTTGAAAAAACACACAAAACAAACAAACAATGTTTCGATAACACAACTTGCTGAAATCTGAGAGAGGTTGGTCAATTCCCAGATGTTTTATTGGCATTTTTTACACTTATGTGATAATAATAATAGCATCAATAATAAGTCACTCTTTACATCCGACTCCAAAGCTGCCATACGTCTGTATGTATATTTTACAAACAGTTACTCACTTTATCATTCAAAGACCGAGAATTCGTTCAAGAGAAACTTGCAGTTCTGACCATAAACCCGAAGCTTTCAACAAGGAAAAGCTAAGCCCAATCTTATTATTGTTTTCATTTCAGAAATTCAGAAATTCTCTAGTTCGCCCAATACATTTTCCGCATGCACTACTCTGCTGTCATTGGGTCTCTCGGGTTTGTGTGAGGTGTGCACTGTTACAGTAGAATATTACGTCACTACGAACATGACATTAATAGGAGGCCAACAATTCTCTCAAGTCATTTTCTTCGTTGGAGGCCAAAATGAGAAGAAAAATAATTGACCACCGTGATTGTTTCACAGATCATTACTCTGACGTTCGAATACATGGACATAGAGCCGAGTTTCCGATGTATGGCAGATTACGTGGTAGTGCACGGCCCGTGGGCAGACTACGTCAACGGACCTCCGCCAAGCCTGCTGTGCGGTTCAACCCTCCCCGACCCAGTCGAAGCAGATAAAGACGAACTATTCGTCACGTTCGTCTCTAATGAAAATTTGGCGTTCAGTGGGTTCCTCGCGACCTACGAGATAAACCCCCCACCTTGTGAGTATAAACAGCAGTGTCATTTGAAATAATAATACTCTAACAAAACTCCTGGATCAGAAATGATCCGGGTCCCAGGTGCGTGGCGGGGGGGGGGGGGGGGATGACCCATTTCCGGGTCAGGCCGACCCGAAAATTTGTTTAAAAATGGGGTTTGGACTCGGATTCTACGTCGTCATTTTGACCCTAACACAGTCCGTAGAGTCAAAAAATTGTTTCTACTAATGGCGGGCAGTGTTAGTTCACGAAGTAAAAGGAAAAACCACACAATTTGGACGGATACTTGTGAGAAAAAATTATATTCTACTTAAACATCCTTCCAACCATATTATTCATAACAAACATTATTTTATGAGCCCAAAGCGCCCGATACGAAGGCAATGTGTCCCTATAAAACATCTCAGCCGACGGCAAACTATTTTAGCAAGTAGGCCTAGTTTACGTTAGAGTGTACCTTTAAATCTGTTGAGTTTGTGTTGGTTTTAATTGTGTGTTTCACTGCCAGCGCCAACTCCTCCGGAACTAGCCACGTCAGGCTGCGACAGTCTGAAATACCGCACGGGGCCTTCGGGAATTATCACCAGCCCGGGATTTGACGAGAAGTTACCTTATCAGGGCGACGCAGATTGCGAGTGGGTCATAACTGTAACTGCTGAAATGGTAAAAGAGGATTATTCAAAATGTACCGGCCGCGGTATGGTAGAGAGGGTAGATACTAATATAATGTTCTTTTTCTATGATGTAATAGAGGAAAGGTGAATTAATGTAGGGAGTGGGTGGTGGATAGAAAATAAAATGATAAACAGGAAAAGGGGGTATGATAGTGGAATGGATGATTGTTTAAAAGGGAGAATAATCAGCATTGGGCCTTGGATTTTGGGTTAATTTTGATACACTAGTGTTAGGACTTCGAGGCTAACGCTTTCATCCTCAATTGTTTTATTTGGCTAACTATAAAGAAAATACCTGCAAACAGATACAAACTGGACAATATTATGCTTTCCAGAATAACATCACCAGTCAAACTACCATCGTGTCACAATTACAATTTGTGACTGGTATCCTGCTCACTTCTGCTGAGCAGACAATTGTTGAGCAATATTGTCTGTGTTAGCAGTATGAAATTTGGACACTGGATCACTCCCGGCGGACGAGTATAAAGACAGCACGAACAGAAATTTGCTTGCCGAGAGTAACACTAAAAAAGACTTATTCCCTTTGTGGTGGTCCTCAATGGGCTTGATGGTTCAATTATGCAATAGAAACTAGACATGCCTCATGGTCCAAAAAAATGTAGAGCATTTTAAAAAATGATGTGAGTTTTCTATAAAAATAATCCTTTTTTCCACAACACTTCTTACTTATATCCAGGTTATAGCACTCACCTTTGACGCATTCAATGTAGAAGGTGACGAACTCAACTGCAGATATGACGCACTTATTGTATACGATGGTCCCAGCTCATCGGCTCCTGTGCTTGGAAACTACTGCGGGAACCAGGGACCGTCTCCAGTGACGTCATCACAAAATGAGATGACTTTGATATTTAAGAGTGACACTTCTGTTGAAAGATCTGGGTTTTCTGTGTCCTACATCGAACAGGAGCCCCCATGTATGTGAACCTATTTCGTGTTTTACTTTTGCTCTCATAAAGGTAGTGTCATAGATTGGGGTTTTGTTTTTTGTTTTTTCAACGTAATGCTGATTCTTAGGCACAGTCTTAAAGAAAGATTCAGTAAAAGTACTAACATTTAAGTGCACGTTTCTAAGTTTCCTTCCCCTTCCCCCAACCCCTCCCCCTTTTTGTTACCCTCCTCTTTGTTCATCCCCTGCTTTATTTATCTGTGTGCTTTCATCTCTATCATCTATGTCCACTTGACTGCTTTTGTTTTTTATTATGTTGTCATTAGCTTTCAAGAAAGACTTTGCTATAGAGTCAAAACTTCAGGCCACTAAAAACTATTTTGTTTTGCATTTCTAAGTTTGTCATCTCTTTTGACAGTCAACTGTCCAGAGGCAACGTTCCAATGCGAAGCAAGCGAAATTTGTCTGAATCGCAGCGCCGTGTGTGACGGGCGTAAAGACTGCCGGGATGGAAGTGACGAGTCAGGATGCCCAGGTATAATGAAAACCATTATCTTTGAAAATTAATATTTAAGATCATTCAGACATTCGGACAGGTTGAATTCCATCTTCCAGTTTCCTGAATCGTCAGAATTAAAGTTTCCAATTGACAAACTTTATATTGATATATGTGTCTTTATACAGTGAATCACCCGTCATGTGGTTTACCTGTTTTTGATTCGGACTTCGCCTCCATTAATATAGTCGGTGGTGGACCAGCAAGTCCTGGCGCCTGGCCTTGGCAGGTATTTATAAACACTATTATACCCACCTTCACAAAATGAAATTGACGTACTAAACTACACTTTTTATAATTCCTGTAATTACATTAAAGACCAGCTTGAACGAAAACGGCAACAAGTGATCTTTGCTGAAATTCATTTTAGATGTGTCCAATCAATGAGGAAATTGAGTTCACATGATGGTACACAGATTCTAATTGCAGCAATGATTTTGAATACCCTTCACCGGTGCGTTCAGAAAGATCCGCTAAAAGCCCTGTGACGCCATCACTCATGTTACGTCATTAATTGTGGGAGTTTTGTATAGCCGCTTTGTGTAAATATTTCATAAACATTATATGGTACATCACGGTCTTGAAATTGTCCCCTGCATGCAATGACAAGGATGAACAAAACGAGCAAAACAAAACGTGATCTACAAAACTGTATCAGACCTTTCAAGTGTCACTTTGATTTGTTGATTTTATTAGAATGGACATTTCGATACAATTTCGTGAGAGAATATCTTTTTTTGTTTCTTTCTCTTTGATTTTTAAACCAATTAATTTTCTTGGGACTTTTTTTTTCTCAACCAGGTACAGGTTCGTAAGTTATCATACGGTAGGGTATGCGGGGCTACGCTTATCAACACAATGTGGGCCGTCAGTGCTGCTCATTGCTTCGCTCCGTAAGTTAACTAGGTCTTCTTCAAGTCAGAAAATGTGGAATCAATTTCTTTAGTTGTATTTGTTTTCATTTTGTTCAAGTAATTTAAACCAATTATTTTCCACACCTTTTTCAGCTCACCCTAACCAAAGTGCTATAGCAAAACATTTTAAGTTTGAAGACTTCAAATTTATTTTTCAAATAATTTTGCGATAAACTTGTTTTTATATAATTCACAAAGTGCTTTGGGGTTAGTTTTTTTCTCCTACCCTGGTGTTACCCTAAAGGTCTTGAATCCAAAAGAAGAGATATTTGGTCATGGATGTGGGATTAATTTTCTCGTGAACCAGGGAACCACTACCGACATCCTACCGTCTGATCCTCGGTCGATACGCCCTGGATATCCCCGAGCCTTCTGAGGAGCAAGCCATCGATGTTCGCACTATCATCCTCCATCCACAGTACGACCGGTACACGTACGATTACGATATAGCCTTGTTGCGTCTGGACAAGGAGGCTATCTTCACAGACCACGTGGTGCCTAGTTGTCTTCCCGGAAAATCTCGGCGATTCTCGGATGGGCAGATGTGCGAGGTGACGGGATGGGGCCTCACTGAGGGTACGGTAATGAGCCGAGATAGTGGGCCCTCCCGAAGTTTATACATTAACGTATGGTGTACAAACACTTTGGGTTGGCAAACTTCACCGTAGAGTTGTGCACTAGGCAGACGCACAAACGCGTACTATGCGTCACACCACCATATCAGCCCATTGATCTCTATTATTATCAGCCCCATACAGAAAGGGCGATGGTCCTTCACTTTTCCAACCATGGTGTTAGTGCGCACGCGCGATGTGCAATTTACATTGATGGAAGGGTAAATTCACTTGCAAAATACATTTCTTTATTAAGCAATCAATTCAAGATTTAAACGGTAAGAGAATAATTAGGCTATGCTTTGTTCGGTGTCTGCATGGCTAGTAGGTAGACGGGATAGGGTAGACAACACCAGCTCTATGTGTCTGATGGGAAAGGGTTTTTCATACTTGGCAAGACAACGATACAACCTCTAATTTTCGAAAATCTTAGCATCGGTCAGAGGTTTTATTGCAAACTATTACTCTTGGCTGTACAACACTATCTGACATTTGGCCCTTTACTCTGCGTAAATCTCCCATCCACCCCACCCCTCTTCAGTAAAGTTCACTTTTACATCACCGCAGATACCGGATTTGATGATGTTCTAAAGCAAGCAGCGGTACCAGTGATTAACAGTCACGTCTGTAATGATGTGTACAATGACGATATTACACCAAGAATGCTTTGCGCGGGTTACCTGAAAGGTGGTGTCGACTCCTGCCAGGTAAGAGTGATTGAACATTTTGAGGGCACTCTGAACGAAGTTTACAACTTAATCGAGGCCTCTGTAATCAACAAGGCGTGAGTGCTTGTGGCGGTGGCTGTGGGTCTTCACTCTGACAACTCCCTGGTCATAATTTACCTCGATCGGGGTCCATAGATGCCTGACCCATTTCTGGGTCAGTAGTATGACCAGGAATCTGTGTCAAACTGACCAAGAAATGGGTCAAATTGGGCGCAGAATCAAGTTTTGAACAGTGTCCGGGTCAGCCTGATGACCCACAAAATAATGATCACACTCGCAGGTTCCCTGGTACCCGGAACCCGGGTCAGATCTGGGTCAATTCCTGACCCGGGAGTATTTAGAGTACCTGCAGGTAGATTATCGCGTTAACATGTTCTGAAGCTAAGAAGGCCGATGAAGCAACACCCTTAGCGACAGCTAGCTGCAGCCGCTGACTCGGACACGCCTCATTGCGATTTACGATAACACAAAAAGAACAGTTAGATGGTGACATGAGATGTTCAGTTTTTACATTGTGCTTTTTTAAAACCACAAACTGAATCATTTCATATGTACATTTTCTTTGTTTATTCTTTTTATTTATTTTTGAAGGGAGACAGTGGTGGGCCTCTTAACTGCCTGGGAGGTGACAGCCGATGGTACCTCGCGGGGATAACCAGCTGGGGCAACGGCTGTGCCGAAGCCAATGCACCCGGTGTTTACACTCGCGTTACGGAGTTTGATGTTTGGATAAAAAACACTATCTTATCTAACTTATAGAATTACAGTTCTTATATAACTGTAGTTCAATCTGGGTCGTGACGTGAATTTGCCCCACCATTGTGTAAATTTCAATTTCATAAGTTAATAAACTAATGTATTAAATTCCAATGAAATATTTCTCAAATTTTAGTAATTAAATAAATACAATAAAAATTGTCGACACGGTCAATCGAGGAGTTTTTGTGTGTGTTCTCATTCTGTTTTGAATTTTAGTTTTTGGGGTTTTTTTTCTCGTAATTTTGTACATGGAATCGGAACAAGAACTTTTAATTTTGTCAATAGGCCTGTACTCACAAAGATCCTTTTTTCCTCAGCAGTCTAGTGCCAACTTACGGAGTACTTTTAACAATAGAACAATGCTACCCTACAAGGACAAGTTTTTCTTTGTTCTAGTGGTACCCCACAGATAATTTTTCTCAGAAAAGGGAATAACAGAAAAACAATGGAAGTACCCCGCAACTGCCATAAATGTAAGGGTGTGTGTTCGCCTACTTATGTCTCAAAAAGGTCACTGTTTGTTTGTGATGGTCGTTTGTTTGTTTTGCTTTATTGGGGGGGGGGGGGGGTTGATGGAGCCTCTTTTATAACGGGGTGCTGTTGCAATCAAATTCCAGCGACTGTAAATAGCGCCCTCAACTTTAGAATTGACAAGCTCATCACCCACCATCTATCCCATTTATCATGGCAGACAACGATCTCGAAGAAATCCGCGCAAGGCGACTTGCAGAGTTACAAAAGCAACAATATGGGGTAGGCCTCAGCATTCTTTTGAAATGATGTAATTGTATAGTTATCGTACCTTGATGTTTTCTCTATAAATTTGACCTAAACCTAAACTAAAAAGGTGATGGGCATGGGGTAATGGGTCTGAATTGTCCGGAAACTAGGCAAGACGTATATTTATTATTGGCGTGAGTAGTACTGTCTGACTGTCAGTGTCATGACTGTGAATGACTAGTTTGTGTTAGGACAGTAGTTCAGAACTTCAGTTGGGCTAATGTAACTAATGATGTGTGTACGGTACGGTAGTTCATTTAAAGTTGCAAGTTTCATAGTCACTCGTCGTCTTTTTTTTGGCAGTGTTTTGACTTTTGAATACAATTTTTCCCGTGCAAAGCCAATTTCAATCATCATCATGGATCATGTCATGACTCATTCCTTCAATTTCATGTTCAATTGAATTTTGAAAGCTTCATGATTAAGCAGTCAGTATGCTATTGCTCTATGCATGCATCGGGACGGGTAATGCCAATGCAGGCTGTAGTGTTACTGTAGTGATACTCAGTTTGTGACTTTGTGTTGTGTGATTCTTTTCCTTCCTCCATGTTGTGATTAACATTGATGATCCTGATGATTCATTGATTGTTGAGTCATGAGCATTGAGTGTATTGTTGTAACTCCTCTTCAGTCTTAATTAATTGTAATTTCCTTCGTAAAGCCGCCCGGCTCAATGTCGGGCCTAAGGCGGAGTCATCATCATTTAATATTCATAATTTATAATGTTTTAGGTTATTTCTTTAATGGTTTGTCTCCAAACCAAACTGAATACACTATTATTATTAACCTAACTAAAGTATTAATTATGCATTGCAGCATTGTGTTGTGATTAGTTAAACCTTTCAAGTTCCAGTACTTTACTCATTTGCATCAACAGATCTTGTACTTGTAGTTGTAAGAGCAAGGCAATTTTCCATGAGTATAGGAGGAAAATTTAACTTTGTAATTGAACATTTTAAGGGCCACAAAGTCAATGGTCAACAGGCCTGATGCTTCATTCTTGAAGGGGCAAGGGCACCAAGGCATTTCCTCCCTGGTAAAGGACACCTCTGTGAGGATTGAGGAAATAGTAAATTTCTATTGGATCAATTCCAGGGGCACCAAGGCAGTGACCAGGGACATGAAGGCAATTGCCTTCATTGCCCCTGTGAAGCATCAGGCTTGGTTCTGGGGCATGGAGGGATTTGCTGTACAGTGAAGTATCAGGCCTGAAGGCGACATCAATGTGAAATGTCCAGTGTGATTGCCCATCCAGTGTGGTCTAAAATTCAATAGGCATGATACTTGATAGGTAAACGCGCATTTTTAATGTTGACTCATCTGCCATTTTATCGATAAAGTAACCATTTCTCTTGTCTCCCTCTGAAGGGACAGGATCCAAATGCAAGGAAGGAACAACAAGAGGCCCAGAAAAGGTACACAAACAATGCTCTTAACTATGCTTTCTGACTCCGACCGCCCACTACATATGCCAAATTCCAGACCACCTCCAGAAGTAAACAGCTTAATTACAAAGAAGGATCAGAACACAGCGATGCGGCAGCTCATTTGCTCCGGCAGCTATCAAATGGTACAAAGAGCAGTTGCAGCGATGAGCTGTCGCAAGGTTTTAGCCAGGATTTGATAGAAGGGTGTCCAAATTGTTCACTTACAATACATTTATATGTAAAAGACAGGTAAAACAGGATGTCCAACTTTAAAACAAGGTGTCCGAAAGACACCCAGACACCCCTCTGGCTAACACTATGAGCTGTTGCATGGCTGGCTCAGGTCCCTAATTACCAAACTGTCTTCTTGCTGTTTTATGTAAGGGTTTTATTAATTGAGCTTGTTGTGATGTAAAATACATAGAAAAGGTTTTTGCATTAGGCCAATTAAAAAATTTGTATCCTTTTGTTACTGATCGTTTGTGTACAGTTTTTTGTCAAGGTCATTTTAATTTCCCCGATGAGAGATTAGTAAGTTTAATCTGTGTTGCTATCTATCTACCTTCTCGGGGTTCTCTCCATGCACAATGTTTACTATGTTTAAACTATTTTCCTTGCAGGCAAGAAGAAATGATGCACTCAATCTTGACTCAAGTTCTGGACCAGAATGCCAGAGCAAGATGTAAGTCTATTTAAAGGAGCATACTAGCTTACCGTTACGTAATTTAGTGAATTCAGTGAATTTTTGGATGATAGACAATAATTTTTACATGATTCCATATTTTAGATGATTTCATCCTAATGTCACGTAATTAACGAAAATTAATCTAAAAAACAAAAGCAGTCAAAGGTCAGCGTATAAGCCATAACAACAAGCGTAACAAGCCATCAGCCTAACAAGCCATTGCAACTGTCAAAATAGACACTGATTTGTCCATGTCTTTGTGTACAAAAGCTTGTGCTGCTAGCACCCCCCAGCAATGGCGGCGTGGCGTGCAGCACTTGCTTGTATTAAGGATCGGTCTATACCTTTGAACTGAACCAGAACACAACTTAATCGTATACATACATACATACATACATACATGCAAAAATGTTTTATATACCGCCATTTTATCAAGATCACAGCAGTTTGTGATGATACACAGCAAAATACATGGTGTAACAATGATACGAAATTGCAAAGTATGAGAACATCAAGCAATTATTTTGGGATTAGGTGTGACTTCAGGTGCTTCTTGAACTGTGAATCGGCAGAGCGCAGAGCTGGAGCGAGACTATTCCAAAGTCTCAATCAGTTTAATCCCGTGTAACTTTTCAATGCGTTTCAATGAAAATCCCTGTAGCTTTAATGTGATTGTAGAACATTTACTTCTACACACATGTATATCAAATAATATCTAATTTCATTTGACAAAAAAATTGGAGTGAGAAAAAGTGTAATTCCTATTGTGTTTGTTGATAGTGTATAAATGCATGATTGGGCATCAGGTTGGCTCAGTGGTTTCTTGCCCTGCCTTTCACCTCTGTGGACCCTGGTTCGAATCCCACCTCAGACCCGGAGTCTTGCATAGTGGATTGGGCTTTCAGTCCCTACCTGATTGTATGGGCTCTCCCCATTGGGGTTTTCCTCCCACATCCAAAACTGAACATTTCTTGTCATTTCCTGTTCACCATCCGGTCATCGGCGTGTGTACTGTTTGGTGTGAAATGAAGTTAATAAAAAAGAAGTAGTGAAATAAATTGGTACTTTGTGTCCGTGTCTGACAGTGAACAGTATTGCCCTAGTGAAACCAGACAAGGCCAAGATGGTGGAGAGAATGTTAATACAAATGGCACAGACTGGACAGCTACCAGGAAGGGTGAGTTGTGCATTCACCTTTACTCATGAGTCGCCATGTTATGTCCTATTCCCTAACTTCAAAGGTTTTTATAAATGTGCAGTGCTTACTATGGTGACCAGACTGTTTTGTTGTTGTTGTTGTTGTTGTTTTGGGTTGGGTTTTTTTTTTGGGGGGGGGTATCTTCGCTTACAAATACTAATCCTTTTTGTTGAATAAACCATTAAATGGCTGACCATATTTCAACGGGAACAAGCAGTTTCGACGCTCAGTATTTGATTGGATACTGACGTTTAGCAACGGACCCGTTGCTAGGCTGCCATTGGTGAGTTCAAACAATGGAAACCTCAGTGAGGGCGCTGTTTGAGCTTGTGACGTCCTAAGCAAGGGGTCTGCAGTTGCTATAGTTATTACAGTTGAAGTGAATGACAGTATGACACCTTCAATTAGCACCAACCAATTATGCACGCTTTTAATTGAACTCCATGAAACATCCTCGCAGAAACCATTTGGGTTATCTTGCAGGCCGAACAAACTTAAATAAAAAATAGATGAATAAAATTCCAGAGATTATCTGTAGCAGAGATGAGACCCATCGCTGTGAATGAAGTAGTTCATACAGGTTGCAGGCCTAATACTCACAGAGGCAACCAAGGCAATTGCCTCCATGCCCCTTGTCATTGCCTTGGTGCCCCTTAAAATGTTCCAGCAGATATTTACAATTTCCTCATAGAGGTGACTTTCACCAAGGATCATTTTGAAAACAACCTTTTAAAAAATGTGGACAATTTCAAGTGAAAATATTTTTTACAGTTCATTGGTAGAGACACCACCTTACTTTGAAAATATTTCCCAGCAAAGACGTTTTCCTCTGTAGTTCCTTTTTCATGTTCCTGTCCGTTTCATTTTGTAGGTCAGTGAAGAGCAACTAAAAGGTCTGCTGGAGAAAGTCAGCCATCAAACCCAAAGAAAGACTAAAATTAACGTAAGTGTTGCCACGACTACCAGGGTTCACCCCATGGGTTTTTTAAAAACTGAGGGGGCATTCTGGACCAAAAATGTGCGAGTTAGACCTCATTATTGATGACGTCACAGTTTGTTTACCACTCTGCAGAAGAATGAGATACCATTGTGTCTCTGCTCTATTGTCAGAAATGCAGTACCCAGTTACAGCAATGCAGTAAACAATCGATGATGTCATCAGTACAAAGTCCTCGAAATGTTTGTACTTCATGTTTACGTTTGGCTGTAAAAAGCTCCACTGTGCAATCTGAAGCATTTGAAATGGTTTTATTCTATGATTTGTGTGGATTTAATCTTACATTCATTCACATTTATTTATTTTAAATCTGTTGTGCACATCGTTCCGTAATTCATACATAACGAACTGATAAACTAACTTGTGCATGGGGGTAAACATGGGGGAGAGATCCCTGACAGCTAATTTTCTGCAAGTCAAAAGTTTCTGACTTTTATTCTCAACCTGTCTCTGCTCTTTGAAGATGTTCTGGCAAGGTGATTGAAGAATAAGTTTGTTTTGTTTTTGTCCTCCCTTACCAGTTTGAGAGAAGAAGAGTGATGGACTCTGATGATGACGATGACTACTGATGCAACCCCCCCTCATCCCCCTGACTCTTAAACTAACTGTGAATATTTCCCCTCATGTACTGGAAGGTCCTTCCTCAGTTTTTGATTTTGTGTAGGATTTATTTGACGCTAAACAAGAGGTATGAAACATATTACATGTCACTAACCCATCCTGGCACTACCCTGGCACTATGACACCGGTCCCCCCCCCCTCCCGCTCATGGAACCCAATGGAGGTTGAGAGGGGGCCATCTTGCCACTCAGGGTGGCCACTGTACTTGTCAATGTCACCACTTTGCACAATTTTCTTATAAAGCTTTTGCCTTGATCTTTGTGTGTTTATGAATTTAAAAAAGTGAATTTGTAATGATGGAAAGACACATTATTATGCCTGTATCAGTGCTGTTTTAAATGTGTCATTTCTCAGGCTGTGAAAATCTGGATTGGTCCATGTATTTTATTTTTACCCCTTTGCTCGAAGACTCGAAGAGATACATGTAAACCAATGTATTATTAAACCTAAAAAATTGCTTTTTGTATTTCAATGTACTGAAAGAAAATAGTTTGTCTTGTCTGGAAGATGACAAATTGGGTTTATTGACCCAATTGGCCAGACGTGATCTCCACAGTAAATCTTGGTTGCTCCGTTTTTGGAGTTGGTTTCGCTACACCGTGGTGCCGTGTGCGCATTTAGGGGATGCATGGGCGTTTACACACTCACCATATCTTTACATGCACCTTGACTCTCCAAATGACAGACGGTGAGCAGACAAAAGCTGCGCTTGACGTCAATGCAAGGGGTCAAAACCTACCCACTTTAGCTGGTAGTTCATGTCCTTGATCCCTGGAAAAGTTCTTGTCAATGTTTTTGTTTGTAAGTGCCCTTTTCTCAGGAAAAGTTACTTTACCGTCTCAGGAATCAAATTCTTCTTCTTCCGACAGATGGTTCCAAAAATGTTGCAGCGTTGGGAATTATTTCCAACAAAATGTTGAACTATAATTGCTTCTCTTCACCCGGAAGTATAAATGAGTACCTGTGAGGGCAGAGATGGTTCTTGTGATTGATTTAGCTTGGTGTGCTACATACTTGGCAGCACAGATTTTTTAAGAGCTGAAATAAATGGTCATGGCCCAGTGACTGGGGTAATAATGTTTAAGTGCCATTATCACCAAAATTGGCAGACACCATTGCTGCATAACTGTTCATTATTGTGATGAGAATGTGCTGCTGATTGATAATGCAAATACATGTTTTTAATGTGACAAAAGGAGTGTGATCATGTAGTGGCAAGACTATTTTACTTATTTAGAAAAAAAACCAAATGTCTGACTAAATGTTTGAAAAGGTCTGCCATTTAAACCTGAAATGCTCAAGAGTACCCGAGAATATACCTCAAATTTATTTGATGTTACATTGTACTTAATACATTTAAGCGTGTACGCATGTGATAAGTAAAATTCGAACAATTGCATAGATTCTGTCATTAGTTGAGGGTTTGTATTCTGTCATTGGTTGAGGGCGTGCCATATGATATGCTCTTCCAACTATCAAATCACGCCTATCAGAAAAAGACTATTCTGGCTGCAAACGAAAAGACTACCACCCTAGGCAACAAGTGAACTATCGCATGGAGACTTGGGGTCAAATTTCCATAAAGCGGGTAAGCAGATTATTTTTTGCTTACGGAGCAATCCCTAGCCCAGTTTGTGTTTCAAAAAACACTGCTAACCAATAGGACACTCTTCTGGTCACTCACGGGCCTGAGAGAAGATCGATGTGCCCTAGTCGCCGAAATAGTATGCCAGTCCATATGTGTTTTATAACACACCTCAGTCAAAAATAAGGGTAAAAACTTCTTCTTTTAAAAGCTGAACTGCTTTAAATCAACAGTTAACTCACCAGCAAGTCCACCATGAGCAGTTCAACAATTAAAGGAACGCTTTCAAATTCCCTGGAATTCAGTTTGCTAGTTGCTGTTCACTGTTTACAGGTTTACAGTGACAAAATACAGGTGATTCACATTGTGCAACCAAGTTGACGGTCCTGGAGAAAAAAAATGGGACAAATCTACATCCTGTGCTACAGGATTTTGAATTTTATAGGCAGAGTTTGAATTTCTTGATTTTAGAGGAATCTTTTGTCGTGACCAAGCTAGATTTTAGTATGGCGTGTTTCCCGTTTGACTTTGTTTGATATTTTAAATATATTTAAGAATAAATAAGTCGTTTTTAATATGAATGGCTGATAAACCAAAACTTTTCTTCGTGGTCGTTTAAATTTATAATATTAAAATTGATACAGTTTCCTTTTACAGTTCAGGTTGGTTCTCGTTGGATTAGTAGTTTCTTCCCTGCCGATCACCTCTTAGGGACCCTGATTCGAATCCCTGACCTGAGCCTTGCATGTGCAGTGGGTTTTCAGTCCCTACCCGTTTGTATGGGTTTTCCCTTATTTGGGGTTTTCCTCCTACATCTAAAACAGCATTTCTCAATCGGCTTCCCTACACAGATATCTTCAGGCCCTATAGGTCACAGTGCTAGTCTTTTTTGACAATCCTTTGGTTTATTTACCAGAAAGATATAATAATAACATTTTAAAACTGTAAATTAAAAATTATAATTGCATAAAGCTGTTGAGCAGGAAAAAAAGGCGCTAAGCACAGACAATCATTGCTTGGCAGAAATCAGTTACCAGCCAAAATATCTATATACAGGTCTTGTTATGACTGGCCCTCTGCTAATTAGCTCTTGGCAAATCAAGTTGTGAGTGGAAACTTGTTATTATTTATTATTATTACTATTTATTTGACCAAACAAATGCAAAATGTACAATAAATATATAAATGCACATAATAATAATTATGACAAAATAAGCAAGAAAGCAACAACATTGTAAACAACAAAACTTGAGTGTGTTTCACAAAATGTATATTATAGCTGGTCCGTAGCAACACTCCTACAACTTGATGTGCATGAAACAAAACACAATCAGTAGCCACCAACGAAACTTCAAACCATTTACAATTTATTCAGTTATTCATTTATTCGTTATTAGAATGATTAATTATTAATTTATTACAAAAGAGTAACTGTATTAATACGCAGTTCTCACGTTGCTCTTATCACACCCAACAGGCTTAAGAAAAGAATTTTATTATTGCTTAGAACACACCGGCTCTTCTCAGAGCCACCACTTCTATCAAAAGAGTTCTAACACATAGTTGTACCCGCAAGTCTCTCATTATTATTAGTCTATCCATCTTCACCATGCAAAGCTTCAAATTTCATTAACCTTATAATTGGTTATGACATGCATAATTTGTCTGATGCAGGGATACGATTGAATTATGAGACCTATTTATATGGCACCTTGTACGGGTTTACAAGGTGATGCGGCAATCTGCTCTCAACCATGCTAGGAAACACCAGGGCAAACTCCATCTAAGAGAATTTCGTGCATTTCACAATACACTGGATCTACAGCTTTACGTCCCATCTGAAGGACAAAGCAATTATGGTCAAGTATCTTGCTCAAGGACACAGGTGCCATTGACTGGGACCTGAACCCACTCTCTGAAAACACCAGAACTTGAGTCTGGTGAACGAGACCCCTTGGCCATGACACTACACAAATAAAAACAACACAGGAATGCTTCAAGACATAAATAAGCATTTCACAATTTAAGCCATTTGTGAGTCCATGTTATATAAGAGGACAAACACCCATCAAACAATAACCAACGAAATGTGTGGCACAAGAATACCAGTCTTACACACACACACATGTAGCTTGATCTGGAGGTTGCTATGCAAAAATTTTCCCTGAACCATGCAACACTGGACGTAGTCTTAGGAATTCAAGTTGAACATTCATTTATGACAGAACAAGGCATTGTACTAAACATCATTTAGATAGCTTATTGTGCACACTGGCTTTCTTTTGAATGAGAGCAATACAAGGTTTTTACAACATATACAAAATAAAGTGTGAAAAGACATGTATTTGTCCACAACTTTCCAAATGGGGACATTCAAAAAGTTCTTTTTGGAATGCAAACTGGACACATTTACTTTTCTAAAATATAACAGTTTGCATATCTTGTGCATATCTAGATTTGCACTAAATACTTAATAAGTTTGCCATAAAAAATGGCTTTTTAACCACTCCACCATTTGAACTTGCTAGGAGACAAAAATTCAAAACTTAAGACCCCAAAACGAAAGTAAACTTAAAACTCAATAAAAATTTCCTGAAGATCACTTACATGTTAAGGGTGTGCGCAACATTGGTAAGATTGAAGATATAAATGTTCACAGATTTGCACATCACTCACATTGCACAAAGATGGTCATGATGGAACACTTCCCTTGAAATGTTTTTGCCCGATATGCTAAATTGTTTTTAAAATTGAGCCCAGCTAATTTTCAAGCCATCCAATGTTTGAAAACTGTGAAAACAAATAGAGTGGGGTTTTTCACTCCTTTCTAGCAAAGTTTGAGCTTCAACTTTCAAAAGTTTGTTATTTCATGTACATGTTGCGTCACATAAAGTCTGGACACTGATCTTCGCCCTTTTACCAGTGATGACTGCATGCTTTAAACCTGGTAACCAAACTTAAAAGTAATAAGACATTATCCAATTTATTGCTTTCATAGATTTGGCATTAAGAAGAAACCAGCTTGAGAATGTTAGTCAACATGTTCCTTGACCTCATCACCCCCCTTGGCCACAGCAGTGTCTTTTTCCTCAAACGACATGCCGTACTCGTTGACTCGTTTCTTATCCACTGGATACAACCTGTAGGGAGACAATGTCAGGGTTTGATTTTAGACATTCATATAGCATTTATTAATTTGTAATTTTGTAAGTTACAAAAAAAATAATCCTATCCAGTTACTGGTGAGTTTACCGCAGATAGTTGGTGATAATACATGTAATACTACTACTAATAATAACAATGTAGGCATGATATTCTTGATAATACTTTAGTCTGATTTCTGATCTTTTTTTTGCCGTGAGAAAAATCAGAAAAATTGTGATTAAGTAGCCTGAAAAGTCTATTAAAAGTCGAATTAAAGCCTACACCGTGTGTACATGTAGGTCAGCCCTTGTACTCAACAAAATGTCCACATTTTTTAGGGACCTAATATCATGCCTGAATAACGGGCATTGTATTAGGTGCTTTTTAAACCTTTTGTATCAAAATGCTTTAAACTACAGTGTACTGAATACCCTCAGCTCCTTAGGAGTGTTCAGCACCGGTAGCCGATTGATTGCTAATCATTCACATCCACAATCTCTACCCTCCCAGCTACCCAGCTAAAAGTCTCATGCCCATGGACACAAGTGTCATGCCCATGGACACAAGTGTCATACCCATGGACACAGGTGTCATGCCAAAGGACACAGGTGTCATGCCAAAGGACACAAGTGTCATACATATGGACACAAGTGTCATACATATGGACACAAGTGTCATACATATGGACACAAGTGTCATACATATGGACACAAGTGTCATGCCCATGGACACAAGTGTCAAGCCCACGCACACGGGTGTCATGCCAAAGAACACAAGTGTCACACACTAAGACACAAGTGTCGGGATTCCAACCCACACTCTGATGACTCCATCATCAGAACTCGAGTCCGATAATGAAATAAACAAAACTAAAAATCTTACCATCGCTGATAGAGATACAAGACAAATATAATATCATCCCTGAAGCATGCCAACCTGTGAGCTGTGGGCATGGTGATAATGAAGGCAAAGATGTCATCTATAAAAGTATTGAAGGCCTGGGGGAAACAAATATCAGATACAAGTTTTCAAGGAGTGACTATTTGAAAATGACTATTTAAAAAAATGACAGATTTAAACAAACACTATGTTTGAAAATAAAAACAAGATGGTAACAGACGTAAAGACAAACTACAGGGTTTGTAAATTATCCACAAATAAATTTAATTATAAAAATTACACCTGTATCAATCCTCCAGAGAATAATTTCCGTCTGAAATACTGTATTGTTTGAGAAAATAGCATTTGCAGACCCTGAAAATGAAAATTGCTTATTTTGATTGCCGTAACCAAAAGGACAACGTAAAAACTGGTTTTTTTTTTGTGTGCTTTGTTTTCACTCAAACATGATCACCTAATTTGATGAAATAATTATTCACAAGTTGGTTGAATGGTCTGTTTATTGTGACTAAAGGAAGGGATGAATTTACCCTTCCCAAAACACGATGATGCACTTTCCCTTTAAATAACATGTGTTGTTTTTTTTGTTCTCACATCTGCAGGAATTACGCTAACTTTTTGGAACTGTCTTTAAGATTTTTTTGATTAACTTCAAATTAATAGGTTTTTATTGTTTGAAGTCAAGCAACTATTCTCTTGTGATCCATTTAAAGCTTTGCAGTATAAACTTGTTTGAGCTGTCATTTACTTTGAACCAGAATTTAGGGTGTGTGTTTTTGATAAGTTTTGTATACATTTGCCTCCGTACGTTACAATGACCTTACCTTATACATAAAGGCCCTCCATGGTAAATGAGCAACAGATTTCAACTGCAAAAGTAAAAAACAAGGGTGAAACACTTTGAGTTAATTCTGAATAATCTCTTACCGACATGCAATAACTTAAATCACATGAAAATCAATACTTTCATTTTTTGAATAACCTGAAACAAAGAACTCGTTGAGATAATGTCTACTGGGTATTATTAAAAGAAACCTTCTTCAGATGAATGAATACTTTAATGGTAATATGAACCATGAATAGGGGGCAGTATTGCCTACTTTGAACACTCGTTGTCATCTGTGACTCGGTGCTTGAACTTCACGCACGCATCTGAAAGATGCGTGGAAATTTCAAGCATATTACCGTAAAACTTTGAACGTGCTTACTCAACAACCAAACTCTTGGTGAAATTTACATGCCTGGTACACTGGGGCATGTTTTGGCAACCTCAGAACATTTTGTAATAGAGTACATCGCTTTGGAAATTGATGTTCTCAAAAATATACATCCTTTTAAAAATGTTTATGTATATGGAGTTTAATCTTTACAATTGGTATGCCTGAGCGATGGTCATTAGTTAGCAGTTAGTTTGCAAAATCCGCCATCTTCAAATCAAGCCTAACCAAGCCAAAACATTTGTTACAATTTGGTCTTAGTCATCGCTGCTGGATTTAATTCGCAAAAATGTTTAACCACTGACTGAAGCACAAAAATGTTATGGGATTGACAAAACATGCCCGAGGTGTCATGACAAGCATGGTTGGGCATTGTGGGTTTATGAAGTCCACCAAAGTCTGCTAACGGCTTTTTATTGGTGGGGGGGGGGGTGGATGGAGGATTTGGGGAAAGTAGGTCAGATCGGAAAAACTCTTACCTTGTAATTAACAAACAACTGAGGTAGCATAAAGAGAAAGCCAAATGCGTAGACGCCGTTTACCAGACTCTTAATCAGCCAGGAATACCAACTGTTTCAAAACAAATCAAAATGCACATAAATAACTTTGAAGCATGAGGTCTTCTTATCTCCAATCTTGAGCTCTTTACGATTCCTCTCACTTTTAATGGAAATAGATTGCACTTTTGAATTGATTGATATCTCTGGTGTGAGCGAAACAAGAGAAAGAGCCATGTTGCATAAACAACCCATGTTTTCATTCCTTTGGGTTTGTGCATGAAATTACTTTTAATACAGTAAGATTGTTCTAGCTTTTTCTGACATTACAAGTACATGTTCTCTGAAAACTGTTTCTTTCAGGAAATAGCATTCTGTCTTTTCTTCAACATATAGATGACCACATCCTCAGGACAATTTTAAAAAGATCAACACTGTATCAAACAGTGACTGTGTATTTAATGGTGCCTTGCCCCCATCCCACATGTTCTTTCTTGTTTTGTAAAATCAGTCTAACTGTAACCACGTCTTAAAATGTCAAAGTACTAATACCATTGTAACAACAACTGAATTTACGGTTATTATGATTAAGCACTGGTGTGTCATGGCTGAGTGGTCTAGTGAACGGGACTAAAGTACTGTTGTGGTCAGAGAGTGGGTTCCGGTCCAGGTCATGGCACTTGTGTCCTTGAGCCAAGGCACTTGACCATAATTATTTCATCCTTTAGATGGGGCATAAAGCCATACGTTCTGTGTGTGTTGTGTAATGCATTCATTATGAGAAGATGTTGGCCCTTGTGTTTCTGGCATGGTAGGTAGCAGATTGCTCATATCGCCTTGCCTTGTGTACACCCTTACAAGCTGCTGTATAAATGGGTCTCATAGGGTATTATTACAGGATTGGTAGAGCTGACAAACTGGTTGCAGACAGTGTTCGTGCTTTGTGTGATCAACCATATAAACATGAAATAACAAACCTGTGAAAATTTGGGCTTAATCCGTTGTGTGAGTCAGGAGAAAATAGTGAAAAACCATGCACAATTTTCAGCATGTAAAGGCTTTGTCAAAAATTTTGGTTGTAACAACCGAAATCAGCTGTATTTTATGTTATTTTATTTTATTTTTAGGTTTTCAGAGACAGTTTTCTCAAATATGGCTTCATTTCAGAGGGAAATATTTCACAGAAAAAACGGTTGTAAGCTTTCAAACTAAAATTAAGCAATGACGTTTGTTTTCCTTACCAAATTCATTTTGCAAATTCAAAAATTAGTTAATGGCCTGATATTTCAACCTCAACGGAGTCTTTCTTGAAGGCTAAATGGCTAAATGACAACACAATGGTTTTGTCATTTAGCCTTCGAGAATAACTCTGCTAGGGTCGAAACGTCAGGCTACTAACTAATGTTTGCATTTATACCATAAGTCCTTTTGGTTGTTAAGAAGTTTGCAACAGCTAATTCTATTTTCTCATTTAAAAAAATTTGTGCTTTGAGATGCCCCTAGAAAAAGTGCTATAGAAGAACTAAATATTATTCAATTTTATACGACTTATTTTTATGGACTTACCTTTTATGAGACACGTATAACAATGAGTAGACGGCCCCCGCTACACACAACGGATACAGGACATAGGATAGGTACTGCATGGCCTGTGAGTCAATTGCCTCGGTAGCTTTCTCAGTGTCTGATGTACTCCCAAATGAAACACACGGTCTGATCCCAGAGAAGAATAGCTGAACTTTAAAGGCCTTCTTCACTTTCCACATCTAATGTGATGAGAATTGTTCACATTAATTATTATGTAATAGATGTTAAATTTGCATCGGGGGATAAAGAATATTTATTATTTGGTTTTACCCGTACATCGATCATCGATCTCGGTACTTTCCCCAAGTCCTGTGATTATTATTATTATTAGTTTTATAACTTTCTGGTAATGAAACGGATGACGTAGATATTTGACAATTTTTTCTGGACTGCCTTACGCCGGACGTTTTTTTAAAAACTGGAACAACTTCAGAGCGCCCTCAAGTTTTCAAAGGAAAACGAGTACTCCAGAAGCTCCAAAAAGTTCTGAAAAATAATACCACTTGTGGGCACTGAAAACTGTTCAGAATACTGAACAAGAAAGACTAGTTTGTGTTTGACAAATCAACCTACCTCGATGAACATCCCAATCCCAGCTGGTATCAGGACAAGTAAGCTAGTCTCCTGATCGAGGAGGTAGAAGAATATGATGATCTGGCTCACACCACGCCACACAACTAAAAACATGCACAAATAAAAAGTCAGTCAAGTTATTGACTTGAAAAACCTCTACACAGAGACTACATAACAATCAATAGTGCAAGACTCGCACGAACACATTGGGAGCAAATTTTGTACCCCAAAACGTTCAAACTGACCCACTTCACTGGGCATCATCAAATGATAAATCTTGTCGGCACCATTTTGGGAGTAAGATTCCCCATGACATGCCACCTGGCAATAGTTTTGAAAGAAAGTTTTTCTTTTACTCCATATTTGGAGGAACACAGATTGTAAAAATCATCATGAATGAAGTGCAACGCACAGGGACATGTAAAACTTAATTCTGATCAGTGATCAAATCTTTCTTTACCTGTTCTTGTAGACAGACCAGCCATGGTGTTCCGCTTCCTCCAGTAGGAGATATCATTCTTGAATGCCAAGAAATCAAACAGTAGCTAAAAAATAAAGAATTTTTTGAAAGAGTTTCTGGTTTGCAATATAACGCAAACCTAAGCTGTATTTTTTGTCTTTGGAAAGGGCCCTCACTTACATTTATAAACAAATTGTATTTGTTCAAATTGACATTATCCATTTGTTGAATATACAGTTACTGTGCAAAACTTAGTCTATCACACTTTATTCCAATTTCTATGATAGCAATCAGGCAACAGCGTTGGAAAGCAGAGAATGGGGGAGGGGGGGTGGGCTTGGCTGAGGTAAGAGTTCAGGGCCCAAGCTCATAAAGTTAATGAGCAAAATATATTGCATTACTATTTTATTTGCTACTGGGTGAAACAAACAGAAAACCATTCATTACTAATATCTGTTATTATTATTCTATATTTCTGGTAATGAAACCAAGGATGCCTCATAAGTGAACTTAATCACTGTAGCTCACAAGCCTCAGGCAAGCTGTAAAAAAGGGTGCTGGCTACGTGAACCAGAAACACTGGGGTAAACCCCTACTCTTCCATGATAAGTGCTCTGGGTTCTTTTACGTGCACTACCAATTCGAGTACACGGGACCTACAGCTTAATGTGCCATCCCAAGGACAAAACAATTATGGTAAAGTATCTTGCTCAAGGACACCAGTGTCAAGACCGGGACTCGAACCCACACCCTGCTGATCAGAATTTGAGTCCGGTGGTCTTTACCATTTTGGCTGGAAACGTATTTCTGCATATATATAAAAAAAACAAAGTGTTCTTTTCTTTACTGATATTTTGTGATTACAGCTTTATAAAATTAGGCTTCCAGTACAACCAGCTCAACTCACATGAAACATTGAAACCAACACCGTCAATGCTAGAAGGTAGAGACCAGAATCCGTAAAGAGCGACAGAACCTCCTCAGTATCCTTCTCCCCAAATCCTGAACACAGAAATAATGACAATAATATTCAGCCTTCATTGGGCACTTTTAAACCTAGTGTCAAAGTCCTTAACATGTATACTAACCCCATCAGCAGCCGATTTCACAAAACGCTAGGATTAATCTCGAGTTGGGACAAGTAACTAGTCCTAACTTAGGATTAATCTTAAGGTTTACATGTTACAGTGCAAGGCTTGGACTCGTCCTAAGTCCTAAACATTAATCCTAAGTTAGGAAGAGTTTGGTGTAATCGACGGCTGGCCTTAAAGAGGAAGGGAAATATGTTCAACTCATTTTTGTGATGTACTTATTTTTCCAATAGATAGAGTCTTCATATGTGTGGGGAAAAAAATTACAAGTCTCTAACCTTACGTTAAAATGGTTTAAATTGCCATTGCATACAATAACCTTCCGGGGCAAGATTTGTCAACATCCAAAACATCCAAAACATCCGATGACATCATTCCGAGAAAAAATAGGTCTGTACATTTTAGCATTTTTGTGAAATGAATTGTCAATCATGGCCGCATGGTCTAGTGCACTGGACTCAAGTTCAGGGCCCAATCTCATAGAGCTGCTTAAGCAGAGAAAATTATATATTTAAAAAATATATTTCTACTAACCAAAACTAAGCAGGATACCAGTTACATTTTGTACATGATAAATGGTACCTTAATCTGGTACGCACAAATTTGTTGTGCTTAGCAACTTTTTATGCTTAAGCAGCTCTATGAAGTTGGGCCCTGGTGTTACCAGAGTGTGGGTTCAAGTACCGGTAGCGACACTTGTCCCATGTTGTTGTGTAAAGCCCGGTTCATACTTCCTGCGAATGCGAATGCGAAGCGAATTTTAACGTCACAGGGCCATTTTCGCAGCGAATGTTTTGCAGGAGTTGAGCACATTTCAACTGCTGCGAACTATTCGTTGCGAATTTGTGACGTCAATATTCGCTTCGCATTCGCGTTCGCAGGAAGTATGAACCGGGCTTAATGCATGTAAAAGAGCCTAGTACACTTATAATTAAGAGAAGGTGGCTTGCCCCGGGTTTCTGGTATGGTCTGGTAGCAATTTACGCCGCCTCCTTATACCATGCCCAATATGGGGCAGAGGGTACCCCACCCCCCCCCCATGTTCCCAAACTTTAAAACACTATTTTCCTCTTGTACAAAAGTACCCCCCTAAAATCCTCAGAAGAATTTGTGAGATTCCAAGCACACAATGAAGACACAATAAAGGGGTACAGAATGTTCGGTGTCGAGCACCAAATGAGGTGCCTTGCTCAAGGACACAAGAGCAATGGCCCCCCGAGATCATGGAGGTAGCTGAGATCTTGCATTTAACTTCCTCAGTTTAGAATGTGCTTATCTCAACATCACTATGTTTTGAATCCCATGTAACTGTTCTTCTATGGGTCCAGTTCTTCAATATAACTATTGACTCAATCAAGTGAGGTTTGTGGAAATACCATTTAATGAATCTCTTATGAGCTGTGGTGGTTTCTCAGAAGAACCATTAGTTTAACAACTCGACGTTTCGATCAGTGTGCTCTGATCGTCTTCAGGAGAATGTCGGATTCTGTTGCTGTATGCAGGGGTAGCTAAACCACTGGTACTTCTCAGAACCACCACAGCTCATAAGAGATTTGTTTACATGGTGTCTCCGCAAACCTCACTCGATGCTATCTTCACCATTTCAAATTCTACTTTAACTGTTAACTGTTATATCACCCGACAATGCTTCACAGTGGTTCATCATTGGTCAACAATGCTTGAGAAGATTATTGTGCAGAGGCTTGAAAACTTTCTTTATTTACACAGTGAATTATACCATGCCCTGATACCAGCAGAGGTTATCTCCCCGCCCCCATTTTCCCATACTTTAACACACTATTTTCCTCTTGTACAGTAGTACCCCCCCCCAAAATAAATCCTCTAAAAAATTCAAGAGATCCCAAGCACACAATGAAGACACAATAGGAGTGAACCATGCCCTATATTAAGCCCCCTTGCAGTGAATACTCCCTAATTGCGGTATTTGGCAGAGCAAGAGTTGACTTTAATCAATACGCTTAAACCCTCCTACACAATTACCACCGCCTCCACAAAGTACCATACCTTCTAGGCTAGCATTGAGTGCATGGGTTTGTTTCTTTTGTACAGCTGATGCTATGTAGAAACCCCATGGCTTGTGTATACTGTGGACTTAGTCCCCACAGTCTCATGTGGTTTTGACGAAAAAGAGCAAGTTGGGCTGGAGAGTGCACCGAATTTTATCACAGAAAATTTACAGGAAAATTGATAAGAATCCATTACTCCATGCTCCATCACTCACCCGCACCACCTGCCAGCAGCCTAGTGTTGCAAACGCCCATGGAACACCCTATGTTCCGCTGGTGCGAACCCCCCGCGCAGTGAAAGATCTTCCGATCCCAGCTACAGTTGTGCCGTCCCACAGTTGGGACGGAACAGGCTTATATACTAACAGTCTTCATCCTGTTCCACATTTGATTTTGAAGCTATGTGTATAAGTAGATGACTTTTTGATTGATTGACTGAATGTCAGGGCTATTCGAATAATTCTGATACTCAATCTTGTTCTAAATTTTACAAGTTATAACAGGAGTGTGTGTTCAATTTGGAGTCGTTCCTTACCAAGGTCATGAAGCATCTTCATAGACATTTCCAGAGTGGAATAAAGTCTCAGCCAGCCGATGGATATCGGGCTGTAAGTCAGACGAAGAGGCATCTCCTTAACAGTACCGTTAATTTGCTTAAAAAGAAAGCAGGAAGAAAAAAACACAACTGTTTTAGATCATTGTACTCAGTGAACAGGATATGAACTAGCCTTGTACACATGATGAAAACCTTAAATGCTACACAGACCAAGCGAAAAATCTGTTTGAAAACCGGAGCTTTAAAATTGAATGTTATTATTCTCATCAGGACCAATGCAGAGAACAGAAGATCATATTGTCATGAGAAACAGTCTTTGTTTATTTTCTTCTCTTGATAACTATCGTCACATTTGTGCAACAAGTATTAGCACATGTAATAAGTGTAATAATTACACTTTCAGCTTTACTGTACACTGATGTGTCATAAGCACTGTATACTCATAAAATAACGCTTTCCAATAATAATAATAATGATAATAACTGGATTTCCGATTTAAATAGCGCCAAATTATCAAAGGGAGCAAGGCGCTTTAGGGAGAAAGACAAAAGTAATGGGGGACAACCAGCTACAAGTTGGAGAATAGGTGAGTCTTGAGACCCTTTTTGCAGGACAAAACAGTCTTAGTGCGTGCATTTACATTCTGTACAAAACTGGAATGCGGAGATCTTGGTTTTGAAACCCAAATTAATCGGACAAAGTTATCAATTGTTAGGACAAATCTTGTTTTGGAGTACACAGGAAAGCTGAAGAAGGTACTCACAAGTAATTCCTTGTTCTTGTGTACTAGATTGTTGATGAATAACACAGGTAAGTAGTCACCCTTCTGGGTCACTCTGAAAAAAAGAAAAAGAAAAAAAACAGGAAAAAATATCACATGGAAAACTTTGTCTACTACTTGAATACAAAAATGGTGAGTTTTAAAAGCCTACTTAGTGCATGCTTAGTGTAAAGTTGGTGGTAAATAGCTGGAGGTCAGTGTGCCAAAAGTTCATACAAAATTTTGACATGATAAAATCCAATGACAAAAAGCGTTGCGGCTGAGCAGTCTAGTGCACTCATAGTATTGTCAGAGTGTGGATTCTGTTCCCAGTTGTAAGACCTGTGCCCTTAAGCATGATTGACACTTTATCAGAATGCTTCACCCTTTTCGATGGGGATGTTTTAAGCCGTAGGTCCCATGTGTTTTGTGATCCCTGGTACACTTATTGTTAAGAGAATGGGGCTCACCCTAGTGTTTCTGGTAGCGTTGGCTGCAGATTGCATCGCGTTACTTTGTAAACCCTTACATGGTGCTATATAAATGGGTCTCATATACCAAACATAGTTCCTCATACCTGGTGTAAAAATATTGAGTGCTTTGAGATGTGGGTTTGAAAAAGTGAACATATTTTAAACAAGTTTTGAAACAAGTTTTGGATTGCCGCATTGCGTACTATGGATTTTGCAAAGTGCATAGCTTTGCAGGTATATATTTATACACATATGAGTTAACCAATATGGCCTTGATTGATAGACAGTTAATTTGGTGGAGGGAGTTTAATGGATCGAAGTTACTTACAGCTGCATTTAATTGAAGCTTTTTTTAACACAGTTTATTCTGTATGATTTTTTATGCAAATTATCAAACTTTTGCAATCAAAGTGTCCTGACCTGACCTGACCTGCCTGACCCCACTCAACCTGACCTGACCTGCCTGACCTGACTGACCTGACTCGACCTAACCTAACCAAACCTGACCAGCCTGACCCCACTCAACCTAACCTGACCAAACCTGACCTGACCTGACCTGACCTGCCTGATCCGACTCAACTTGACCTCACCACACCTGACCCGACTCAACCTGACCTGATTCAAATTTTGATCGTAGGACTGCAGAATTACCTGATATACTGCAGGATTTCCTGAGGCACAGCATTCCGTGTCAAGGATAGAGGATCTTGGAGGACGCTGAAAACCAACTTGGGTCTCCAATGGGTTACCGGAACTTCGCTTGATGATGTATTGTCCTAGAAAATAAACAATAACTAACCTTTAGGTTGTTATTAAAAATGTTTATATAAAAAAAACCCACATCCTTAAGTGCACACAGCCACTACTAAAAAATGTGTTATATATCCAGAACTCACAAAACCTGAAAGCATGTATACTCGGTTCTTAATCCATTTTTCTGGTTCAAGCTAAAGCTCACTATGAACATACACAAAAATCTCTGACAATATGTCTCCCATTTTCCACATTTTTTTCTGTATGGTGACCACCTTATTTGTAGCCTTGGTGCAAGATAATGTTGTTCATTATAACTCGGCTGTCGCAATTCCCCCTATCTGCAAACCATTTAACAATAGCGGGCACTGTTACAAAAACTTTCTGTCTTACTGACGGGTCTGTGGCTTGAAAATGTGGCTTGAGAATTCCAGAGAGGCAACAGGGTATGGCCTCCATTGCTCCTGGTCTTAACCTAGTTTATCCCTTTGAAATATCCCACTGACTTTAGGAGTTTCTAATAATAATAGCAATACAGAGTTCTTATAAAGCACACAGATCCTAGACACTAGATCAAGGTGCTGAGCAAATAAAGAATCAACAATGAACAAATTAATGAGCTCTGAGCAGTTCGATCTTCAACAGTTTTTTTAAATTTCCTGATTGAGTCAGACTAACAGACTAAGGGAGTTTGTTCAAAATGAAAACAGTCTTGTTCCCTTCGAATATGTAATTCTGTGCCCGGTATAACAAGGTTAACCGGCTCACTTTGGTGCTCTCACTGAGCAGGTTAAATTCCTCGGATCTAGGCACAGCGTATTTTGTGAGTGGTGCGCGCTGGTAGGAGGCGAGACGATTATGCAATGGCGACTCTCCGTGTGGATGAACAAAGACATGCACAAACAATGTTCCATTGTTCCTGGTTTTTCTTGGTAGAGATACATTCACCGTCCTGAAAATCAAAATTAAAAATTAGTTTTTAAACCCAATTTTACCTCAGGTTACTAAGACACTAAAATTTGCTGAGCATAGAAAAGTCTTGCTTAGCAGAAAAGAGTTATCAGGCAAAATACTTTGTAATGTACATCGCTTACGACTGATACCCTGCTAATTTTGCTTAGCAAGTACAATTTTAAGCAGTATTTTCTGCATAACAGCTTTATGAGAATACGCCACTATGACATCACAAACTCAAACAGTTCCCTCACTAAGGTAAAGGGAAGACCTACCATTGGTTGAGAGTTTCATAAGGCTCGTTCACACTTCCACTCTTCCATTGTTTGACCTCAGCTTGGGAGGACTATGCAAGGGGACTGTTAGGTCCAGATCTGACCTGTTTTGTTTTTAATAATTTGGGACTTGAACCAACGACCTCCGGATTAACGTACCGGCGCTCTACCAACTGAGCTATCCAGCCCTATGTTCGTGGTCTCCGTATTAGTCAATATCTTTGTTCGGGGTGCCAGTCAGAAGCCATTCAACCGTAAGCTGTTTTGTTTTTGTGTTTTTTTGGGGGGGGGATTATTATATGTATTATTATTATTCATTTATCTCTGGTTATATAACTGAAGATACCTCAAAAGTAACACTGAAGCTTCAGGAAACTAGTTATCAAGAGACTTGGTGCTCTCTATGAACCAGACACCAATCACAGTGCAGGACCACAACTGCGCCAATGCAAACAATAGTTTCTTACAACAAGCGCTCATTTTGCACAAATTGGAGACAAGGGCCTTGTACTTCCTGGAGGTGCCGAGCACAAACTTGAAACCTGTGCAAGTTTTGAAACTTGAGTGGGTTACTACTTTAGTGCTCAGTAGAATCAATTGACTCAGTTTCCGTCGTAATAATTGCCTCAGTGCCCTTGAACTGTTTCAGGAGATATTCAAACCATATCTGACTAACTACGGATTTCCACACAAATGCTGATAGCGCCTAACTATGGAATCACCCATAGATGAACAAGAACTTAGCGTCTTTCTTTGTAATCTTACGACAAGTGAGACGGGAGACACGGCAAAATAGATATCACATTAAAAAGAATGAGGCTCTCTTTGCAATGGTATCCAGTTTTTTGGGATGTATGTCTTTTTGCAAGACAATACATTATGAATGTTTATTGTAATGCAGCAATAAGCGCTACATGGGCTTAGCTAGGAACGGTGTTTGTGCACTGTGACCAGTCGAGCAGATATCGGTTAAAATTTCTCCCATAGGAGGTTCCCTCTACTTAGGAAAACTACTTTGCTGTTAGATGAACAAGGCATCAGGCTTGACGTTACATACCTGACGAAAGCCTCCTCTAGGGTGAAGTTGTCATACTTTGTGACAAGCTTGAGATCTTTCTCTAGGAGTTCACTCTTTATCTTCACTGATGTGTAGATGCTCAGCTGAAAGGAAATGGAAGTGTTTTCATTAACAGAATTTGGTACTTGTACAACAATTCCCGGAGGAAAGGGGGAAGATGGGCTAAAAAGGGCCGAGGGACAGTGAGGGTCATTTGCCTTGGGTGTGGAGTGGGAGGGGGGGGGCACTGATTCAACCTGTCATCAATTAAGAGGGCGTTGGATTGATTTTTCGGGGGTGGGTGGTGTTATGTGGTGCTACCTCTGCACCGAAATTTGGGGACAGTTTTTATTGGAGTAGTTAATAATGTAATACTCATTAAATGATTTGTGAACAGGATGGGCTGACATATACACATGCGTGTTAGATTAAAATAAACCCTGGTCACCGATTCCTTTCTACAAAAGATTTGATTATCAATAATAATGTAGCTCTATTGTGCATTATCCATGGAGCCTTATGCTTTATCATATTGTGTGTTTACATTTTGTGATTGTGCGCATTGCGCCAACTACAGTACAATCATTCCCACAAGCATCACTACATCCTACACAAGAATTTGTACCAGCTCATCAGCCCATCCCAGCGGTCTTGGATGAGAACCAGCGGTGTCAAGCGCAGATTTAAAAAACTTGCTTTACCTGAAGCTTCGGTTTTCTACTTATGTACGGCGATATGCATTTGGATGCAGAGCCTTCCGGTTTGCACTCCTCGGGGTTGAACAATTGGAACATCACCATGGAGACGTGGACGAGGTACGCAACGAACAGACCAATCACTATGTAGTTAACAACAGTTCCTACCGAAGGCATGATGAAAGATTATCCGATTCCGACCTGATAGTTTCGCTCAAGCTGTATGTATAGAATTTTGAGACAGACAAACATGAATTTCTCCTCTTCAATCATGGCCATTTTGGTTTTATGAAACTGTAAATGTAAAAAGATCAGTTTTCTCTTTTTTGAATTACTATTTATTATTATGAGTTTTAAAAACAATATTTAAAAGGTTTGGGAAAATTCACAAAATTGATCTGCGTGAACATATTTTGAAGATTTAAAAGGGAAATGTCACTTCTGGTTCATCATGTAGGGTTAGTCCAACCATGTCCAATTAACTTGGACTCTACTTCCCCCCCCTTCGCTTACATTTTGGTTCCTACAATTGCCAGATGATGGCCAAATGTTTGAAAAGTGATCCAGTATAAAGCAGTAGTCCAGTAAATTATACTGTAGTCTGTCCCTAGGGTATTCCGAGACTTAGTCCCTGTCTCATCTGTAGCATGTAGGGGAGTGCAGTGTATAAACTAGAAATAATTGTGCTTGGCAAGGCTTGGCCTTGAGCCGTGAAATTGAAACCTGCTGAATCTGGTTGATCTGAGAATGATTGCACCTGATTTTCACAGTCACAATCATTAATCAATGACAAACTTCCTGTGCTAGTGCTACATCTGACATCGGTAAAATGCGATCTGTTTTGTTTACCTCAAGACTTAGTGAACCTTGGCGAAGATCCTCCTTTTTAAAGACACCGGCGCGGGTCGCAGGTCGCAGGTCAAGCAACAAGTGACCAGCGGAAGCTACTCCTTTTTTGGAAATAGCGCCCTCTACCGGATGCTAAGTTAAAAACGATCGGCATCAGGAGATGCGGGGGCGAGGTCTCCCACCCCCCCCCCCCCCCCGACAAGGTGAAAAGATGGGGAATAAACGGCAGCAAAAGCAACAGATCGTGGTCATCTTGGCCATCCATTTGTTGTGACAATTAATCCTGGCGGAAGGAATTGAATATGTCACTTTGGGGGCGTTTTGTGATCCGCTTTTGATAAAACCGCACTTAACAAATGAAACTGGGGGTGTGTCTCTACGTCATCAACTCATTCATAAACAGATCAACCTTTCACACGCGCCCGCGCAAACGAGTCAAGAATTTTGTACACAAATGCCTTTCATATAGTACACACATCACAACTAGGACCGCAGTATGCATGCATTTCAATGCAGTTAAAAACTGAGCACGAGACCATTTTTGTTGACAAAACACTGAAGTACATGTTGTACGTGGCTAGGCAGAGCAGTGTAGCACTGGCGTCATCACGGACAGATAGAGAACAACCCGGCATTTGCTTCGACTTGCAGTTTCATTCGTCAGCACTTTTTTTTATATAAAATAAAAGTTATTAATTTGCTGATATTATTATTTGAGAATAGCTGAAGAACTGAGTTTGATGAGCTAGGAATCGTCAGAGGTCTGAAAAAGTAAAACTCAAACGCATTGACAACGAATCCCGCCGGTGTTGACTGGTTCTTCTGTTTGATTGAATACAACCTAAACTAAAGTAAAGTAAGGATCATCACCATCCATTGAACATGGCCACTACCACCAGCACGAATGGGATTGGAAGACAGATGTATGTAAACTACGTTTTTATTAATAATGATACTGTTTTCATTATTTGTTTGTTTTTCACGTATAACTTAGTAGGTTAGACCGGTCGCTACCAAATATAAAAATAGCTACACTGCTGAGTGGACTGTTACTGTTAGTTAGTGTTACTGTTAGGCCTATAAACACTACAGTAACACTGTATTTAGTTCAACCCCAAATTTTAAAAAATGTCGAATCTACCAGCCCTCTTCCCCCTCTTTTTTCTGAAGTTTTGTAAAAAAAAAAAATATATTAATTATAAAATTATAAAAATGTAAAATTATAATATCAATAAGTATATCAAACAAAATGTCCGTATGCGGCCACCATTTTCTAAGGGATTTTTTAAATTTTTTAATTCGATGTTACAAGTACTTTATTTCCCTTGTTTTAATATTCCTCTTTAGGAATTGTTAGCCCGATAAAGAGTAAATGCTAAATTGTTATCTTGAAAAAGGTACTAAATTCAAGTGCACATTTATTCCTCTTTAGGAATTGTTAGCCATAAAAAGTAAACGCTAAATTTTTATCTTGAAAAAGGTACTAAATTCAAGCGCACATTTCATCGGGCGGACGGAACTCTCGCGCACTCATGCGCACTCAAGGAACTAAAATGGACTGTAGCAAGCAGCGACGTTGTCATGACCACAATAGACCCAAAAGTGGCTTATTGATCATGTTTGCGACACTACATGTAATTGTTCAAAGTGCCTGTGCCTCCTCTCATTCTGTCAACCTTTCTGTAAAGGTATGGACATTAATTTAGCCTAAATTAAGGGAGATGAAGTGATGGCGGATACAGAATTGTAGCCCAAACAATTTTTTTATGTCAAAGTTCAACTTGCCATCATGATTTCTTTCTGTTAAAAGATATTACACAGTGGCTATTGTTCAATTGAAGATTAAGAACACAAGACCAGCGGATTTGTCAGGTCACGTGTTTACCGGCCCGAGGCGAAAATCACTGGCCTCGGGCCGACGGTCCAGTGTCAAATTAGAGCCCTGCTCACGCAAACAAAAAATTTGTGCAATATTTTGGGCTACTAAAGCTGAAAAACATCATTTTGCAGAGATAAAACCATTTGCCTTGACTGCAGCAGTTCAAACAGGTTGAATTCATACAATTTAGTGTAAAATTTGTCTTCTACCAGTTTGAAAAAAAAGATGTAGGTTGCAACACCGTTTTTTACCAGTGGCAGGCAGGCAAACTTCTGCAACATGGACAATGCATGTGATCGGCATGCAAATTAGGTTCTTGATTTTTCCCAAGCGCTGTGTATAGTTTTTAATCTGATGTACATGTTGCCTAGAATTAATTGTTGTTTACACCTGATGCAATAATTTTATAAATTTCGTACAAAAAGTTCCATGGAAATTTTCCAGGTGTTGCTTCAATCTGTTTACATTGTGTGTATGTAGTGGATATCTGCCCAGGGACCAAGGTTCCTTTGGCTGGTGCACATTGGATACATAAAGTGTAGACTTGATTTAAGTAGGATTTCCGTCCTTCCATGAACTATTAGGGCACACATACATTTGGACTAACACATGAGTGCACACATTTTGAAGCGAGCACACAACCTAGCTTGAACCAAGTCTAGTGTAGACTATGATCTTTATGATAACATCCTTCTTCTAGGTCAAGTTACATAAGTCATTACATTTTATGTGTAAACAACTTTAGGAGACCAATTCTTGTAGATTACAAAGTTTGTTTTTTAGTGTCTGATTATGTCATGAGAGGCACACAAATCAGCAGAAGCTTATGACAACATGTTGGTTTCTGAAGGCGTGAGACATTGCCTAGGAGTTGGTAGGGATTTTCACGGCACAGGCATGTAGTCTTGCTTCAAGGTGAATCTGCCTGGGTGATCAGCCCTTCACACTACACTAGTTACCAACCCAATTCCCAGGAACAGGCATGATATTCTTCCCACTCGAGTCAAATTTACGATTGTTTTCGCACGTTTGGCAAAATCAGCAAAATGAATTTTAAGTAGCCTGCAAAGTCTATAAAATCACGTGTAGGTCAGCACATGTAAATGTAGTGGGTACTCACTAAAATGTTCCTACGATTTTTTCCTAGCCTCTAATATCATGATACTCATAGAAAATTTAAAAAACCAGAAAATTCCCTGGGAATTTTAACCCCACCGCCACCTCATGTTCGTTTCGCACAGGGAAAAAATGGGAAAATCAGCTCAGAGTATGCTAACCCCAGGGTATCTGGTGTTTTTTTTTAACCCTCCCAAGCAGGGGTAGCTGTTTCCCGGTAGTTTGCAAGGATTAGCAATTCAAGTATGAAAAGTTTCCTGGGAAACTCGTCTAGTGTGAAAAGGTGTAGTAGCCTATGTATTATGTACTAGATGTATTATGTACAGTGTATGTGTGTACCTTTTATGCAAACCAAATCAAATATGGTACAATGTTTAATTTGCTTAATGTGGAAAATGAAAAGCCTGAGCTAACAATTCTTTTTATGTTGATAACCACAGGTTTATTTGCTTTAGATTAGATGGAGGTCCCTTCTCCATACACGTTAACAAATTTGACCCAAGGATACATAAATAGAACATGTAATAAATGTTACAATTCAGACTCTGGCTTTGTTGAGCTTTGGTTCAACAACAACTTGAAATTTTGTTAGTTTAAATTTTTGTTTTTCTTTCCACTCTGGTACTGGGACTCAAAGGAACTGTTCAAAGTTTTTAACAATTTGACGATCATTACACAAAGTGTAGTGTTATTTATAAGGATCTCACACCACTTTGACTTATCACGGAGGTGTTAAATTTCTACCTCCATGGTACATGTATAACCAAGCCCTGTAAACGTCAACCTGCACTTTTCCGTAAGCAGGGGAATTTGAATGGATTTTTTTTCAGCCGACATCAAACTGTTGACACCTTTAAAAATATCAACACTTTTCTGTGTGTCATGGGAATATGGAAAGTAGCCTTCAGGACAAGGTCATGTTATGCAAGTGGGACCGTATTGTGCTGCATTTGAACAGAAAGAAAAAGTCCTTCAAATCAACAATGCCATTCATTTGTGATTGAATGGACTCAATAGGGTACAAGTGAAAAAAAGGTTATGGGTGACATTCCACCCAGGGGTTTGGGTCAAGAGACTATTTTGCAATTTGATTTGGAAAATGCTTGAGATTTGATTTTGGTCTTTGTTGTTGGAGTGTTCGTTTGTTATGTTTTGTTTTGAGTGTTTTGTTTTTGTTGGGGGTGGGGGAGGGTTGGGGTTGAACGTTCCTTCAGCAGCATTTTGAGTCTCTGTTGGCAGATAATGTGCCAAATGTACTAGCACAAGGGTTCACCAAGATTAAGGCGTACATCCAAATTTGCGGCTACGGCTATGGCTACAGCTACAACTTTTACAAAGGGTGTTGCCAAGGACAAGCCATAGTTCACCGCATGATGAAGCGGCGATCCTGTCGTAGCCATAGCTGTAGCTGCCAATAAGACACGCCCTTTAGGTTCATTCATGAAACCCAGAGTTATGGGTTTACCGAATGAATAGTCATTGTGTTTTTATAGGACTCAAAAATTTGCCAAGTAGGTTTTATACAGTGTATCGCAACACACAGAGGTCAAATGCAGTGCGCTGTTGTGCAGTTATGCATTTGGTCAGTGACACATCTGCTCAGACCAGACACACTCAGATTAGCTACATCAGCTGGCAAATTAGATTCTACATTACCCACCCTAACTCCCTAAATTTGTGGACAAGCTGTTAAATGTTTGTCACAGAGATATCGCACTGGTAATTTTTTATGCATTTCTCGCCAGGGTTCTCCCCAATGCACAAGCTAGCAAATTGGGCTGAAACCCGTGGGTTGCAGCCCATTTGCAAAAAAAAAGAAATGGTTTTCGTTTTAGTTTTTTTTACTTCAAAGATCAAATTCACAGAAATCATCAAGAATCTAGATTGCACAAGTAGAAAACATTCCAAGGACCTGGTTTCAATTCATAGGCTCTGGCCAAACTTTACAAAATTGGGTCCAGAATTCCCCACAGTTTTGAAAAATCCTGGGGAGAACTCTGCTTGCGATACTGCTGACTGTCTCACAAGACGGGCTGCTTTCTTCATGAGACTGCTGGCTCAGGTGAGACTTCTGCTCTTGCGACTACGCCCCCATGGGGCAGCTGTCAGGAGTCGGCAAACTCAAGAGAGAGCACAGACTCGGCAGTGTCCCTAGATTCGAATTGAGAGAGCTGTTACGCTATCTCCGCGAGAAACGCGAGTTACCGACTTGTCCACAAGTCTACAACTCCCATGCTTAACGACACCCCTTTAACCGGGTCTTGAACTCTTACATGATGAGATTGAAGAGCATTGAGAGCTGTTACGCTATCTCCGCGAGAAACGCGAGTTACCGACTTGTCCACAAGTCTACAACTCCCATGCTTAACGACACCCCTTTAACCGGGTCTTGGACTCTTTACATGATGAGATTGAAGAGCAAATTGTAAATTACCCTAGAATTACCACAGACCCCCATTGGACAGTCAACGCGTAAACACTAGACATGATATTTTTCCTACGTTAGTCTGATTCATTAAATCGTTGCGGTACCCACTGCTAAAACGTAGGATTCAAACTACCTCTAGCTGCCTGGGCTAGCTCGGTGGTTTAGTGGTAAGAAATATCTGCTCTACCAATGCAAATGTCGTGGGTTTGAAGTGATTTGCCTGTGGTGATTTGCCTGTGTGTTTTTTTTATTGTTTTTTTTAACAGAACTCCGCCGTAAGTACTGAGTATACATTGCTTTTATACACATTAAGGATAAGGGTAAAAACAAATTATATACTTGAGTCTGATTTTAGATTTTATTTTCCCCTTGAAACAAATCTGAAAGACTGATTAATTAGTCTGAAATGTCTATTAAAGCCTACACCATGTGTACATGTCAGGTCAGCCCTTGTATTCGGTAAAATAATCCTGTCTTTTCCAAGGACCAGATATCAAGTCTAAATCACAGATTTCAACCACAATTGGCTTTAAAAATTACTGTATTTCAGGGTAATTGCTATCAGTATCACCAAGTATTAGTAAAAACATATACTTAAAAAATTAGTGGAGAGTTTTTATGACAATTTTCCCACATATTGGAGGTCAGAACCAATTATGCTGAGACTCCCCTTCATGTAACCTTGCTTGGATCATTTCCTGTCTGATATCCTGGTATGATCGAAGGTGACGCTAATTAGTTGAGTCACAACAGCTTTAGCTAATAGCCATTTTTGTCCTATCGGCTCTGTCTCGATCATAAGCACCATTCATGTCCAACATTGCCTTCAAATCTCTCAAAATGTTGCTGTTTGGAATTGCTCCTTATCCTATTCAAGAGTTGTTCATGCACAAAAACACCTACAGTGTTTTGTAATTAGTGAGCAGTGATTAGAAAAACCTCTTGAAATACAACCAGTGGAACATACGTTCCGCTCCGCCATATTTTGGAGTCAACAGTTTGGTTAGTTACAAAATTATGGACTGTGTTATGTCATGAAATTACATAAAAACCACACAATTTCTAGGGAATCGATATATTCTACTTAAAATTAGAATATCTTTTCAACCATATTCATATCTACTTTTTTTAGTCCAAAGCACCCAATCCAAAGGCAACATGCACCTTTCAAACCCTCCGATCAAATTTAGACAATTGTCTGCCACGTTTTTTTGCTAGAAATTCAAGAACTTGAACATACAGACTTGAGAAGGGTTACAAAAGGGGAGGGGTAAAACAAATAAACAAGGAACTGAAAGGTCAGAATGATCAATGAGGCGTATGGGTATGATGCAAGCAGACAATACCGGAACACCACTCCACACTAATACTAAAAATAGAAGCTCAATATGGTGGCGTTATGCAAGTACCTGGATCTCAGACAACGTGTAAAATTTTACTGACAAACATGCAGGTATATGTCACAGCACTAATTTGTTTTATGCTGGTTTTTTGAGGCACGGTTTAGGTTACTTCATTGTTGATTCCACTTTTTTATTTGCTTGGAACCATGCAGGGCACCGCCAACAGGGGGGAAAACCACTAGTTCAAAATCACAGAGGGGGGGGGGGGCAGTTTTTCCGATCGGATCTCAGACAAATTTCAGTGACGAGCATGCAGGTATATGTCCAAGCTTTATGTGCACTTGCGTCACAACAGGGACTAGTTTTACTTTCTTTGTTGTTGTTGAGGCATGGGCACTTTAGTGCTTGTTTTCACTTTTCATCTCTATGGGTCTTTTCTGGGACCCATGCAGGGCGCCGCCATGGGGGGAAAAACCACTACTTCAAAGAAGAGGGGGGGGGGGCAGTTTTTCCGATCAAATTTCAATAACATTGCAGGGAGGAAAACTTCACACTTATGACCAAATACTAAATAAACAAGGATAAATAGTCAAATTTGTTGAGGTGATTTTGTTCAAGTTGATGTTTTTAAGATTTGGATCCTTATTTCCGACCTTTATGTCAGTAATTCTCTTGTACCCCTGATGTTAGAAGCATATTGACTTGTTTAGAAAGATTTTGCTCAATCAATACATTGCCAATTGCAGACATGATAAAAATATTTTTAAAATTACACAGATTGGACAAAATACAGAGTGACAGACAAAAAGTTTGTCCCTTGTCAAATTAAAATGATTTTGTTTTATTTCGCAAACTGCACAGCAAATACAAACATAAACAAAATAGACAAATAGATAGAGAACAGCAAGAAAAGAAATTTGTTTGTCGACACAAACACAAAAAAGTCATAGACTTATTTCCTTTGCAGTGCTCTGAGTGAAAACAAAATGGAGCACACTCAATATCATAGATGAGACAGTAAACTTGAAGGACTACAGTAAAATACAAGTAAATACAGGACGGGACTGTAAAAGCAATCTACAAAAGTACAAGAAGTGTTCAAACCCAGATTAAAATATAGAAATTAAAGAAACATAAAAATATATGTCATATAAAAAGTTTAAAAACTGAAAAATTTACATGGCTAAAAGCAAGAAGGCATTATGGAGGTTGTTTACAAGATGGGTAATTCATTACACAATTAAGTCGATTTTTAAGGTGGCTGGGTTGTAAAAATCAATATAATGATTGTCCTTGCGATGGCTCCCTTTTGCCAATTAACTTTAACCTCGACCAGTAAACAAACTGTGACATGCTGTAATATGATCAAATGAGCTGCACTAAATTGAGTAGCTCTCTGGTTAGTTGACAAAACAGCTGCCTTTATGGTCAAAGGCTAACAGGTGAGACCCATTCCACACTTGGACGAATGTCCCCTTGGTCTTATTTTCACTCTGGTTCTTTCTATAAATAACCCTTGCAAGCGCCCTCCAGATAACCCTACAATCAACAAAGATTAGTTTCTCCTTTCTTTCTTAAGGAAATCCGGAGGAAGTATTTTGGAACAAGAGGTGGCATACCATGCCGGATATATGGGGGCAGAGGGTGACACCCCCCCCCCCCACACCAATGTTCTAATACTTTAAATACACACTAAAGAATTCCTGAGATTCCAAGCAAACCATGGAGACATGATAGAGATGGGGGGTACCACCATGCCCAATATCAAGCACCAATTGAGAGGTGGCCGTGTGGTTAAAACTAGCTTGTTTGAATGTCTAGTACACTGACTTGTTTGCTTACAATCGATATGGAACTCAAACTTGAATCCTTCATCAGTGTTGGTAGGGTTCTTCTTGTATACCTAGGCTAATTGGCTGCGGCTTCAGGTTCCATCATTTGTTTTTGAAAACGTGCTCATATGGTTTCAGGGGTTTAACCTGGCAACGAGGCACCTGTTTGGTCCTAACATTGCTACAGTTTACTGTCACAGATGTTTGGCCGGCGTAATTGATAGGTTAAGAGGGTTTGTTATGCCTTTTCTCAATGATTTCTTTAGCTAATTGTGTTGCTTACATGTCAAGGAGTACCTTCAAGCCCATTGAACCGGTAAACCATAGAGCAAGGATCAGAAACAACAACCATGCCTTGTCACCAAGCGGTGACTCACTCACACCACGCCCACACAGAGATAGGATTTTGTGCATGCAATGGGAAATATTTTTTTCCACCACCCCTCCTGACCAAATTGACGACCCCTGTTGATTGACACCCCTTCTAAAACGTGTGTAATGGTACACTGTAGGATATCATGGAGTATCACGGGGTTGGGATCTACCATTTTGTAATGGTTATGTTTTTCTTTATATGTGCCACAGCTCTGTGATAACGTGCCTCATTGCAAGGTTTTAAACAGGCAGATGGAGCCTGTAAGCTGAAGCTGTAACCATGGTTTCAAAGGGGCCTAAATCACATGACTTAGGGCCAGATTTTGCTGTCACAATGAAAGACTTGGCTCTTGTGACCAAACCTTCAGATTATCTAATTGAAATCGTGTATAGAAACTGTAAACCTCTACAATTTAACATTGTGCTATTCTACTGGCTGTCCCACAAAGAGGGAACTTTTATCCAATTTTCGTAGAATCTCACCCCCTGGAAAAACTATCACTGAGAAACATAAAGGTTTAATTTCTGCTTTTCTTTGATTTTAAAGGTACACTTACAACGACCTGGAAGGCTTCGCCAAACAAATTCAAGATCGCACAAGTCACAGACCCACACTGGGAATCATCTGTGGGTCTGGGCTCGGCGGTCTGGCAGACAAGGTTGAGGACAGCATTATCATCCCGTACAGCGATATTGAGCACTTTCCCGTTAGCACAGGTATGTAAAAGGCTTGACCTTTTTCTAAAACAAATGTTGGAGATTCATTACCTGACTTTGCCAAATTTAACTGGAAAAAAAACTTCTCTTTTTCCTGTCAGAGGCCCAGAGGCCCAATTGAGGTGAGAGTACTGAGAGATCCAATGGATTGTATTTAGGAGGGGAATAATAATAAATACATATAGGGAAGATATCTATTCACATTTTTTTAAGCAGCGTAAAACTTTAAGTTATAAATCAATAGGAAAACTGACTGGGTAAATATTAAGACGATTTAGGGTTAAACGAGAAAAAAGGAGTAGAGCGGGATTTGAAACAACGACGTCTGGTTTAACGTGCCAGTGCTCTACCAACTGAGCTTATCTAGACTCCCTATTTTGTCAATTATCTTTGTTCGGGGGGGGGGGGGGGGGTGCCAGTCAAAAGCCAACAACCATTAGCTGCTGAGTAACCAGGGATCACAGCCAAGTTTACGCTACAACCTGGGAATTCACAGCAGCCATGGGATCACCTTAAGGGGATGCGACTGAAGTCCCTGGCTTCACAGCAACTAACGGTTGTTGGCTTCTGACTGGCACCCCCCCCCCCACCCCCCCGAACACAGATATTGTCAAATTTTGTTTTGTGGTCCACTCAAAATGGAAGGTATACACACACATTTCAATTGGCCAATCTCCCGCTCAAACGGAGTAAATTGTCACTGAGTATAATACCCTTCAAGTGCAATTTTTTGGGTCAAAATCCAACAACATTGGATGACTTTGCATTTCAAATTTTACAATGGTCTGTAGATTTTTTGTGCAGATAATGTTCAGCTCATTACTGGATTCTGATGGTATTCAATCGAAAGGGCATGGACTTTGACCTTTTGGCTGGCATACAAATTCCTCTTTGGAATGTACAGACTCATTTGTTTTTGACGTCTGATGTTATCATATAATGTTCCAAATTCCGCTCTGAAAGAGTATCACCTTAAATGACATTTTACACCATTTTTTTTAACGTGAGGTTAGAGACTTGTTATTTGTTTCCCACTTTCATGAGGACTCTTCTGGAAAATGAGGGCCTCACAAAACTGACTTTTACCTTGGAGCCCCTCATTAATAACTGTTTTTCTTGAGTCCAGGAAGTTACTGGCTCACCATCCCACACGTCATCACCGTTTTCTCAAAGTGACGAATGTGCACAAAATCACAAAATTTGGTAAATCTGTCTTTGTACAAAGTTTTGACATATTCACTCACTGAGTGTTAACACTTTCAGCAACAAGACAGGACCTATTACAGTTTGTAATTACACTAATTAGCATGACCGGCGAATCACTAGATTTGCCATTTTGTGTTTTCAGAATTTGCTACTTTCTTAACTTGAATTACATAGCTCTGGCACAGTGCCCAACACACATGGTATGACTTTTGCATTTTCAGGAACTGACGAATCTGTTGACCTATAAGTTTAGCGTTTTCACGAACCGGCAAATCTCTATGCAGTGGTATACACAGTTCTCCACGTGCACGTCTCTTTTCTCCATTTTCATAAAGTGGTGAATGTGTGCAGGAATAAATAGTTCATCAAAATATTCGCACGATGGAAAACATATACATGGACAATTCCGTCAAAGTCAACTTCATTTGGTAGTATAACTCAAAAGAAAGAAAAAAGCAGTCTCCGAAACAGCAGTTTGAAAAATGGTTCAACTCCTAACACTTTCCGAAGATGCCATTTTTCAAAACTGTGATGGTGTGTCTTAACGCTGCATCATCAGCATTGCACTGCAGTGCTAGCTTCGGGGCTCATCATATGTATTTTAGCCTACCCGCACTTGTACAGTTTACATTTTGTAATTTTATTACAAATTTAGTTCAGTTTATGTAGGTGACTTCAATCCATAAAATTTGTTTTATGAAGCCCTTTTTCTTTTTACGACTTCTAATGTCAACGTATGGTTTTCATTTTGAAATAATTGTGTTTTTTCAAAATTAATTTTATTATAAAAAAAATTGTAAAACATTATTTTTGTGTTAAAGTCAGTCGACGTGTAATTTGACATATCACAGGGCTCGAATTTGACACTGGACCGCCGGCCCGTGGCCAGTGATTTTAGCCTCGGGCCAGTAAACTCCTGACCTGACAAGTCCGGCGGTCTTGTGTTTTTCGATTGAACAATAGCCCATGTGTAATACCTTAGACAGAAAGAAATGATGTTTAAAAGTTAACCTTGAGTCTGGTATTTATGCAATTCCGTTGAGTAGCAAAATATACTAACCCATAAGACAAATTGATAATCTTCTCTTGGTGCTTGTTAAAATAAAAACAATTTACATGTTAAACTGTGTCGAAAGCTCTTTCTTATAAAGATTCTGGTCTTGTGAAATCAATTCTGGTCCGGTAAACATTTGAGCTACAAGCCCTTCGGTCTTTTGGAATTTGACCCCAAATTCGAGCCCTGTATCACTTTAAAAAAATTAATTCTTGTAAAATTCTTGTGGGTGCAAACCCCCCCCCCCCCATGAAAATCTCGTTTTGGAAAGAGTCTTGACTCTGAGAAGAGCCTTTTGATTTGGTGTCAACTTTTTTTCTAGCTTACTGTAGACATCTTCAGTCTGCTTCAGCCTAAAAACTAGTAATTTGATTCCTTTGAACCTGCGACCTCCAGGTTTAACAAAGAAAAAGTGAGTAGAGCGGGATTTGAACCAACAACCTCTGGTTTAACGGGCCAGTGCTCTACCAACTTAGCTATTTAGCCCTGTGTTGGCGGTCTCTCTATTTTGTCAGTTCCTTTGTTCGAAGGCTGCTCGTCAGGTTGCATCATAAAGGGGATGAGATCCCTGGCTGTACAGCAGTTTACAATTCCATGACTCCTGACTGGGGCCCCTGAAAAAAGACAATGACAAAATAGGGCCGACCGCCAACACTTGGGGCTAGCTAGCTCAGTTGGTAGAGCACCAGCACGTTAATCCAGAGGTCTCAGGTTCAAGTCCTACTCTAGTAAATTTTCTGTTGTTCACCTGCAATTGATTTGTAATTCCCCAGTCAGTTTCCCTTGTGTGGTATATTACTTGATTCTCCTCAAATGGTTTCAGATCATCTCTCGTTTTATTTATCCAACAGTCAAGGGTCATCATGGCCAGTTCGTTATCGGCAAGCTCAACGGCAAGACGGTTATCTGCATGAAAGGACGCTTTCACCTGTATGAAGGGTACCCGGCATGGAAGGTAAGCATTACATGTATCTTCTCGTCAGCCCTTACCCTCTCAAATTCTTCTATGGCCATGTTCAGACAGCGTACTAAAGTTAGACCCGAACCGGTTTAACTTTACGAGCAGTGGGGGGGGGGGGGGCGGTCGTAAAAATAAAGCTGCCTTGCGTTCAGACAGCTCGAAGTTAAACCCGATACGGTTGAATCTTAAAACCTGTTATCGTTAAACCCGATACGGTTTATCTTCGGTTTTAAGAGGTCAAACAGCACTGTGACCCAACACAACAACATTCGGTTTAATCACAAAAGCACGTGCACGGCCCTGTTGGGGCGCACGTTGAGGCGTACGTAGGCATATTTACTTAGCGACCTTACACATGCTTAAAGATAAACCCGAAGTGGTTTTGCATTGAACCACCCTCGCCGACCGATTTAACTCATCCGAGTTCAACCCGATTCAGTTAAGTTTTAAGAGTGTTCAGACACACAAAGTTAAACCCGAATGAGTTAAAACTGCCTTAAAACCGACTTTAGTACTGTGTCTCAACGACCTGTATATACTCTTTGCCGAAATAAATATTTCAGAAGGAGTGAGGGTTATAAGCTTGCTGAGTCTGGCATTCCAATCGTATCTAAGTCCAAACTTGTTGGTGTGAAGTGACATAAGATGTTGGAGGATTAAGGTCACACAGCAAAAAGGCTTCGGGAGTAGGGGTTTTAAGAGTGACGTTGTTCCTCATCAAACTACATCAACTTTATTGATGTTGTGCATTTACATTTATTTCCCTATAGACTGTGCAAGTCTAGCGTGTATTCAAATTTCCAGGACCATTGTGGTCCCAACCACATGGTCGAAGATTTAGTTTTTTCAATTGTTTTAGTTTAACGCAGTTTATGACCATGATATAATGTTATGAATGTAATACTAGGTGATAAAATATATAAAAGTAAAAACAATTCCACAGTACAACGAAGAAAACTTGAGAATTAAACCTCAGCTTCCGGTACCTGCACAAAATTTAGAATTTGTGCCCACATCCGATCACTAAACTTGTGTAAACACTTGTTTTTTGGTTGCACGATGATAATTGCCAGACGCTGTAATTGCAAGGGCAGTCTATGGTCGTTGAGGCGTCAGCGCCCTCTACAAACTGTGTCGCGTGTAAATTTTTTAGTGGTTGCACAATATTCAGGCGTGGACTTATTAAAGGGGTTTCTAAAAAGCTAAGACCAAATAAGCATCCCTGTCCCAGAGGTTTAATTTTGTTTGAATAAAAATTTAAAAATTATTTGTGTATATATTATAAAAGCTAAAACTCATCTTATAAAAATTGTAATGAGTATTTTTGTTGTTCAGACTTTTTTTCATAGATAAAAGTTAAAACAAAGATTTTATTTCAGAAACAAAAAGTGTTCTTCGTTTGTCATATTTCCTCGTTCCAAAACAAGCGAGACTTGCACAGTCTCTTATCTATAAAACGTTGTGACTTCCGTAGCAATCCCAATGCAAATTGAGATTCTGAACCATAGTGCAGGGTACTCACAATCATCTGCAGCGGCTCTCTGTTCTCTACATGTGTATTTTGAGTCTAGGCAAATAGCAAAAGTGTTTAAACGAACACATTATTACTGCTCTATTTCCACCTTTTTTTCTGCCAAGTACTGGAAGAAAAGTCCCAGGCTGAAAAGAATATCTGAACATGCTCATTCGTTCTTTTCAACTCTGACAGTTTGATGGGTCCTTTTGAGCCATCTACAATGTTCTTTTACATACAAATATTTGTAGTACAAACATGAGAGACCTGTCCCATTACACTGTTCAGTTTGTTTTAAATTGCATTTGGGAATTCTTTTTTAAGTAATCTGTTTATCTTATTTATCCATTTATTTTGTCTCCAGCTAGCAGCACCCGTCAGAGTGATGAGCCTGCTTGGTGTCGAAACGATTTTCATCACAAACGCCGCTGGCTCCATGAACAAGAATTACGAAGTCGGTGACATCATGCTCATGAAAGACCATTTGTATCTCCCTGGCATGGCCGGACACAATCCCCTGGTTGGCCCCAATATGGAAAAGTAAGTGTTGTCTTCATCCAAGTGTACATTCTATTGGACTTGGGGGGGGGGGTGGACGGCTGGTATTGGCCATTCAGAAAAACCTATGTTTATCAACAGTCCTGGGCCCAATTTCATAGAGCCGCTTAACGGCCAATTTTGTGCTTACTGTGCGATTTCCATTTCATAGCGCTGCTAACCGTAAGCTCACGAAAAGGCATGCTAACCTTCCGGTGCTTACTGTATGGAAATGAATGACATAACAATGGAAATCCATGGTGAACGCGCAAGATGGCTGCCAAATTTTCTTGCTACCTGTGAAATACGCTTACGCTTACGCAAATTGTTCTGCTATAGTTAGCACGAAAATTTGCTTACCATTAAGCAGCGCTATGAAATTGGGCCCTGGAATATCTTTGAGAGGGCGTGGCCATTTTCATTTTGCAAGGGTCACCTCCATTGGAAAATTATGGGAAACTTTTGAAGGGGCACTGCGGCCAAGACCAGGGCAACATGCAGAGGCCATGGCTGTCATGTACTTCCAGGTCGGGGAAGGTCAAAGGAAACCACTAACTATACTTCTGTCGTCCTGGGTGTAAAGGATCTCAACAATACAAACGAAATTACAGGAGTTGTTTTCCCCTATTTTTTAACCTGATGTCGACAGCCATTTTTATAGTTAGGGTGCTTTACACTAATAAGTACTCCTTGAATAAATTTTAAAAGTGTCTGTTATCGCTTTCGGGTTTAGGTTACTCATAAAATATAAAGCAAAATCATACTTTAGGGCTGAGCACTGGTGGGCACTGGTGGGTACAAATTTGCAAAGCTACGTCAACATCCTTCTCAAGTGCAGCACGCTATATCACTCCCCTCATTAGGCTGAGCATGCCAGGAAAGAAATAACCCAAGACCATGAAAATGAGGATGTGGCTTTGTGGTTTTTTGCATTAAGCAATGTACTTGGGAATCCATAATGTTTGAAAACGTGTGAGACTTGCACAGTCTATACCATCATTGATACCAAGAAAATTTGGATTTGAAAATCTGTAATTTATTTTATGATAATCAACGAAACTGAACTGAATCTTCACAGATTTGGTGAACGGTTCGTAAGTGCAACCAACCTTTATGATAGCAGCCTACGGAAACTGGCACGAGTCATTGCCAAGGAGATGGGAGTCTCTCATTTCATCCAGGAAGGTGTGTATGCGATGGTGTGCGGGCCGTCGTTTGAAACTCCAGCTGAACTAAAACTACTTAGTCATTCGTGCGATGTCGTCGGTAAGTCTGGAAATAATATATATGGAAATCTGATGTAGTATGTCAAACGGGCTTAGAGTTTGTACCAAATAAAGTGCTCTGTTCTCTGTTTCTCAGCATTATTGGTTCTGAATACAACTAATTCTGAGAAAAGTGTAATTCAGGCTGGCTTGGGCTCTGTCAGTAATTCAGGCTGGCTTGGGCTCTGTCAGTAATTCAGGCTGGCTTGGGCTCTGTCAGTAATTCAGGCTGACTTGGGCTCTGTCAGTAATTCAGGCTGACTTGGGCTCTGTCAGTAATTCAGGCTGACTTGGGCTCTGTCAGTAATTCAGGCTGACTTGGGCTCTGTCAGTAATTCAAGCTGACTTGGGCTCTGTCAGTAATTCAGGCTGACTTGGGCTCTGTCAGTAATTCAGGCTGACTTGGGCTCTGTCAGTAATTCAGGCTGACTTGGGCTCTGTCAGTAATTCAGGCTGGCTTGGGCTCTGTCAGTAATTCAGGCTGGCTTGGGCTCTGTCAGTAATTCAGGCTGGCTTGTGCTCTGTCAGTAATTCAGGCTGACTTGGGCTCTGTCAGTAATTCAGGCTGACTTCTGGACTTGGGCTCTGTCAGAAATTCAGGCTGACTTGGGCTCTGTCAGTAAATGTTTAAAACTTTTGACATTTTCGGGACTGAACAGGCAGACGGTGCCTAAGCCAAAGTCAAAGCCCAAAACTGTACTTAAAAGCAGTATCGGTATGTTGCGTTTGACTAAATAATTTGTCTTTTACCATATCCACTTCCATTCGGAATGATACTTAAAACTAATCCATTTGTTGAATTTCTGGTGTGTTGCGGAGAGCTCTTGGGGATTAATTTTGTTGTTTGTTGCTCTTTATGTGTGTAATTTGATGTTGATGTTTTCCTTTTTTTTCCTAATATTCTGTTGTTACATTCTGTAGGGTCTTTCATTGTCTCCATTTAGCGTTGATGCTTTCTTGGGTGTCTGTCCATGTTTATCATTTGTTAGTGTATTTTTAAAAGTGTTTTACAGTTTAAAGGTCATTTGATCATGTTTTTAAAGAATTTGCGCTATAAATGAATTAATTGTTCCCCTTCATTTTTCACCTCATAAGCAAAATCATAAAAGTCTTCCAACAATTGTTATCGAAATATTGATCCCCCAAATCACAGACACCAGTTTTAGTGGTAGTGGTAATTGAAATTCTCTTTACTTCTTTCTCAGGGATGAGCACATGCCCAGAGGCTATTGTTGCAAAGCACTGTGGAATGCGAGTCTTCGGCCTCTCTCTAGTGACCAATAAGTGTGTGATGGACCACGAAACAACAGAGGTGGACGGACCCAATCATATCGAGGTCCTAGAAACTGGAAAACTGAGAGAGGAGGTGCTCCAGGAGCTAGTCGCTGAGATGCTGTCTAAGATGGACTAGACAATGAAGCTTAAGTATTTGAACCAAATAGGATGGCTTCCAAGGCAGAACAGAATAATGCTAGAAACAAGGATGGGAGTTGGCTAAAAACCTCGGGCTAAAATTGCTAAGTTAAGTGAACTTGGCAGTGCATTTGCATTGCTGTGGCACTTGTCTGCTTAAAGACAATGTCACCTTTGTTTACAAAAAAGGGTGACCTTGTACATTTCACGGCCTTTCTGGCAGGTAAGAGACTTCAACGGTCAAATAGGACATTTCTCATTTTGTGTCAGAATTTCAACATAAATCCAAGAGTTATAAAAATAATGGCTGACATTTTTTTGAGATGGGCACCCTGTCTATATCAAAAGTTGATAAAGGTCAGACAGTGCAAGCTCCATAAAATAATAACGTTTTCTTCCCTTGAGCTGTGTACAAATCCTGCCTGTAGGAAGTCCAGGCCTGGTGGCTCTTTTGTAAACATGTGATGTCACAGGTCACATGGTCTATAAGAACTGCTGGTAGGTTGGCGTTCATTTTTTTTAATTTTACAGTGGTTATGGTGTGCCATAAGAGTTGCTGTGCAAGCAGAAACTTCTGATGTATGAAATTGTGCCAATGGCCAGTCTTATGGAATACTCCATACCTCTCTGTAAATCACAGAATTCTAAAAGTCGTAATCGTAGAATTCCATGGTTAAAAATTCCATGCCATGAAACTGGAATTGCTTTAGTTGAAGAGCTGTTTGCAGATTTTCTCATTATTTGCGTCATGAGGCCGGGAATTTGTGTGTCTTCTGGCAGTGTGTTAAACATAACTTGCTTTCCGTAGCGCGTACAATAATGACAGTTAGGCAAGTCAGCAAGCATCCCTATTGCCTACCTAGGGCATTCAATATGAATACACTCTGTGGGAATATAAATACACTCTGTGGAGATGGTTGAATCACAGGGCGGGGTCATGCACAATGTTTGGCAGCCAATCAGCGTTGCTTTTCAGTGCTTACCTTCGAGGGCTTAGTGTTTGTTTTGTTTTTTATTTCTTTTTATGAGAAATCGCCTAACATCACTAGACGGCCACTTGAAGGTGAGTGCCACACTTAACTTAGTTGGGCTGTCGACCCGAATCAACTGTCACCAGGGGCACTTTTGCCACCTACTCCTGGGGCTGAAACAGAGTAACTCCCTTCACAATCTGTAAGGATGTAGGCATGGGTATCATCCACTAGGAGCCTGGCTGGTAGAGCAGAATGCACTACCTTCAAAACTTTTAACGAAGCAATTGTGGTTAAGTGCCTTACTCAAGTGCACAGGTGCCATGACCGGGATTCGAACCCACACTCTGTTGCTGTCAACACCAGAGCTTGGGTCTGGTGAACTAGACCCCTCTTCCATAACAACTGTGTATCCACGATTGTTGTCAGTTGTTGATCCCTACCTCTTCAGGTGAATGGACCATGTGATGAAACTGTATTCTTTTGTATAATTTATTTATTTCTGTATAATGTTAATGTTTTAAAAGAAAGTCTTTGAAAGCAATGGAGGGACTTTAGTTGCAGATGTATTTTCCTGATCAGAAAAAAGTAACAATACACAAACTTTAAATTTTCCTGAATCCGTCAACATTCAAATGTTACCTTGTAAGGTTGTACCTTGGAAATATTTTCTGAAGTAAGTTTTTTTTTTTTACATCAACTCTAAAACGAACTGACTCAATTCACCTCCTTTACGCTTCTAGTAATAATCATCGGAGCCAAACTGTACAAAGAGGGCGCTGTTTAAGCTGGAATTATGTGCCACTTATCAACAGGCCCAATTTCATAGAGCTTCTTAAGCAAAAAACATTGCTTAAACATTTTCTGCTAAGCAAAGATAAGCAGGGTGCTAGTCACGGAGTGCTAATGTGACATGGTACATTGGCTGGTAAACATATTCTTGTAAGCATACTTTTGTTATGCTTTGTCACGGAGTGCTAATGTGACATGGTACATTGGCTGGTAAACATATTCTGGTAAGCATACTTTTGTTATGCTTTGTCACGGAGTGCTAATGTGACATGGTACATTGGCTGGTAAACATTCTGGTAAGCATACTTTTGTTATGCTTTGTCACGGAGTGCTAATGTGACATGGTACATTGGCTGGTAAACATATTCTGGTAAGCATACTTTTGTTATGCTTAGCTACTTTTCGTGCTTAACCAGCTCTATGAAAAAGTTTATACTTCTTTGGAATGTTTGTAACTAACCAATCAAATGACAAGGATCAGTGTGTGAAGTATACATAATACCTATTATTACTACTATGTAAGAATGTTTTTATAAGAGACCCCTGCATCGGAGAATCTACCATCATCAGAGTCTGGTAGACTTCTAGAAAGGGAAACATGGTGTCTGTGTGTCCTTCAGGGTCTTATTTCATAGAGCTGCTTAAGCATAAAAACATTGCTTAACAGTATTCTGCGTAGCCAAAATTAGCAGGATATCAGTCACAAGTTGTACATGTGACATGGTAGTTTGGCTGGTGACCTTATTCTGGTAAGCATAATTTTGTTGTGCTTAGCTACTTTTTGTGCTTAAGCAGCTCTAAGAAATTGGGCCCTGGTCTAGGTTAGACATTGGGCTTCATCTGTCATTTACAATTAGCTAAAATTACCTGAAGTAAACAATTTGACCGCCTTGTTATTATGTCAGTTTTCAACCAAATTGTCACCTTGTTTCCAGACTCCGGGTAAACACCATGAATTGAAATGGAATATGCATAAAGGGCTCATGATTACACCCCAAGAATTTATTTCTGTTATTTTTTCAGTCGGCTTCTTTTATTTCATTCATGTGGAAGTCAAAGATGTATTCTGTTTCATCAGTTAGTAGTAAATATATTTAAAAACTGAAAAGAAAAAAAAAAGTTTCACCGAATAGAAACAAAATGTCTTTGTCAAATTGAAAATAATAATAATAAATAAATAAAATTGTTCATCAGTATTAAGTCTCCCAGCACAAACTTCATCTGGAAATTCTTAAAATGTTACACAAATTCCAATCAAAATATTTTTGTTCACTTTATTATTTGTATTTTAATTGTTTTATAGTAGTCAAAGATTGTAACAGGCGAAAGGACTTAGGGTTCTACATGCTGATATGAATCGGGTATTTAATGTCCGAGTCTGTTGAATGTTACACATAATTATCATTTTCATATTTTGAATAATGTATGTTATTCTGGTGAAATTGTTCCATGTTTTAAAGGTAAATTGTTTTGAAATGCTCTCACTTTTGAAGATATTCATAGTAGGATATCCTTTCAAAGATGAAGCTTATGTCATTATCGTGAAAACAATTCAAAGTATTAAAACTGCTTAAATACACATTTGAATGGTTGAAATGACCCATTTCACACACACAAATTTAGTTGCCGACATTTCACTTTATTTTCAGTTAAAAAAAACAATCACTTGACGTTTCGATCAGTATGCCCCGACCATCTTCAGGAGAAAAGACCATACAATTATTAAAGGGACACATTGCCTTTGAATTGGACGCTTTGGGCTATAAAAGCATTTGTTATGAATTGAATACGATTGGAAAGATGTTTTTAAAGTAGAATGTAATGATTCACATAAATATCCCTTAAAATTGTGTGGTTTTCGTGAACTAGCACAGTTTAACAATTTGTAAAAGCACGTTTTTGGACTCGATAAAACTATGGACTATGTAAGTTCATGAAGTAAAAAGGAAAACCACAACATTTGAGGAATATTTGTGTGAAACATTAAATTCTACTTTAAAACATCTTTTCAACCACACTCATTTCATAACAAACACTTTTTATGGCCCAAAGAGCCCAATCCGTAGGCAAAGTGTCCCATGAAGTTATGTTCAAGCACTTACCTTACATTCTGTTGACCCCTTGCACTGGTATCACACAACTGTCTGCCCATGGTCTGCCATTTTGGGAGGCAAATTTAAGATATTGACTGAGCTTGTTAACGCTCCCATGTTGTCTAAAATGCTCACTACACGTTAAAACACATGGTGTGCCTGACTCTCAAAATGGCACAGCCAAGATTAACTGTGATGATGACTTTGATAATATGTGAATTAGGTCAATGGTGTGCTTTCCCTACTATTTTTCCTTAAAGTTAAGTATTGAATGATGATTCGCACAAAGATTCGCTTTTTTTTACATAAAGTTTGCAACTCTTTCAGCAGGGAAGCCATTGTAAGCTACAATTTCATCATAAATTACTTTCACAGAACTCAAATGTTCTTTTGAATCAGTGCGGTATTTGCTGCTAAAACATAGGATTCAAACTGCCTCTAGCCGCAGGGCTAGCTCGGTGGTTTAGTGGTAAGACATCTGCTCTAGCAATGCAAAGGTCGTGGGTTCGAATCCCACTCAAGTGAATTGGTGGGAATGTTGATGAGCGAGATATTGTATATAAACTAAAGAAATGTACAAACTATTTTTAGAGAAATATTTTTATGGCTTTGTTTATGATTACTAATAGTTGGTAGGGTTTATTAGTTAATATTATAGAGCACTTGTTGGTTAGCACTACAATATAAGTTGTTTTGGGTTTTAAACATCAACAATCGTTGAAATGAAATATATTATATAAAAATAATTAAGAAAAACCATCTTGACCTGTTTTAAAGAGAGAAGCAAAAAGAGATTAATACTTTGCAAAGTTTTGTTTCGAAAATGTAGTATATTACACAGCCGGAAATATTTTGAATATTCCAGATTGCTATTTTAGATATTTGTAAAAAAAATATTGAATTTAAGAGTACACAAATATGGTGTTATTGAATGGTATATTGTCAGCGACTGACTGGGTTATTTCTTAAATGTTTGTAATCGAAACGTGTTTGTTGAATAAACTGTACACTCAAAGGCAGGGTATACTCTTGGTAATTGTCAAAGCCCAGTATGCTCACTTGGTGTATCCCAATACACCATGTATATGCATAAAACAGCAAACCTGTAAAAAATCTGGCTCAATCGGTTATCAAAGTTGCAAGAAAATAATGAAAGAAAAAACACACGTGTTGCATTGAATTGTGTGCTTTTAGATGCCTGAGTTTCTCAGATTCAATATTTGGGGGTGAAACTTACCTCTTTCTCTAAAACCTCATTACTTCGAAGTAGTCATTTCTCACAATGTGTGTTTATACTATCAACAGCTCATTAGTGCTCTTTTGGTTTTGGGGTTGGTTTTTTTTTTTTGGGGGGGTGTTAAGTGTTAAAAAGCAGATGTTTTTGATTGCTCATCTGTAGTGACTTATAATGTATGGAACATTTACAGTTATTATTGGCTTTTGTGGAATAGTTTTTGTAAATATAGATAGTGTCAAGTGCATTGTGTGTCTGGACTATTTAGTCTGTGATGATGCATTTTTGGTTATGTTTCCCTACAATATATTGTTAAGTGCAGTTTGAATGGAGCAAACAAATTAAAAGCTGGTAAGCGATTAACAGTGTAAGATGCACTTGAACAATTAATCATTGTGTATTTTGTTGAATTCTAAAGTACAATCTTGAGATGATCTCTCTTTTTGGGGGGAGGGGGGATTGTTGGCTCAGATTCAAGCTGGTTAATTGACACCTTTTACTGCTCTTTCCTATGTTTCAAATAGCTTTAAGTTCAAGACACTGTTATATGCATCTTAAAATAATTATTTACCGTGGCGCACTTTGGACTTGACAGTCGATCAAGAGTACTTACAGTTAATGCAGGCCTCGAAATAATCAACGGCACCCCCCAGCAATTGCCATGGTGCCCTGTGTTTTTTGCTGGTGCCCTCTGCAAGGTTCCCATACAAGTTTACATTTTCCTCATAGAACTAGAAGTGTCCCTTACAATTTACAAGAGGGAAATTGCTGTGCCCCTTCAAGAGTGAAGTGAATGCACATGAAAATTTGAATTTCGGGCTGACGGGACCAATATGAACCATCTAGAAAAGTTATTAATTATTTAAAGACCTTTTAAAATCGTAACTGTGTATATATACTTCATCGTGTGGGTACATACATTACAGCTGCCGGTCACACACACCACGATAGGGAGACCAAATTGTTGTGCACATTAAATTGAAAAAATCTTTTAAAATTCTACGGTCAAACGTGTAAAATAACCCTCATTATGTGGGTAGACTTGGCTGCACAAAAACGCGGTTTAGTGTGACTAAATTGTGCACATCATAATGGGAAAGTTATTTTTCTCAAATGTGGCTGTGTACCGCAGATATGGTAACCTTTTCTACGCATAAATCTGTGCACGCTGTATGGTCGCACAACGCCTAAATTATCCTGTATTCTGTGGGTACACTGTGCGATTAACGCACAGCGGTTTGGGAGACAAAATTGTGCACATCACAATAGAAAAGTTATTTGGTGACTAAACACTCTTTGTACCGTACATATGAGGCCCTTTTCTTCACGTAAATGTGTGCACGTTGTATTGGTCACCATCGCCTAAAATAACCACCGCTATGCGGGTACACTGGGCGGCCCTTGCACCGCGTAAGGGCGACCATTATTGTGCACAACCCAATGGCAAAGTTATATTCACAATATGTAGCTCTGTACCGTCTATACGGGGACTATTTCTACGGTTAAATCTGTGCACGTTGTATGGTCGCGCAACGCCTAAAATAACCCTCAATGTACGGGTACACGAGCCGCTCATTTCTTGCAGTTTAGGGCGACAAATTGTGCACATCACAATGGAAAAGTTATGTTCCAATATACACACGTTGTACCGAACAAGTGAGGACATTTTGAACGGTAATTTGTGTGCACGTTGTATGGTCAAACAGCGCCAAAAATAACCCTTATTTTACGGGGACACTGTTCAACGCCAAACTACCGTTTAGGGAGACAAATTTGTGCACATCACAATGGAAAAGTTGTTTTCCTTCATACACGCCTTGTACCGAACAAGTGAGGACCTTTTCTACGGAAAATTTGTTTGCATGTTGTATGGTCAAACAGCGCCTAAAATAACCCTTATTTTACGGGGACACTGTTCAACGCCGAACTACGTTTAGGGAGACAAATTTGTGCACATCACAATGGAAAAGTTGTTTTCCTTCATACACGCCTTGTACCGAACAAGTGAGGACCTTTTCTACGGAAAATTTCTTTGCATGTTGCATGGTCAAACAGCGCCTAAAATAACCCTTATTTTACGGGGACACTGTTCTACAGCGCACACCAGTTTTAGGGAGACAAATTTGTGCACATCACAATGGAAAAGATGTTTTCCTACATACACGCCTTGTACCGAACAAGTGAGGACCTTTTCTACGGAAAATTTGTTTGCATGTTGTATGGTCAAACAGCGCCTAAAATAACCCTTATTTTACGGGGACACTGTTCTAAAGCGCACACCAGTTTTAGGGAGACAAATTTGTGCACATCACAATGGAAAAGTTGTTTTCCTACATACACGCCTTGTACCGAACAAGTGAGGACCTTTTCTACGGAAAATTTGTTTGCATGTTGTATGGTCAAACAGCGCCTAAAATAACCCTTATTTTACGGGGACACTGTTCTACGGCGCACACCAGTTTTAGGGAGACAAATTTGTGCACATCACAATGGAAAAGTTGTTTTCCTACATACACGCCTTGTACCGAACAAGTGAGGACCTTTTCTACGGAAAATTTCTTTGCATGTTGTATGGTCAAACAGCGCCTAAAATAACCCTTATTTTACGGGGACACTGTTCTACGGCGCACACCAGTTTTAGGGAGACAAATTTGTGCACATCACAATGGAAAAGTTGTTTTCCTACATACACGCCTTGTACCGAACAAGTGAGGACCTTTTCTACGGAAAATTTCTTTGCATGTTGTATGGTCAAACAGCGCCTAAAATAACCCTTATTTTACGGGGACACTGTTCTAAAGCGCACACCAGTTTTAGGGAGACAAATTTGTGCACATCACAATGGAAAAGTTGTTTTCCTACATACACGCCTTGTACCGAACAAGTGAGGACCTTTTCTACGGAAAATTTCTTTGCATGTTGTATGGTCAAACAGCGCCTAAAATAACCCTTATTTTACGGGGACACTGTTCTACGGCGCACAACAGTTTTAGGGAGACAAATTTGTGCACATCACAATGGAAAAGTTGTTTTCCTTCAAACTCGCCTTGTACCGAACAAGTGAGGACCTTTTCTACGGAAAATTTGTGTGCACGTTGTATGGTCAAACAGCGCCTAAAATAACCCTCAATTGCAGCTGCACATCAACCGCCGCCGCCGCCGCCGCCGCCGTGTAGGGAGACAAATTTGTGCAACAATTCATTTCTTATAATACTTTTTTGTTTCCTTTATGAGCTTTGCCAGAGAAAAAGGGAAAGTTTTGTTTTATTATTTTCATTAATTTTAGCTGTTTGCATTATCTTTATTTAAATTTTAATATACTGCAACTAAACCATTTTGTAAGTAATTAATTTGATCATAGTTTGGCTGTTGGATATTGACAAACTTTGCCTTGGAACTTTATCAAAAATACAATGGCAATTCCCACACTTTTAAAAGGAAGTCAGAGACTTGTAACTTTTCCCCGCACTCACATGAGGACTCTATCTATCAATATCATCACAAAATTATACTTGGCCCTTCCTTTTTATTTTACAAGCATACATAAGACTTCACATAATATGATTTCACAAGCATACATGAGTCTCCAATGTACATATGGCCAATCATGCACATAAGTCAATTATGATTCCACAATTATTAAGCATACAGGAGGCTTCATATGTACGGGTCTAGCTTACACGCGATATAAAGTCATTATAATTCCACAAAGTACAATATTATTCGTAACCAAAACAAGGTTTTATTATAGTCTTCCTTTCTTCGCATAGTTTGACTTACGACATCATTAATATATGTGACAATCAAATCGTTTGTTGTTTTTATTTTGAATAATTGTTATAATCATAATATGGTGTTATCATTTGTTTTTCTTTTTCAAAAAGTAACTTGCGCAGAGCCTGCCACGCCCCCTTTAAATAGATTTGGTTTGTTTATGTAGTGCGCCCTCTCTAGGTCTTATTAGCACAGTTTTACATGAATGGAGTTTTGATTTCAATACCGTTTCCCAAATTTCTACCTAGAAATGTCCCTTTTGACACAAACTATAACGCTGTACGGATTATCTGGCTGTTCGTGAAAGGCAGGAGAATCATTGGATATTATAAAGGTACGTTTTAGAATGATAGTTAGGCAGATTTGTCGGGTTTTCTGTTTGTTGACGTTAGTTCAGATTAACTCGATCAATGATTATGAAATCATGACACATGTCAATGTAAACATACCGTTGATCCGTACAGTATGTACTTGAGTAGAGTTGGGACCTCAGCGCATAGGGACCTCGCGGTGATGCATCAATTCATCATATTCATATCACACTCACAAGTCACATGTATCCCGTCTAATCCCTCCACAGTACTGACATCGAGTACTGACTCCATAAACGGCTTCAGAAACCAGACTAGCATTGACTAGAGTACTACCTAAGTAGTAGTACTGTAGTAGTGCAGGTAGTACTGGGTAGTACTATTTACTAGTAGTAGTACTAGTAGTACTAGTAGTTAATAGTAGTTGATCATATTTCAATTTGTAAGACACCATACAAACAAACTCATATTAGACTAGTAAATTAGACCCATGACTACTCATCTCTCCTGTGGCTCTATGTTATGGAATAGACCCAGTAATTGGGTACTCCTAGAACTATGCGATTTGTTCCGCTATCATCTCCGTGGAGATGATAGCGGAACGAACTGCATAATCTCCGTGGAGATGATAGCGGAACGAACCGCATAGTTCTAGGAGTAGTAATTGGGGTGCTGTACCCCGTTTGAAATTGTTTTAACATCTTCGGTCCTACTAGCACCCTGGTGAAACTCTTTCACTCGACCATGGTTGAGCAATTTGCTACGATTTTCCCAACAACCAGCCATGAAAAATGCCCCAAAATGACAAAAAGATCAAACCAAATAGCTCGAAAATCGCCTGCTGGATTCTCAATATGTGAAAGATGCCCAACGTAAGACATTTAATTGTACTTACGATCATTTTTTAAATCAAAATTTATGGTTTTTAATCCACATCGAAGAAACAATGTCAATAAGTCTGCCCTTCTTGTTTGGCTATCACTGGTACCCTGCCGTCTCAGCTGGTCCTCCGGTGTGTATATGAGTGGTGGATGTAAATCAACGACTGTTTAACTTGTTACAGGCGCTGCAGCAAGAGCGCACGTTCAATCATGAGCAACACATTTTTCGGGGGTGGGGGGTGGGGTGCACGCAGGCGGGTTGTGTGAAAGAATGGTCTAATGTGTGCACTTGCTGCAGCACCTGTGAAGGACAAACAGAGAAGAAGCTACTCAAGATAGTTAAAGACATGATGTTTTTCATAAAAATTCTTAAAGCCACCCAAAAATGACCTTGACTTTGTTGCCATCAATACTATTCCAAAGAAGAGGTCCATATATAATCTCAATGTGTTCAGAGAATAGGTGGTGCATGCAAGGGCAGAAAAATGTTGCCATGTAACTGTTGTAATGCAAATCAGGTCGTGTGCATTAACATTTATTTTTATTAACTTTTTTCTAGGACAGTGGATTTCACTTGGCACTTCTAATATGCCACGTAGTTTTAAAAAAGTCCCAAATAAAGTTTGAAAGGTGCATGACCAGATTTTCAACAAACAATTTTGGGGGGAGATTTTTTCTATTAACAAATTTTGACTGATGTTGCTTTTTCAAAACGTAAAGCTTAATACAAAAACTTTCGCATATGCCATGGACAATGCACAATATCCAAAAGTGTTTGTCAATGGATAATGGACATGAGACAATGTCGGGATCCTAACATTTACATTTAGGGTTTAGTTTACTGCCACCTATCATTTACAATTTTTTTTCATGCAGTGCCTAAATAACTGCTCAAAACTTTCTCAAATGTGTAAAAAATTGCTTTTTAAAATATAAGTATAAACTTTGGGGTCAGATTAGCTGGAAATTTGACTCAGTATCTTTAAGATCAATTGATAAATCATTGTGTTTGGAAACTTCAATTTTCGCACACCAAATGAAAATTTTCATCACATTGAATTGTTTTATAACATTGAGTTAGAATAACCAAGCAAAGCCACAGGTGCACTCAATGCTTACTAATTACTGCAACAGCCTGCATTTTGTTAAAATCTTTGCTTTTATACAAATCTTTGTCTACAGACTATTTTGGTCCTTGTGCAGAAAGTTCCTGCTAATTGATTCCACGAATGAAGATCATCAGGTTAAACTTCACTCATTCTTTTGAAGTTCTGGTGAGTACATAAAAGAACAAATCTATAAAATACAACACTTTTTTTAACCACTCCCTTTGATCAAAACTAAACATCCCTCTTTGCTCCTATGTACCTTGCAGTCCACCCCACACATACCCCCCTATTTTCTACCACCCTGGATCTACCCCCCTAAATATACCCCATTTCTACCATCCTTGATTCCAAACACCCATCCCCACATTAGGTTACTCCTTTTAGTGCCATACTGTATCATTACCAAATGCCCATCCCACTTAAATGTCACTCTGGATGCTCCCCCAACATTTTACCCCTTCTACTGCCCTGCTGTATCAATCCCAAACATGCATCCCACTTGATTGTCATTCTGGATCCTCCCCCATTATGATACCCTTTCTACTGGTCCCATCCTATTAACCCCAAACATGCACCCCACTTTGTTGTCTTTCTGGATCCTCCCCCATCATGTTACCCCCTTCTAGTGCCATACCCTTTCAATCCCTTTACAATCCACCCCCAACATGTTTGCATCCCACTTTACTGTTACTCTGGATCCTCCCCAAACATGTACATGTAACCCCTTCTAGTGCCTTACTGTTCAATCCCAAACATGCACCCCAATTTGATGTCACTCTGATCCACCCCCAACATGTTACCCCTTTTACTGCACTACTGTATCATTCCCATACATGCACCCCACTTTGATGTCATTCTGGATCCACCCCCAACATGTTACCCCTTCTAGTGTCTTCCCTGTTCAATCCCAAATATGCACCCCACTTTGCTGTTACTCTGGATCCTCCCCAAACATGGTTCCCCTTCTAGTGCTTAACTGTGTCAATCCAAACATGCATCCCACTTTGCTGTCACTCTGGATCCGCCCTAAACATGTTACCCTTTCTAGTGCTTTACTGTAACAATCCCAAACATGCATCCCACTTGGTTGTCATTTTGGATCCTCCCCCATTATGATACTTCTTCTACTGGTCCCATCCTATATTAACCCCCAACATGCACCCTACTTTGTTGTCTTTCTGGATCCTCCCCAAACATGTTACCCCCTTCTAGTGCCATACCCTTTCAATCCCCTTTCGATCCACCCCCAACATAATTGCATCCCACTTTGCTGTCACTCTGGATCCTCTCCAACATGTTACCCCTTCTAGTGCCTTTACTGTATCAATCCCAAATATGCACCCCACTTTGCTGTTACTCTGGATCCTCCCCAAACACTACCCCTTCTAGTGCTTTACTGTGTCAATCCGAACATGCACCCCACTTTGCTGTCACTCTGGATCCGTCCTAAACATAATACCCTTTTTAGTGCTTTACTGTATCAATCCCAAACATGCACCCCACTTTGCTGTTACTCTGGATCCTCCCCAAAAACGTTACCCCTTTTAGTACCTTATTGTGTCAATCCCAAACATGCACCCCACTTTTATGTCACTCTGGATCCACCCCCAACATGTTACCCCTTCTAGTGCATTACTGTGTCAATCCCAAACATGCACCCCACTTTGCAGTTTATACTCTGGATCCACCCCCAGCATGTTACCCCTTCTGCTGCTTTACTGTGTCAATCCAAACATGCACCCCACTTTGCTGTCACTCTGGATCCACCCCCAACATGTAACCGCTTCTAGTGCTTTACTGTGTCAATCCAAAACATGCACCCCACTTTTATGTTACTCTTGATCCACCCCCAACATGTTACCCCTTCTAGTGCTTTACTGTGTCAATCCAAACATGCACCCCACTTTGCTTTCACTCCGGATCCTCCCCCAAGATGTTACCCCTTCCAGTGTTTCACTGTGTCAATCCCAAACATGCACCCACTTTTATGTCACTCTGGATCCACCCCCTACATGTTACCCCTTCTACTGCTTTACTGTGTCAATCCCAAACATGCACCCCACTTTGCTGTTACTCTGGATCCACCCCCAACATGTTATCCCTTCTAGTGCCTTATTGTGTCAATCCCAAACATGCACCCCACTTTGCTGTTACTCTGGATCCTCCCTCAAAATGTTACCCCTTTTAGTGCCTTATTGTGTCAATCCCAAACATGCATCCCACTTTTATGTCACTCTGGATCCACCCCCAACATGTTACCCCTTCTAGTGCTTTACTGTGTCAATCCCAAACATGCACCCCACTTTGCTGTTACTCTGGATCCACCCCCAACATGTTACCCCTTCTGCTGCTTTACTGTGTCAATCCCAAACATGCACCCCACTCTGATGTCACTCTGGATCCTCCCCCAACATGTTTGCATCCCACTTTGCTGTCACTCTGGATCCACCCCCAACATGTTACCCCTTTTAGTGCTTTACTGTTTCAATCCAAATATGCACCCCACTTTGCTGTCACTCTGGATCCACCCCCAACATGTTACCCCTTTTAGTGCTTTATTGTATCAATCCCAAACATGCATCCCACTTTTATGTCACTCTGGATCCACCCCCAACATGTTACCCCTTCTAGTGCTTTACTGTGTCAATCCCAAACATGCACCCCACTTTGCTGTTACTCTGGATCCACCCCCAACATGTTACCCCTTCTGCTGCTTTACTGTGTCAATCCCAAACATGCACCCCACTCTGATGTCACTCTGGATCCTCCCCCAACATGTTTGCATCCCACTTTGCTGTCACTCTGGATCCACCCCCAACATGTTACCCCTTTTAGTGCTTTACTGTTTCAATCCAAATATGCACCCCACTTTGCTGTCACTCTGGACCCACCCCCAACATGTTACCCCTTTTTGTGCTTTATTGTATCAATCCCAATCATGCACCCCACTTTGCTGTTACTCTGGATCCACCCCCAACATCTTACCCCTTTTAGTGCTTTATTGTATCAATCCCAAACATGCACCCCACTTTGCTGTTACTCTGGATCCACCCCCAACATGTTACCCCTTTTAGTGCTTTATTGTATCAATCCCAAACATGCACCCCACTTTGCTGTCACTCTGGATCCACCCCGAACATGTTACCCCTTCTATTGCTTTACTGTGTCAATCCAAAACATGCACCCCACTTTGCTGTTACTCTGGATCCACCCCCAACATGTTACCCCTTCTGCTGCTTTACTGTGTCAATCCCAAACATGCACTCCACTTTGCTGTTACTCTGGATCCACCCCCAACATGTTACCCCTTTTAGTGCTTTATTGTATCAATCCCAAACATGCACCCCACTTTGCTGTCACTCTGGATCCACCCCGAACATGTTACCCCTTCTATTGCTTTACTGTGTCAATCCAAAACATGCACCCCACTTTGCTGTTACTCTGGATCCACCCCCAACATGTTACCCCTTCTGCTGCTTTACTGTGTCAATCCCAAACATGCACCCCACTTTGCTGTTACTCTGGATCCTCCCTCAAAATGTTACCCCTTTTAGTGCCTTATTGTGTCAATCCCAAACATGCATCCCACTTTTATGTCACTCTGGATCCACCCCCAAGATGTTACCCCTTCTAGTGCTTTACTGTGTCAATCCCAAACATGCACCCCACTTTGCTGTTACTCTGGATCCACCCCCAACATGTTACCCCTTTTAGTGCTTTACTGTTTCAATCCAAATATGCACCCCACTTTGCTGTCACTCTGGATCCACCCCCAACATGTTACCCCTTTTAGTGCTTTATTGTATCAATCCCAAACATGCATCCCACTTTTATGTCACTCTGGATCCACCCCCAACATGTTACCCCTTCTAGTGCTTTACTGTGTCAATCCCAAACATGCACCCCACTTTGCTGTTACTCTGGATCCACCCCCAACATGTTACCCCTTCTGCTGCTTTACTGTGTCAATCCCAAACATGCACCCCACTCTGATGTCACTCTGGATCCTCCCCCAACATGTTTGCATCCCACTTTGCTGTCACTCTGGATCCACCCCCAACATGTTACCCCTTTTAGTGCTTTACTGTTTCAATCCAAATATGCACCCTACTTTGCTGTTACTCTGGATCCACCCCCAACATCTTACCCCTTTTAGTGCTTTATTGTATCAATCCCAAACATGCACCCCACTTTGCTGTCACTCTGGATCCACCCCAACATGTAACCCCTTCTAGTGCTTTATTGTATCAATCCCAAACATGCACCCCACTTTGCTGTTACTCTGGATCCACCCCAAAAACGTTACCCCTTTTAGTGCTTTGTATCAATCCCAAACATGCACCCCACTTTGCTGTTACTCTGGATCCGCCCTAAACATGTTACCCTTTCTAGTGCTTTACTGTGTCAATCCCCAATATGAACCCCACTTTGCTGTCACTCTGGATCCACCCCAACATGTTACCCCTTTTAGTGCCTTACTTTATCAATCCCCTAACATGCTCCCTACTTTGCTATTACTCTGGATCCACCCCCAACGTGTTACCCCTTCTAGTGCTTTTCTGTGTCAATCCAAACATGCACCCCACTTTGCTGTTTCTATCATCCCCAACATGTTTTCCCTTCTATAGAACCAGGAAGAGAAAGTTTGAAAAAACATCGAGATGCACCCCTCCCCTGTCTCCCATTTTATGTAATTAATATTCTGAGGTTGAAGTTGTACATGTAGATAGAGTTGCTGAAAGCAGGTCATGTCTGATGCACTGGCGTAGCCACGACTTCTTTGCTTGGGGTTCACAGGGGGCATTTCTTTTAAGTGCAGGGGTCCACCATCCTCTTATGGCATTTTGTGGCCACAATAGTGATCACGATTTTCTTCTTTTTCTCTTTTCTTTTTCTTGTTCCTTTTGTGACCACTGTCACGATTGTTTTCGTGGGGGGGGGCACTGGAAATTTGTGGAGGTGCACGTGCCCCCCAGGTCTCCCCTCCCCTTGGCTACGCCGCTGGCCTGATGTGGTTTTAAAGATTCATCACAGCCCCAAAACTGTTATAAAAAAGTTGTTGATCTTTGGCTGGAGTAATGTTATGCATACATCTTCTTTGGGTTTATATTGCAGTACATTCAAGATGATCTGATAATTAAACGCCTCAGTTCTAGCTCGGCTGAAGAGAGAACTTGGCTGCCGTCTTTCCCATGAATTCAACTACGTCATCGTCTCTCTGCATCAAGCAACCTCAAATCTGTAACTTATAGAATTTTTGGATAATGAGGTAGGCTTATTGTTTCGTTAATAATACACATTGTAAAAGGGCCTGTTTTGAAACACAACATCTACAGGGCATTATCGTCCTCACGTGATTCGTTAACCACATGTACCAACGACTGTGTTCAAGCATATAGAACATGTATTCCAAGAAGATTTTTAAGTACAAAAGTGAACAAACTGTTCTGACAAAGTCTTGTATAATGTAAAGAAACCTTTACCGATACGTTGTTAACACTACTGCTGTTTTATTGCATTTAGGTACTTTCAACTAGATTCCAACAAAATGTAAACAAAGCTTACGTTAATAGTGTGTCATATCTAAAGGGACTGTGTATCATCTGTAATCATAAAACGTTTCTTCAAAACTGATCACGGTCCTATGCTATAGAAGCGACAAGCTGCTACAACATCTTATATTTTCAGAACAAAGTCAATTAGATCAGCTGTGATGTCCTTGTCCTTTAGTTTAATACAGTTGTTTAGCGTTGATCTAGCCTTAAAAGTGTTGTTACTTGTAGATGCAAGTTTGTTGAGTGCTATAAAGGTTAAGATTAAGTAAGAAACAAATTTGTTGTCCACAATGCAAATTTTACACTCATCAAAAAGGATGTTTTCCTCATGCCCTTTCAACTTTAACAACTAATCAGTCAGTAGCCATTTTGGTCTGGTGCCCTGTCTCCAAACGAACAACACAGACTCACATGGATACATGATTATACATGTACCAGACTGTTATTGCTTTGTGGATTCGAATTTGTTATAAAGGTAAAAAACACATCTAATTTGTCTTGAAGGTTTAGAGAAATAGGAATAAATAGAGCCCCCCCCCCCCTTCAAATCATAGGAATCAATTATTTGCTAGCCATTGTAAATGTTACTTTTCTAGTTGAAACTTACATGTTATTTTTGTAAACTGTAATGTAGGGCGTTGAAGCCAGAAGTATTTGAACTCTGTGTGTAATAAAATGATGGAAATTTAGGGACATGAAGTAAAGTATCTTAAAAAGGTGTTTAAAGGAATGTAAACGACTTTTAAATGCACATTATTATTGTAAAGAACAATTCGAAGGTGATTTATGACCAGAGTGCGTAATTTATGTGGTAGAGTAATTTAAGCAACATAATAAGCATTTTAAGGGTGCTTTGCAGCTTGCATTTTTCGAAAATACCAAAAATTTATGGACTTTTGGGGAAAAAATTTTTTTTCAATTTGAAATGAAAAATAATTAACGAGCGTGCGTTTCAGCTGATTTTAAAAAATTGAAAGACCGTAAATTTGTAATTTTTTTATTTTTATTTTTTAAATTTTTTTTATGAAAAATAATTAACGAGCGTACGTTTCAGCCGATTTTAAGAAAATGAAAGACCATTAATTTTCCGGTTTTTCATAATTTTTTTTTTTTTTTTTTTTTTGTCCAGCCGAAAATTGTAAAAAAAAATTGCCCTCCCCTCTTCTCTCTCTCTCTCTCCCCTGTCCGCCTCCCCTCTCTCTCCGTCTTGGCCGGCCCCTCCTTGTGCATCGTGCGTGGTGCTTGTTAGTGCGTGTTAGTTAGTGCATGTTAGTGTACATTATACCATTACTCTTACCTTGTGACTTGCCGGGATTCGAACCCATGCAGGTCTTCCGTTCTTGCTCTCTCCGTGCGCGACCTTGTCCGCTAGGCCATCGGCGCTCCACACCAAACCAATGATTTTTAACCATGATGAATATTAGAACCACGTGATGTAAATATAAACACACGTTGATACATGCAAAATTTATAGTGTAAAGGGCGCCCTCTGTTGACTATAAAGGGCGCCCTCTGTTGTCTTTAAAGAGCGCCCTCTATTGACAGAAAATTTTTATTTTAAAGCTAGTGAAAAAACAATTTGTTTCCCCTTTGTAATAAAGAACTACTACCATTAAATAAAGTTAACAATATATGTTTGTGTCTGCGCTAGTTTAAGTTTTTTTAAGCAGTTTGATTAAATAAAATAATTACTGGTAATTTAGACGGATAATAAATTAACAAAAACAATCGGGAATAGATGCTGAAAGTGTTGCTCTTTATTAAAAACATTGTTCATAAAAATAATAACATACATTTTCAAACATTAATTCCAAAGCGTTTGCTTTGTTTTTTGTACAAACATCTGGTGGAAAAAAAAATTTTTACAATTATTTTTTGCTAACATCTGGTGGAAATTAAAACATTTTTTTAAATTAATATCTAATAATCATTTTTTTGTGCAAACAATTTTGTTTCGTTCGCTATGGGTTGTGCGTACACGCGTGTACAAATAGATTACACCGATGTACTAATAATATAATTCATAGATATAGAATATTAATAATAAATTAATTTCAGATTGTTTTTTTTAATAAAATTTCCCCGGATGTTCCCACATAAATCAGAAGTTTTTTGTGCAACATCTCACGGAAAAAAAATGTATTTTTATTTGTAAAAAAATTTAAATTAATTTTTTGCAAACATCTGGTGAACAATAAAACACATATTTATAATTCATTTTTTCCAAACGTCTGGTGGAAAGTAAAACACATTTTTAAAATAAATTTGTTTGAAAACATCTGGTGGAAAATTTAAAAAAAAAATTATCAAATTGTTTATAATTAATTTTTTCAAAAATCTGGTGGAAAATAAAACACATTTTATAATTTTTTGCTAACATCTGGTGGAAATTACAACACATTTTAAAAATTAATATCTAAAAATTATTTCTATGTGCAAACATCTGGCAAAATAAAAATCATTTTCAAAATTAGTTTCAGAGTGTTTGCATTGTTTTCTTAAATAAAAAATATAAAAAGCTTCAAATGAACATTTGTATAAATATTTCCCCGGATGTTCCCACATAAATCAGAAGAACATCTAGTGGAAAATAAAATGTATTTTTATAAAAATTTAATTTTTTGCAAACATCTAGTGGAAATTAAAACACATTTTTAAAATAACTTTTGCAAACATCTGACAAAAAATTTAAACATTTAAAACAATTTTTTCAAGGCGTTTTCTTCAATAAAAAATATCAAAGCTTCAAATGAACATTTATATAAACATGTATTTTTCACCGGATGCTCTTACATAAATCATACTTTTTGTGTGCAAACATCTAGTGAAAAATAAAACCCATTTTTATAATTAATTTCTTTTAATTATTTTGTTCGCAAACATCTGGTGGAAAATAAAATACATTTTTCATAGTTTACATCTAGTGGAAAATAAAACACATTTTTATAAATAATTTCTTACAATATTTTTTGTTTGCAAACATCTGGCGGAAAATTAAATAAATTTGAATAATTTCTATATTTAACTTTAAAGTGTTGCATAAAAGATTCAATTAAATTGAAGCTTTAAATTTATACTTTTTAACACCAGATGTTTCCACATAAGTTACAAGTCTTTTGTGCAAACATCTAGTGGAAAATAAACACATTTTTTTAATAAAATTTTTGCAAATATCTGGTGGAAAAAAAACACAATTTTATAATGAATTTCTTGTAATTATTTTTTATGCAAGCATCTGGTGGAAAGTAAAACACATTTTTATAATTACTTTTTGCAAACATCTGGCAGAAAATAAAATACATTTTAACAATTTTTTTCAGGGCATTCGCATTATTTTCTTCAATAAAAATATCAAAAGCTTCATATGAACATTTATATGAACATGTATTTTCCACCGGATGCTCTTACAAATCAGAAGTGAAAAATAAAACACATTTTTTATAATTAATTCTTTTAATTAATTTGTTTGCAAACATCTGGTGGATAATAAAATGTTAATATTAACATCTGGTGAGAAAAATAACACATTTGTATAATTAAATTCTTATAATTAATTTTTTTGAGCAAACATCTGGGGGAAAATAAAACACATTTTTATAAATAATTTCTTATAATCATTTTTTTTTAAACATCTGGCGGAAAAAAATATAATTAATTTGAAGTGTTTGCATTGTTAAAGCTTCAAATGAATGAACACTTTTAAAAACATTTTCCTCCAGATGTTTCCACACAAATCAGAATTAAGTATTTGTGCAAACATCTGGTGAACAATAAAGTATTAGTACATTTTTATAATTAATTTTAGAGCAATTGCATTGTTTTTTCTTTAATTTAAATATCAAAAGTTTCAAATGAACAGTTGTATAAACATTATCCACCAGGTGTTTCCACATAAATAAGCAGTTTTGAATGGTGACAAATTTTTCCTGAACATACAATAAATGCATATTTTTTAAATGTCAAAGGCGAAGTTTACCTTTGGTTTTTTGAACCGTTTGAATGTTTTAATCCTATATAAATGTATATTTATACTTAAAACTAACCTGTGAATATTTCATTTCAAAAGTTGGTAGCGTTTTTGAAATATCGCTTAAAATCCTGAGCGGTTAGGTCAACGCAGCAAGAAAAAGTCTGAGAAACGTTACTGACAGTAACATTTCTCAGATTCCCATTTTGGGAGGATAAAGTCTGATATCTTCAAATTGAAGTGATTCTCAAAATGCTTTATACTACCGAAAGCTGCTCTTTTTCTAACCAAGTAATTTTTTTATTGCTATTAATTTTAAGAGTGATAATCAAACGTATACAGACCCTTTAAGATTGGTAACCCTTTGCAACTGTTTGTATTTCTCGCTATTTTTCTGGATTGGTGTCAAGTACTTCATAATTTTTGCTTGGATGTTTTATGATCAATTACTTTATTAGTTGCAAAGAAATAAATAAATAAGAACTTAATACATCATCAATAGAACTTGGATCCCTACATCCAGAACCACATACCCAATATCAACTGGAGTCCAGATTGGATGTCTTGATATACAAATTCTTCACGATGTTACGCTCTATAGCTGTAATCCGAAGCATCCAAAGTTTCACAGAGCACAAGCATGTATCCTTGGAACGGTCTGATGCAGAATGTCAAGTGTTCCATCTGTGTTATCATCAATGTGACTTGTACATTGTTCATGGTATCTATGATTCCAAAGCTCCTTGTGGTGAGACCAATAGGGATTAATCCTGTACACACAAGAATAAATAATATTGATTAATAACATTGAACATTAGTTCATTTTCAAGTAATGATTGGAAAAGGGAACGGCAAACTAGTTATTGTCTTTATGAACATCATTATAATGGGTTGTCATTCTGTAACCTCACAGTCCCACCCCCCCCCCAAAAAAAAACGACAACAAAACAAACCAGGAACATTGATTGTCAAGGAAGGAGTACTGTCTCCTAAATTCTGGATAAGTATTAAACTAAAATATTATACTGAGGTTAGAACTGCTGACTACTTATTTAAAAAAACCTGTTGATGATATATTGGTTTTGTTTTAACTTTTTTGTTTAAAAAAATTAAGCCATATAAAAATTATACACATTTTGATCAAAATTTAAAAGAGAAAAATTTTGCTTCTCAAAAGAGAAAAAAAGAAGGTAATGATTTTTACCTGTAAAACATGATGCACACCTTGTTGTCCTCCACCTCTGGGGATGTCTCTCCATCAACTGGTTCTATTTTGAAGTATCTCCACTCTTGATCAACTTCTGCCTCATCTCACAGCTTCATCTAACAGGTGAGCTCCTCAAAGTAGTTTGACTCTGTTTTTCCATCAACTTCACTTTGAGACCCTCAAAAGTAGAGTTAGCTTTCTCAGATGTTGGGACAGATTGGACTTGCTCGGAACTGCCAAGAAATGTTAAAAAGAGATTGAAAAGTAATTAACAAAAATAATAAAAGTGCAAGCTAAGATCAAGTATAAGGACCCAAAATAAAAAGCTTTCAAAAACGGTCAGTTCAGTTTTAACTTGATGATCACTTCAAAGAAAGTTATTTTAAATATAAAATTAAAAGATGCCAAGTCTGCCCCCTTTTTTCACTCAGTATGACTAAAATGAAATCTTGTTTACCATAATATGGTTATCTTTTTGACTTAAGTGAAAATGAAGCAGTCAGATTTTTGTATCTTTCCCATTTGTTTTAAATGACTCTCTTTGGACAGATCACTGAAAAAAGATGCAGTCTGATCATTGATTCAAACTGTCAATGGTGGTAAGCAAGCATGGCCATGCTGGATGGTTGGGGCCTGTAAACCAACAATGATGTAAGCCCTTCATGTCAATAAATGATAAAACTAAAAATAACAAACAAGACAAGATACTGCTCATTAACAACTTTTCCACTAGTCTACCATAAAACACATTATTCTATAGAAGCCAATAACTTCTGTGTCATTTTCACTATTATGTATTATACACCCCTTATACAAAGATTCTGCCTTTTGATTGGTTTAGAGCGGTTCACATGATGTCTTAATTTTACTAGAAAGCCGCACGAACATGATGCTCTATACACGCAGCAAACAATGTACTCTACCAGTAGCAACCAATGACTAACCCTGGGCTCAAATTTGGGGTAAAATTCCACAAGACTGCAAGGCTGTAGATAAAAAAAATTACAGGACCAAAATCTTTTTTAAAAGACCAGAATCTTAAAATGACAACGAACTCTCTACAAAGTGTAACATGAAAACTGTTTTTATATTTATAACACATGCTAAGAGAAGATTTGCCTCATTTATCACGTGTGTAAGAAGGCCTACATTTTTATACTCGACAAAATTGACAGGTTTTTTTACTAGACACAAAAGCCGACATTTAAACATCACTTCATTTTGTTAAAGATATTACAAAGTGGCTATTATTCAAATGAAAAAGACAATACCGCTGGACCTGTCCGGTCATGAGTTTACTGGCCCTGTGCTAAAATCACTGGGCTCTGGCCTGCGGTTCAGTGTAAAATTTTAGCCCTGTATCCCATGGCAACCAATGTACTATATCCATAGCAACAGCAGCTCTGTAGTTGTTAGACATGACACAATATTAGTATCAGGTTTAATGAAGCAAATATTGACAGCTTTCACTCGTGCACTCCCTCGGTGATCCCCCGTGCGGTCTATTTTCTTGAGGCAAAGCCAAGGGAAAATTGAACGCGCCAAGGATCACAGAGGGAGTCGGAGTTTTAACCATAGCACTCAAAACAGTCAGTATTTGTATGATACTACACTTCGTGGTAATTACTGGTAGTGTACATATGAATATTCACTCCCCTACCTTCCACTTGTCCGTAGCGTAGATCCAAGGCAAGGGAAAGGGATCAGTGGTCAATGAGTCTAATGTGAGTTTGTTTGTGGTGTCTTTTAAATTTTAAAATGATCAATAGATCGATTGCACATGACGTCACCGACTGCCATCTTTGATGAAAAACAATGGAAAAGTGCATGCATGTACGCGCTGCGCACGACTATCAGTATCAGCCAATGATAGCCTTTCACGCGTGCACGTTTCACCAAAGATGGCGGCCAATGCAAGCGGTCTATAGTTTGATTTCTGAATCTGTTTATGGAGTCAGTATCAGTATGGCCTACACAATATCAGTACTGACTGTGGTGGAGCATTGACTGTGTCTAGAGCATTGATGGAAGAAACATGCTGCAGGCATCATCAGTTGGGGGTTGGGTAGGGGCAGGCATAAAGACCAAGCCCATCATGACAAAACAGATACGGATCTACGGTATGTTTACAATTAGAACATTGACATCATGACATTTATTGATTGAGTATCTAACGCCAACCTCTACAACTCTACCTCCATGGTTACTTAAGTAGAAAACCCAACAATCTGCCTATATATCAATCTAAAACATACCTTTATAATATCCAGTGATTCTCCTGCCTTTGACGAACAGCCAAAAAATCCGTACAGCGTCATAAAAATAGTATCACAAGCGACAGTATGTAGAAATATTTTGGGAAACGAAATTGAAATCGAGACTCCCACATGTAAAACTGTCTTAATATAACCTAGGGAGGGCGCACTTCATAAACAAACCAAAGTTAAAGTATATTATTAAAGGGGTTTTGCAAGTTACCTTAAGGGAATTATAACATTAGTAATAATAATTATGCTTTAAAAAAGATATTTGATTGTCACATATAGTCATGATGTCGTAAATCGAACTATGAGAACAAAAAGAATATGTTGACTAAAATAAAACTTCGTTTTGGTTACGAAATTGCACTTTGTAGAATCATAATGACTTAACCCTCCATCCTTCCAGCCCTCCCGGTCTCTGACCGTTGGTCGGGAGGATGAAGGAGGGTTACGAGTATCGCAACTCGTTTGGATCTGAAACAAGTTGTACTAATGATGTGCTAATTAAGCAGTTAAAGATTGTAACACAACTATAAAAGGTTATGATTTTTAATGTAATAATCGACATCTCCGGGGCGTGGCTGTCCTTTCCTGTGTGGCGCACGAGCGCTTCATTCGTCTGGCATCATTTTCTAGGGAAGCGGACTCAGTGCCACTCGCTGCCTGGGGTCAAACAAATGAATGGGGCCTAGTCAAAATTGTTAAGGTTCAATTGCCAATAGTATTGGTAACACTGACAGCACCCTCTAGTTCAGGGGGGGGGGGCTGATTCATGTACCCCAACCGACTGTTCCAGCGATTGAATCACTTTAAGCTCTGTATGCGTTTGTGTCAATGAAAACACACCCGACTGCTTCCAAAATCACTGTGTTTTTAATTCTACAAGCATCTCCATGGTGGTCGAACATACACATTAAATTTTTAACTTTTAAGTCACTATAAATCAACAAGCATACGTGAGGCTTCATATTTACGAAGGGTCAAGCTTGTTTTTGCAAGATCTCGCGGTATGTATTACACACTGGTATATTAAATGAACTATAGAATGCCGATAAAAACACATGGTGGTTTAACGTTTGTTCAACGTAAAATTGTCGGAACTGAATTGAGGCTGTGCTAGCCCATAATTGTTTTAGATTTGTTGGTGATTTTAAAAAACTTTGAAATTCTCGATAGGCTGCACCCCTAAACTATGATTTAATGTTCTTAAATCAGAATGACATTTTTGTCGCTTAGGATGAGGGAAGAAAACGTAGTAAAATCTCACCTCTTGTTTAGTTCGTTAATAGACCTTTTACCAACTGCGTGCAGCCGTTTTGCTTTCACCACATTCGAAGATTTAAAAAAATATCCACTATTCAATTAAGTCTGACAGGAAAATAACGATCCTATGGTGGCCCTGAAGGGACATCGCATATCGCAAACGTGTGCGCATACGTATGCGATGTCGCGAAATTTATCGCGAATATGTGCGCACACGTATGCAATGTCGTGAAACAATTCGCGAATATGTGCGCACACGTATGCAATGTCGTGAAACAATTCGCGAATATGTGCGCACACGTATGCAATGTCGTGAAATAATTCGCAAATATGTGCGCACACGTGTGCAATGTCGTGAAACAATTCGCGAATATGTGCGCACACGTTTGCGAATTCATTTGCAATGTCGTGAATTTTATTGCATACCTTGTCGCATACCTTTGGGGTGATGTCATTTTGTGGGCAATTTGTTTGTAACCTAGGGAGTACGCAAGTGGCCCGGTCCCATCTTGTATACCAGAGATACTTCAAGGCAGGAGCTTGGGTACCAGGCAGGTACATTTTAGTGTGACCATGCCTAGCCGGCCAGCCACATGGTGATGGTACAGCATCATATCACAAAACAAAAGGTCCATGCAAACAATCGTCGGACTATTCTCACTAAAATGAGCACCGGTACAATGGTTAGTATAATAGTTATTCACTTATTAGAAAAGCGTGAGGAACAGAGTGCGCTCGAAGGTAAATTAGTCAGACCCTATTTATATCTATTTGTACGTCTCGATCCCAGACTAGCTGCTACAACTCCCCAGTTCATTAGGAATTTTATTGAATGGTATGCGACAAGGTATGCAATAAAATTCACGACATTGCAAATGAATTCGCAAACGTGTGCGCACATATTCGCGAATTGTTTCACGACATTGCACACGTGTGCGCACATATTCGCGAATTGTTTCACGACATTGCATACGTGTGCGCACATATTCGCGAATTGTATCACGACATTGCATACGTGTGCGCACATGTTCGCGATTTATTTCGCGACATCGCATACGTATGCGCACACGTTTGCGATATGCGATGTCCCTTCAGGGCCACCATACGATCCGTTACCGTTATGAAAATGAGTACTTTGTACAAGAAACAAGCTTCGTACCGTACAAATGAGGACCATTTCTACGCGCAAATGTGTGCACGTTGTATGGTGACATAGCGCCTAAAATAACCCTCATTGTGCAGGTTTCACTGTGCGGCGCATGCGACGGTGAAGGCGACCAAAATTGTGCACATCACAACGGAAAAGTTGTTTTTCCCGGGGAGATAGTTTGTACCATACAAGTGAAGACCTTTTCAACGGGTAAATTTGTGTGCACGTTGTATGGTCAAACAGCGCCTAAAATAACCCACATTATACGGGGACACTATTCACCGCCGCACCACCGTTTAGGGAGACAAATTTGTGCACATCACAACGAAAAGTTATTATTCCAATAAACGCACGTTGTACCGAACAAGTGAGGACATTTTCTACGGGTAAATTGTGTGCACGTTGTATGGTCAAACAGCGCCTAAAATAACCCTCATTTTACGGGGACACTGTTCTTCGCCGCACCACAGTTTAGGGAGACAAATTTGTGCACATCACAATAGAAAAGTTATTATTCCAACATACACACGTTGTACCGAACAAGTGGGGACCTTTTTCTACGGGTAAATTGTGTGCACGTTGTATGGTCAAACAGCGCCTAGCCCTAAAATAACCCTCATTATACGGGGACACTGTTCATCGACGCACCACAGTTTAGGGAGACAAATTTGTGCACATCACAATAGAAAAGTTATTAATTCCAACAAACACACGTTGTACCGAACAAGTGGGGACCTTTTTCTACGGGTAAATTGTGTGCACGTTGTATGGTCAAACAGCGCCTAGCCCTAAAATAACCCTCATTATACTAAAATAACCCTCATTGTACAAGGACACTGTTCAACACCGCACCACCGTTAAGGGAGACAAATTTGTGCACATCACAACGGAAAAGTTATTATTCCAATAAACGCACGTTGTACCGAACAAGTGCCGAACAAGTGAGGACATTTTCTACGGGTAAATTGTGTGCACGTTGTATGGTCAAACAGCGCCTAAAATAACCCTCATTATACAAGGACACTGTTCAACACCGCACCACCGTTAAGGGAGACAAATTTGTGCACATCACAACGGAAAAGTTATTATTCCAATAAACGCACGTTGTACCGAACAAGTGAGGACATTTTCTACGGGTAAATTGTGTGCACGTTGTATGGTCAAACAGCGCCTAAAATAACCCTCATTATACGGGGACACTGTTCATCGACGCACCACAGTTTAGGGAGACAATTTTGTGCACATCACAATGGAAAAGTTATTATTCCAACATACACACGTTGTACCGAACAAGTGGGGACCTTTTTCTATGGGTAAATTGTGTGCACGTTGTATGGTCAAACAGCGCCTAAAATAACCCTCATTTTACGGGGACACTGTTCTTCGCCGCACCACAGTTTAGGGAGACAAATTTGTGCACATCACAATAGAAAAGTTATTATTCCAACATACACACGTTGTACCGAACAAGTGGGGACCTTTTTCTACGGGTAATTTGTGTGCACGTTGTATGGTCAAACAGCGCCTAAAATAACCCTCATTATACGGGGACACTGTGCTGCCCCGCACCACAGTTTAGGGAGACAAATTTGTGCACATCACAATAGAAAAGTTATTAATTCCAACAAACACACGTTGTACCGAACAAGTGGGGACCTTTTTCTACGGGTAAATTGTGTGCACGTTGTATGGTCAAACAGCGCCTAGCCCTAAAATAACCCTCATTATACTAAAATAACCCTCATTGTACAAGGACACTGTTCAACACCGCACCACCGTTAAGGGAGACAAATTTGTGCACATCACAACGGAAAAGTTATTATTCCAATAAACGCACGTTGTACCGAACAAGTGCCGAACAAGTGAGGACATTTTCTACGGGTAAATTGTGTGCACGTTGTATGGTCAAACAGCGCCTAAAATAACCCTCATTATACAAGGACACTGTTCAACACCGCACCACCGTTAAGGGAGACAAATTTGTGCACATCACAACGGAAAAGTTATTATTCCAATAAACGCACGTTGTACCGAACAAGTGAGGACATTTTCTACGGGTAAATTGTGTGCACGTTGTATGGTCAAACAGCGCCTAAAATAACCCTCATTATACGGGGACACTGTTCATCGACGCACCACAGTTTAGGGAGACAATTTTGTGCACATCACAATGGAAAAGTTATTATTCCAACATACACACGTTGTACCGAACAAGTGGGGACCTTTTTCTATGGGTAAATTGTGTGCACGTTGTATGGTCAAACAGCGCCTAAAATAACCCTCATTTTACGGGGACACTGTTCTTCGCCGCACCACAGTTTAGGGAGACAAATTTGTGCACATCACAATAGAAAAGTTATTATTCCAACATACACACGTTGTACCGAACAAGTGGGGACCTTTTTCTACGGGTAATTTGTGTGCACGTTGTATGGTCAAACAGCGCCTAAAGAAAACCTCATTATACGGGGACACTGTGCTGCCCCGCACTACCGTTTGGGAGACAAATTTGTGCACATCACAATAGAAAAGTTGTATTCCAATATACACACGTTGTACCGAACAAGTGACGACCTTTTCTACGGGTAATTTGTGTGCATGTTGTATGGTCAAACAGCGCCTAAAATAACCCTCAATATGCGGGTACACGACACTACACATACACCGCGACTAGGGAGACAAAATTGTGTACATCTTAATGGAAAAGTTATTTTCTCATTATATACGTTTGGTACCGTACATATGTCGACCTTTTCTATGCACAAATGTGTGCACGTTGTATGGTTACTCATCGCCTAAAATAACTCTCATTTAGTGGGTACAACCATGCGGAAAAATTTACATTCTCAACACCAAGCTCTTTGTACCGTACGTATGAGGATCTTGCCTACGCACAAAATGTGTACATACATGCTTTATGGTCACATGTTGCCTACAATATCCCTCGTCACAGGGTTTTCTTTTAGGAGTTACAATTTCTAATTGCGTGTAAGTAATCCCGCTTGTTCAGGTTTTAAAATTTCGGCCATAAGAAAATTATATGAAGGGTAATTCAAAGTAAAAGACCCAGATGTTTCAGAGGAATGTGGACAATTTATTCACCATTTGTTAAATTCAAACACTCTTCTAAATATTATGACTTCAGTTCAAATGCAAGGAGCCTCAAATACTCAATTACGTTTCAAAATTGTGTCTGAAAATTTAGCCGAAAATCATGCTTATTGTCTATAAGAAAGCTTGGAAACAAATTAAAAATAAGTTACATTATTTTGACCCCAACTCTACCTTTAAAACTCTTGTATATATTACACATCTATTACAAACCCTTTCATCATGTTTTTTCCCCGGTATTGCCATAGAACTTTTATTAAGCATACAATTGGCTGCTTTTTAACTAATTTGATTTGCCTTTTTTTCCTTCTATAATAGTTGTCTCAAAAAGTCTGCCAGTTTCCCTTGTGGCTTATTTACTTGATAGCTATAAAAATGGTAGCCATAAAGACAGTTTTTCAATGTCACGTGATGCAGCCGGGCTACACCCGAGTTAACCTACGAGCAGGGTACTTAGGTCTGACACAAGCCACGATAATGAGTGCTTGAAGTCCACTTCCGCAACTTTTTATTTCATAAGTGGGCAAACTTTACACGCATTAAATGTAACACAAGTGGAAAACAGTTCCATACAGTTTCGTAAAATTAGCTGCTTGGTCGACCCAGTAAATTGAATCAACAGCATCCCATGCCCGTTTGGAAATACATGGCTCTTTCCAAATTAACAACTACAGATGTGGCTGCAGCTTGGTCACCGTGCAAACATGCGTTGAAGCAAGTTTCCCTTAGCAACAGCCGCAGCCCTAGCCATAGCTGCCAACTCGGACGCCACTTATCTCAAAATTTCACAGCCAAGATCGCAGGGTGAGCATTTGGAGATTTGCGGCAAACATTTGCCTTGCACTCGTGCTCCAAAACACGTACTGGGTACCAGCTAATATCAGTCTTTTGACGACAAATGGTTGTTGTACGAACTTGGCCCATGATTTGTGTGGTGTTCTTTATGCATGGATGACATATTCTTGGGTCACCTGTCATCCAGTCACCCTACCAAGACCTAACCACAATCCAATCCCTATCACAGAGCCTGAACCCTATCTCAAATCTTCACTTCGGATTGTTGTCCAGTTGATGAGATTGATGCTTAATACACAGCAAATTAAGAAATTATTTCAATTTACAACTCTAAGTACACATTATTAAAGAGTCACTAGAATGTTCTTAATTGACTTGAAATCTGTTTTATTGAATCATTGCATACTGCTACCAAAGGGGTAATCACTCATTACATGACCCAATGTTGTCTAAGTGTACATGGTTGCTGTTACATTGGACAGTGGGATATACTATCTTTATAAATACCTTCTTGCACTGCAATTAATAAACACCTAGGATTCACATTTAAGTTATACACTTAAATAACAATACAGAAACTGAAGCTCAAATTGTTTAAAAACAGTTCCCTTATGCAACAGTTCTTACCCACAACAAAAAAATCTTCACACATTATCTAAAATGCAAAAACAATACATAATTTTCCATCATTATTGTCATGGTCGTTTACACAGTATAACAAGGCAAAAATGCTAACAAGATGTCGGCATTTGACTTTGACAAAACAAATTATTATTAGTATGATTAGTTTCATGTAAAACAAAAGTGATACAAGATATAAACGGTGCAGATTGAGGTCACTTTGTGTCACAATTCATTTAGGTTTAAATAACTCTTGTACTGATATGAAGATTTTTTTAAAAGTAATAAGTAACTTTCAGTGTATGTCATATTATAAGCTTTTGAGATACTATGTTTACTAAGTCTCGCAATAGTGTCCATCAGAATTTGGACAAAATACAATATCAGTAATCTGGATAGATTGATGCCAAATAAAGGGAGCATAATACACAGCAAAATAAGAAGTCTTTTAAAGAGTGGTAACAGGTAGGATGTGTGCATCTTTCCAATATCATTTTCAACAGTTGGATCACATTTGAAATCGTGTGTCAGTTGGATCACATTTGAAATCGTGTGTATCTTCACGGATCAAAAGACATTCTAGAGTTAGCGTTGTGTAGATTTACAACTGTACAAGTATCAAACATTCCACACACTAGATCTCCACATACAAGTTACAACCGGATTCAATTCCATTTGATACAGTTATTTCACAAAATCTGGTATGTTTTTTTTCCCCTTGTCTATAAGCATTAAGATTGCTAAGAATGGAAAAGAATTCAGACAAAAAGAAGCCAATACGTATGCATAACACCACACAAGTTATGGTTAATTTATGAATACATCTTGACGTCAAAGCAGTTGGACCAGTCCTCCCCCCCTCCCCTTCCAAAATAATTTGGGCATATCTAAACGCGAAATGAAGCCACTCATTATGAAATGATAGCCTTGACTTCATCATAGAGCACCAGAACCAGTGCACCGCCTGTACCACGCAGGACGTTGGAGAGGGCTCCCTTGAAGAATGCGTTGGTACCTTCATTCTTTGCGATCTTCCTCCAGCAATCAAGGGTGTTCTTGTACATGATGTCTTTTCGGCCAGACTGCATCATCATGCGTCGACGTACGGTGTCGAAGGGGTAGGAGATGATACCTGAGCATGTGGTCACGGTCTGGGCTACCATCCAGGAGATGATGATATTCTTTGACAGATTGGCAGGCAGCATACCCTTGGCGGTGTCATAAAAGCCAAAGTAAGCTGCTCTGTAGATGATGATGCCCTGTACAGAGACGGAGAACCCACGGTACAACCCAAGCATGCCATCAGACTTGTAAATACTGCTTAGGCAGTTGCCAAGACCAGAGAACTGACGATCTGCACCAGCTTTACCCACATCGGCGGCGAGACGGGTACGGGCAAAATCAAGTGGGTAGACAAAGCAGAGAGAGGTTGCACCAGCAGCACCACCAGATGCAAGGTTACCAGCGAAGTATCTGAAGAATTGCTTGTTCTTGTCAACTCCGCTCAAAAAGATCTGCTTGTACTTGTCCTTGAAGGCAAAGTTAAGTGCCTGGGTTGGGAAGTAACGGATGACATTGGCCAAGTTTCCACGCCATAAAGAAAAGAAGCCCTGCTCTTTGGTTACCCTTGAGAAGCAGTTGGCAATGCCAGTGTATTGATCAGCCTTGGCAATTTGTGTTGATGCATGTTGGACCTGCAAAAAGGATTTCAGAAAGAAAAGAAATTTAATAACATTTCAAATATTTTTTGGGGGAAAAATATACAATAAAACTTTGTCGCACATAGTCTGACATGCCAATGACTAATCCATAACAGTCTTTAAGCTTGTAAGTCAGATTTGGGACGACTTTTAAAATGTTAACAACTCAATTTTAACCTATGGTTCATTGTTATCCTCCAGCAGGGCTTGAATTTGGGTGGAACATCCACAAGACTACAGGGCTTGAAAGTGAGGCTCAAAATGTTGACCGGACCAGATTTTTTTATAAGACATCTTGAATTGAAATAAGAAAACATATTCTTCTCTTCTCAAAAAAAGCATTGAAAGATATTTATCAGACTGAAAGTCCACATTTTAATAAAAAACCTAAGATTGTCGGACTTGTCCAGTCATGAGTTTACTGCCATGATCATTCACTGTCCCTTTTAAAAAAGTAGGAGTACAGCGCCCCATTTAACTGGGTCTAACCTAGCCCCACTTGTGTGGCCAAGGGACAGGAAACCTGAATCCTTGGCCACACGTCGTCACCCATATTTTCGTCAGCCCACCGATTAAAAAATAGAGGCGCATTCCCTACGGGCGGGTCGGCGGTTTAAACCACCTCAATGTGTTCACCTACCTCTTAGCTTGACCTGGGTGTTTTGGGTGATTACATAAATAACAATTTCCAAAGATATTTAAATTCAAAATTTTAAACTTTATCCGAATTAATAGATTTTCGCGACATGTACTGAGCACGGCCATTTTGGATTGATTCTAATCGTGCCAATCAATTCATGACGTCACCGGCCGGCCGGGTTGTGGGCGGAGCGAAGATGGGCACATTGCAATGGTTGCTTTATGTATCCGCTCCGCCCACAACCCGGCCGGCCGGTGACGTCATGAATTGATTGGCACGATTAGAATCAATCCAAAATGGCCGCGCTCAGTACATGTCGCGAAAATTTAATTCGGATAAAGTTGAAAATTTTGAATTGAAATATCTTTTGAAATTGTTATTTATGTAATCACCCAAAACACCCAGGTCAAGCTAAGAGGTAGGTGAACACATTGAGGTGGTTTAAACCGCCGACCCGCCCGTAGGGAATGCGCCTCTATTTTTTAATCGGTGGGCTGACGAAAATATGGGTGACGACGTGTGGCCAAGGATTCAGGTTTCCTGTCCCTTGGCCACACAAGTGGGGCTAGGTCTAACCATGGTCTAACAATTCAAAATATTTAGCCCCTGGCTGGGCTCCCTCCGCTTTTTGGCCCTTGATCCACAAAGCATCAGAATGTGTGGTGACATTTTGAATAGAAATTTTTTTTCTCACCAATATTAATAATTCAAAGTGCTTGTTCATCTCTCTGCACACTCTCTAAATCTTTACAAATTAAAGTCGACAAGCAGGTAAGATTATATATTATTACTACAAACCAAAAAATCACAGGAAGTGTGGGTTTAACTTTTAAGATAGGCCAGCCAGGATTGTCACTTCAGTTAATTTTTTAAATAGTTAAACATGATTGTAGTTTTGGATGGCAGTGTAATATACCTGTTCACTGATTATGTATTTAATGAATTAGCACCACCACCAGAAACTATGCAGATCGATAGAGAAGCCACGCTACACTCTTCAGTCGGACAGCTCTCACAAAAGGAAGAGTCACCGATCACCCACACCGAACGAGACATTACGCAACCTCTTTCGTATGCAAATAACCAACATTCTACTACAAAAAATGTGCTTTTATTTATCGGAAGACTGGTTGACAATAATGACAAAATCCAGCAACTTATCTGTGAAAACTGAGCAATATCTCTTTTAAGGAATTGCCTTATTAACACTGATAAAAAGAACGAAAAAAACAATTTACCGGCGTTTGATCTAAAACAGCGTGCGTGTCGTGCATGCTGCGGTGGGGGAAGCGTCCATGTGATTTTACTCACTGGGTATAAAAAGTGACAAGGTTACCGAATTTCAGGCTGCTAAAAAGCTGTCTATTACCCACAAATTTTGAACATTATTACCTGCAATAGCAACTTGACTCTTTCGATGGGCGCTACAGCCGTCTTAGAGATGGCTGCAGAGATTCCACCGGCCAAAAGATCCTTTCCGAAGGAGACGACGGATTCTTTGCTGATCGACATGATGGCTTCCCAAGTTGTAGAGGATGAAATTCGCCGGTACAAAATGGATGCCCACGTTTAATGACGTCATCGACTGCCTCTTTTTCTGCTTTTTGTGTCAATTGTTAATCCACATTATAAAGTAGTTCCCAGTTATTTGCAATAATTTTGATCTTGCAACTTAAAACAAAATACAGGGCTTTAAATATTAAGATGATACAACACTGTGTTTTTCTATTTATCAAATACTAAATTAATCTTTCTCTATATTTCGTAAAGAAACCGTGCTCATGAATAGTACTGCCCGTTCAGTAAAGCGACGTAAAGACACGTGACGTGTGACGTCTAAGTGATCAGGGAGGAATTTCCCGTCAATGGCACAACTTAATTATGTGGTAGGGTTAAGTAGTAGTTTCTGAGCTACAAAATAAATAATCCACCTTTATTTTATTTAAAATTGACTAACGCAAACAATCGTATTTAAAATAATAATATTAGTTTACCTATGAGTAACATCATCATAGATTTGTTCTGAGATAACGGTCACATACTCTCTACGCCACTACATGCTTCCCTATTATTAAAGTGGGCGAGTCCAATCACCTGCAGGCTAGCAGGTCAGAAATCTTGTGGGGTGCAGATACGTAGGAAACCCACTCAGAGCACTGCGGAAATTACTCATTTTAGAATCCGTGATGGTTATTCTGTTGCAAAAAGGGGGTTACAGTGCAAAGGCTTTATCCGCTATATTCTTCTGGTAGGAAAATACAACAACGCTCTTAACATCGGTCTGTTCATAAGGGGCGTGGCAATGAACCACCCCCCCCGTGAAAAAGTTGTTAAATTTCTTCAAAATTACTGCGCGTTTTCGCGTCAAGCCAGACAACTAAAAGAAGTTATACTACATAGGCCGTCGGCAGAAATCAGTCATAAGCCACGACTGTCTGAAAAAAGGAAGAAGAAGAAAAAGATCAAAAAGAGCCTGATTTCCATGGTGGTCAAAACACACTGGTCTTGGTTGCCAGATGTAGTTGCTCTCAGAAGTAAAAACAAATAGATAAATAAATAAATAAAAATCCTAGCCATTCGGATTTGCTCTAAGACAAGGAAGTATTTACACTATTCCCCGCTCACCCACAGCCAACCAAAACACAAACAAATGCATCATCAATAAAATATGCCTGTATCCTAGGGTGCCATTTCTTGACATGCGTCAGAAATATCGTGGCTCGTATTAATATTAATTTATTATCAATTCATCATCGGTTGCTTTTTGAGAGGCTGGTAACTAAAATAAAGATCAAGGCAAAAAGTGGGTTGTGGCATAGTGCTTACAACTCAAACCCTGAACGTGAAACATACATGTATGTTAGTTTCATTTGCTGTGGTTGATGATGTTTGTTTGTTTTTGGGGATGTTTGTTTCATTATCAATCACTTCCAGAAATGACAAAGCATGGAAAATGGAAAGAACACACACACACACACACAAGTAAAGTTTACATTACTGTCTCGTTTTAATTGCAAAATCATTGCCAGTTATTTGAAACGGTTTTACTTCATTTTCTAACTTTCGAAACGTTTTTTAAATATATATTTTGTTATCACATTTTTGCATCACTTGCAAATTACCCAACCAAACCTTCAAACGATCTTGAATCAAATAATAAATTTAATAATTTGGGGGTTTTCTTTTTCCCTCCCCCCCCCCCCATTATTTCTGCCTTTTTTGGCAGATGTTGTTTTCGATCAGTCGGCTCATCTTCACACACTGACTACAATAGATTGACATGTGTAACATTACTGGACAAACTAAATGGTTTACCAACTGTTCAGCATTATACAAATAAGAAATGCTTACAAATGCAAGGGTGACAGTTTTTCATAACTTCAACGATGAAATGTTCCATTCAACAAGGCGAAGCCAAGTTCCATGGCACATTCATTCTTTCAATGAAATGACATTATCAGTTAACACCAACAAAACATTCTGTTTTGAAAACACATTATTGACAAAAAATAAAGACAATGATGATCTTGAGATGAACAATTTAAACTTTTGGTTTTGGAGCAAAATAAGCCCTACATCGTTAGTCTAATGTGTGTTTTCTAATAAATAATAACATATCTTATAATAAAGTGCAATTCCAAAGTAAAAGATCTCTGCGCTTCACACACACATTATTACCCCTGGTCACTGGGCCATTTATTTATTCCTTAGACCATCTCAGCTCCCTGGGGAGTATGCATACAAGTATGTAGCATACCAAGCTCAGTCAATCACAAGTACCCATTTACCCCTGGGTGACGAGAAGCAATTATAGCCAAGTGTCTTGCCCTTGTTTTCTAAAAGGGAGAGCACATCAAGCATTGTTCTTTGGAAGAGTAAAATAATTCCCATTCCTATAGTCTTTAATAGTAAACACAACATACAAGCAATCTTATTTTAAGAGAAAACAACGAAGAACATTTCATGTTTCAAAGATTGTTCCAAACGCATTATCATTATGAGCTTATTTTGATTGTAGTAACTGAAATCAGACACTGTGACTTGTGGGGTCTTCAAGTTTAATTTTCATTGATTTTTGACATTACTCTACAGAGCTCGAATTTGGGTGGAAAATGCACAAGACCTCAGGGCTTGTAGCTCAAAATAGTTACTGGACCAGACCAGATTAAAAATTAGAAAAAAATAATTGCTGACACAGTTTGCATGTAACTGCTTTTATCTGAACAAGCACCAAGCCATGTAAGAGAGGGTTTATCTCATTTGTCTTTATGGTATTAAATATACTCGATTACTCATAGAATTGAAAGGTAATTTATCTGAACAATGTCAAATTCTACATTTGAACATAATTTGTTTTTGTTCAAGATATTACACTGTGGGTTGTTACTCATTTGAAAAACACAAGACCGCTGGACTTGCAGGTCATGAGTTTACTGACCCGGAAAAACAAAATCACTAGTCTCACTGTGGTCCAGTGTAAAATTGTAGCCCTGCTCTAAAATTTAGAAGGAGTAATTCCTCTGGAGGACTTGGAAGAACTTTATAATCGATGAGCTTTCAGAATTCGATAAATAAATTATGTTTAATAGACTTTATGCATTGACATCATCCAGTTCCCCATCTTAGAGGTAAAACGAAATGATGAAACAATGGAACATGCTGCACAAAGGATTGGCCAACCAACAACCTCCATTTGACCTCTACTAGGTGAGGGCGCCCTACTCAGATGACGTCATGTGCATGAGGTCTATTTGTTACATTACCCAAACCTATTCTTTGTTGAGTTCACCCAAACAAAAAGGACATTATGAGGTACCAATACCATGGTGTGACCATGTTTATCAGGAACCCTGTAAGTCAATATACATACACAGATCCTTGTAAATTTGATTGGTGGAACACGCCTCACAATGTCATCCTTTATTTTGCCATGCATACTGCCGCAATGCTCCAAAAGCCAACTTTCTTTATTTTAAATGGATTTCTAATGTTGAACCCCTGCTTTTTCCCAGTATAATGGCTTTGCTCAGTCTTCACTATGGTTTCTCAAGTACCCAAGATGTGGTATGGCAGAAAAAAAGTTTGACAGCGCTGCGCCGCCCCCAACAAAGAAAAAAGAAAACACACCGCAGGATGAGCTTGAAAGTTATGCTTATTCTTTTGGGTTACTTAAAAAATTGTATATGTTTTTGGACGCTTATGAAATTAAGATTTTGAAAAGTCTTGACATAAGGCCCTAAGATATTTGCTATGAGACCCAGACTCAGACCGAGTCTTCAAAGAGACCTGGAAACAGCAGTGACCTGGAAACAGCCGAGACCACAAAGTGAGTCTCGAGAGCAGGCTCGGTTTGTTGACCATGGACCTTCATGTTCACTTAACATTCTCCGTCTCAACGCATGTTAACGCTACAAAGGAACCATTGCCTAAAAGCTCTGCTTCTTAAATAGATACCTTTGAGTGTTACTGTATTTGTTCTTCTTTGATTGACACTGTCATCGTACATGTCTATTGAATGTTGCACCATGAGTGAACACAAACAACGAGAAAATTCTACTCCATGCAATCATGCATCTCAACTTCCTAAAAGGGAAAACAATGAAGTACTTGCAAACAGATTTAATTGTCTTAATTTAAACCCAAGTTTGCAGACTTCTTTTTCATTTTTTGGCGGAACTGTGAGTTAGTAGTAGTAAAAGTAGAAGTCTCGTTTTCGCTGTGCTTCGTCATTTCTATCACTGCTTGAAAATCTGTGACTGTCTCTATCTCTCTTTCTACCCCTGTCGTGGTGTCTGTCATGGCGTGGGGACTGCCTCTCAGTGTCTCTCCCACTCCTCGTCTGACTTTTAACCGCATCACTCAGTGGGGTACCGCCGGACTTGTCAAGACTGGGTGTGGCCACCGTTGTATCACTCTTTGCCTCACTAGGTGGATCAGGCTCCCCACCGTTTGCAGCAGGTTTGTCACCCTCTGTGGTACACTCTACATCACCTGGTGTCTCACTAGGACTGGCATCTTGGGCCATTCTGCTCGGACTGGAATTCTGTGGTGTGTCGCTGTCCTTTGGAGTTGACGGAGTATCCACACTGTCTGCGGGGAGGTCGAAGTTGCACATGCGCAGGATGTGTTGCCGTTCACCTTTTGGAATGTATGAGCGGACGGAATGCTTGCCACGCCAGCCGACCAGGACAAAAGATATGTCGTCGCTTTCAGGATCTCTGAGGGCCAGAACAAATTGGATAAAAGAACATCCATACTTTTCACCACTGATTGAACTTTCATTCTCACACCATGCTCTCTTAGGAGTAAAACCAATGATATACATGTAAAAATTATTTTGTAATCTTCCTTCAATTGTTTTATTTTTTAACTGCAGCATTATACGTGAAGGGCTCTCTGAAAATGCCGCTTGTTGCACAGCCCACTTCCAAGTACAGGGCTGTTGAGTGTTGGGAGGGTGAACAAAAAGTTTAAATTAATTATTTTTATTGTGCGGTTTCTTGCTTCTGAAAGATCTTTATTTTCATAATTCTCAAATGGAAACGATAAAGATGAATAAAAACAGGTTTTTCTGACCCTTTTGTTTCATTTGTGTACTTTGCTTCCTCTACAATATTTTATGTCTTTTATTAAACAGGCTGTTTCTCCATTATGGGTCATTTTCAGATTATGACATAATTTGTTTTTCTATAAAGGTCATAACTTTAGAACCAATAATGACACAAGTGTGTAAGATATGTCAAAATGAAGCTTGTTGTATGCTCTTTTCAGCCATGTATAAAACTAAAACCGTTAAATTTCCCCCATGGGACTCATTTTCACAGAGCCCATCACATATTACAAAAATTATGGACAGGACAATGCATCATAATGCAAACTATCTGGATAGTATTTGAAGAAATCATTGTGGAAAAGATAATCTGGACAATATCCAAAACTTAAACGCAGCCAGCGATGATAATGCTCAAGCGAGTGATTACGACATACTAGAATTAAACCCACATTGGTGTTGCCGGTATAACTGATTTCACGTGTGTGACCTTTGTCTCACCCAAATCTTATCAATAAGTACATACACTGGAGTGAAGGACCCAAGGTCCAAACCGATGGCACACTATTTGATGATCTACAATATAAGGCATTTTATTCAACCCATGTTGATTTGGTGTACAGATAGGCCATGTGTTGAAGTGAGGTTTTGCAAAAATTGTTCGAGCTTCAATTAAATGGCAACAAAAGACAAGTTTAAAAGGCAAAATAATAAAATAAAGTACTGCTTCTGTCGGAACTGTAATATCTTTACAATTCCTTATCAAAGAGGGGCCCCCAAGGTTAAATTCAGTTTATGATGAACTCATTTTTCAATAGATAGAGTCCTCATGAGAGTGGAAAGAAAAATTACAAGTCTCTAACTACAGGTTAAAACATTACAAATTAATGCCATTGTATTTGATACAGTGTGAATATGTCAACACCCTACAACATCCAATAACATCACACTTCAAATATATGGGTCTGTACATTTTTGTGCAGGAATTGTTTTTTAATTCATTCCTGAGTATGGATGATATTCAATCAAAAGGTCATTGTGTTTGTCCTTAGTTGCATAACAAACAGGACTATGCAAACAAGCCTTAAAGTTGCTCACTCAAACCAATTTAATGCCACAGTAGCCGTTAGGCATGTTCATAATTTGGATTACATTATTTGTTCCTTCCCATAACAAGCTGTAAACAACCATGGTTTTTTTATTACGTGTAATTGGCATCCAATGTTTCCTAATGTTAGACTTTGCTCCAACAACTACTTACTCTTCTTTTGGGTCGTACACAAACACCAAACTTCCCTGACCTACACAAGTGTAAAAACAAACAAACAAATGCAAACAATTAATAACGACTACTTTATTTCCCAACCTGGTAATCGCCGCATCAAGCAGCATTTAGAATGAGAAGATGTACAAATGAATTTTTTTGCTAAGAGCAAAAAAACAAAAAACAAATACAAATGTTTTGAATGAGTATTGATTTCTTTATTTACATAAACATTTATCAGTATGTTGACCTTTGTGTTTAAAGAGGGTCTCTAAGATCAATGTTGTGAGGCCCTCATTTTCCAATAGATAGAGTATGAAAGTGAAAAAACAAAACAATCTAAGGTTAAAAGGTGAAGGTTTTAAAATCTCTAACCTAAAGTTAAAAAACTCTAACCTAAAGTTAAAAAACTCTAACCGAAGGTTCAAAAGAATGTTTGTTACCTTTACTTGGTTAAGTCAGGGTGTCATTGTGACAACGATATTCTCCAAACAAAATTGATATGAAAGTTCCGAATTCTAATCAAATGCGTGAGCACGCACAAAATTCTAAAACCCCAGTGCTAAGTGATTAAAAGGCGTAGCCGGATTCCCATTTGGCTTGTATGCATGCTTCAGAGGGACACTTTGCCTTCGGATTGAGTGCTTTGAGCTATATAAGCATGTTTTATGATTCACACAAACATCCCTGAATATTGGTTTTCCTTTTATACTTCATGAGCTAACACGGTCCGCCGTTTTGTGAAGTCAAAATTTGGTTCTACAAAATGGTGTACCCGACCGGGTTAGTTCACAAAGTAAAAAGAAAACCACACACTTTTGAGGTATATTTGTGTTTTAATATATTCTACTTTTAAACCATCTTCTCAACCATATTCATTTCATAACAGAAACTTTTTAGAGCCCAAAGAACCCGATCCAAAGGCCCTTTAAGTGTGCAACAATTTGAGCACAGTTTAATAACAAATAGTGAAACAAATAGTTGCCAACATTCATTTCGCAGCCCGGTGAACTTTGTATTCACTCACACAATGAGCAGTGCCCATTACAATCACTTGACAATGAATGCAATCTCAATGTTTTTTTGGCATCAAATTAGAGTATAATATTGGTCAAATGTTTGACAACCTCAAAAGCAGGTAGTTTGTCAAAGGGTAACCTGTAAGTGCACTAGATTGTGTTGAGCGGATATTGACAAACTCTGCCGTCTTGATTTTGATTTGATCCCTATCGACCCAATTGCCTGACGTTATTACACGATGAATTTTGCTTGTGCCATTTGGGTAGTCGGGTTCCCTGTGTGTTACTGTGCAGAGCACACTTTAGGCGGTGCACGTGCAGTTAGACGCACACCATGAATTCGGACATGTGTTAGACAGAGTGGAAGGCAGAGTTTTAAGCACAGCACTTGAAGATATTTGTGTACAATCACACGATGTTACCACAAACCAATTATACATTTCCAGGTAAAAGTCTACATTTTCATAAAACTGAAAAAGTGGAAATTAACCCCTTCTCCATCGCATACAGTTTTATACGCTTGCGAAAATGTTGAAAATGTTGAACCACACCCTAGCCATTCAAGCAGTCCTAATCATTAGTCATATGTGTTTGTGGTGGGGGGTCCATTTGATTTAGTAATGAGGGAGTTACTTACTCTTTCCGTTGACAACCTCCCTGGCTTTCTCGTCCAGCTTTGAGCAATATGGATTTTCCTGAGTCAACAAGGTCCGAACGTCCTCCTTTGTGATGTGTGGTATCTTGCGGTCATTTAGGAATGGAAAGACACTGTAGATGCCCTATGGGAGAACGAGCAATTTATACGTAAGTTGTGATGACAAATTTTGTGCCTTAGTGGTCAAGTACAGAGTCCTGATTATCAGAATCGGCGCTTACAGAAGCAGGGAATTCCGCGCTTACGTCAAGCATATTTCACAGGTTAGCTGGGAATTTTTGCTTGTTGAGTGCGTACTCCACGTTACTAGGCATTCTTCGCTTACAGAGCTAGCGCAGAAATTCGGCGCTTGCCCTGTACACAGAGAAAGGTGATCGTAAGCGCAGAATTTAGCGGAAAGCAGAGCCATGAAATTGGGCCCAGTTTTGTTTTCTTACTTCTTGAGCTAGTCTGAAGTCACATGGCACATCCTTGGCATCGCTTCGGCTCCACACCTTAACTCCACCATTGACCACCTGCAAAAACGAAAACACTTACATCTTCAAAAGTCACATATGTTTTATTCCGAAACAATTCTCTACCTGCTGAACACATACTACAGGACTGGTTACAATAATTTAAAAATTTGATTTGTTTCAATCTGAAAGCTCACTGATTATAAAGCTCATACCGGGACCAATCCTCCACAGAAATACTTAAGTCTGAACTACTGTAAAAGTCCGGGAAAGCAGCAATCAAATAAGCATGATTATTAATGCTCACAAAATACTGTGATCTCGATAGGGTTCAGTCTTGATTTCCATACATACCTTAAGTTTATCTTCATTGTTTTCCAGGATAGATTTGATGGATTTATTAACCATGTATAAATTTCTCTTCTTTCCTACGTGGCATCGAGTCAGAAGAAGGGAGACAGGAAAGCTGTCATCTACAGAGTAGAATGACCTGCAAATAAACAAACAGTTATACAGGGATGAGATTATCTGAAAATGAAAAATCCTGAAATTTGATTTTCCTCTTGTTGTGGAAACGAAGCTCCCTGAATGTACAAATTGTTACAGTTAAGAGGTTTACAGACTCTCTACATCATTGAAATGATATCTGAAGGTCTGGTCATAACAAGGGCCGAGTATTTTCATCTCTGTGATGGCAACTTTGTCTATTACAAGAAAATTTGAAGATGCAGGGAGCCCAGTGAAAAATCCTGAAATCAGGAAAAATCCTGACAAATCACATACTTGGTTATAAAGGTCACTTTGTAACTGCTAAACAAATAGACATTATAGGAAACTGCAAAGCATCCAAAACGTCATCAATTTTCTATTGCAACATTTTCTTTGAAAAAGAAAAAATCAGCTGAAACATTGCATACTTGAATATTAAAGCCCAAGTGTGTCAAAATATTAGCATTTTGGAAGAGTTTGTTAATTTCCAGCCTCCAGTTCTCAATAAATAAGTGACCCGTTAAAAAGTTCATTGACTTTGGGGGTCATGATTCCACGAAAATATAAAATAATGGTTTATGTTTTGTCATTTTGTCACAAAGCAGCGCAAAAGGGGGGTCCTGTCCAGTCAGCCAATTTATGCTCCTGAATCCACAGGCAACTCTCCTACTGTGTGACCAGTTACTCTCATCCACTGTGATTTTGAATGATAGATAAACCATGCCAGTTTGCAATGTGATATCATGTGGTGAATGCATCTTTATAAAAAAAAAACAGTGTACACACATGAACAGTTATTTCTGTAGTTCTGTGCACAATCCACCATATATGAATGGAGCAGTTGAATGGCTTCAAAAGGTTGATAAACTTCACCGGAAAAAGACACCAAGAGTACAAAGATTAAACTTAAAGTAAATTCCACCTGTTCACGAGATACAACTTTTTGAGAAAGGAGCTAACATACTTGATCTGCTGCCAAATGGCCTCATCTTCCTTGAAGAAGACAAATGGGTCCTCCTTGTAGCCTTGGAACTTCCTCTTCTTGGGAGGCGGCGGCCCACTGAGAAATGACAAAGTACAGTATTTTAAACTACTTCTTGCATCTGGGCTAAAGAAAAAACACAATTTTAGTTTTTGCCTACCACCAAGCCCAAGTGCTAGATACTCGATGCTTTCTGAGTCCTGCGGACCAGGTCTGGAATTTCATCTTTGAGATGAGGGCAAATTCAAGCATTACGCACATGGTTGGAAACATGAATGTATGTCATCATATCTTTAAACCCTTCCAACCCATGTTTTATTAGACTTGATTAAAGTCCCTTTCTCGCGCGAGGTCCCGAACACACATGTAATGCGCCAGCATGCAGCCACAGTACAGACATATAATACCAGTGCGCCCTCACCAACAAAATGTAGCTATTGCGGTCGCGATCAGGTTTGGGAATGCAGAGTGCAAAACAATAGCTTTCTGACGATGAGGCAAGGAAGGGCCTTGCACGGGATTGGGACTTGAGTCAAGTCTAATGTTTCATGGCCACCTGCATTCTCCGTTAACAGTAGTCCACTGGCCGAGTGCCAGTTGTAACTTTCTGAGGACCAGTCAGTGTGGACCCGTACTTTCCGAGAACCGGTCCTGCCTGGCTAGTTTACTGCTTCTCAAAGCTATGTGCAAACCAATTCCAGTGAAAAAGCTGCTGGACTGGTGAAATGAAAATGTTATCAGTCCCACTAGCTAGTCACTGAAAAAGCTCAGGGTGAACCCTGGGCCTACAAGCTACGAAAAGGGATAGTGGCTGTAAACTCTTTTATACAATTTACAGTTACGACCAACATGTAATTTATTATTTGAAGAAGAAAAAAATGAACAAAAAAAAACAATGTTGTACACCCATTCCCATTTGTTGCATCTCTGCGGATATCTCTTTGATCTTTCAAGTTTCATTTGTCCCTGCACTAAACATCCTGTGCACAAAATTGCTAGTGGATTATCCAGCTTTTTAAAATTCTCCTGTGGAGACATTTTGTTCTCATTGTTTGCATGCTCGCCATCCTCAAGAAAATCTCTGAGAGAAATAGGTTGAAACCGTTAAATGCTGATTTAAAAATGCTGATTTATGTGCAAGAAGTTGTAAATGGTTGCTACTAGGTCAAAGTCAACACAGAATTGAACAAAGAGATTGTTTTCAGCAAAACAACTGTCTGAAAGTTCTTACTCAGTACTGGGTGCAAGTTCCTCCTCTACACTGGGTGCAAGTTCCTCCTCCGTACTGGGTGCAAGTTCCTCCTCCGGGGGACTACTCTCCAAAGCCTCCCCAGTGAGAGGGTCACTTGATCCCTCGTCATCCTCTGCCGTCTCACTGGTACCCGTAACATCATCCAAAGCATCCTCCTGATTGGTTTCCATCTTAGCATCATCACCGCAGGTTCCATCTTCTGGTTCAGATTTCCCTGTTGTTTCCATCTCCTCGTTTGCCTCTGTCTTGTCTAAGGTGGCGATTTCGGGTTCAGTGCTAGCTGCTGCTTCACCGTCCTCTGTCTCAACTGTGCAGGGTTCGTTGGGTGAAACCTCAGGCTCAGCTTTCGTTGCTTCACCAGCCTCTGGTACCTCTGGTTCCACTTTCACTATGAAGAACAAACAAGACAATGAATTACTACAACCAAAGAAAGTCTCAGGGGACCGTCATAATAGAAAGAGCCAGATTAAGTTTACAACCAAGTAGTGCCATATATAGCCAGAATTTACACCCAGTCCCGCCAACATTTGGGCTAGATAGCTCAATTTGTAGAGCACCAGCACGTCTTGGACTTGCCTCCCATATGCCAAACTTGATAAGCAATGGTGGCAGCATATCGATCTATCGTAAATCACGTTTGTACAACAAAAGAACGAAAGTCTGGAATCATCAGGGATTACACAATAACCCCAGGAAAAAGGGGATTTGCAGCATGAATTCCAGTACCCTTTGTCCCTATTTGTATGGGGGGAAACAAATCATAGCATGGTTAGTGCATGTCTGTGCATGCTGCACAATGGAACTTCCGGGCGTAATTATGGGTCAACCACATGACTGGCCCACCCAAAAGAGGACGTTCAGGAACTTTCCCAAAATGTATATAAATATCCACTGTTATTCAGTTTGAATGAGAATCGCTTAATAAGATGTCATTCAGCATCAAGTTGTGAAAAGGCGAAAAACTTTTCAGATTTCCAATAAGAATGGATAGACTACTCCATTATCATGTGGATTAAATGAAGGATTTTTCTATGAACACTCGTCACACACCTTCAGCTGTCTCCTCAGGGGGCGTGGTTTGTTTCATCCATGGGAGGGTGGCCACTTTCCTCAAGACAGCTACAAAGAAACCGCCAGTGTTTTGTTGATGAGGTAGTATGCGTACACTGTGAGAGGAAGAAATCATAATTTAATCAATTTTATGTCGGGTGAAGTACCACTTAATACTCAAAAATCTGGGGTTTGTCAATTGCTGCTATTTAATGAGGAGCTCCAAGGTCAAATTCAGTTTTGCGCTCCACTCAATTTCCACTAGATAGAGTCCACATGAAAATGGGTAAAAAGTTACAAATCTCTCACCTCGGGTTAAAACAGTGTCAAATGACACTGTGTTTGATACCCTTCAAGTGCAGTTTTTGTCAAAAGCCCAAAACATTCAATGCAGTCACATTTAAAATATATAATCAGTACATTTATGTACAGAGATTTTGTTTGTTTATTCTCAATTTTGATGATATTCAATCAAAAACGGTATTGAATTTGAACTTTCGACTGGCGCAATATAAAATTCCTCTTTGGAATGTACCGATCCATTTGTTTTTTTGATGTCCAAGGACCTCATGTTTCATGAGGACTCTACCCATTGGAAAATGAGTGCATCACAAAACACAGTTCGACATTTGAGCCCGACTTTATCCTAAATTGTTTTTCTTTAAACTGTCTCACTCTGAACAGTTGATAAAATGTTTGATATCATTTGGTTTTGAATTAACTTTTGATAAAAAGCAAAATGGCATGTGGCGGCCTAGTGCTTGAGCGCACTCGACTCAAAGCTCTGGTTTTTGCACCACCCTGTATAGTCTGAAGCATTGTGGCAAAAGGGTTAGAATTTGTTCCAATTTTTCAGTAAGGGTTGTACTGCAAACCACAGTATTTATAAGAGATGATATATTGATCACTGACCATCTGCTGAGGTTTAATCGGTCAGCCTCTTCCTTCGTTGGGGGCCACATGGTCGCTTTGAACTTCTGCTTCTTGTTATCTGGTACCTCTTCATGAGAGCCATATGCCTCAGCCGCATTATCAATCACCTGAAGAAAAAAAAACCCAACAAAAACCAATCCAGACTTCCACTCTCTCAAATCGAAATAACTAACTTGGGCATTTAAGATGAACTTTACAGAAAGAAATGGCACGACTGTCAAAGAGCCGTAGCCACACTTTGTGTGACCCAACCCAACATATAAATGGAATTACAAACCTGTGAAAGTTTAAGCTCAGTCAGTCATCTGAGTCACAAGGAAATAGTGAAAAACCCTCACTGTTTTCAAACATCAGGTTTGGGTCTTGCGAGATCAAAACTATTTGCTTTACTCATTTGTAAAAAAAACTATAGCATATCAAGCATACTATTTTCGACCATGACCATCTTTATACCACATCAGTTATGTGGACATCTGTGAATATTTATATTTTTAACCTTCCCAATGTTGTGTACACCCTTTTAGTGACTTGTACCTTGGACCATGACTCAAACCAAGTGACTGTGGTTTGGTCTCTGACTCAAACCAAGTGACTGTGATTTGGTCTCCGACTCAAACCAAGTGACTGTGGTTTGGACTAAGACTCAAACCAATTGACTTATGACTTGGTCCCTGACTCAAACCAAGTGACTGTGCTTTGGTCTCCGACTTAAACCAAGTAACTTGTGACATAGATTCCGATTCAAACCAAGTGGCTCAAGACTCGGACTCGACCTACATGTGAGTGAGTCAACTCTACAACATGGCTACATGCAACTTTTTTTTATTTAAGGCGATCTTAGTAGTGAAGCCTACCTTCCATGTTGTCAGGCCAGGAATTCTCTTTAATCCAGGCAGATCATCAGAAACATCAACCAGCTCCAAAGAACCTTCAAAAGTAAAATAAACAATTATTTTTCCAGCGCAATCTAAAAAACAGGGTTAGTTATTATTACCCTAAAATCTTTCTGACAATGAAACTAAAGGCTCCTCAAAAGTGACTAGCAATATAACCCGCAGACCTGAAGTTAACTGTTTAGAGAAGATGCTGGAGAAATGTCACAACTCTTTAATACTCTGGACTGTAACAAGTAGTGGTCAAGTTTTGGGGTGGGAAAACAAAAAGCTTTTAATTTGTTTCATGTTTAATTTCCACAGAGACGTACCTTCACATTTTTGTAGTACACTTGCAACCACAGCCTCATTCTCGATGGGGTTGAAAGAACAAGTGGAGTACACCATACGACCTCCGACCTCCAGGAGCTCAGCGCCACGCTGTAAAATCCGGTACTGCACACTGCGTTTGTTGTGGGACAACATTTTCAAACGATTTAATTCTCACTATAAGTGCGGTTTGAGGTGCCAAATAGGATCATTACAAGCATGCCAGTAATGGGTGCATTCAATTAGCTTTCCCGGGTCTGCCTAGGTCTGATCCCAGTGCCTTTGATAAGCTTTGACGTCGTTGTCATGGCTCACTGGGGTCAGACCAAAGTGCACTGCTTGTGGAGCAGAATCACACCGAGTGCCTACTCAATTTTCTCGCATGACAACATCAAATCCCAAAGCTAATTAATGAGAACCGTTGTTGTCTTTCCTTTGTCAAGTCAGGGTTTCATTGCGGCAACGATATTTTTAAAAGGAAAACGATAACCAAAGAATCTCCAAAAAAGGTACCAACAATTTTACAGCGGGTGGGCACAGACAGTTTTTCATTAGACCAGGTTAAGCTTGCCATGCGCGATGTCTTGCCATGTCAATCGCCCCCACACACACACACACACTCAACCCAAAAGTGTGGGTAGGCACACACACCGTTGTGGGGTCTTTTACACGATGGAACAAAGGTCCCCACAACGTTTTTTCTTTGTTAAACCATATCCCCACAACGTGATTCTTTAGAAAAAGGAATAACAGAACAACAATAGGAAGTCCCCACAACTCTGCGTGCAAAAGTATGTGGTTTTTTTGCAAGATCTGTGTGTGATTTCATGGCCTCCCAAATCATAAAAAGATGTGGAAAACTTGTCCCAACAACTTACATATGAAGGTTTTGTCCGCTGTTAGGAGTCCACTTCTTCCAGATGAGAAAATTCTTCCTCAAAGTCCCGTCACCACTACCAAAAAAAAAAAAAATAAACAACATGATAAAATACCCCCTTTAATATTCCAACAAAACAAAATATCAGTTGTATTTGGAATATCCTAACAGAACTTCAAGTAAACAATTGAGAGAGAGCATCAACTCAGATTTGCATTCATCGGTATAAATGTTGTGATGGAAAATTGTACTTATCTGATCTTATGCTGAACCTGCACTATGATTTCATGCGGTGAATGCACCTACACAATACACAGTCAACCCTCCTACCGACTGACCATTTAATATCATCAACTGTGGTTTTGAATGACAGATGAACTATGCCAGCCTGCAATGTGATGACATGTGGAGAATGCATCCACACAGTACACAGTCAACCCTCCTACCGACTGACCATTTAATATCATCCACTGAACAATGCCAGCCTGCAATGTGATAACATGTGGAGTATGCATCTACACAGTTCACACATGTACAGATAGTTCTGTGCACAGTTGTGCCACCATGCACAATGGTTTCAAGTGGTTGGTCAACTCACTGGTAAATGTTACCAAGAGTAGGAGAGGGTAACCAGCGTAGTTTAATGTCACACCTAAATATGAGTAACTACCATGACAGTAGTTGGGTCTGTCCCAACTGCAGTCAACTATAAGTTGTGCATGCCAAATCTTTAGTTTGGCCTTTCCCATCTACAATTAGGATGATCCCCAAGTTGGGGTATAACAAAGAAAATAGCATCCACTTCATTCTGAATTCTAAAGAGAAAACTCCCGTCGAAGAATTATAAATCTACAATCAACCCAGTTTGAATTATAATCACTGAGAAAAGAATAACCGTCAAAAGTTTTGACTCAAGAATTTCTTGATTTAAGGCCTCACCTGCACGGGACATCACACAGGATGCGGTCGTACACAACAGGCTTGGGTCCGGCGTCCTGTCCCTGCTCTGCCCTGATTGTAGGAAACACTGAAGCATCGTGGTTGACTATCATGCAACACGGGCTGTTCAGTCTTTTAGCCTGGTGCACCATGATGTAGCAACGCTTGTTGTCGGCGTCATTAGCGACCACAAACCCCTCTTGAGAGAACAACAAAATACACAAGTGAAATAATTTATTGTTTGGTTTTACCCATACATCCACATGTGTGTAAAGCACTGTATACTCAGTACATTTCCCGAGTTCTGTAAACTAAATCCACAAGCATATAACTCGGGTGGGATTCGAACCAACGACCTTTGCCATTCTTGAGCAGATGTCTTACCATTAGACCAATTTTGCCTGATACCTAGAGGCAGGACGAATCCTATATTTTAGCAGCAGGTACCACAACGATGTTAAATTTGCATTGAGGATAAAGAATATTATTTCATACCCTTTGTTTGAACAAACTTCTAAATTCCATCTTGTCAGATAGTCAAGAAATCTCTAGTAAGATTTTAAGTTTTGCATGGAGACAAAATTAGTTAATAGATCAATCACAACCATGAAAAAACCTCTTCAAGTAAGAAGTGGTGGTTGTCCCCTTACACCCATGCCTTAGAGGTGAAGAAGCAGGTTGGCAGTCAGGCTAGACTTGCAGAGCCAATGACCACCAATGATTTCTTGGGAAAGCTCGATACCACCGGGCCATCACATCCCTCATGCCCCCACAATTAAACACGACAATAGGTTGAGGGAAAATAAGTCATTGGCCTTGCCCCTTAATGTTCAAAGAGTGCTCCCAACCAAGTAAGATTTGATGGTCGTTAATGTTTGAAGTAATTACCAAAAATACATCCAAAAGTATCATCCTAAAAAAACAAACCACAAGTGCCATGACCAGGATTCGAACCCACACTCTTGATAACTTCTGCCACCAGAACTCGGGTACCATGCAGTAGACCGCTCGGCTAGAATTCCCCGCTTACCTGGCCATCCGTAGACTTGTTCAGCATGCAGTAGCTCAATGAGCTGAGCCGTCTTAGAGCCTGGTGCAGCACACATGTCCAGCACCTTGTGATGGGACTTCACATCTAGTAGCAGAGGTGGGATCATGCTGACAGCCTCTTGACGACTAATATTACCCTGTTAGATATCAAATGCTTCAATTAGTTTGCAATGCACACGCAAGTTTATCTTACTGGCACCCCGAACAAAGATATTGACTAATAGGGAGACCGCCAACATAGGGCTGGATAGCTCAGTTGGTAGAGTGCCGGTACGTTAATCCGGAGGTCGTTGGTTCAAGTCCAGGTCCAGTCAATTTTTCTTTTTTCAAACCCAAATTATTAAATAATTTACCCAGTCAGTTTCCCTTGTGGTTTATTACTTGATAAGTTTATCTTACGCAAGTTTAAGCAAATTACCTAAAAATGGTTTGGTCTATATGAACATCACGGTCGTACTAAATGCCAGAGCACAAGTCAAATAAAAAAAAATTTGAAGCTTAAAAAGTAAAGTGACTGCTACAGTGGCTGGCTGAACAAGACCACCCCATTTTTTGCATAAAAACAATAATTACATCGAGAAAAATACAAAGATGCGATTAAAATAACAATTTAAATAACGAAACAAACAAATAAACACTAAATAAAGAAACAAAAATCACTGCCCAACTCACAATATTCTTGGTTGCTACCATTTAGGAGTCAATGCACCTGTGTGTTATACAATGTAATGTGCATTTTAGGCCGTGTTCATTTACACGCTTACCACAATTTTTTCCATGCAATATAACTCCCTAAATGGCAAATGAGGCAGAAAGTAGCCGCGTGTGACATTGATGCAAGGGGTCAATATGTTTTGGACCCAAACAATTTGACCCCATGTTCAAAAATTCCGCAAATTTTGACACCCTCAATCCAGATCCAAATTCGAAAGCATTGGTGTGTGTCACCAGATCAAGAAGATTGAATCAGCATGGAGTCGCCTATTTTAACTAAGTCGAATCAGAACAACCGTCGTCTAAATTAGATCACAAACCAATAAAAGATCAAAACCTCTTTTGAAGCAGACTCACCTTGGTGCTATTCACAGAGCACAGGGTCTACAAAAAACACAGTTTCTGTTTCACATTTTGAAGGCAACAGTCACTTAAAATAACATTCAAACCAATAAAAGTAGAAGAAAAAAAATACCATAAACATTTTGTTAAATTCACAGATCACCGATGTGTGCGCAAAGTCCGAGTTTCCTTGATTTGAAGCCTGTGTTTATCATTACCTTGTATTGAAGGACGGTAAAAGTATGAGGGTACGTGAGGGGGGGGGGGGGCGACACAACCAACTTACACTTTCCGTCTCCGTGATGAGAAAGTTGTGGAGTTTCTTGCAAGCTGGCGACTTCCTGATATTTTTCCTGGTCAGGTTCAACTGCCAAGCCAATTCCTCTGGGTACCTACAACAATTAATCAACACTTGGTTTATTTACCTTTGTTTTTTTAAGGGGGAAACGTTGCCCTTTGTTTTACGCTTGAAGGAGAGTCTGTTCTTATAAGATTTAGGAAGGCAGCTGTGAAATCTTTTAATAGAAGAAAATTTTGTTATACTATGGCTGAGAGAGGAGAAAACAAGTTGCACATTTGAGTGAGCTAAAGTAATATGAACAAAAGTTCAGCTGCAGTTTCCTCCAATTGAAACAACAACAATGATCACTGTCAGCCAACACAGCCATGCTGGACCATATGACACACAGGCAAAGCGATGGGCCAAGAAGGTGATAGTGTAAACGATGAATCAAAGGCAGGAGAGAGTCCTGAGATTCATAAGGAGAACTGAGATTTGTAAGGAGAACTGAGATCTGTAAGGAGAACTGAGATTTGTAAGGAGAACTGAGATTTGTAAGGAGAACTGAGATCTGTAAGGAGAACTGAGATTTGTAAGGAGAACTGAGATTTGTAAAGAGAACTGAGATTTGTAAGGAGAACTGATATTTTTAAGGAGAACTGAGATTTTTAAGGAGAACAGAGTTTATGGGTGAAAACCATGTAATAATCTAAGAAACGAACAAACTAGTTTACGGGGGACAACAGAGTAATAAGAGTAGGGGACACAGCCACGAAACAATCTTTCCAAGAAGGAAGTTGTGGTTCTGATAGTGGCTGCCGAGTGCGCCGCAGCACCTTGTAAACCCTTATGAGGTGCTGCATGAATCAATCTCATAATGCATTAAAAAACTTCAAAAAAACCTGTCTTAAAAACTGTCTCTCTTTGTTCATGCGCCTTGAGCACCTTATTTGTGGATATGAAAGAAGTGGTCTTTCTGAGAAGACGTTTTTTCGGGCAGAGTTCTCTTTTCCTCCTGAAGATGAACAAGAGCACACTTTTCAAAACGCTGAGAATCCTCTCATCTCTAGTTCCACTCAGCAGAACCAATGTCAGAAAACTTTCCTGGAAAAAAGATTGTGGAGGATTTGGAAGATCTGAGAGATGGAAGGGACTTACCATGGCATAGATTTGGGTTGAACCGTTGTGTCCTTGTCATCAACCGCCTGCTCCATCATCTCACCAATATAATGGCCCTTCAAATAGCTCAACATGTGCTGGGCATGGCTGGGGAAAAAACAAATTGAGTAACTCCAGAGTGATTTACATCACATGGCCAACAAGTACCAAGTATGAATGATTTCACTGACCTAGGGTGCGTTTCGCCTGCTGCCGTAACCAATAACGGTTTCAGTCATTGGCCAGTGATTAACCAATAGCCAATTCAACTGAAAACAGTTGTTAGTTACCCTTGGCACTGGTATGCCGAGATATGATAGATGTAACAAATGCATCAATGTTAAAGAGAATTATTTTGGTTTTATACTGTTACACTGTGTGATAAGCACTCAGTGCTTTCCCTACCATGTCCTGTGGGGAAAAATCCACCAGCTGCTAGGATGGGATTACAACCTAAGATCCCCCCAAAATAGTGAAAACAGAGAATAGAGAACCTCACCTTTGAATTACTAGTAGTTTTCAAAAAGTTGTTTATACATAATATCAAGTGATAAACAACACAGGAATCTGTCATAAGGGAATCTGTCAGTTTAATCTCTATTTTGTAAGGACTTACCTCTATCCATGTTAATTTCTATTTATGTGCACTATGATCGATCTTGATGGAAAAGTGCCTTAAATATTATGATTGTTATGTTAAACTGGGTAAATGTTACAATTGTTTTGGGTTGAAAAAAAAAAAAAAAAAAAAAACTTACTAGAGCAGGATTTGAACCCACGACCCTGGATTTAGGTGCTGGCGCTTTACCCCTAGCCCTAATCCGGGGGGTCACAGGTTCAAATCCTGCTCTAGTCCATACAGAGGGGATCCGAAAAATATGGCGTTTGATTTGGAAGGGTTGGTTAGGGTTAGAACAAGAATGAATGTACAATGTACCTCCTGTAACCTGTAATGCGGAAAGTAACGGGCAGTTCCTCTCTGAGCGTTGACAGAAAGCTATCCCATTCTCCTTCTGGTATGATGTTCTGTTCCTAAACACATATCAAGAGAACGTTGTCAAATATCACACCCTGTAGAGTAAGGCCTCACAATCTTGAAAGCATTGAGACATTGGCACCTCAGGCCTGGAACAAGCCTGGATCTCAAGTCCAGCCGTCCAGTACTTTTCCTAACGAAACACATGCCAATATTAAACACATAGCTTAAGTCAACCGCCGTTTTTTGTGTAAGAAAATCAATAACTGGATTCAGCAGTCGGCTGTCCTTTCTCCAAATGATCAAAAGCTTCAACGCTTGAAATCATGTGTTGAAAAGAAAAAAATGTCTAAATGATTCATGGATGTAACCAATCTCACCTTGTAGTAGGCCTCGAATGCTTCATTTTTCCTCTCGATCGCCTGGTAGTTATTGGCACCACGCCAATCTGTCTGCTTAAGAAAAGAAAATGGCGGGAATAACAATAAAAGTGGTTTCTTATGTAGCGTTAAAATCCGTCACTCAGTGACGATAATGGCGCTCCAAGTACCAACATTACTGACCCTAGTCACTGGGATTGTTTTTAAGCCGGCTCCCTATGAAATCCAATTTAAATTTACTGTATTTTCGCCTCCTGTCCTTCCCCAACTAATTCAGGCATCTCTGGGCATGTCAGGTTGATTTTAAAAAAAAATTAACAGCCAAAAAGGGACAAAATTTTTCCCCTGACAGTAACACTTATATTGTATGTCACACTTGTGACTTATTTAACCGGCCCCCTATGATGAAAACCATTTTCCTCCTTCCCCCATTGATTCAGGCATCTTTGCATGTACAGAAGTAGCTGCTGCTGCGCTGGGGATGTCAGGTTGATTAAAAAAAAAATTATAACGGCCAAAAAGAGACTGCCAGATACGGAAATTTTCCCCTGACAGTAATACTTATGTATGTCACACTTGTGACTTATTTAACAGTACTGTCCCTTTCAAAAAATAATTAATTTATTATTCATTTAAATCAAACCTCACCTGATTATCATCGCCGGCATCACCGCCACTCGCACTGGCATTTCCCTTCTTGGCTCCCCAGTAACCCTTGTTTCCTTTCTTCTTTCGCGCGTGTTGCTTTGACTTACCCATGGCAATATTATAAACTATTACACTGGTAAGATAAGACAAAAGCTTGAACTTAAAATTGTACTTCTTCTTGAATTGATAGCAGTTATGTAAAAGTTCACTTGCTTTCACTGAGTTTTAGAGTGAGTTTTGTTCACGTGCTACACCGATGGAAGTAGCCATATTGGTTTAAAGACAGCTATGACATCATCGCAAGAGGGCGGCAGATACACACGTTGGATCTTTTATGATGACGTGATGAGACGCTCACATAACTATTCATACTAAAACTTAAACAGTTTGGATTTGAACAAAGAAATATTGACTGGCCAGTCAATTTGTCTTTTATTAAAACTTAAATTATTTACAAATTAACCAATTCAGTTTCCCTTGCAGTTTATTACTTGATGTTTAAAACTTAAACATTCACACTGAACGCGGACAGCCGGCACGACGAACACAGACGGATGGACAGCCGTACGGAAATTGGCATTACATAGGCTCACTATTCGAAGTCGCCAAAAATGATAGTAAAAAAAAAAGTGAAAAGATAAATCGGTGAATTTCTCTTTTGCGCAAATTTTCCAACATTGGATTTTTTTTAAAATTCTGACAGTAGGCATAGACTCCATTTTGCACTTGGAAAAATTCTGAGTGCTATCAAAATAAAGAAGAAAAAAGGCGGGCCGGGATGGTTGTTTGTGAAGTGATGACCCGCATGAATGCACTTATACTTTGTATAATTCATTGTACCTAAATCGAAAGTAAAACTTTGGTACAGCAAAAAGTAAGTGCTTTTCATTTTAGATATGCATTGTAACATAGAGAGAGTGGTCCTTTCTCTATGGTTATAATCGCAAGGTAAAATCTGGACTGTTCTATCACGAGGCAAAGCCGAGTGAAACGGAAGTCCATATTTCAAGGGAGGCGTAATTTACATTCTGCTGTACAGTATTAATAAAATGCATCCTGTACACATGTGTTTGTTTTAGGCCTACCTCACATAGATGCATGGAGCTGTTAAAGACTGATTGGCTGAGCGCGTTTGGCGATTCACAGCATCGGGCCTCGTAGGTCCGATGCTGTACGCTAATAACGCGCATATAAAGCAATCAATACATTGCGCAACTCAATGTAAAATCTGTATATTATTGTGGTACGCGAATGTTAGCTGCGAAGCGTCCCGCGTCCTAAATGACTCATGTTTAAATTGTGGAGTGTCGAAACAGTATGGTAAAATAAAGTATGAGACACGTGACGCATGTTCCACAAATCAAATGACAAGGATCTGTAAGTGTTGTATAAATACCACTATACAGTTACTTCAATGACTTGTATCTCTAGCTGTCTGTTTGTCTGTCTCTCTCTTACATCTGATGGGCGGATCTGCGCCAGGTTTGGATGTGCAACGGTTGTTTGCCCTCATGTTTATTGAGGATGAGTGTGATCGAAATTGTTCATGATTGTAGAGACGGCCAGTGTGATAAGGGAATTCACCCCCGCGGTGTGTCCCTGTCCCCCTTACATATCGGTAAAATAACATGGGATGTAGAAAGGTGATTTAAACGGGGAGCTATATCAAACGATTTTTTCCCCATATATTATTTGCTGAATGGGGGGGGGGGGCAGAATCTCCTGCCACATCGGCAATTGACTCGAAGGGGACACTGGTGCATTACTAAATAGTAATAATGTTTCTCTCTTAATGGAGTTCTCCGGTGATATCGAGAACGCCGGGAGGGGGCGTAATTATTGTCTAGTTAATTCACGGTAACGTGTGCTTTGCATAAAACATTCATAACCATCTTCATAACCATTACCGGCGTAGCTGACTCACATTATTATAATTGTATACAATATTCAGCGCTATCGTAAGGAACCTTAATTCAGAAAGGGACGTGCATACGCCATTGAATATGGGCCTGACGTTAGACATGGATCAATTAAGACTCTGAATATTTGATCAATCAAGAGATACCGATATAAAAAGATGCCTGTCTGAAGACCAACTATGGAGGAAGAACGTCGTATGCTTTTTGAAAGTGAAAATTAGTTCGCAGCCTGTTCACGTTTTACTTGTGAAAAACAACAAGAAACAGTTTGGGTTTTTGTCTGGGATTTTGTGGCACCACTTGTCTTTCCGCATGCCATTTTATCGACTAGGCCTATAAGTGAATATTTCAGATGAACATTTACCTGTGTTATTTTTCTGGAGTAGTGGACTGATATAATGAGCGAGATTTCAATCTGAAACTTATGAGCTATTTCAAATGACTAGTGTTTATGTCTAATTTGTCGTATGTCCTTGACGTAAAACACAATTTGGACGAGCTGATAGTTGCACTTTTTAAAATTTAAAAAAATTGTTTTGCAAGGGTGCCACTACATACTTTCGCTTTCAGCAGTCACTGACACACATTCAAAGCAAAACCATCTCATTTTACATTAGGTAATGCGGAACCGCCTGAAGTTATTGGGTTGTTGTTCTAAGAAGGAAATGAATTATAGTAAATGATTTCAAAGACACTTATTAGTTTCAATCTTAGCTCTATGTTTATGAAGTTCACCAAGTCCTCCACTTAAATGACTATGTCCGTCTGGCTGTCAAATTTCGTGAAACTACACCCGAAATTAACAACCCCTTGGTCAGAATTGACCCGGGGTTGGGTTTCAGGGAGCCTATCCCGGCTGACACAGAAACTTTAAACAAAAAATAAAAAAATAAAATAAAAAAGAGAGATTTAACTCGTCAGTTTGACCAACCTTTTAGGCCATTTTGACATTGTATTCGGAGGCACACTGACCCAGAAATGGGTTCAAACGGGGTCAATTATTCTGTCCCGGAAGATTTCAGAATGTATAGCATTAATATTTACAATACCCAACCCCCACAATCGGCATTGTTCACTTCGGTTGCCGCAACCCAAAATAAGCCCGTGTAAGGGATAGGTCCTTTGTCTATACGGTGAGCAAAATGCAAAACATCCCTGCCATTAACCACTAACATAAACCGTTTATGTTGTTTTCACTCGAACATGATCCCATGGCTGTATCCATTGAAAACTATATAGAGGACGGGAACTTATTTCGGGAGCTAATCCGAAAAAGAAAAGACTCCCCCCCCCCAAAAAAAAAAACCAACAACTAACAAACAAACAAACAAACAAACAAACAAACAAAATAAACAAAATAAACAAGAGGTCTTCGTGCACGTATTGCACGAACACCTAAAAAACAATTATGCATTTTGTTACAAAAGGTCGGGGATGGTATCAATTTCGATTGTTTCCCAGCCATGCTGTTTGGTCCTTCGGGGAAAAGGTAGGACATTTTTTTCCCCCAGTACAACGGCTAACCTACACATGTACATGTACATATGATCGCGGGGCTTAATGGACATTTCAGGCTGTTTAATCACAATTTTTTCAGATTTTTTCCCCAGAGAATACAAAGAAAAATTGGAAATCAGACCACAGTACAGGGAAGAATAATTATCATGTCTGGTTGGCCGTTAAAATAAAGTGCAAGTCAATTTACAAGTATGGGTTTATAAGCATAGAGTAGAGAAAGGACAGCTATGGTTTTTAAGAAATCAAGTTATCTGTTTATATCAACCGTCACTTCCAAACTTCCTCAATGAGCACTGCTGGTAAAGGTCGTCAATCAAACGTATGTTGTGGTAAGCAAAACAGATAACAATGTATAGGGTTTTTCCAAATCGGGAAGTCCCAAAACTGCCTGGGATTTTACCGGGATTGTTGGCTATGATGAAAATGTTGAGGGAATGTAGTACAAATGCAATGATTGTACACACATAATAATTGTTGTTTTAAAAATTGACATATACAAATAACATGGGTTTATTATGAGGTCATTAAATGAACACTTATCCATCCGTGTACTGTCCGGTTGTGACGAGAAGGAACCATTCCATTGTTGGCATAAGGCTAACCCACTCAAAAGGAACACAAAAGTATAACGCACATTGACAAAACAGCAAGGAGAACACCCAAGGAATGCGATTGTCGAGTGAAGCACCTCTCAACTCAAATTCATGCCATGGCGTCATCTTTTCCCCTATATAGTTGCCAGCATTCTTAATTGCAAAAAACCCATTGAAATAGGGTTTTTATCCGGGCCCCTTTTTTTTCACTGTGAGAGTTTGGATTCTCTGCTCGCCGAATCCCTATAAGTTTGTTTTTCTTCTTTAATTGAACGTTTGATGGTACCGGTAAACATTGCTCTTTATACTGCAAATTGTAAATGGTAAACCTATACAGACCCGAAGTGGATTACATCACACACCCGATATGTGGCAATGGGTGTTCCCCCAAAAGTGTTCCACTCTTTTTCTCTTGTGAAGTACCATCCAACCAGAGAGTACATGGATGGATAAAATGTTCATTTAATGACCACTTAAAAAAAAACCATATTGTTTGTATATGTCTATTTTTAAAACAACAATTATTATGTGTGTTACTAAAAAAAAAATAGCCGTGTTAGTCTGATAGATAAAACAAGGAAGGTAGTGGTAGCACTTTAAGACTAACTAATTACATAAAAAACTGCATGAGCTTTCGTAGCAACAACTACTTGATGCATCTGATGAAGTAGTTGTTGCTACGAAAGCTCATGCAGTTTTTATGTTATTAGTTAGTATTAAAGTGCTACCACTACCTTCCTTATGTGTACAAAAATCATTGTATTTGTACTACATTGCACCTTTTCCCTCAACATTTTCATCATAGCCAACAATCCCGGTAAAATCCCAGTCAGTTTTGGGATTCCCGATTTGGAAAAACCCTAATCTGTTTTGCTTACCCACAACACACGTTTGATTGACAACCATTACCAGCAGTGCTCATTGAGGAAGTTTGATAGTGACGGTTGATAAACAGATAACTTGATTTCTTAACCCCCTAAATATCCTCTAAATATAATTCCCCAGATGCCCCAGATGCCCCAGATGCCCATCCAAAGGGATGCATGCCACGTGTCAAGCACCAAATGTAATAGACGTGTCCCTAATGGCTCGACCCCCCGGGGTGGCCTCATTGAGCTTGTTTCTTTTTCTGAAATAATTTCTCGAATTATCGAGGTGCTTGTCAGAATTATCAATTACTGTCATAAAAATGACTTTAAACGAAGCACTCAGTTAGCTACTGCAAGTTGTTTTGCAACTAATAATATACCATGGAATTGGAGGTACCTCCATGATTATATTATACAGCGCCACAAGAGAGCAGGATATGTGGCAATGCACGCTAGTATGAGCAGATGCGCAGGCAATGTGTTATTGACAAATCAACAGGACAAGGGATCCGGGATAAGTGAGTGCTAATTATGTAATTCACCCGGATCGATCCAGTCAGCCATGTTTAGACCTCGACCTTCTCTTCCTGGCAGTCTCCAAGCTTTATTAACAAAGGGTTAAATGTCCGTGACCTTAATGCGGAAGGAAATAGTCTTTGTTACCTTCATTACATCCAACAAGGCTGTCAATGTCGGACTGTGTCTATAGCTATACCTTACTTGTGAGCTTTTTGTTTTTTTCCAAGCAATTCACCATCTACTCCATTTATGAACAATTTCTATAAAACCATACAGCAAGGAACAGACTGTCAGGATGGTCAACTGTCAAAGAGAAGTAGGGGGGCTAGTTAGTGTAGTTTATCAAGACACAATTTGCACATGTTGCATGCCCCGCCCCCCCCCCGTCCTGCACACAGATCGAAATCAAATGTTCTATAGTTTTTTAGCGACGTCTCCGCTGGTTTTGTTCACAAAACCGGATCGAGAACGTTCCTGGGCTCGATTTCACAAAGCGCTAAGATTCATCTTGAGATAATATGTTGCGCATAAAAAAAATCAGCATAGTGGTTTGTATTGTGGATCGTGACGTCACACTTTGCTTAGCATGTAAAATTGATACACAGTTGAGATCAATCTTAAATCTTTTTGAAATCACCCCCTGGTGGTCTGTCAACGGCCGGGGGTAAAGCACGCTCCCAGAACCCACACGCACACTTATGGAATAAGGCCTACCAAAACAACAACACCAACATACAGATTTTTATGGTGTGATCAGTCGTACTTCTACTTCTGAGAGATTCAAAACTGATAAAACATGTGCATTGTGGCTTATATATGGCCACTGTTTACACACCTTGCCATCGGCTCCTTAGAACAGTGGCCGTACAGCCCCCCAACTCGGCCAGTACCACGCAGTGAAGACCGGATATTACTGATGTTAGCATTAATAATTAAAACACAAATTGTATAATTAAAAAACAAACACATAAAATGCATTATAGGCCATGCTACAAAACGCTGTTCTTCCTGCGTGCACAAAACAATGTACACAAGCTCAATGGAAGAAAACAACAACTTATTTCTTTATGGAGAATGCAGTCTATAACTTATGAGTACAGATGTCGATATTAAAAGTAAAGGGGGCACATCTAAACACAATTGTTCGGCTTATTAGCTGTTATTTATCCATTTACTTGTTCACAATATTTGACTTTTACGTTGAAATGACGTAACGACTCGTGTAATATCTGTCAAAAAGTATCGCTTAAAGCACACCAAAATCATGCTTACCAGAATAAGGTTACCGGCCAAAATACCACGTCACGTGCGCCATTACCGACTGGTATCCTGCTAATTTTTGCTAAGCACAACATTTTGTAACCAAACAAGCAGCTCAAGAAATTTGGCCCTGGTATAACACAAGGTCACTCTCTTCGTAAATAATTGACCATTATCTATAAGGCTCGAGTCACTTTAATTGTCCACCACTGTTAAACCACGGTTGAACTTGCCCGGTGGTAATTAACCATGTAATGCCGAGATGAAGTCGTCCTTAGGTTTTTAAAATTTGATTTATTGATCCATTTGCTTTGTTTGGGCATATTATAATTATTCATAGAGACGGCCTGTGAGTGATAACTCATGTTATAGTGAGTCAGTGATTCCTTTATCACTCTGAAAGTGAAATTAATATTCAAGGGTATGATGCATTATGAATAATCGGGGTAAAACATGGCTAATTGTTGTCATGGATATGTTTTCTAAACTGTGGCGTCATTACTAATTCTAACTGAGAGTATAGTACCGTCCGAGGCTATCTGAATAACACCAGAATGAGCGTCTACTATATACACGCTCAGTTCTAATTTCGATGTGCAAGATCGAAATGAAGCACTTATAAATGTGCACAAAATTACCGATAACAAATAAACCGGTGTTTTGTGTTTTCACTAAAACCTGGGCCCCCCTAATTGATGACATTTTCACAGGTTGTTGTATGGTGTGTTTACTGAAAACTGATGTATAGATAATTAAAAATTTAATATAGGGCCTACCTTTTCAAAAATTGAATTAAAATTGAATTTACTTTTTTAGAAACCAATGATACATGAAACCTTAAAGGTGTGGTAGACCTTTTACAATATTCTTCACAATCGTTATAATAGAAAATTAAAAGTATATTTTTTAAAACTCACAATTGATGAGTCTCAGTTTTTGTGTTATCATGGAGGAAGAAGTATTCCTGCATCCATGTGTTTTGTTTTCCCTCAGGGTTTTGCCATGATAACTGTATACCGCGTAAAGCTGCATAGAAAGGGTAGAGGCACTGATCGTTGTGGTTCTCTCTGCATGTGACTGAACCGAAGTCGCAAGCTAGAATGACCAACTACCGCTTCCTCCACATTCTTCCCAAAACGAAATTCCTAATACCTACTTTTGTTCCTCGCATACCAACCTTTTTCGGAATGCTTTTGATAACCGATCAGACAAATTAGTTGCCTGCTATACAACTGTAACGCAGGCAAATAAATTTCTATCGCCTTCCCGATTACTGTAATACATAGTTGGGAACTGTCTTTGGGACGATTCCATAGTTCGGACGGAACATGGGCTACAGATAATACTCTTTGATTGTATGTATTCCCTTTGTATAACCACTCAATCGAAACCCGCGAAAGCATTGTTGATATGGGAATACCTGGCCTTCCTGGAAGAGCATTTTTGCATTATTCACAACGGACAGAGCAAGTTAATGGGCCCTCTTCTGCTGAAAATCATTTCGATCTGCATAGAAAAGCAATTCATGAGCAAACGATCTGAACATTAAAACAGGCACATCGAAATACGCGCCCCAAATTGAACTGACCCTGTTCTGAAATGCCCCCCCCCCCTCGGATGAATGCACAGCGAAACTGACGTCATAAAATAGTGACAAGTTTCACGCCCACACTGTGGGTCAAAGTTGAAATCGCTGTACAAAACGAGCGTTGTACAAATTGTACGGGACCCCTTAACTGGTACCCATTTCTGTTAAAGCAGGATTTTAAAAGTGCAAGTTAGTGACAGTGTGCTTATTATTAACTAGCCTTAATGTAAGTAAGATGTGGGGTTTATTTTGCGTCACGTTTTGTTTACGGACACTGAGGTCCCCTCTAAAGGTTCAATGACGTCCAAAAATACACGAAATTGGTGACAACTCAACTTCTTGTTTTATACTCTTCACGAGTAAAGCGGCAAGACTCCATCTTGGAATGGAAAAAAGTGCCCGACGCCTGTGAGCTAGTGGAAGTCGACCCCCAGGGCACACTCAACGATCATCCCTAAAAGTCACGACCTTCAAATCTTTGATTTAGGGCGTGCAGAAATATGTTTCTGGGTTCCAGAATAATTTATAAGGCTTTGCATATGTGCATGGTTCTTCTGTCAGCGACATTTTTGGGGTAAAATCATTGCAGATTTTTGGCGTTGTAATTCCAGTCCCTCCTTGTTCCAGCGAGACTGGAAAGATTGTGACCGTGCAAAAAGTAGCCATATTAATGGCACATTCAATAAAGCAAGTTATAGTCATACAGTTCAATTATAGGATTAGATTTCGCAAAAAGTTTTCACGTCTTCAATTTTACAAACATGACTGCCGCACAACCACCTTCCAATTTATCAGACTGGTGAATTGACGAATTTAGCATTCGCAAATTGACATCGTCGATTTCAAGTGTCTAATGATCATACATAGAGAATACCATGGCTTTACAGCTACAGCTATTTTTGCTAATTAATCTCTAGCCGGCGGAGAAATAAATGAGCTCCGTACATTTCGCTGTATAATTATTACCCAGTTAATGTGGATGGAGGCGCTAACGCAATGCAATTATTAAAAAGGTGTGTAGACAAAAAAGGTTTCGGTCGCAAAGAAATGCACTGAGTGTAGCCCATTTCGAAACGAATGGCTCCGTCGCTATCAAGTCCAGGCAATCTGCCCGGAACACTTTGTTTTTGTTCACATCAGGCATGTACTCCCCGAAACTGAACGCCTAGAGTTTGTGTTAAGACAAACTCTAAATTTCTAGTTCGTATATAAAGTTGTAGCACAGAGATAGGAATTGGACCTTCTTGAATATTGCATGTACTTGCAGCTCAGTTACTACGGTAGCGCCCCTTTATAATCAAGGTCATTATATTGTACCGGTAAACAACAGGGTGACGTGGTGCTGCTTCTGGAATTCTGTATACACATAAAATATTATTTTAAAAACACACTGAGGTTATGTCAACGATACCGTATTCATTCTTTCAAACAACGCTGTTTGCATATACCACACGTCAATGTGTCTACACAAGAACATGTACAGTGTGTACATGTACCTGACACTGCCAGGTGTATACAGGGCTCTTGCGTTGCAACGTGTATGACATGTAGCGTAACGGCACGTACACACTAACAAGGTAATGCCACACCCCACAGTCACACAAGGGCGCCAGGCACAAAATAAGACAACTCGACACTCGACAATACGTTTGGCCTTAGGTGCTCCATTCGGGATTGTGGTGGGTGGGGTTGGTTACTTAATCTGGGGAATGGCTGCATTTTGTTATTTGCTGCATTTTGCACCACGTGAAATATCCCCCATACTCTGCATGCTTGGACCATGCGGCAACCAACACATGGTACATTCATAGAGCAAGGAACATTGTAGTCCCTCACCCAATAAACTTGCTCTGTACATGCTCGGTACATGAAGCTCCAATTTCAGTGTGGTACAATGGGTAGGCCTACTACACATAAGTTATTTCCTGAAGATAAAACCACTATATGCAGGGAAATACAACAGTTCGAAAAGGTTTTGATAAGGAGCCTTATGATTTTGCTCTTATTTATCATAAACATGCAGACAAATAACCTTACAGTTAGGCCTGTAGGACCTACAAGTCCAACGTGCTATTCAGTTCGGGGTCAATGGCTGATTTATTACAGCATGGAGCAATAAAACAGTTATGTTTCCATGATTCCAGCCATCTACCTGTAAACTTCGCATTCCTTCTACTTTCAATATAAAACATCAATCGGGAACTCATAGCAACTACCATTAGGCCATTGGAAATAACCGCCATCGGTGCCCACGTGTTTGAGTGTTTGAGAAAGTCTCAAACTATAGGAAATTCATGCTATAGAGTCACCATTGTTGTGTCAATGCCGACGGCTAGCTATACTACCATGAGGGTCAGGTGGGTGAGGTGCCTGAAATTTTTCACTGGGTCACCGCCCCAAATATCTAAGAAACCGCTGGCGTGTAGTCGACTACTCACCGTTACACAGTGTATTGTACATACATGAACATGCACATTATGCACATGCGCATTGACATTAGTTTACAAAAGATGGCAGGCCTATATTGCGGGGTGTTACCTATAGCACCAACTCGCATATCGTGGCTGGTCCTTGCTCCACGGTTGAAGCCAAGGGTGGAAGCATGGAAAGCGTGTGGTGGACAGTATACACAAGAAACAAGAAATATCATCCATCATAGAACAAGGCATCCATGGACCTATCCTTTTTCAGAAGCTTGCGATGTTGTTTGGTGAAACTTGACCAATACTCAGCGGGCTGTACAATCTTTTCTTCCCCACGGCACAATCCATTCTATCAACTACCACTGATAACCCAATTTGTATATATCTAAAGGTTATTTGTTGACTCAGGGTTTTTTTTTCCCTGACCCGACCCTCGTGGAAGTAGGGGCCGGCTCCGGAAGTAATTTTCAGCAAAAGTTGTCTTGAGCAACACAAATTATCCAAATTATTCAAGCAAATATCTCTGTGAAACATCAATTTGATCGGTGAATTTGTTTCTCGGGGACAGCTTTTCTTGAATTCGACCTGGAAACTAAAAACGTTGTCACACTGACAAGTTATATACTCATTCACTATTGCTGTGTGCCATGATCTTTCTGATTGCAAAACAATTCAAGTGTATACTTAAAAAAGAAAGAATGAAATTTCACTCTTTACAGTCACTGCCCAAGTATAGGCCCATTATAACGCACACAGAGTACATTATCTTTAAACTATACCGGTATCTGAAAAGTTTTGGAGATCCCAAAACTGATTAGGGCCTATGTACGAAACGTCAAGGGGTCAGTAACAATCATGGTGACCGCGGATTGACGTGTCCTGGTCAAAAAACTCTGGGTGTTTCCGTCGTGCTACTCTTTTCCGGTTGTCTTTCTTCCTGTTCCTTGTACGTGTACATTTACAAAACCCAGAGAGAATGCAACATTTCACCCGTTTCGCAAAGATTGCGAAATGCACCGCATGACCTCAAGGTCAGCATGGTAGGCCTAGGCCCATATACTCTGTTGTAAGAAAGGGCATGGCATAGCACTTCTACTGCACATTACATGCATTTCCACCAAACCGAAAGTGCAAGAACGGAATTTGTTAAAAATTTCTAATGATATTTCTCTATCCTGCTTAAGGTCATGGTTAACTCTGATGAATAAACTGATTTTATACACAAAAAAAGTTCGTTTATTTTTCATCAATATAGTTTTTGGATCAATAAGGTATACCTTATGCGACAATTATACTTTCGTTAACCTACCCCGCACCCCCAACAAAACAAAGAATGAAAAAATACCACAAACTCTGTCTCAACCTGCAGCTACACTTGGATTCAACGACTGTCACGTCTCAATGAAACTCTGTATGATTGAGCAAAAAGCCATTGATAAAGTAATATCCAAAACAAAAGTGACATTATACTTTGCCACTGATATAACCGAAGGACATAAGCGGTTATACTTGTCAAATTGCACGAACATTCATAGATAAATAAGTAGATAGATTTTTAGACCAATTTATTGCCCACCACATTGTTCAAGCATGCGCAAAATCGATTTTCATTGCCACGGTAACAAATGACAATACAACAAGGGCCTGGTAGAACATTCAATACATCAAACAACAACTATTCCTATATATATAATTTTTTTTAAACCTACCAAAACCCCCAAAACAAAACAGTATGGGCTGACTTTTAGATTACAAAAAGGTTAAAGGTCAAAGGTAATGATGAGGACCCAGAACAAGAAACGAGACGCTAGAGGTAAACATGAGTAACCATGGAGCTGTATAAAAAAAGGCCTGCGTAGCTGTGAACCCACTTCTTGTATAATGGGTGGAAGCATGTTTGGGAGTGTACGTGATCGTAACATTTGCACGTGTACATTCTAAAAAACTTTAAGAGAATATCCCCCGGATACGAGTCTCGTGGGTCCTGACTAATTTATGGGTCAGTTTAATCCGGAATCTGTGTCAAAAAGACCCACACACGGGTCAAAATGAAGCAGAATACGGCCGAGATAAAAGCAAAAATGTTAACTACTTTCCAGGTGAGCCTGACATCGCCTGATATATATATATATCGACGGCTCCAAAACCTTCACCATTGAACTTTTAAACACAATGAATCATATACAGGCATATTTCACAAATTATAAAAGCTTTTTTTATAACCATAACGAAGAGGAAGGACGAGTGTATTTTATTCAGGAACGTGTCAAACCTAAAGCCTCGTCGCTAGATCTTTGCATTGTGGGTAAAAAAAAAATGGATTTGTTTACAGTTGTTGATCTCGTTGGAGACTGTATCCTGGTGGTAACCATGGTGAGAATAACGAACCTGCACTTGCAATTTACAAACTGACCTGTGGGCGTATTTTAAAACCGTAAAGCACAATTAGTTGATAATAATACACAACCATGATATTGATATTGATAGAACAACCTCAAAGCATCAGCAGGGGGCAGTTAAACACAATGATCCACAGTAACAAATACTGTTTATAAAATGGTAGCTAAGCAAGAAATTTTCAGGGAAGCGTCCCCACTCAGTCGTAAACAATAATAACGACACTTATTCTGATCGTCTGTTTTTTTTCTTCTTCTTTTCTTGACAGCATCTTTATATTCATGCGATTGGAATATCTCTCTTATGTTGGCATCATCGGCAGAGAGTCCTTGATGGTTATCTCGAAGACTATTTTCCCAGTTTAAACTGTGTTCTAAACACGGAAGTCTCCTCCACAGACAATTGCAACGATGCATGATGGTCTAATAATAAAGGAATGATAATATTGTAATTTTCCTTCCTGTTTGCCGTGGATGGAGTCACTAACGAGTTTACCAGTTCAAATGAACAAACACGGTTTTAAGACAGACGTATATACTTCAAGACCAACGCTTGAAATTAGCACAGGGCAACCCAGCATTTTAGAAATCGAACGGAGAAAACTCTTATACGTTTACAAATTCGATTTCAAGACCTGAATTCACCCTATGTCATCACCCCGGTCTTGTTCCCGCCACTTTAGGAGTCAGATTCTGATCTTTTGTGTATAGGCTGTGCTACGCGAAATATTTAGGTGACACACTCATAACTTATCTTTACCATGCGATTTGACTCATGATCATTGATCACCATAAATATTAATGGAGATCAATAGAACTTGTGCAATGACGTCATCACACCACCATCTTAAAACGATGATGAAACAATGGAAACGAATATCTAGGCTCTTTTTCTTCACAAAGAAAGGAGTCCTTTCTCTATGGCCAAATAGGTCATTGATCAAATGGTAGACCTCCATCATCTATGGCATAGTAGAAAAATAAAATACACATTGCTCTTACAACCTGGTATGAAAGTTACACTAATGTGAACGGATTTGTTTGCATAAAATACTGTCATCTAACTAAAAGAAAATAAAGACTGCATCAATATGGCCCCTTATGTAACATCAAAGTGTAAAATAAAAATAAAAATTTTGAAATTCAAGGTATTGTACGGGTACCTTCACCTCCTTGCATTGCTCATTATATATAGGGCGAAAAGGGGTTCAAACGATTACATAATACGCTGAATATGTGAAGGCCTCATTGGGTTGACTGAATGCATCTATAAATATTCAGACACACATTTTAATATTAACAAGAATTCACGCAAATGGGACCGGGCAATAAAAGCAAAGCAACAGATACTCATTTTGACCCAATGGCAATGCGAAGATGGAGTCATGTTATTATTCTACTACACAAAGGTGGGCCGCTGCTTCAAGGCTAGTTCGGCCACGACCTTGGTGCACCAATTATGGAGTGTGTAAATCCATTGGGCTTCACGATGAACCCCTTCAAATAATTCAGCCACTACATGTACATGTACATGTACATGTACATCACTTTACAATGTTTCCTGCGACAGCAATGAGTGGAATTCTTCAACGAAGGTCGTGCACACACCCATAAATTACACGCGCTTGGGTCCCCTTTATGCAAATGTAGCCGCGATTCGCTCACACTAAGGGGCACCCGACCCAGCATCCCGCATTCACAAACAATGTACAAGCGAATACTGCATGATTCACCGTCTGCACGCTACATTGAATACGAACACGCCTCGTTTTTTTCCCTCATTTTCATTTCCCCTGAGAGCCTGCAGTTTTAATAATTTCAGAGCTCTAGCCATAACTGTAATAACAAATGCTACCCGAGAATGAAACGTTATGAAGAAAGTTCATGTTTGTTTTACGTATATACATAGTTTTTTTGGGGAAGTAGTATATTATTCAATTCGCATCCAATCAATTTGTGACAATTTAGAATAGACATTTGAATGGTCACACATTTGAATTTCATGATGATAATTAGTGAAAACGAAAACCTTTTATGTTCTGTCATGAACGTTGTGATTTAGTGCTAAGTATACGTCAAACTGAGACAGTAACCAGTAGGATTCGCACAGTTTATGGACATAATCAGTGAACTTACAAATGTTCTGTTTAGATAATTATTACCAATTCTGCACGTTGTCTTGAATTGATTCTGCAACTTTATCTCTGTTTGAAAAATTGAGATCTGTCCTGTGCAAAATAAATCAACAGAGGAGTTATTTTTTGGGTGTTCTATTGGCCGACATTATAGAGTATAAATGAGTTTGATAAATTTAATCAATATTTAACTGCACACCACTGAACTGGGGACAAATTGTAGCAACAACCAAGGGAATAACTACAACATATTTTCAAGGCAGGGTACACTTTCGGCAATACTGTCAAAGACCAGCATCCTCACTTCGTGTATACCAACATGACGCATAAAACAGGGATGTGGTAGGCTGTTGACAAAAAACCCTGAACTGTGTGTGAGCGCAAAAGGCGAAAGCTTGCGCGGGCGAAAACCTGCGAGCTCGAAGCCTACTTACATACTTTTATCATTTGTTTTAAAAGCCCTAATCTGCACTCTGGGGCATTCTATTTGGTTTTATCTTTATGTTTTTTATGGTCTTATAAAAAAAAAAAAAAAAAAAAAAAAAAAAAAAATTGTATTTATTTATTTATTTATTTTTAATTATTATTATATATATATTTTTTTTTGGGGGGTGGGTTAAAAAAAACCACAGATTTCCGGAAAAAAAACCCGGAGAAATCACATCCCTGATAAAATGACAAACTTTTACAAATTCAAGCTCAATCTGTCATCGAAGTTGCAAGAAAATAATGGAAGAAAAAACACCCTTGTTGCATAGCCTTGCGATACCCGAGAAAGGCTTCATGCCTCTGAAGTCTTTTTCAGTCTTTTTCTACAACTACATTACTTAAAAGGTGGGTCATTTCTAACAATGTTTTATAATATCAACAGCTCTCCAGTGCTTTTTTTCCCAAGAGAGTTTTTATGAGAGGTCATTAAATTTTGGAGTAATTACCAAAGGTATACTCTCCATTGAAAAAAAATGAAACCAATTGGGATTTATTGTATGAAAACGAATCAGCAATGTGTTTTGTAATCACCTGTAGTATCACTTTCTTCCCAGTTGAATTAAATTTTACTTTGTCCGACCATGGATGTTTCTGTACCAAAATGTCAGACCAACTACATGAGGACTGGTAAATTATGAACACAAAACACAACACACAAAATGAAAGCAAACGCTGGTAGACCACAGTTTTGTTTAGTGAAAACTAATAGAGACAAGGCATTTAATATTGTTGACACCAAGTACTATATCTAAAACAACACACTCAGGAATTCATTAGAGTGGAGAAGTGTGATGTTACAGCAAGCATGGCATTTGTGTAAGACATACTCAGTTTCTTTGATAAAATATGTGTTTATGTTTTGAGTTGTTTCATTCCAATGGTAGTCTGTTGAAGGGTGAGAACAAAGCTACCTAAAACATTATAACAGCCATTTTCCCAACAGATAACATTTTGTTTTCACCAGGAAGTGCACAAAGTTAAAAACACACACATTCCAGAGGTGAAACAAATGCTACCACAGGTTGTAATGCAGGAATGGTCCCACCCCAAAGTTGACATCTTTTCAATGAACCCCAATGCCATAATAAAAACTGTGTAAATCTAATTATATGTCATGCTACCATAGCTTCACAACAAGCAATGACTTGTGGTCATGTTTTAAGATCAAAATACCATCAACATTATGAGTTGTTTGTTTTGGGCTTGTTTTCCTCTAGTCTACATATTGAGCACTTTCAAGTCAGTTTTATAGAGTATTACAGTCACACACTGGAAAAAAACAAACACAAATTTAGGGTCGGTCAATTCCTTAATCAAACATGGTATATGGTTAAACACATAACTGTTAAGGCTAGTCTTAGAGTATTTGTATTAAACTTTTCCCATCCCCTTCATTTTCAATGGACTACACAATGTTTGACCAAGAGACCTCTTGTGCAGTCAATAAAAGTGGTGTTGTAAAAGCAAACTCTGTCATCAACCAACCTAGGCCTAATATGAAGCCGTTTTTACAACAGAACGTATGGCCCAACACCTGGCAATCTCATTTGCTCAATGACCACATTTTACATGGCTTTTGGCTGGTAACTCGCTCACTGCTAAGCAAGACTTGTATGTTCTTAGCAAATAAGTCTGATGTAGCAGCTTCAGAATTGGTCCAGATATTTTATGATGAATATAATTTGTACTTGAACGCCATATTTCACTCACAGGCCCTCTAACACAAATTTACTTTTGGGAACAAAAAAAACAATGAGGACATCTGCATACTACCAATCCCTGAACTGCCAATACATTGTACGTACCTATACATGCATCTTTGATACGCAATAGAACATTGTCAAACATTGTGTTAGTATATAATACAGTAAAATTAAATGAAAATATAAAATGTACCATGAGTAAAATATAGAGTACCAAATACCATTTCTTGTTTCTTTTTAAAAAAATGTAGAGTTTAAGGCATATCACTTTAAAATGGTCTGCAATTAGGTAGCATCACCAGTCTACTGCAAGTGTAACTACAGTCTTGAAAGTATACTTCTGAAATGAGAGAACATCTAGCATGTGAACAATTTCGAGCAAAATTGCCCTGTCGAACTCCCAACAACAAAACTTTTTTATCAGTGCTCCACTTCAAAACCTTTAGTGATATCCAGTACAGCCCAGGTATTATTCACGGTGCATGTACTGGAATAACCACAGTTGGCCAAAGTAAAATAGTTTTCTACACTTTTCTAAAACAAACGCTGCATGGAGTTAAATATATTTCTAGCAAAGTCATGTCCAATAGTTTATTCATTCCTAAAACTGAAGCACCCAGATATTTCTTAGGAAAGTGTTATTTGTGCAGAGAGTAAAGCAGTATTTTATACGGTTGTATATTCAATAGCTGTAGTCTGTGATGTTACATAAAAGCAATTGTATCTACTAGTGATATTGTCCGCTATCACTTTTCACATTTATCATTAAATTAAAAGGTGTGCGAAAAAGAAAGCTTGGCAAGTCCACTGTGTCCTAAACTTCAGCCTTTAATGAAATAGTATCACCAGTAAAGTTTTATCCAAAAATTTGAAAAGGTTCAACTGTTCCTTGTCACAGATCTGAACAATTCAATCACAAGAGAACTTTTGAAATGCAAAACAAAAGTGGAATTATCAGATTTTAACATTTCGACTGTACTTCACAGCTACATGTATATAGCATTAAGCATAATTATACCCAACATTGCAAATTACACAATTTCTATAATTTTAACTAGTAGTAGTACATAAAACAGTTGTATTCTTGCTACTTGCCTCTCTACAATTGGGCTTTCTTTTTCTTCAACAAGCATCCAGACTTTTTTTCTTCTCACTTTTCCCGAATATTCACATGGAGTGACCATGAATTTTGAAAACATGACAACAGTTTTGTTGGGGGCTTGAGCCAATCTCACTAAGATTCCCTTGCAGCACTTTGTGACCAACTGGTTTCAGATGGAGAGATGCATTTGTTTTGCACTAAGAAGATTTGAAGGAGTTGTTAGGGCTACATCTCAATCAGCTAATTCTCTACTTGGAATGTAAGAAAGCAAGAACCTGATTTTGTTTTCTTGACAGGAAACAGTTAAATGCATTAACTGACCTCTTACAAACCCCTTCTTATTTTGGTTTATTCTTGTTGTGGTAAACCAACTAGGAGTAAGCCTGAAACAACCTGTGTGACCCCTTATTTAGTTATAAAAGTTGTCATCACATTATGTTTGATGCTCAATTTTTGATAAAGAAAAGTAACCTCATCTTTACATACACAGGAATACACATCCAGGCCTGGGTAAGTAGTCCGTCACACTGTGTGCTGTTTCCGGCTTACTGTCGTCAAGGCTGGCAGGTAGTTTCTCCTAAGTTAGGCCTCCTGCCTCTGGGTCATCTAGTGCTGTGGTGTGGAAAAACTTCTGAGTAATTTTGTTGAATGACTGTTAGTGTTAGTGTTACTGTTATAGTTTTTTACCGAAGTGTAAGTACTGTAGACAGTGTAGTTGAGTTGCATTTTTTACTAAATAAAACAGCCAATGGTTCATGCAGACTTGGTTGGTTGACATGTTTCCTTCAATGCTTAATATTTCTTGCTGGTTCTGACTGCTCAGAATCAGAGGGATAATGCCTACCTCCATTTCCTTTAAATCAGTCAGGCTTGACGAATTAAATGGAGAGCCTGTAAATGTGTCCAGAGTACAATCAATATTGTTATTGTGAGCTTGGCTCAGTCCACAGAAGGCCAGGGTCTTGCGATTTCGAAGTTCAGTGTTCTTGCAGTTTGAAGGATGCTTACCTTGCCTACATCCATTCTCAGTACGTTGTACATGTTGTATATGTTGTATGTGGATTCTTCTTGTCGAGTTGAAATAGTTAGTCAGTAGTACTGGTCTTTCAGTGACGGTGCCTATATCAGCCTGTCGCCATGTTCTTGTCCCGTAGTGTTGAAGCACTGAAGCAAAAATAAGTGGAAATGTGCAGGGAAAAAGTTCAGAAATTACGACCGAGCAATAGATTGTGCAGCTCCAAGAGGTGTCTGCACACCCATTTCATTTGCAGCCTGAACCAATGAACAGATTCCACAGCAGCAGATCATCAGCAAATCTCCAACGATACCGCCTTCTATGCCTTTATTTTCCCTCACTTTTCCTCTGGTAGTGATCAGGGCGTAGATATTAAGGAGCGGTACGAACATTGCCAGACCGCATAGCAGGCAGTCATCGCCGAGCGCCTCTGCCGTCTTTCCGTGGGTGTAGCACGGCACGATCCAAGAGAAAATGCACAGACCGATGTTGTCGAAGCATCCGAAAATTCCATGTTGCCATTCACCCATCTTGGCTTGCTGATATTACCTGCGGTTGTCAAAGAAGAACGTGGTACTTCACAAAGGTGATTTCTCTCACAGCAAAATCTCAACCCAAAATGTTTAACAAAGTTGAGATGCGATATCTGTAGTGGGCGAGTGAAATCCTTCTGATGGCTGCTGGGCGGGTACGGGTTTGTGTGTCAATACACAATTTTTGGGCGTGGGTTTCTTGATGTGTCCGTCGTGCAGATTATTACGATAGGAGAGTCTGTGCGCGCGCACTGCGTGTTGCAATCACATTGCGCAGATCTTGATATAAACAAAAACAAACTGTGTTGGAACCTACGCGCGCATCGCAGTTCTCTGAATCGATTCCGGTACATACATGTACGTGAGGCCATTTTTCTTACTAGCTGTTGCGCGCCACGCTGACCTCCCGCGTCCAGAGAGAGCCGAGAGAGACCTGGGCAGCACACTAGGCCAATCAGAGCCTACTTTCTCAAAACGTCACTTGAATAATTATCCCTAATATGGAAATGAATGTCATTCATTCGATCCCACCAGCTGGCTCCACAACTGATATTTTTTTCATACAGTCGCATGTATTGTTAACGAAACCATGGCGTTGGTCCTTGTGAAATTGTGTGACCGACCATGGGGAACATCCATTCAGTATTTTGTGGGACCAAGGTCATTTCATTAAAATAGTTGAATAGCTATTCAGGCGGCTGTGCGTTAACCTACTACTTTTTTTGAAGCAAGCGAAAACCGCATTGCTGTTGTTTATTGTTCACTTTAACTAATTAAACAAGGAGTTCTACGAAAGGGAACACAAAGGTGGAACTCATTGAATACTAGTGGGATGTCACTGGATTACAGGCAAACTTTAGTCCCCAATAAGTACATATAATTCCTGGTTTTTTTTTCAAAAACAAGACTCCGTTATGGCCAAAACGGGAGAAAGTGTTTCTACTCAATCTGGTCATTGGCTGGAACATGGAGGTAGACATATTCCAACCTACATGGTTGGAAGGGGAACTCTTTTTGTTTTCTTTAGACCTAGGCGATTAAACTGACCAAACTTGTTCTCAATAAAGAAGAAGAAAAACACATTTTATTTCTTTTCTGTCATGAAGGGTACGGGTGTAGCCCGCAGCCTACCGTGTTGTGGGATGGGTCAACATCAATCAGGTCATTGACTCACGTCGGGATTAAACACTTTTAAACCTTCGGTTTTGTCGTAGGATAGAGGAGCCTGCCTGACCGTGTTCGAAGTTAATTTCCACATTGAGTCTTCTCTTTAATTCTCTCCCATTGTCTGGATTGTGTGTGTGTCTGTGAGTTTGTTTTCACATTCAAACCGGGGACCTATAACAAAAGAGGACAATAGGGTCCCCGGTTGGGTAAAGGTCCCCAGTTGGAAATTGTGTACAAAACCAATGGGAGCTGTTGCCAAAAAGTTAAAGTCCAAACAAAAGAGGGACAATAGGAGGTCCCCGATTGGAGGTGTTTACACACTTGTGTGTGTGTGTGTGTGTGTAGACGTCCCAATTGGTGTTTTTTTTTTGCCATGAGAAAACAATATTCAACCCATGGATCTTTCCACTATTTTATTGTCCTATAATTATCCAACAAAGTATGAAGATACAACCACAATAAAACACCTTTCATGTTGTGTTTCTGCTTAGTGGCGTGGCATTCCCACTAGTTTGCATCGCTCCAATCTATATATAGGTGGCAACCTATGTAGAATTTAAACCACATTGTTTCTCGAGACAATAGCATCATCTGGGTACTTTTGACGGTTGAATTTAAATGGTTCACGCTTACAACTTACAATAACTGTTTAACAATTAATGGCCGGCGATACATTTTGTGTAATGCACGTCAAGCACAGGTGACAGCGGACGCGTGTCTGTGGTTCCTAATCATATTAATACAACACCGTTGTTATCAAAAAATAATCAAAGCCACGAACAAACACGTGGGGGAATACCGCGGATGAATGGTAATGTGTACTAAAAACATTGTGCTGTTTGATAATTTAATGTCTCTTCTATACATGTTATTGTTAGCTGGTTTATACACCTCGCAATATCACAAATTTGTGGTTGGCAACAAAAAAATTATTTTAATAAAAATGCATAGTTTTGATCAAAGACAAAAATTGGTAAATGTGTCTAATGTGTTTTTTCCCCACAAAAACTAGTAAACAAACTGCACCTGTTGAATTTTTTTAAAATTTTGAAGTAAATTTAAGAAAGTTTACCTTACCTTATTAATTGTATGATTGGTTAAATTTGTTTTTGTTTTAAAGGTTTCGTTGTTTGCACGTGCAAGGCATTTTGACGACATTCCCAATGTTGGTACATTTGGACACTTTTTAGAACAGCGCCCTCATATGTCAAGTAAAGGCAAGCTCATTTTGAGTCGAGGATTTTTCCACTTTGAATCTGCTGGTTGAGAATGAAACATAAAACCATTAATACAATGCAAAAGTAATTCCCTCTTTATTATTCCGTCAACTCCAAAGCTTCACAAAGGTATCTACTGAGCAAATACTTGTAAGCTAATGAAGACCATTCGAGACAAAGTAGGCCCATTATAGAATTGGTAATTGAAAACAATCAAATAAAAATTGAGACAAGTTCAAAACTGAAAGCTCAGTTTTAAAGCCCATAACAGACCACCATACCGAAACAAATCCTTCACAAAATATTTTTATCTGAAATACGGCTAAAGTTGAGGGAATGGCATATGCAGACTCTGCAAATCACCATTGCTTATTTTGCTTGCCGCAATTAAAGTCAATCAAACATTTTGAACATGCCACAAAACCCCCACTGTCTTCACCAAAATGGGTCCACAGATTGGTTGGAAAATGTGTACCATGCAGTATTTATTGTAAACTTGAGGCAATGGGACTGAGTACTCTTTTAATACACAGTGATATAATGTCTCTTTAAACTAAATATTACATACAATAATTAATTAGTACTTCATAAAAGGATAAAATTCATTTTAAAAACAAAATCTTAAGAAAGAAAAATACTTTGGTCTCCTGGTTTTTTCACAGTAAACTTTCCTATAATATAATATACAGTAAGAATTTTTTACATTTTACCATTGACATTTCAGTTGAAACAGTCTGTAAAATTGCGGGCGTAAAATTAACGTGTGGTGCAGTTTACTAGAGGACGCTGACGCCTCAATGCCTACTGAAAATGCTTTTCATCGCGCATGACCAAAACAAGCCTTTATATCAATTTCATGATCAGAGGTGGGCACAAATTCTAAAACAAATTGCAAGTAACCGGAAGCCAAGGTCAAGTTTAATTCTCAGGTTTTCTTTGTTATATTGTTGAATTTATTTTACTGTTTTATTTACTGATTTTAATTTGCTTTCACTTAGTATTACATCCCAACACCATATACAATTTTCATGGTCATGAACTACTTTAAACTAAAATAGTTGACAAAACAAAATCTTGCCCACGTAAAACTACATATGGTTGGGACCACAATGGTCCCCGAAGTTTGAATACGCGCGAGACTTGCACAGTCTTTAGGACATCTGAAGCAACACCCTTAGCAACAGTTGTAGCCATAGCTAAATCTGCCAATCCAGATCCGGCCTTATATTTCAGTCAGGTGGCAAAATGTTCAATTCGACCATTTCGAATATTGCATCCTGCCCTCTGTGTTTGACAAACCAGCTTGAAAACGGATGGCTCTACTTCAGCAATTTAAGCATCTGGTCTGCAGTATCCTTACCAGATGTGATTTGATGAAAAAAAAAAGATCGACTAATCTATAGTCGAAACCTTTCCAATAAAGTTGAGCAAATATTAAAAAGAAAGAAAAAGTTAGGGATATGTTAAATCTTTATCTGGAGTATGCATAAAAGAAAGTCATCACCGAGTCTTTAATCAAAGGCACTTTTGGGTGCAAAGAAACAGGAGTGCTTTTGCTGATTTCTGTTTTAGTCACCTTCTTCCTTAAATTGTTGACCCTGGAGCTTCTCCAATGCCACATCTTGCAAAGACTCTTCCCCCTTGTTGGGTAATTTTTCCTGCCTCCGTCCGTGCCACTTTTGCCAAATCAAGTAAATCCCAATAATCAAACATGCATGGAGAATCAAAAAAGGTCCGTAGAGAGATGGGCAGATGAGCATCTCTTTGAGGAGGTCGCTATCCGGGAAGGTAACTAAGAGGAGGGTCAAGGCCAAGCCAATATTTTGTGCACCTGTTTCAAAGCAGATGGTGCGGCACTCAATGTGGGGTCTACGGAGGATGAAAGCCAACAGGTAGCCGAAGACGTAGCCAAGCAGTGGCATGATGAAGCTGGCAAACCAGAGTTGCCACGGAGATAAGAACATAGATGGGTTGATGATGCCGTTCAAGATAATGTTGACAGCGATGGCAAGGAGGCCGAAAATGCTTCCCAGCTGAGATGTCATAAAAAACAAAATAAAGGAGCATTTAGGGTGACATCTTAATCATATCGCTACTAATAGGGTGTCTCAAGCCTACACACCTGGCTGTTCTTGGTCCCAGGTTTGCATTTAATCCAGGAAAGTGTATTCATATGACATGCCTCAATCGGCCATTTGCGAGTTAGATTGAAAGATGTCAGATGCAATTACTGGCAAAGTCACAAGTTACCGTTTCAATTGGAATTCCTCAGACTCCATAGACAGTTTCTACGTCACGTGATTTGTAACATCATATTTAAAAAAAAAGATACTATGAAAATAATCGTAATTTTTATTCATACATTAGTTTTTTTGTTGGGGGTCTGCTCTCCAACACCAAAGCATGCTCAATCTGGGAAATACTACTTTGCAGCCACTTAAACCCTCCTACTATCCAACCATTTTATATCGTCCACATTCTTTTTATAGACTCTTTTTATTGCACTCTCACAATATAACTTCAAGTTACTTTTAGCTCAGTGCATTGTTGTTCTAGCATAGTGGGCATATACACACAACGTGCAATTGGATGGAATTGCAACTTAAATACCACCAAATGTTACGGTAAAAACAGTTAGTCCATAATAGTCCCTCACAAGCTGAGAACACACCGTCCCAAGCGTGTAAAGATCCATCATAGCAAGTACCCACTTGACCACACCACAAAGCTTCTGTTTACAGCGCTTGTTTGACATTTATCTCGCTATCAGATTAAACACCTCTCGTCACAAAGGCCATCTGGTACTGCTGTAGTCAGTGACTGATAACGAGATAGCAATGAATCTGGGCTCATAATTTTTCCCCTTCAGGATAACATTGAGTGTCTATGCACTATTTGTTTACTACAGTACTACGGTGTCAAAAAGAGTTGTTGCTTGGTGTATGACAACAGTTATTCCCCTACTGCAGATGCTCTACAAAAGTGTCAATAGATCTAACTGTGTACTTTAAATGTAAGAACAGTTCAGGGTTAGCCTATAAATTGTTCTGTCACTGGCCAGCTTTACCAGTAAGCTTCAGTCCTGGAATGACACAGAGGCAGTGGCATAACAGGTGGCAAGTGGGGACAAGGACATCATTTTTATTTTATTTATTTATTTCATTATTTATTTATTTCATTATTTACTTATTTTTTATATGTATATATTTTTATATTATTATTATTATTATGATTATTATTATTATTATTATTTTTTTTTTTTTTGGGGGGTGGGGTTGGGGCTATTGAATCGCACTTGTTATGCCACTGCACCATTGTGTAACGGAAAGTGGATTTAACCATGGTCAGTCTATATCGCACTCATGTCTACAAGTCACTCGAACACCGCATGGTTTGACTAGCTAGTCCAAATGCATCAACCCATCCCTGGAGCATAGTCAACTTCACAAGTTACATGGCAATTAAAGAGCAGTTTAACAATAACGGTGGGTTTTGTGCAATATGACAATAATTTTTTCTTTGCAGTCAGATAGTTAATTAATGATTGCACTAAGTAGAGAAGACAATACAACATGAAAAATAAAAATGACTTGCCAAGAGCGATTCTGTTTTGTTAACAATTCTGTAAATCCTGCTCAACAAAATACATTGACTAACTATTTTGAAAAGTCGATCGACTGGATGCGTTCGAGTGAAAAACAGACCACGCATGCAAAGGTCTATAGCTTACCTTCGTAATGATCGGGCACCAGGAAGGCTTCTTGTACTTAATAAGCATACCAATAAGGACAGGTACCAGGATGAGGACCAGGGAAATGATGATGCTACTGTAAGGAATCACGGCTCCATCATTCGTCCAGGATCGGGAGTAGATAAACAGGTTAAGAGGCATCATTCCCATGGCAAGGACTGTTGAGAAGGCCGTCATGGTGATGCTGTCAGTAGTAGGGAGTGGAATAGTGAAATGGTTGTTTGTAATCTCACTCTCACTTAATGAGTTCTTAATTGGGCCATTGACCATTCTCAGTTGGGAGAGGACGGTTCCAATCAGTGTCAAAATTATACCCCAACAGTGGAAACTTATGGGGATCTGCTAGATGACAGCAAACTCATCAGGGCTCGATCATAATGTTTGCGCGAAGTTATTGCATGCGCTCAGTAGAAACGAAAACTAAACTCACACAACCGATGTCAACAAGGAGGCTCACAGACATGGCATTAAACTTTAATCTTGAAATGTGCATCACTTTTAAAGCGCTGGCAAACGTCTCCGAAACACATTTGCCATCTCTTGTTAACATTTCCTAATGTTGGTTGCGCACAACTCGTACCACCAGAAATTGCAAACGTTTGCACCATTTCCTGCAATTAGAACACGCCCCTGGCATGCTCACTGTCATCATCAGAAAGGTGTTCATGCTCGGAATTCGCTAAAAATTGAGAATTACTGAGTACGTCTCCTGCGATTTAGAATAGTACAGTCTCCCAATGAAACAACCATGCAATGTGATACACTTACTGACCCCACCTCACCATTTTGGGAGTCAACGGGTGTTAACGTGAAAACACCACGTCACCTAAAATGAGCACTACACTGTATAACACACAGGGACATTGACTCCCAAAACTGCGCACCCAAGATTATTGTGATGATGATGTCAGGCGAATCGTTTTTTCTCACATTCTAGACACCTCCCCGATGCGTTCACTCATTATGCTTCTGCCATTAATAGAAGGGAGTGTGGAAGGAGGAAGCAACTTAGCAAAAACTATGCTTGGAACAGTTTGTGCAACAGGTTGCATGCGTTTCTTGAAAGCCAAAGAAACAATACGCCACGACAAATCAAACATTACTCCGGAATCCATTCAAACCAAACAATTATATGAAACATAGCCCAAACATCTGACGTCACACTTCGAGGCTCGTGAATAACGCCAGATACCTGCCAGACCGGATGTTGGCAGATGTACCTTTGACCGAGCATTCATTTCACACGAAGACTCGCAGTCAATTCACACGTACATGTTCACATTACATAGTAAATAAAACGACACTACATGACGCTAGTTGCATGCAGCAGATGATCGAAAGTGCAAGCTGACAAACTACATCACCTCGTAGCCTCGACCAATCATAACACAGATATGCAAAGCTTATGCACAGCACGTTTATCCAATGAAATCGTTGTATCCAATGAAATCATTGGGTCTGTAAAACCAGTGCCTGTCTTTATCCTTGCAGATAAAGACAGGGGACCAGTCTATATCAAACATACCCTCACAGGTTGGACCATTTTGTAACCTTATTACAATGAGCTGTACACAAAAAAATGTGTCAACTTATCTGTGTCCATGCTAAGTATTATGCAATGTTCTTTTAAAGCTTTATTATTTAATGTTTTTACCTGAGACAAACATCCCCACTGCTCCAAAAGGTGTACAAGTTGGAGGTGACACCCCCTGGGCAAGTGACAGTGACCAAGACTCCCAATGCATAGCCAGGTTTCAGATGCAGGGCGTGGGCCAAACCAAACCCTGACAGGGGGAGTACAATAAATTGGGAGCAGAATCCGATGAACACACCAACGGGGCGACGTAACTGAAAACAATAATAGGTTTTTCATGAGATTGAGGTTAATTTATTGGTTAGATTTCCAAAAAAGTTACAATTCCTCACTTTTGAACCAAACTTTTATATAGATGATATATAGTATATTCACGTGACCAAAAGAGCAAAAATAACCTAAATATACTGGGCAAGAAGTACTTTGAAATCTGTATGGCAAGATATCATTCCAAATTATTTCAAGACTTTACGTGGGATGACGTATTTATCCACAAAACATTTTTTAAGACGTTTATTGCTTACAATTATTTTTTATATAAATAGAATTTTCAGGACAAGTTTCTGCTTCTATTTTGTGTTTACAATGGGGGAAAAAAAATCAAATTACAAGAATGTATGTGCGAGTTATATAAAACAAACGTAGAATGCATTTCATTCATGCATTGTCACAGAAAATAACCACTCTGTCATACCTAGCTTTTCCATTTCACTCAATGGAATGGAATAATCCAAATTTCATCTTGTGATTATATTCTGCTATAATGCATTGTATGATATAATGAGAGCCCTAAAATATGATCAGCTGTGCTGGACGAGCCAAATAACTAGTCTCAAAGCACTTATTATTGTTTTTTGAAGTTCTTTTTTTATATGATGAGACCCATTAATGAGCACCTTAAAAGGGTTGACAAGGTGCTGTGGCATATTCAGCAGCCACTGCCAGAAAAACCGGGGCAAACCCCTTCTCTTCACGGTAAGTGTAACTGGGTTCTTTTATGTGCATCACACAACACTGCAACACACAGGACCTACAGCTTTAGGTCCCATCCAAAGGTCGAAGCAATATTGGTTAAATGTCTTGCTTAAGGACACAAGCGTCAAGACTGGGACTCGAACCCACACTCTGCTGATCAGAAACCTCAGATCTTGTGTTCAGTGCACTTGACCGCTCAGCCACGACCTGCTAAATAAATAGATAGATAGAAGGATTTTAAGATAAATGAATAAAGAGATACACCTACCACTCTTTTGAAGTCATCAGGGGTGACTACACAGCCCATAGCCAGCATGATGAGGGCTAGCAATGACGTAATAATCACTTTGTTGGCCATCTTGAGATCCTGTAAATAAAGCATGATGAGAGTCAGGGAAATTGTCTTCAGTTTATTGTCAGGATTGGCAGTGCCATTTCTGGCATGTTGGCTGCAGAAGGGGCCGAAGCACCTTGTAAAACTTTGCAAGGTACTCAATAAAATGAGTCTCATGTTTCATAACCCTGCACACCTGTTGTAAAAACAATGCCAATATCAGCATCAAGAGCATTTTTCTGTGGTGAATACCGGCGCTTTGTCAGTCTTCAACATTATCATTATCATTATCATTAGAGACCCAAAATTAACCTTCCATGTACCTGGGGCCGATTTCACTTAAGTCCCCATTTGCTATCATCACTATCACACTTGCAATGAGATCGCAAACCGCAAATCTATCGCGCTTGCGATGTCGCTGATTTTTCGTTTCACTAAAGCCATCGCAGTTGCGATGGCATAACAAGGAAAATAAACGTTTTGTACGAGGCTAAAAGTAGTGACCTTTGACATAAACCTCCAGAAAACCGTCGAGCTTCGCATGTGGACGTCGTACATGTCAAAATGTTGTTGTCGCGGTTCGCTTAAAAACGAATGGCATACATTGCAGTTTAAATGTAAATCGTTGTCATGCTGGTGCTTCAAAAGTAACAAGAGGACCATATTAATGCTTAAATTCGAGGCATTCACTTAAGAAATGGTTCACATGAAATCAAACTCAACATTTGTAGGCCTATAGTATAATTACTTTTATAAAATCTTGTAAAAAATTGTAACGTTGAGGTTGATGAAAATTCAACAAAACTTGTTAAATTTATGGATATGAGAATGACGGTTTTTGTTTCTGACATATTTTAATTAATGTCTGACACCCTTTATATAAGCTTCAGCACACATACGGACGTCAAAAGGGGAATTTTTTTTTTTAATTACTATAATTTCCTGAAGGCATAATTTTTATTAGGCCTAATTGGAAAAAATAATTAATTTCTAAATGCCCAAAATTTTCGTCAAAGTGTTGTCACCGAAAAATGTGTACATGATATTAAAGTGGAAAGGACAAATTGTGGATGTTATGAGGCCTACATTAACCCAATAGATAAAGATATCCTTTTTTACTGATTTTAAGCTCTTTCGGCAACAAACACGTTGCTGAAAGGTGTCATCGGCCAACTGCGTTGTGGGTATCCCGAGTCTCCCAGTAAAAGACCACGAAGAGTAAAATAATGTAACGCCAATTTACTCTTTATTTCACGGACAAACTATGCTACGTCGGGACGTACACCGCTAATAAAATCTAAGCACAAAATGGCGCAATCTATCATTAATTTGCGATGAACTTACACTTTGCGGACACTAACGAGTCATCGCAAAATTGTCATCGCTAATAATTGTTTTGCGATGAATAAGTTCGTCGCAAAGATTTAGTGAAATCGTTATCCAAAATCCATCGCTAGGTTGCGATGGATTTTGGATTTAGCGATCGGTTTCGGCGTTTGCGATGATCAAAAAGCGTTAGTGAAATCGGCCCCTGGCGTGTCGTGGCTGAGTGGTCTAGTTCATCGGAATCAAGCTCCGGTGTTGTCAGCAGCAGAGTGCAGGTTCGACACCCGGTCATGACACTTGTGCCCTTGAGCAAGGGACTTGAGCATAATTGCTTTGTAAAAAGTTGGGAAGGTAGTGTATTCTGCTCTACCAGCCAGGCTCCTAGTGGATGATACCCATGCCTACATCCTTACAGACTGTGAAGGGGGTAACCCTGTTTCAGCCCCAGGAGTAGATGGCAACATGCCCCCGGTGACAGTTGATTCGGGTTGATAGCCCAAATCAGTTAAGTGTAGTCATTGGTTTTTGAGAAGTGAATTTACTCTAGTCCTATGCTTGTCAATAAAAATATTTTTAATTAGCCTTTTTTGAGGTGGTGGACACCAACAGGACAATATGAGGGCACTTTTTGGTTTGGTTTATACAAACAGAACCAACAGGGCCAAGTTCTCACAGCACCGACCACAAGCATATTTGAGCTTCGTGTATTGGATAAGCTTTTTCACATGTTCGGTTCAACTGTGATGACACAGCTGTTCTCACTAAACCATAACCGAGTTATTGTCACGCCTAAGGCTTGTTCTCAAGATGCCATATTTTACAAACCAACAAAAACAGTCGGCGGAATCCTTTAAAAGAGTAACAAACCTTAAACAAAATCCAATAATGTTGATCAAATTACACAGGCTTAGTTCCATTATTTGAAAATAAAATGAAGGGTGCATTATTTTGAGAACATTCATTTTCAAGAGATGCCCCCGCGTTATGAACTGTGTCTGGTATCAACCCGTTTTCGCGTAGCTCTCGGAAATTGTTCCAGTCAACGAATTTCATGTCAGAAACTTGTTTCTGGTCAGGGTCGCCAAAAGCAATGCGCAATGCAATATAGCTGTTTGGCAAATTTCAGCTTTCCCATTGGATTATTTTTACCGCAACAGCCCAGTCACATGGTATTGATTCGTCTGCAGTCGATAATGGAGGGATTGCACAGCAGGCGTGACGATGACAATTAGAGTTCAGCATTCTGTGATGTGAGTTGTACAGAATGTTTACCCAGGCCAAACAGCCCTTCTCTTTTGTACACCGTTATCTCAAACGGACTAACATCTCAATAGACACATTACATTAGGAGGTCACAATTTCAAGAAATCACCTGGGTTTACAAAAAAAAAGAAGTAGATATTTTGTGCATGTTCAAAGTTGAGATTTGAGAAAAGTGTAAATGCTAGTTGGTGAAATCTAAGCACACTCCTGGAAAGGGATTGTAACAAAATATATGGTGCTGTTTTGGTATTGAATTGATTAAACTTGATCCGATTCCATATCGAGTTTGATAACAAGATGTCTACCATATCCAACAGTTAATCTGCTCTAGAATGCGAGGTGTGTCATGTGAGCTCCAATAACTCCTCCAGAGTCAACACCAGGTAAAAGAATTAAAACAAGGCCCTGGGCCTTGGTGTCCCTTGTAAGGGTTTCCTAATGGAAGTGCTGTTTGCAAAATGGCCTTGCCCCTCTCATCGGAAAACAAAATTCCAGGTTTGCAACCCTGCCGATTTTGTTCCTACAGGATTCAGAAAGTATATCACATAATGTACATTGTGTGTATATAAGTTAAAACCCTTAATGTTCTTCAATCCTGATGCAATTATCAGTTGACTTGTCACCTGATTCTGATTTCTGAATCCGAGGCCAATGTACCTCAGTAATCTCAAGTCGATGTACGTGTTGCCCTGTCAGATTTGGTGGCCACAGCTACGGTTATAGCTATCATTATGTGCTGAACAATGGGGCACCAGTAGCAACACTTTAACAAACAGCCAATTTGAATACCGTCTAAAGACCAGTTCGCATAGGAGGAAACAACATTTCAAAACTCTTACACAACACGTCATGCCCATGACCCTTAATCTCATTTCCGCGACCTTAATGTGATCTCAAGGTTTCATAAATTTGCAAGCACGTTTCAATACTTCAACAGGTTCTCAACATAAGCTCACAAAGTCTCATTATAACAAATACTGCAAGTGTTCAATTTACTACTCTTAGAAATGAGTCAACCAAAGAACCTGCAATAAACTTTGCATGATACATGCCTGAATGTACTGAGGTGGGTTCCCATCGCTCATAACAGTTGTGGAGTTTGTCTCGTTGCTATCCATATCTGCAATGTAACCAGCCAGGGTTGTGCCCAAAATAACAGCAGGTTCCGTCTGTGCCATGGTGTACTGTAATGTAGTAGATTAGAAATTTCAAAGTACATATTTTTAACAAACAAAACAAATCAAAGGTGTACCAAACAAGAGGTTGTGAGTGGGCGTGGCATACCTCAATCATTTCTTTCAGACAGCGTTTTCAACCTCAATCGGCAAATGGAACACTTAATCAAGTAAAACAAGGACATCGGAAAGTCATTTTGCCGACTGAAACTAATTGCTTTGAAATTGATTAACATGTTTGTAGCTTTGACATTGTTGAATACAGTGGGGTTGTGTGCTGGCTGCGCTATGCTTTCAGTTCATCTTCTTAATATCAACACATTGACGGACTCAGATTTTCTACAGACAAACACGATTCATTAAAGTTCCAAATTGCTCTTGTTCAGCACTTTGATTAAACTTTGATTGAACTGTATGTTCACAAAGTTAAAAGTCTTAAAGAAATATAAAAACACAAAATTCAGAATTGATTCTTCGAATCTAAGAAGTTCATCAAAAATATGTGTAACATATACAACTGTCATAGTTTACATTTGAGTAATACCCATAGAGCTATATAGTTCTTATTATATAGCTCTATGGTAATACCAAACCCCAATGGAAAAAGTAGGGCAGGGGGGGCACACAGTCCTTTATCAGCCTAACAATGTGCACAAGGTATTAGCAAATTTGTTCAAGAATTACTTAGTGTGAACAACACCTGCATGTATAACCAGTGGCTGTTTGGGGATTAATGTGTTTGCATCTCGCAAACAGTTGTAAGCAGTTTCCAGTGGTTAGGACCATTGCAACCGAAACACAGCCAAACCATGTATAGAAATCAAATAAATTGGAAGTCCTCTGGCTTGTCAAAGCTGTAAATTTAACAAATCATCCCAGGATCCTCCTCTGATTTGGCCACAAAATTGGAAAATAAGCCATACTATGTTTCAGAAAATTTCCCATTTAGGCCCATGCAACCTGGGACATCAAATGTTTACAAAAAGAGCCACAGAGCCTGGGCTTCCTGCAGGCACAATGTGTACATAGCACATTGGACGAAAACATTCAATTTGACATTTCATGGAGATTACACTGTCTGATTTTGATCATGAAAAAAGAGGTTACAGCTCAAAGCTTGTTCAGCTGTTACTTTTATATTAAACAAATTGAGTTTATATGCAAATTATGACACAAAATGTAAAATTTCCTGTATAACCAGTGTCGTATCTTGCCTGTCAGAAAGGCCCTGGAGTGTACAAGATCACTCTTTTTATTAACATGGTCTATTGGATGACAGAAGTGTTGGGGAGGAGGTTTCAGTTCCAAATTCTTGTCTCTTTTTGCATCATGAAATAAAAACATTGATTGTTAAGTATGCATTGCCTGATTTTAGTACGATTTGAAAGTTTAAATTAAATGTTAAAGTTTTAATTTACGGAGACGGAAACATAATCAGCTTTCATTTGACAGCCAAGGATTAGCAGCAACAAATTAAAATTGAAAATTAGTCCTCAGACTTATGAAGTAAAAAAATGTGATGTTGCAGCATTCCAACTGGGAATATTCAACGCTTATACACAATATGCATCATACTTGAGTAAGTACAGTACTTGTACTTTTTACCAGTACAGTCAATGTTGGTAGGTATACACACACAAACCGGGTACCTACAACAAAAAAAGGACAATAGGGTTCCTGGTTGGTTAAAGGTCCCCAGTTGGACAGTGTGAACAAAACCGATGGGAGCTGTTGCCAAAACCTGTTAGTACAAACAAAAGAGGGACAATAGGAGGTCACTGGTTGCAGGTGTGTTTACACACTTGGGCTTACGGGAGCACCCTTTCGGAGTATTTTCACCAATGGAACAATTGACCCCACAAGAGAATTCTTTGTTCAACCTGTACCCCACAAGAGAATTCTTTGTTCAACCTGGACCCCACAAGAGAATTCTTTGTTCAACCTGGACCCCACAAGAGAATTCTTTGTTCAACCTGGACCCCACAAGAGAATTCTTTGTTCAACCTGGACCCCACAAGAGAATTCTTTGTTCAACCTGGACCCCACAAGAGAATTCTTTGTTCAACCTGGACCCCACAAGAGAACTCTTTGTTCAACCTGTACCCCAGGAGAGAATTCTTTAGAAAAGGGAATAATAGACCAACAAGAGCATGACCCCACAAACCAGATCCGTGAGGTTCGTGTGTGCTTGTGTTTGAGTGAGTCAAATACGCACGACAAGGACAATGGTCAGTTGCAACGAGCGATCCACCACCACCATTCGTTTTCTATGATGAGTCAAGAATAAATTCAATTCATTACTTTTCAAATGCATGTACTTTAGAGCATACATGTTACAAATGAGGGATAATTTGTTAACATTAATCATGTATTTGGAATTGTGCATTCCCCAAAACAGCCCACGACACACAACGAACATAGCTAGGATTAATGACATTGAGGTAAGCCTACTGTAAAAGCAAAAGTGTGCAAAAGTTTTTCAACATCACATCCTGATTTTTTTTATTGCAGTTTGCTCCGAGACAAGAACATCAGTTTGTTGTCCATTTTTGTTTGTAGAAGCTTAATACACAAAAGAAAAAAGAGAAGAAAAAAAAAGATACAATAAATTAAATAAAAATTCCAGTGCTTTGTTCAATACTTGTGTCAAACAGCATTCCAAACCCTATTGATTATACAACCCATTTAGGCATTCAACTGCAGTTTGTGGAAGAAAAAAGGGGAGAAAATCTCCAGGAAAAGCAAGATTTTTGCATTTTAAAATTATTTTGATTGCCTAATGGCTCAGCTGAGAAACAAAACAAATGAGGAAATCCATTGATCGGCTGAAAAGTTGCAAGCCTGCCAATTATCCCCCAGAAAAACAAATAAATACAAAAATAAATCCACATACATTAACTACATCAGTTGGTTCTTGCTGATTATGGTGGTTTGCCTGATCCCTAGTAAAGCTAATTCAATTTACTAGAGCAGTCCTCAGTCCAACACCATACAGTAACTCAACACCTACCCTGTTGGACTCTGATTATGGTGGTTTGCCTGATCCCTAGTAAAGCTAATTCAATTTACTAGAGCGGTGCTCAGTCCAACACCATACAGTAACTCAACACCTACCCTATTGGACTCTGATTATGGTGGTTTGCTTGATCCCTAGTAAAGCTAATTCAATTTACTAGTGCAGTCCTCAGTCCAACACAATACAGTAACTCAACACCTAACCTGTTGGACTCCGATTATGGTGGTTTGCCTGATCCCTAGTAAAGCTAATTCAATTTATTGGAGCGGTGCTCAGTCCAACACAATACAGTAACTCAACACCTACCCTGTTGGACTCTGATTATGGTGGTTTGCCTGATCCCTAGTAAAGCTAATTCAATTTATTGGAGCGGTGCTCAGTCCAACACAATACAGTAACTCAACACCTACCCTATTGGACTCTGATTTAATGGTGGTTTGCCTGATCCCTAGTAAAGCTAATTCAATTTACTAGTGCGTGCTCAGTCCAACACAATACAGTAACTCAACACCTAACCTGTTCCATTGTAAATAAAACCATTTTTTTCCATTTACACGCAGACAATGCATTTGATTTAAACACTGATGGCAAATTATCTTATAAAATATAGTAAATGGAACAAACTCAAGAGCACTGAATAGGGGCTTCTTTAAGGAAGTACAAATGGGTCCTAACCGCTGGGTCCTAACCAAGTCCACAAATTTACCTACCACACAATCAAACAAAACATGAATTTGGATATGAAAAGGTTATGGTAATAAATCTTTACTTACATTCAGAGAGTCCAGCTGGTTTGAGCATAAAGTGTTCCGTTTACCGCTGTTGCTCCTGGTTCCAATGGTTTACACTGGCGTACAGTACAAGTGTGTTCAGCAAAATAACCCCAGGGGGACAAAGGTTTTTTTACAAGCCTCAACAACTCAACTCTTTTTTTGTGAATTAAGAAAGAGACATGCATCACTACTGTACTTAGGGAAGGTTCAAATTTCATGCGTGCCGGTATGCCATTGGCTTACTGTAGAGTCGTTTTGCATGTAACCAAAGTGGTAAATAAGACAGACACATCAATGCACAAACCTTAATTTTTTTTAAAAGGACCTGTGGGGAAAGAAAAAAGGAAAAAGAAAAAAATTAATTCAAATAACTAATTGTTATTTCTTTTTGAGAAATTGCAACTTTAAAATATTATGCTGGTACAGATTATGATAACATTACATTTTTACCAATTGATAATGATTACGGATAAAGGCTTATCACTATAAAACTCTGTACTTTCCAAAGTCCTGTGCAATCCACCGGCTTATAACTCGCGCTGGATTCAAACCCACATAATTTACCACTAGACCACCTATCTTTACACGCTGTCATTTCGAGTAAAAATGGTTTATTCACAATGTTTTAACACGCCAAACGACATACCGTGGCAGGAGAACTGAGCAATCGGTGGGGTCTGGTCGTAGTTCAATGTGGACACCAACTCAGGTCTATCATTAAACCCCCAAATATCTTTTTAAACATATATGCAAGGGCTAATGGCTACCCAAACAAAATACTTTTTTCTCTCTTGCATTTTCTTTCTTCATTAGATATTCATATTTTTGAATATATGTATACATTTTCTACAAGGTACAATAATATGATATGTTATCAGGCATATTTTATTTGGTCCTTAGAAAAAAAGTAAGAACGTTTTATCCAGCACATGGGTTGACCTACATTACACATGGTGCAGGCTGTTACAGACATTCCAGGTTATTTAATCACAAATTTGTCTGACTTTTCCAAAAGCCAACAAATTGAAAATCATATTTTAAGTAGAAAGAAACATCATACCTGTATATTGTCAAGGACATAAATATTTATTCCAGGTTTCCAGCCTCTTCAAAAGTTTAAAAAGGTTCAAACTTGCGGTACAATGTACAATAATTCTTCAATGACTAAATGACTGCAGTGACTGCACGTGTTATTGAGATTCTGTGCAGCTCTATAGCTGGTGCCCTACATGTAGGTAAGTCTGTCCCCCGGAGATTCTGTCCCCAATATGGGAAATTAATATGGGCTGGCAGAGAAAAGGGGGCGCTTTAAGAACCTTGTACACAGTCCGCCGTAGGGGGGGGGGGGACACAGAATCTCCTGCCACACAAGCATTCATCTTGTTCAAGGCCTTTTTTGTTGTTGTTAAGGGCCATGCGGTGTTGCGTGCAGTGTACACAATGAGCTGCGTGTTGCTGCACACCGTGCTAGCATAAGGCCATTGCAGATAGGTATGCTGTATGGGCACTTTTTACTATTGTTATGGGCTCCGCCTTGCTCCCCTGTGCTAGCTGCTGCGTGCAGTGTATTGTAAACAGTTCTGTATCCGTGTTTGGAATCATGATTCCAAACACGGATATATAACTGTAGCTAGAGTGTTTTTTTTCCGCTAGTCATTCTTCATTGCGTTATAACTCCGAAGTGCAACCTGTGTTAAGTTGAACGTGATTTTCCCCTTTTACCCTTCTAATGGATTGATGGTGAAATTGAATAAAAGTTAGATTTCTACCGAGATGTGCACCTGCTTATCATAGTGACTTGTATGACTCCTGGAAGCGGAAAAAGATCAACACCGATTTTATTACAATCAATACAGATATTCTATGAGAATCCAACTTTGAAATCCTGTTAAATACTAAAAAGAAGTACATTGCTATCAACATAAATTTAAAGTCAACAAGAATTGCATACCTCGTGTAAAACTGTGTTTTCTTATTAGCTATTTATTTTTGCTCTTACATAATCAATACAGAACAATGTTGCTTATTCTTTGCTCTATGCTTATAGTAAAGGGCATCCTTTTTTCTAGGATAAATAGTTTTCTACAACACCCAATAACTTGGGCGCTGTAGTCCTTAAAACAAAAATTTTGACATCTGCGGTCTGCTAGTACAACAGCTGATGTCAACATAGTTTTAAAAGGAGTATAGCGCCATGCAGTTACTGGGTCTGGTTTTCTAATGCAATTGCTTTACAAATAATTTTACAAAGATAACAGGTACATGTTTTCATGTAACACATTTAGTTGAGATAATCATCACTCAGCATCCTCCGACCGTCGGGAGCCCGACTGTCGGGAGGATGGTGGATTACGGTTATCGCAACTAGTGAAACTTTATGCTTCACAGGACTTGGGAAAGTACCGAGTTCATACAGTACTGTACACACATCGGTGTATGGGTAAAACCAAGGGGGGGGGGGGAAGGGTAAACTTCCATATCTGACTGCCCCTTTTTCATTCATTATGAAATAAAAAATTATCTTATTTACTCAAGTGAGACATTGCTTGTGGTAACTATAGTAATAAAAAAGAAGTGGCAGTCCGATACAGAAACTTTTCCAAAAACAAACAAGAGGGCCTAGCTGTAACTGATGCAAATTTAACATCTACTAGTTGCTTTTGTGTCCCCAAACACGTTTGTCAGCTCTTGTTTTAATTATATATGATTATTTTTCAACTAACCCTTGCTTAAAAATAAATATAAAACAGTACACTACATGTATAAAAAACAGAGCCAGAGGAAATAAACTTTACCACCTCCACCACCAGAGATAGTCAACACAATCTCAGTCCTAAAAGTCCTGACTCCTACTCCTAGCAGTCCTAAAACTTAGAAGTAGAACTATGTATAGTCTGAAGTATGCAGTTTGTTCCGCTATCATGGAGACGATAGCGGAACGAACCGCATGGCATAGTTCTAGGAATAGTACCACTATAGTATAACTTGTGAGGTTCGTTCGTTCTTCTTTTGGAGACTGTTGAGGCGCCCCAACTATATAATTGGGGCGACTGTCAAGTCTGAAATAAAAGTTTCAAAAAGTGCAATGAATTTCTTATTCTCATCGACAGCGTTATTATTCAATGTAATCAATGCCAAGTAACAATGAACAATAAGTATACATGTGTCGACACATTACATTGTCATAACTTGAAGCTAACCTCTTCGCATACAATGGTTTTCAACTTTACCTTGACCTGTTCATGGAGGAAGGCGCTCCTCCACACGATCGACCTGTCAGCTCAGAGGGCCATGCATATTGATTGTTCGGCAAAACCTTCTTGGCTGGCCCGCCCTCTATTGATAACTAAAAAGCTAAACGGGGTTCAGCCGTACCCACCCGCCCACCTTAGCACTCTTTGCATGTCCGTCTTTCATTGCATTGCAATCATGGGGTCGAGGAGAATGAATGGAAGGGTTCCACGCGTTTGGTGAAACAACAGCAGAGCGGGCGCGCTTAACAATTAGAAGGGGGCACAAAAGCACCCTCTTCCCAATCACCATGGTTTCCCAATTGACTCTCCATCAAATTAGAAAAAAAAATACAAATAAAAGTAAACAAAATAATGGCCGAATACAATAACGAAGACCATCAAGATGGTTCATAGATATTGTTTATTATTATTTATACAAGCCCCCACCCTCCCCCAGTAATTGGTTGCCATAAACAAAATATGACCGAATATATAAACATATTATTTCACCATATATGGCTGCTTGGAGTGCCTGCTCTTTATTATTCCATCACCTCAAAAACTTCACAAACAAATGCAGTATAATGCAAACCCTTCAATATACAAGATTAATTGGAAATTAAAAGAAAGAAAAGAAAACAAAATCAAAATTGAGATTAAAGTTTGAATCTAGAAGCTCACTACATGATTGATTATATCAACATTCTCCAACAAGGAAAGTGAGAAAAGGGCACAATTAACAGGTGTTTCCAAAGCAGCACCATTATTAATTTGTAAAAAGGAGGACTTTATTGTAGCACTTTCAAGGCCCTGCCTCGTGGAGACCCTTCCTCCTTGGTGGGTAATTTATCATGCCTTCGTCCGTGCCACTTTTGCCAAATCAAGTAAATCCCAACAATCAAACATGCATGGAGAATCAAAAAAATTCCGTAGAGAGATGGGAAGGTGAGCAAATCTTTCAGGAGATTGCTATCCGGGAAGGTAACTATGAGGAGGGTCAAGGCCAAGCCAATATTTTGTGCACCTGTTTCAAAGCAGATGGTGCGGCACTCAATGTGGGGTCTACGGAGGATGAAAGCCAACAGGTAGCCGAAGACGAACCCAAGCAGTGGCATGATGAAGCTGGCAAACCAGAGTTGCCATGGAGATAAGAACATAGATGGGTTGATGATGCCGTTCAAGACAATGCAGACAGCGATGTTAATTAAGCCACAAATGCTTCCAAGCTGGGAAGAATATAAAAATAAAGTTACATTAATTTTAGGAAGTCATCATGCTCATATTGCTATTGACAGGATATGAATGGCTTTAACTATCTCGGCGTATAAGCTTGTAACACAACATCTCTTGGAAGACATGTTGAAATGTTAGTCAGACACACAACACAGTGCAAAAACTACAGTCAAGATTTTGCAGCAGAGAGCTCTATAGTTTACCTTTGTAAAGATCGGACACCAGGAGGGCTTCTTGTACTTAATAAGTATACCAATAAGGACAGGTACCAGGATGAGGGCCAGGGAAATGATGATGCTACTGTAAGGAATCACGGCTTCATCATTTGTCCAGGATCGGGAGTAGATAAACAGGTTAAGAGGCATCATTCCCATGGCAACGACTGTTGAGAAGGCCGTCATGGTGATGCTGTCAGTAGTAGGAAGCAGAATAGTGAAATGGTTTTACATATTGGAGCAGGAAAGAAAAACGACAAAACACAGTTAATTTGTTTATATTCTAACGGGCTGTAAAAAAAGTGGACAGTGATTTGTGTCCACACAAAGTATAATGCAATTTTCTTTTATAACTTTATAACTTAATGTTTTACCTGAGACAAACATCTCCATTGCACCAAAAGGTGTACAAGTTAGAGGTGACACCCCCTGGGCAAGTGACAGTGACCAAGACTCCCAATGCATAGCCAGGTTTCAGATGCAGGGCGTGGGCCAAACCAAACCCTGACAGGGGGAGTACAATAAACTGGGAGCAGAATCCAATGAACACACTAAAGGGACGACGTAGCTGAAAACAATAATATGTTTGTTCATTAGATTGAGGTTAATTTATTCACATGACCAAAAGAGCAGAAATAACCTAAATATACTGGGCAAGTACTTCAAAATCTGTATGACAAAATATTAGAAAAAAAAAAAAAAAAAATGTTTTAAACACTTCTTGTCGGATGACCTGTTTATCCACAATTTTTTTTAAAAGACAAACATTGTTTAGATTTCTGCGAGTTAAAAAAACCCAAATATAGAATGCATTTCATTCATGCATTGTCACAGAAAATAACCACTCTGTCATACCTGGCTTTTCCATTTCACTCAATGGAATGGAATAATCCAAATTTCATCTTGTGATTATATTCTGCTATAATGCATTGTATGATATATAGTGAGAGCCCTAAAATATGATCAGCTGTGCTGGATGAGCCAAATAACTAGTTTTTATATAGTGCTTTATCTACTGGCGTCTCAAAGCACTTATTATTGTTTTAAGACAGGTTTTTCAAGTTCTTTTTTTATATGATGAGACCCATTAATGTAGCACCTTATAAGGGTTTACAAGGTGCTGTGGCATATTCAGCAGCCACTGCCAGAAAAACTGAGCAAACCTCTTCATTTAGCGATAAGTGTAACTGGGTTCTTTTATGTGCATCACACAACACTGCAACATACAGGACCTACAGCTTTAGGTCCCATCCAAAGGTCGAAGCCATAATGGTTAAATGTCTTGCTTAAGGACACAAGCGTCAAGACTGGGACTCGAACCCACACTCTGCTGATCAGAAACCTCAGATCTTGTGTTCAGTGCACTTGACCGCTCAGCCATGTCCTGGTAAATAAATAGATAGATAGATAGATTTTAAGATAAATGAATAAAGAGATACACCTACCACTCTTTTGAAGTCATCAGGGGTGACTACACAGCCCATAGCCACCATGATGAAGGCTAGCATAGTCGTCAGAGTCACTTTGATGGCCATCTTGAGATCCTGTAAATAAAGCATGATGAGAGTCAGGGAAAATGTCTTCAATTTGCAGGCATGTTTCAATACTTCAACAGGTTCTCAATATAAGCTCACAAAGTCTCATTATAACAAATACTGCAAGTGTTCAATTTACTACTCTTAGAAATCAGTCAACCAAAGAACCTGCAATAAACTTTGCATGATACATGCCTGAATGTACTGAGGTGCCAGTGGGTTCTCATCGCTCATAATAGTTGTGGAGTTTGTCTCGTTGCTATCCATATCTGCAATGTAACCAGCCAGAGTTGTGCCCAAAATAACAGCAGGTTCCGTCTGTGCCATGGTGTACTGTAATGTAGTAGATTAGAAATCCCAAAGCATAAAATTTTTAGTTTGCAATAAAAATTTTATATCTGTTTAAATCAAACAAACAAACAAACAAACAAACACACACCCAACAAACCAACACCCCAACACCCCAACAAACAAACACCCCAACCAACCAACACCCCAACACACAAACAAACAAACAAACAAACAAACAAACAAACAAACACCCCAACACCCCAACACCCCAACAAACAAACAAACAAACAAACAAACAAACAAACAAACAAACACCCCAACAAACAAACAAACACCCCAACAAACACCCAAACAAACAACCCAACAAACAACCCAACAAACACCCCAACAAACACCCCAACAAACACCCCAACAAACAAACAGTCGAATGTGTACCAAACAGGGCGTTGTGAGAGGGTGTGGCACACCTAAAAAAAAGAACTTCTGTCAACAGTTTGAACCTAACTAACAAAAGGACATCAGAAATCAAGTAGAACAAGGATGTCAGAAAGTCATTTTGCCGACTGAAATTAATTGCTTTGAATTTAATTAACATGTTTGTAACTTTAACATTGTTGAATACAGTGGGGTTGTGTGCTGGCTGCACTATTCTTACAAAAGAAGGAGACAAAGCAGAAGTCAGAGGGATGAACAACAGACGGCTCAAGATAGAGTGAAATGGACCATTGTTGAAGAGGCTGTCCTCCTGTAGTGAAACAAACATGCAAACACCCTGTCGAGTTCTGGTAGGTCAATTTGTTGGAAAATGTTCCCAAGAGTTGACGGAGGTTGTACTGTATATAGTTAGGATGTTAAAAATAACTAGGAAATACAATCACAGGACAACAGGAATTCAAATTTTTTTAAGTAATCCTACAAATTTAAGAACACAATGTTTGACTGTCATACTTTACAATTTGGAAAAAGCAAGACAAGACAAAAACAGAACAGTTAGTTTTAGCATTAGCAGCTAATGATGTATATACACAAGATTTTATCAAAATTGTTCAAGAGTTACACAGTCTCTGTTTACCAAATATAATTATAACTACTGATTTCTCTGGTGTTAATTTGTTTGCATCTTGCAAACATTGGCATAAAACAGTTTCAGTGGTTAGAAACTTGAAATTTTCCTTCATACTTCACAAGGACCATTGCAACTGAACAGCACACAAAACATAAAAAGACACAGATTTCCTCCGGCTCACCAAAGTTGGCAAATTTAACAAACCATCCTGGGATCCTAGTCTGATTTAGCCAAAAGAATTTAAAACAGTATTTAAAGAGGTGCTCCAAGGTCAATTTTGTTTCTCCAATTTTCATAGGACTCTATAGACTGTGCAAGTCTCGCGCGTATTCGAACATTGGGATCCGTTAAAGCACGTGAGTTTGTTTCTTTCACGCGTTAAAGCAATGTACGTGGGACCACAGTGGTCCCAAAAATGTTCGAATAGGCGCGAGACTTGCACGGTCTATCGGGAAAAAAATCGCATCACAAGAAATGAATTTGACCTTGGAGCCCCTCTCAAGTTTCTATTTTCTCACGATCCAATACTGCTTGAGATTCTTTGTAAGCTCCAATCCGTTTGAGAAAACAGCTTCTGCTCAGAACCCTTGACCCCAAAATTAATTCAACAAATTGAATTAAAATGAGTGGTTCAATACAACAAAAGCCCCACCCCCCCAAAAAAAACAGTATATGTCTGAGCTCCCTATTTGCCCCCCCCCCCCCAAATGAAAATGTCTAGTTACACCACTGCTCTCCATCCATCAACATTATGTGGTGTACTACAAACACAAAATGTTGGACTTGTGATTATACCTATGCCTGCTCCCTTGTCAAGCACAATCTGTTTACTGGTGTAGCAGTCCTCATCAGTCTAATTTACCTACAGTCATAAATTAACCTACCTCCATGAAAAAAAAAAAATCAAAATAAGTTTTGAAAACATTGCTACTTACATCTCAGAGAATCCAGCTGACTTGAGCATAGAGTGATCACTTTTTATCGCTGATCCTTCTTAGTCCAGTTGTAATGTCAAACTGGCAACAAACAGCATGAATATTGTTAGCCTATAAACCAGTGGAGTGATTTTTATCAGGACGTGGTATATCAACCAACAAAACTAACGTAATTTTCACATAGGCGGCCACATCATTCATTTTTATGCAAATACAAACTTGTTTTCGTCTTAACAAAAGGAACATGTAGAAAGCCCAGTAAATTCAGAAAACTAATTAGTGTTAGTTTATTTTGCACCAGGCTTATGCTGGTACCGATTATTTTAATTAACTATTTATATGCATATGTACATAATAACCCGTGTTGCCCTATAAGGGCAACAGGTTTAAATCTTTGGAAACATTCCTGAAGAAGGGCGTCTTAGAACGGGAATGGGGAGGGGTGGGGAGTGGTGAAGGCTGTGGTTGAAAATACTTTGATCTTGACAAAATGATGAGGTTTAATGACAATGTTTGAGTCCATCCTTCGTTACACATGTAGGCATTGTAGGATTTAAGCTAGGTTTTTATTTCAACTTTGCTCTTTTCACCTGTATTTTAATCTGTTGTAATTAAAAGCCATGTCCATAAAAAATATCAATTAACTTATAATTAAATTTTGAGGCGGAACTAGTCGGCTGACAGTAGTTACAGCTGGGGTTAACAACATTGAGAGGGTGGGGGGGGGGGGGGGGGGGTTTAACTACTGTCACATGGCCCAAGTGTTTTGGCCGGAATTGTAGGTGTGTTATATCTTACTTCTAGGACGATTCTCATCAAAGCCTGTTCAGCATCTAGATGAGGCACAAGAGCATTGGATGCCAGACAAACCCCATTCCTTAGTGGTAAGTGTGACTGGGTTAATTTACGTGTCTAGAAAATATAGGCATTTGCCCGTGGTCTCCTCCTCAAATTGTACCCCGCTGGAATCCCTGGTACCGCTCCCACCACAGCCCGCCTTTCCAATGCTGCTGCTTTGAGTTCAGTGGTATCACAAACTGACCATTCTCAGATGTTGTCCACCCAGTGCATCTTTGGTCGGCCCACGGAAAGTGATTTATACAAATCTCAAAATAGAAAAGTACAAACTGGTACTGGAATACTCTGACAAGGCAGAGTTTTCCCAAGAAAGAACACCCTATACCCAAGATGGTTCAACGCTCCGTCTACAATTTGTACATAAAATACTTTTACTGCAAAAAAAGAAGAAAGAAAACAAAATGTCACACGATAAAATCAAACATAAAACATTAAACAAAAAAACATAAAACATTAAACAAAAAAACATTAAACAAAAAAGTGGTGGTTCTGGGAAGAACCAGATATAGTAAGTCTCGACCGTCTGGACCAGTGTGTTCTGTTTGTCTTGAAGAGAATGCTTGGCTGCTGTGATGCAATGGCTTTAACACAAAATAACAAAGGGTGACAATTTCTTTTTTCGTTTTCTTTAATTGTTTAATTCCACACAGTACATGTAATATCCATTTTGTTGCGATACAACCCGCCCCAAATCTTGCAAAAATATAACTGTGTGATGAACATCGACCCCCGAATGTAAAAAAATATGCAGATTGTTACAAAACCGACTTGAGGGGGGGTTGGTAAATCACAATGGCATGACAGAAGGGGACGTGATGTAACACTAACAGTGTGCATAACTAATAATTCTATTCAAAATAAAGACTCTCTTGGCAAACGTAGTTATCACATTTTTGACACCATTTTTTTAATAATCTGGAATAAAGTCATTATCTGAGGACAGAGCCAAGTACCAGACTACACCTTAAGCAGTGTGTGCATGGTTGATACCAGTTAGATTACACGTACCCTGACTATAATTTGCCCACCCCCTTGCCCCCCCCCCCAAAAAAAAGGACAGACTTGGAAGCAGCATGGTGGTTTTGCAAGGCTTTTTTTGTGGATAGTTCTGGAGTATTTACCCCCCCCCCCCTGCTTTAAACTAATTTTACACAGATTGGCTCCACAGAGTATGACATTGCCCATTGAAACTTCAACACTCTGGCTCTGAATTCTCACCAGAAACTTGAAGTTACAGGCTTGCCATTATTGTCGAATGTCTTTAGAAAGACTCAAGGTCTCAAAGATGCAAACTTCTCATCAGGGCAATGCAAGAAGGAAGAAGAAGAACACACAAAAAAACCACCCCCAAACTTTAATTTCAATTTCCAAATATTTTCTTGTCCAGTAAAAGTGTTTCTCTTGCGGTTTCCAGCCTGTAAAAATAAATTGTCTTGTGTGACAATGCCTTTAGAACTTCCCTTGGAGGAATGAAATTGGGTTGAGTTACGCAAAAAACATATACCAGTTTGGAACTAGAAGTACACGTAAAAGTCATGCTCATGTACGGATGACTGAAATTGACTTGCCAACATTAGTCAACAGAAGGCGACAAACAGGTTTTAAATAGGCATGTTTAGAAATTCCCGACATTTGCATGTGCCAAAGACCCGAGCATTGTTTCACCGGGTATCTATTTGAAGAACATTTTCACTGCTTTATTTTAAGCATTTCTTAGAAATGTTTGCACTATTCCAAAAACCAGTTGTATTCGACCCCTTTTCGAATAAATCAATAATGTGAATACAGCAAGATTACCTCTTTTTAGAGAAACCATCACACGCTTGTGGAAATACCTACCTACTCCCCCTCCCCCCCCCCCCACCCAGATAAAAAACAAAACCAATTTCTTCTTTTCGAAAATATGAATTAAATCTAAATGGAATTGTAACATAAATAGAAAATGCATCCTCTATAAGAGATGTCTAAAATTAAAGATTGTGTGACATAAAGTTTCCTCCAATTTACCCAAATCAAGCTGACGGGGAGGTGTTTGGTTTTTGTGCTTCTCTCTTTTGGGCAAAAACAGCATACAGTACCTTTCCCTTTAATCATTAATACACTGTATAGTTAAACACTCGAGTCAATAGAATTTAAAAACCTGTCACAACGATTGTTCTCTCTACATCTTAACACCCTCGGGCTTTATAAACAATACAACAGTGAACAGCTTTGATTAAGAATAACTTACGTAATTGTCAGAATAATTATTAATCATATACTTTTTTTTTTTGCACACATTAATTTATACTGGATGTACATTTACAAACCTCACAATCTATGGTACATTTTTTCCTTTTGTCGTTTATACGAAGCTATGTTACAATTTCACAGGATAAAATTCTTCAACTCAATTGCTGTGTAGCCTGCTACAACAGACTCTGTTGTTTAAATACATACATTCATGTACACTATATACAGTGTTGTACAGACAGTGAGTTTTACGCGTACAGTCTGCCAGAAAATAAAACCCTATTCTCGCGGCTTTTGTGTGGGGTGGAAGTGTGCCATGGTCCTCCAGCCAGGCCTGGAATTACATCTGTGGAGGGCAAGTCCACTTTTCCTGAGTAAAGGGCACTTCCATTAGGAAAAACAGAACATCAAACAGGAACAACTTAAAGGGGGTGAACATGGCCAAGAGTGCGGGACAGCGAAGGTTTTGGCCTCTGCAAAAATTCCAGGCCTGCATTGGGTTTTGTGCCTTTGGACCAAACGAAGTATTTCCCAATGATTTCTGCGCATCACATTTGAAAAGCTCTTATTTATGAGTAAATGGCACGGGTCAAGCTTCCTTCCCATTATAATATGCTGTTACCTTTCAGAGGGGTGGTGGAACAACAGCCACTCCCCCCTGGATTTAAGTAATTCCTATTAAATCTGAAGTTACAATGAGTGTTTGCAAATCAACTTGCGAGTTGCTGTTGTTTTAAACCTACTCTTAAGAATACTTCAAGACCATTTCAGACATTAAAAAATTATTTGTTCAAACTTCTCCACCCCCAATTCCCTTCCCACTCTTCTCCCTACCCCCCCCACAAATTGACAACTTTGGTATTTTTTAAATTTTATATAAACAGTTCCCCTGCATTTGTTTCCAATCGGAGAAACAAACTTTACACATACGTAAAAACTTAATGTTTTGTTTTGTTTATAATGATCTTAATTGAATACTGTTCTTATATTAAGTGTCTTATTAAAATATACATGATTAATGTACATCTACATGTACAACACCATTACACAAACTGACAGTTGCGCCTTAAATACAAAACAGAACAGTAAAAACTCTACACATAGAGGCATACAAACCTTCCAATGCAAAAAACACACACAGATCTGCAATATAGCGTTACCAAGTATTTTCCACTATTTCTAACATAAACGCATTTCAAATTTTGTATGCACATGTATGTATGAGGTCGTGTAAATTTTTCACAAAAAAAAAATTGTAAACACCTGTAAATGGTACAACACCGGTATTCGGAAGTGAACAAATGATATTTAACATTTATTACCGATATAGCATACCATGTAGATAAGTTGGACAGATTTCTAACCAAACCCCACTTCACACATATGACTGTAATGATTTACAGAAAGCCTGTGGATATATGCACTGGGTTTGTTCTCATTTTTGGGATTGCAATTGCGCAACAAAAGCTCTGGGTTTGTCTTCACATACATGTATCAGGGGTGACGGTCATAGCTGACCAAAGATTATAGACCGCCGGAGGCACAACGTGAGGAACTCGGGCTGAAATGAGAAACGTTCACTGGACGCCATTTCAGCAAGCAACTCCTTTGATCATCAGTGCAAACGATGGACATTGCTATCAATGATATAACAACACATTGATTGCTGAAATGATGCCTGCGCGCATTTCACGCTCCAACAATAGATAGAGCTCCAGTTCCCCATCGTGCGCCTTCGGCCCTCTGTAATCTTTGTTGCTGACCAAAACGTCTGAACCTGGGATCTAAGAGGTATGTTGAAATGATGGCATTGAAAGCAAGGAGCTTTCATGAACATTATTCTCAGCATTTATAGAGGTAGACAACAGAGCATGATTTTCTATGTATCTAAAAAACCAAAACGGCTACTTTTTCCCACCCGGCAGACATAAAAACGTATGAGTTCAGTTAGAAGTCTGAAATTTCTCGCCCCTGATCTATGTTTGGCAAAGACTTGAGGTCAAATTAAAAATGGCAAATTCAGTCATAAGATTTGGCTTCAAACTCAGAACTGAGAACAAGGAAAAGTCATTTCACTGCAGCCCAAATTTGGACGTCAACACATGGATTTAGAATTGGGAGTTTAGGTTCAGTTACACACAGACCCAGTGTAGCTTTGGGAGCAGGAAATGACAAAATACCTGAACGTGTGACTGGTTGGCCAGAATGATTTATTGACTTGATGCCTCGCCTGAACTAGTGTCTATGGCTAGCGCTAAGAGAACCTTATGCTTCAGTGCATGTTAATGTGGTGATCCAGTTGTAGCCGTTATAGCCAAAAATTTGGAAACCCGAAATTCGGAATGATACAAAAAAAAAAAATGTCTGCTGCATTATGCAGGTTGACACAAACACTTTGTAAAAAAATTATATGGCTTAAATTTACACCAGTGCAAGTAAAATGTAAATCTTACACATCGTTGTCGAGTAATATTGCAAAGTGAAAGACAGACCAAATACATACATGTACATCAAGAAAAAAACAGTTTCTTCTTTTTTAACCACTACTCAACAAATCAGCATCTGGAAATTTTAAGTACAAATTTGGCCTAAGAAAGCTTAACTTCTCGTCTACTTTTAAAAAGAAAAAACCCCCCCAACAAATCAGTTAAAATAGCCATACTCTCAGCAAGATGAAAAAACATATATCGAGAGTGGCTTGCTTCTGTGGCAAAAAAAAAAAAATCTCTTGGCAAGACTCAATACATCAATTTGGGGATTTATATATCTTCCAAACTTCAGGGCCCATTTCCATACAGCTGTTAACCACACAAATTTGCTTAGCACAGACCAACTTTGCTTAGCAAAAACAGGTTAACAACCAACTACCAATTGATTTATATTGCTTGTGACTGGTTCTCTGTAAAAACTTGCTGAGCACTATCTTCTGCTTTAGCTGCTCTATAAACTTGGGATCATTATTTTAATTTATTACAAACTCCCTTTTAGTTTTTATTACCCGTTTGACGTCCGCTTAACTTTAATTTAACCAAGCTATTATAACATTACATAAAGAGGTATACAGAACAAGTTAGTTCAAAGATAACGTAACCAGTAAGCTTTATCTTTAACTTCACAGACTATTTAGTTGACTTAATTTGTTTGGGACAAATGTTGACTGGAGGACATCAGTTTGGTTTGACTGAGAACTTGGGGGGGGGGGTGGGGCTGCAAACTGGGGTGAGGGGGTGAGACACTAGGTGGCAGTAGATACAACATGTCAATTTCAAGTTGTCTACGAAGGTCTGAGCATGCTGCCACTTTGCTTCTATGGGTCTCACTTTGGTTCCAAAAGCACATTTATGTAGTGAGCCAGACAACTACAAGCGCAGTGAGCCAGTCCACTACAAGCACAGTGAGCCAGTCCACTTCAAGTGCAGTGCGCCAGTCCACTACAAGTGCAGTGAGCCAGTCCACTACAAGTGCAGTGCGCCAGTCCACTACAAGCGCAGTGAGCCAATCCACTACAAGCGCAGTGAGCCAGTCCACTACAAGCGCAGTGCGCCAGACCACTACAAGCGCAGTGCGCCAGACCACTACAAGCGCAGTGAGCCAGTCCACTACAAGTGCAGTGCGCCAGTCCACTACAAGCGCAGTGAGCCAATCCACTACAAGCGCAGTGAGCCAGTCCACTACAAGCGCAGTGAGCCAGTCCACTACAAGTGCAGTGCGCCAGTCCACTACAAGCGCAGTGAGCCAATCCACTACAAGCGCAGTGAGCCAGTCCACTACAAGCGCAGTGAGCCAGTCCACTACAAGCGCAGTCAAACTTGCTCAAAACTGTTATAATGAATATAAAAAATGAATAAAACAGAGAAACCCGACATCTGAACCAGCAGACTTGGGTTATAAACATGGGGTTACTTTTTTTTAAAGTTCAAAATTAAATAAAAGAATTTACCACCCATGAATTTGATCTCCCGCTTCATGTTATGGCCAATATCATACTGACAATCTCCAGTTCCATTCAAAACAAATTCAAGTCAAGAGGTATTGGAACATTTGGAACATTTCACACCAAGTGCTCACAGAGCAAACGTATACTGTACTCGCTGAAATCAGAAATCTGTCACTTATTGTTCCAATCGGAATGTTCCAGTTAGAACTGCTGCTATTCCTGATGAAAACACATCAGAGAGTTCAAGTGTTCTACTCAGAACACACTCAGAACACACAGATTTCCAGTGTTCTAGTAGGAACACAGTGTTCTGTTTTTCTCCTCTGAAGACAGTTTTCTTCTCAGAACACCAGTGTTCTCCTCAGAACACCAGTGTTCTCCTCAGAACACCAGTGTTCTCCTCAGAACACCAGTGTTCTCCTCAGAACAGCCAGTGTTCTCCTAGGATAACACCTTGTGTTCCAGTGTGACTGCTACTTAGAACACACATGTTCAGAGCATACAGTGGTTCCAGCTAGAATCCCACATGGAACACACATTGTTCTGAAATCAATGGCATTACTCCACCTCATGAAATATTCCATGAAAATAGAAAACCTAGTTCAGGTTTTCCTGTCTTGCTGTCAGGAAAGCAACAAGATCTGCCATTAAACACTCTTTTTTTTCTCAGTCACTTGTTCAGGGACTAATCATCGTTTGCAAATGCTTCCCTGAATCAAGATGGAGGGTGAAAGCAACAGGTAGACAAGCTTTTGTGGGGATTACAAAGTTTCACTCTGTGCAAGGGCAATCACAAACATTTCTTTAAAAACAAGATATAATATTTTTTCCCTCCATTATAGAATATACTTTTCATTTGGCTATACATGCTTACACTTAAAAAAACAAACATTTCTGCATCTAGAAAACTTAAGCTTACAGTCACACCCTAAGTGCACCTTCTTTGTATGGGCTTTTTTTTTATAATCTACTCCAGACTGAGGAAAATTCCTGAGGGGGGGTGGGGTGGCTGTTACTAGTCTTGCTCATCACATCTTTACAAAAGTTAATATTTTAACATGGATATGTTGATCTCAAAGTTGAAACCCTTCTTGAAGCCATAAGAATAAAATAAAAACGGGAGCATTTTTTCTTTCTTTTTAGATGTCAGTAAAAAGTTTCAAAGTAGGCAACCTAAATTGGTAACACCAACATCAACCGATGTCAATTTGACCAACTACTTAATGGCAGAAATTCATTTTCTTTCAGGTGTTTAAAATGTTGGGTGTAAGTTTTCCCTTTTACTGGGAATGTTGTGGAAAAAAATAAACATTTATAAAAAAGAAGAAAAAAATAACAAAGATAAAAAAACAAAAACTGGCATTTGTTTCAGAACGTTCGTGTGGTCCAACAGTACAAATGCAGTGAATTTCATGGACAATGAGCACACACTATCTAATGCATTCATCGGTTTACAGATTAGGTTACACGACGTACAATCTCTAATGGAAAGCGGAGGAAGAGTTTTCTGGATTGCAGCTACATGTACCTTACCTAAAACAAACCTACCACCATTTATTTGCATCATATACGAGTACCATCAGTTCAAAGGGGCCAGGCAAACTACGTAATACTTCTTTAAACACTCTAAAAACCTTTCGCTTTTTTTTAAAAACCTACTTTTTTTGTAGCATGATATGAATGTCTACAACAACATCGAATTTCTACACGTCTGTCACAGCAATCTTTTGTAGTCATGCCTAATCCCTTTAAACCATGTCCATCATTGTCAAATGAGCCGGCAACAGCTACTATCTGATTTCCCCCCCGGTTTAAGAGGCGGCTCGCTGACCTCAGTGCTCCCGATGCGGTTGCGTTTCTTCCGGATCTCCTTGTTGCGTGTCTTGCTAGGCCTCGTCGCCACGTTGCTGTTCAGATCGGCGTTTTGCTTCCCGCTCAGGTTGGTGCTGTCCCGCTTGAGGTGCTTCTTGACCGGTGAGCCGTTCTGGAGGTTGCTCTTGTCGGAATCTTTGGGGATGATGTAGAGGTTGCTGTCCGAGCAGCTCAGATTGTCTTTCTTGGACCACGTCTTGGCCGAGTCGGAGGCCTGATCGTCAGAGTCACTGGGTGTTGTGTTGTTGGGATCAATGGCAAACTTTCCTATACTGTACGAGCTGGAGGAATTGGAGGAGTTCACACTTAAATTACTCTGCTTTAGACTTTCTCTAAGTTCGTTGCTCTTCTTCCTTTCGTAGTTGCTGCCGTTACCGACGTTACCACTGTTATTATCGCCACCATTGCTACCTCCAGAGCTGTTTGATCCACTGTTCTTTCCCCCACCTCCACACCCGCCTGCGTTGTTACCGGCCCCACTGCTGCTTCCCCCACTGGGCGGGCCGTCCTTACTGCCCCGTCGCTGGCCCTTGTGTGGAATGTCAAACTTCTCCGATCGGCGTCGGGTCTCCGTGTCGTCGTCGCTGGCGTCTGAGGAGCTGTACCCACCCCGGGAGGACACCTTGGTACTGCTCTTGATCTGGTGGGTCATGTCTTTGGTCGGTACAGTCTTACGGTGCCGTATTTGGCGATTTATGAGGAGCCGGTCGAGCCCTCCGGACTTTTCATCATCCGTCTCCTGCTCGTCTGTGAATAGTAAAGAAATATACAAGACAGAGCTTATCAAATGCGTTCCTCTGTAACCCTATTCTCTTCCTTAAACTTACACTTGTCATCCAAAAAACAGATAGTTGTTGGTTGGACGGTGCCTACAGTCAAGTAGAGTACACACTAGGGATATAAGTTGCATACATCATTATGCCGCCCCAGTAACCGCTGCATTTAGTGTTTCTATTTAGTCTCCTTATTAGGCAACAAATAATTCGCACATGTGGCACAATTCCACTATAAGCCATGCCCACTTCACGCAAACTGGCTCCATAACAGGAGTTACATTTAGCTAGTTTCTCTTTTATGGTTTTTGAAAGCAAAGTTTTACAGTCTGACTTGGCCTTTACTCTGTGTTTTTTGAAGACTAAAGCCCTCTCAGAGTTATAAGTTCGTATCATAAGAAATGCCTTTGAGCAGTGACATGGGTGATTTTGGGGCGGTAAAATTACACACCAACAGATGCAAGCTTTGGACGTAGCAAAAACTTCTGGAGTGCAGCAGACACGCAGATGTGACTTACCAGCAGGACACAGAGCTCAATCAAAGCAGGCAGGAAAATAAATGGGCTGGCCTCTTTCACATTATCAAAGACAACGAATGTAAAAAAGAAATGTATTTCAAATAGGGTCGTCGTCTTGCAATAACAAGCAAGGCACATGCATGCTACTTTCATACAGAGGAGAGCGTTTTTGCTAGGCTCTGCATACCTTAAATATTATCAACAGAGGAGACTGAGAAGGGGAGGGTGGCAGGGATTAACCAAACCCCCAAGGCCACCAAAAAAAAAGAAAGAAAAAAGAAGATTGTTAGATGTAGTTTCGCACACATGTCAAAATGAATGCAAGCTTCAATGTTCCCAAAAGCCCATATGCATGTCCCAATGCGCGTGATCTGTGCGTAAAGGATTCTTGGTGAAATCCAAGTCCAAGCAACACAGCAACCACCATGGCACGTTGATTTTTGAAGCAATGCGGTACACAACCATAAAACCTGGCATAGTTAGCCTACATGTAAACTACAGCATGGCATCCAAATTGGCAGCTTGATTTTGTCCAGGTATTGACCCAACTCACCTGACGTCACCTTACAACAAATTTAACTTCTGCCTGACTTTGAGAGTCCGATTCCCTGTGTGGTACTACTGGGCAGGATGCATTTTTTTGTGATGCGTGTTCACACAACTTTAGGGGCCATTCAAAATTTTCAATGTTTAAAAATTTCGACTTTTTTTCCAAAGTTTTTTGACCCACCCACCCACCCACCCCTAATTTTGATTATAAAATATTGATTTGTTATGCAGTATTAAAAATAAAACTACATGTGGTTTGCATTGTGCATGTACTTGCATATAGTACTTTTACTTGTGCGCGCTGCATGGATGTTAACAATGCACATTCAGGCCTCGCACCGGACCGCAGGCCCAGTTATTTTAGCCCTGGGCTAAAACTTTCATCAACTTTTGTTGTGACCAAAACCCGTGAAGATCGGTGCCAAGTTCAGAGGCCAGCTATGCGTTAGATTTTTCAACCCCCCTAAAAAATATTTTGTTTTACTCCGAAATTAACAGAATCGCCGCCCGAAAAAAAAACTTGCTCCGGGGAAGAAAAAAAAATAGGCTAAATACAAAATTGTGCAGAATTTTTTTTTGTGGAGGATTTTTTTTTCAAAATGCAAGAAAAACCTCTCCAGTATACTTCAAACTCACATAAGGTACACAGGAGATGTTGCTGGTTAATGTGGAGGTACGATTGTGTCAGATTATTTCCCCCAAGAAAATTAATTTCCGGCTAAAATGATGTGCAAAATCCTCCGCTCATGACTTCTACCTGTTGTGTTGAGTCTATGACGTGGGGCGCATTCAACAAATTTGCTAATCGGATTGGGACAAACTTGTGCGCAATTCGCGTTTTGCGCTCTGCTGAATTGCCGAATTGTCAGCTGAATCTGGTGAGAGAGCAAAAGCGTGCGCAATCTGCAAATTCGCACTCTGTTTGTATGCCAGCCCAAGTTGATAATTCTGAAAAACTGCGTGCAATCTGAAGATTGTGCATTATTATATTATTTTGTTTTCCCTGTCTGGCCCAAAGCGTGAGAAAATGGTTGCGGTGCGTGAAAGCATGAGACTTGCTTGGTCTGTGGTCGCTACCTCCATGGAAAATCACACTCGCATTTGACATGTTTATTGTGGTTGGAAAGTTATGGATTCCAGTCAACTCGACCACCGCTAGCCAACTCGTTTCCGACCAACTCGACCGTTTACCAACTCGATCAGTGTACTAACTCGACCGTTGTAACTCGTCTGTTGTCCAACACGTTCGTTGTCCAACTCGACCGCTGCAAGTAAAATAGAAAACTCAACTCGTCCATTGTGCCGAATCGCCGTACCCCTAATGGTGTTTCACATAATGGGCCACGCACATGGTGTTTCACATAATAGTGAGTCACGCTGTACAGTTTATAATGTACTTGTACACATTGTACCTCTGGTCATCACGCACATATAGGAACGCTGGTACGCAGGCAAGTCAAACGATCTAGCTTTTTTCCGTTTTTTTAATTTTTTTTTTTTATTTTTATGAAAAGTGAATTTCGATTAATAATTATTTGAAAAAGAGGCTTTTGACCCACCCACCCACTAATTCGAAAAAAAAAATCGAAATTTTAAAACATTGAAAATTTTGAATGGCCCCTTACAGATTGTTTTTTTTGGGGTCCTGCTATTGTTATGTTCTTCCCTTTTCTAACTACTCTATGGGGTCCAAGTTGAACATTTCAGGAAAACTTAGTGGGTTCCATTGTTCCATTGTGTAAAAGACCCCCGACAAGGGCCGTCCTGTAAGCCCAGTTAGACACGCACCATGTCCTTACAAGCACTCAAGACTCTGAAAATGGCAGACGTCGGGTGGTCAATACACGCTTTGAATGGATGGGACTTGACTGAATTCAGATTCTTGCCAGCTGAATTGTTAGGACTCATAATGTTACAGGACATGCATTACAAAAACAATAATCAAGTGAAGGACCGACATCCCATGCCAGGGCTGATGAGAAACTAGCAACTTCCATTAACCTAATGCCAACATATGCACACAGACTTCAGCCTATACGGGGGAGAACCAAAAAAAAAAAGACAGAATTTTCTTCAGAGCATTCTCAAATGATCAATTCTGGACGCCATTGAGAATGGCACATTGGATTTAGAATTGCCCACATTGTGTTTTACATTGTAACGTGAACCTGCATGGCATTTGTATACATAATGTGTAACCAATAGCAGGACGCATAATGAGAGATCAAGATGGATGAGTGTAGACTGTTTACAATTGAGTCCACATACCCGTCTAATGTACTTTAATTAGCTCTAAACTCATCAAAATGAGACAGCTTGTTTAGATAAAATCTTTCGCGACTGTCCAACTGGTTCCGTTTATTGAAGGAGACCGACCCACCATACTGAAGACTTCAACAGTTTGGGTGGCGCAATTATCATGTGAGAATTTGTGCAACAGAGAAAATCTTAGCTTGAGGGAGGTGAAGGTATTGATCACGTCTGAGCAATTTCTAACACAGCATATTTCTATTTAGCACAATCTGCATTTTTTTGCAGCAGCTTTGAACCACTTCACATCTGATGTTTTCCAACGCCCCGAATTGTCTAAGCGCCCTCTACTTTCTGCAGTTCGTTGGATGGCTGGCGTGTATAGTTCAACCTGACATTCCATTGTGTAGCGTGCAGAGGCGTGCACAAATCGGAGCTACACTCCGGCCCGCTGAACCATGACCGCAGGCACTCTGTGAAACAAGTTGCCTGTGTACTCGCGACCCGCCACAGCACCTCACCACACGTGGCATGTTGACACGACTCATGCCAGACACGGATAGAAACTTGATTGCCAGTTTATGAGAACCGCGGCTGCGTGTTGCTAAAGAGTTCTGCGCGCTCTGTGCGACCTTGGAAGTAATAATAATAATAATACGCAGGCATTTGTAGAGTGCCTATTCCAAAGGTTGCAAAGCGCTAGGATGTGTCCAACAGAGGTCGAAAAATCAAGATCAAAGATGGCCGCAACATAAGAATCACTGTCAACGAAACAAGTGGGTCTTTAGCAATTTCTTGAAAGATTCAAGATGTGGTTACAAAACTTTAAAACTTAAAAAGAAAAGAAAAAAAAAACAATAGAGGGAGTTTTAAAAAAGGATAAGCTGCAGGAGTTAAATGAAATGCGTTTGTATACTAAAGCACACAGGCCAGCAAGCTACTACCAATAGCGGGCACATAAAAGAGTCTAGAAATTTAACCCCAAGTTTTTGCTGCACCATCTTTTTTTCTCAGACAGATTCTTGGCTTACCTTCCTTGATGAAGGTGCTCAGATTTCTGAGAAAGCAAGGCCCATTTTCATGGAGATGCTTAAGCACAAAAAATAGCTAAGCACAACACAATTAGGCTTTCCAAAATAAGATTACCAGCCTAAATAGCATGTCATAATCTGTCACTGGTATCCTGCTCACACTTGCTTTAGCAGAACATTTTTAAGCACTACATACTTTCTGCCCAAGTGACCTTAATTAAATTGGGCCCAGTACATTATATGTCTATTTATAGTTTTTATTCATTTTGTGTGTGTTTTTTTTTTACCAACATGTGGCAGCGGACTTACTAGCTAAATTTCCATTGTTTTCTATCCCCAAAAGTCTCCCATTATAATGCTTATTTCTACTGCCTGTCCAGGCAAAAGGAATAAACATAGGATCAACCACACAGTTGTTATATCAAATGGTATTATTTCTCTGCACTTACTGACAGTACCAAAATTAATACCAGATTTTTCCTTAAAAATTGAAAAACTTTTGACATGTCTTTATAACAACTACTGCCCATGCTTTAATGGAGAGAGTGATGAAAGAATAGTTATTTTGCAGCTCTAAAAGTAGTGTTTTGCTCAGCTCAACAAAATACTCAACATGCCTGACTGAGGAAAAGTAATGGGATGTTATGGAATGGATTTAGACATTTACATGGTCATCAGGCGGCATGCAACAATACGCTATCGTAGTGGTTCACGTCATTGCAAAGAATTTTATAACAATTCTATATTCTGTGCATTTCTTTGCTGCTGCTTCCTTCTAGTCTTCGAAGGGCGAGTCTATTTTGGCCAGAAAAAAAACTGGTTAAGACTTTTCATCTCCTCCCACCACTCCGAGTCAACAGGAAGAAAAGGTCAATACAAGCTGCACACGTAGCTTCCGCCTGTCTCTTTCTTGAAGTGAGCCCCCCCCCCCCCCCCCGAAGAGCCTGCGACGTCATCCACACTACGACAGCATATTACCAAAACAAAAATTCCCCCATTCAACCACCCTGCGTTCTCATATACAATGTACACACCTTCTTCCTCCGTTATTTGGTTCAAGACAGTTGGGTTAAGCCTGGTGCTTTGGGTCGGCCGGGCACTGGTCCCCTGTGGTCGCCGGTTGTTCCCCCACGACCCGTCCGAGGGCGAGACCAGGGGCTCCATGGATGCTTCCATTTCGTCGGCAATGTGCTGGAACTCTTCTTCCTGGTTTTTGACAAAGTGTTGGTGGTGACCGTCAAATTTTACGGGAGAGAGCGGGGTGAAACAAAGCATGGGAGCGTGGAAATGAAAAACGTGTCCGTGTGATAGTATGACCCTTAAAAAAAAAATTGTTCTTTCACAGTCTACAGATGTAAAAAGTCTGTTTCAAATTTCTCAAGTTCAAATTTTAAAACTCCTTGAAAAAAAAAACCCCAAAAATTTAAGTCTGGTTGGATCTCCTTAATAATTTGACAATAATTACTTAATGTCTGATTTGGGATCTAAACTTAACATTTCTAATTTCCAGACCCTTCACCTAAGTTCCTGATTATTTACAAACTGTACGAGGATGTCCTGGAAAAAAAAAGCTCTTGATGACTGTTTCCTAAAGTTCTTTTCTACTCTAAGGGGTTACAAGGGGATGCTATCTAAATAAGCTGCTTAATAAAAGCAAGACTGGGGAATGGGGGGAGGGGGGATAATGAAAGCATGCTATTGCCTATAAACCAAGCAACGAACATAGCAGCGTTAGATACAACAGACATTGTTATCTGTGGGTAACAGCAGAGGGGGATGGGGTTAACATACTTCTAGAGATTTGAGTCCTTCCTTCACAATGCTGCGTCCGTGACGCGGGTGGATAGTCAGGTGCTCCCTCTCCATCCGATGGCGCCGGGGGCTGTAGGAGACCTCCTCCTCGGAGTTGGAGCGAGCCATGGCGGCGGCCGCAGCGACCGGTGGGAGAGGTATGGCGATGGGTTTGGAGGGGGTGCCACTAAGTGGAGAGCAAAGGTGCCCGATGTTATTGTTGATGGGCTTGTCCAGGGACAGGTGCTCAGGGTGAGATGTTCTGAGGTTAGAAAAAGAGATGACAGCACAATGGTGTTAGCATACAATTGAAAACAAATTTATTTAGAATTTTCACAACAAATGAACAAGGATGAAGGATGCTGACAAGATGCCTGGAAACCTTCAAGTAAAGATAATGATCTTTTAGTTACATTAACATTGTTTGTACTTGATGGTCCTTTTTTTTTGTTTACAGTTGGTCTTTGAACATTTTACAATTAAAGCTTAACTGTTAAAGAAACTGTTAACCGAAAGAATTATTTTTACTGCCTTCCGTTCATCACTTGTTTCATGAGACCTTTAGGCTTCATGATTTCCTCGGTTTCGTGGCATCAAATAATATTCCAAACAAATTCTCGTGAGAGCGTTACCTTGGAGAGAGAGCCAATGAGGCGAGTTGGGGTTGGACAGCCGAGCGCCTCCTTAGCGTGTTGTCCTCGGGGGTGAGGTCTCCCACTTGCTTCTTGAGTTTCCTCTCGGCAAGAAGAAAGTAGGTGGCAGTGATGTGATCATAGCTGTCGCTCTCCAATGATCTGCTCGACAAAACAGGGGTACAACAATGAAGGTTAAATGCGGGTCACAAGTTTGCCTATTAACAGGGCCCCACTTTCATAGAGCTGCCTGTAAGCACAAAACTAGCCGAGCACAACAAAAGCATGCTTACCAGAAAAAGGTTACCAGCTAAAATACCATTTTACAGGTAGCATTTGTGGCTGGTATCCTGGTTTTTGCTGCTTAGCAGAGGTTTTTTTTAAGCAATATATTCTGCTGAAGCAGCTCAATGAAATTGCGCTCAGGTCAGTGAATACTGTACCAAATCTTGAAAGTGAGATGCGATTTCAACTTGTTTACAGTTCATTGAATATGTGCATTTGCAATTGTGTCTACCCTAAAATGTTTTTGAGGTGTTTCCAATAACCTTACTCATCATTGCTAAAGTAGTTAAATTGTTATTTAAAATGGTATTATATCTCTGCACATTTTTGTGACAGTACAAAAATTAATACACGATTTTCCCCTAAAAAATGACATTTTTTTAAATTTACTGTTTCTATAGTAACAACTGCCCATTCTTTAGTGAAGAGAATAATGAGAGCATAGTTATTTTGCAACTCTAAAAGTATAGTTTTAACCAGCTCATTATGCTTCTTAACAGAAAAAAAAGGAAAAAAATCAACACGCCCGAGGAAAAGTAATGGGATATTATGGAATGGATTTATGGAAATTGTTTAGAGCGTCGTTCAAAGCAAGTTGTACAAAACCTTGAAAGTGAGAATCCATTTCACCTTGTTTATGTTAGACTGAATACACTTGCAATTGTATCCACACCAAACTGTTTTTGAGCTGTTTCCAATGACATTATTGATACAGTAAGATTATCATTTCTTCTCTTAATTTTCCCTTTGTCTGTTTTGTCCAAACATCCTTTGTTTCCCTAAAAGTCCTGGCTTAATCTGACAAACTAAATTCTTGTCATTTGCATCTGACTAAACTGTGCATGTGGAGCATTGTGTATCATAGACTGATGGCCTTGCATTTAGTGGAGTTTTTTTATCCGAGCCTGGCTACCCTTGGTAAAACAGTCAGTTCCTGCCACTGTTTCCTGCAGCGACCTTATTTTTCTGCCAATTTGCAGGGTAACTTCTTAATGAGTTCAGAATGGTTCTGAGTGCCGTATTGCCACACAAAGAGTTGAGATTGCCCCAAACACTTGAATTGTTAAGACCCAGACCCAGTCCACAGTCCATGTACCTGGTATTCCCATTTCCGGCTTCTGCTCTTTTGCAATTCTCTCAGTACAGCTGTGTTTTAAGACCCCATAAAAGCCTGCCCTCTGTTGACTGAATTCACCCAGTGTATAAAACAAAATGTCTCTCTCTCTCTCTCTCTCTCTCATTATGCACGCAGTGCAGATGTCCATGATACTTCACATAATTTATGTGTACAATGTCTGTCTTTCTACTGGAACTACATGTAGGAATGATGCTGTCATCCACATGTGTATCACTAAAACAGGTTGTGCATGTTCAGTATCTGGAAATATTTGTCATCATTTAGATTAAATAAAGAAGATGAAAAATTGCATTTTCTCAAAAGGTCCTCTGGTAAAATAGATGAACATTTCAAATTAGCTTTGGTGCACATGTACATGTACAGCTGCTGAAGATAACTTCGTGCCAACTTCACTCATTCCGGCCTTGTACACCTGTGCACAACTGTATGAGTCAAGGCGACATACTATAAATGCATCATGGCAGGCATTCTATACACTGTATATGGGCAATTTCGCGGTCACTTGCATTACACTGACCACAGCAGTGTTGTAGTCTACACCGCAAAGTCAGCGCCCCAGTCTGAGTCTGAGACCGAGACTTCCCTTCCAAGACCGAGGCCTAACTGTCCGAGCCCTCCCCATCGAGACTGAGGCCGTGTCCGAAACGGCAACTTCGGCTACAGCTAGAGCTAGATCAGCGCGTCTGCCAGTGTTGAAGAATAGGCAGACGCGGGCAATCTAGCCGTAGCTCTAGCCGAAGTCGCCAATTGGGACACAGCCTCACACCAAGACCCCGGGTTATACAAATCTGTGATGTCAACAATAAAACTATTTTCAATCCAATTTTCTTTTTTTTAAAATGGTTTTTTATGCTACATGTAAATCACTGCTTTTTCGTATGATGGCTTCGTTCAGGCTTCATTATGGACTTCACATACATGTATGACGTAGTAACTATGTTGTACGGGGAAAGTTTGACCACGCTGCACTGCCTTCAATAAAAAATATATATATATAAAAAAGCTTGAAAATTAAGCTTTCGTCGATTTGTTGTTCTTTGGGGTTCCTTTTTCTATGTATGTCTTCTTTTTTTTACGATTATGAAATTAAGGTCTCCAAAGGTCTTCTGGACAAGAGACCCCAAGACCCTCAGCTCCACGACCGAGACCATGACCAAATCTTCAAAATTGAGACCTGGAAACAGCCGAAACCTCAACAAGTTGGGTCTCCAGACCTACAACACTGGAATGCAAATACACATGTACCAGAGATGTTTTTTTTTTCTGACTGTTTTTTTAAAACTTACTTCATTCATATTTTTGTGTAGTGATAATAACAAATCTCAACATATCAAGTCACACAAACCATTAAGGAAACATTTCTGACACCTACACGATCAGTGTTAGGTGAGAAAATGTGGAGTTGCGAGTTGCCAGTTGCCAGATGATCAGTCAGTAAATCATTTTGTACTGTACATAAACACTGGGTATTGTCAAAACTCAACGAAGAGTTAGATGTGTACATGTACACATACCAGTAAAAAATAAATAAATTTGCATTTATATTCTTTTATAGGACATGTACATGTACTTATCGGATGAAAGATTTAAAAGATGAGTGTCGTACGACGATGTAGATATGCCATGTCAAAGTTTGTAATTAATAAATAATGAATAAGTTGATAATATACCTGCAACTGTACCCTTGGTGTACTTTTTTCACATGCATTTTATTTAAAATAATGCTCTCTGGAGGTGTGATGTCACTGGTGGAACAAGAGTAGCGCCAACATTTCTTAATTTCTTTCTTTCTTTCTTTGGAAAGGGCATCTCCACTTGAAAAGCTTAAAGTCTATGGAAATATTTCAAAGGGGCTCCAAGGTCAAGATTAGGGTCAACAGAGGCCATGACCTGTTTAACTCCAAGCAAAAAGTAATATAATGTATGCTTAGTAACTTTGTGTACGAGCAAACTTGTGCCCCCCCACATCCAAGCTTAACCATTAACTTACTACCATGGCCTAACTCACAGCTGCTTAAGCAAACAATTTTGATGAATATTTTTCTGCCAAGCAAACATTGAGCAGGAAACCAGTGTATGTGGACTAGTTTTTTTAGCTGGTAACCTCATGCTAGTTAAGTAAACATTATTTTGTGCTTCGCTTCTTTTTGTACTTTTTGTAACTCTATGAAATCAGACCCAGTTGTCTTATCGCGAAAAATATATCCCAGTAACAGATTCTCCACACAGCTCTTGTGTACTGCTCTAATGTGTCCATTTATGCTAAGCAAAACCTATGTGTATCTGCTGAATAACTAAGTGAGCTTAGTACCTCTGCAAAATCTGCATCCCCCTCCTCACTCCAAACTTGACCACTCACTTTGTGACAGTGGACTTATCGCCAAAAAAGTACACATATTAAACCCCAATACCAGTCTCTCCAAGATGCTCTTGTGTACTACATGTACCTCTGAGGTGTCCATTTCTGCTAAGCAAAACCTACGTGTCCCAACAACTTTGTAAGCTCTTTACAACAAGCCCCCCGCCCTCCCATTCCTTGTTGCCCCCACCGAAACTTGAAGCACTCACTTCATGATGGTTGTCCGATCAGCGATGTTCCCCAAAACCAGTTTCTCCACGATGCTCTCATGTACCGCCTCTGTGATGTCGTGCCTGGTGATCAGGGGCTCGCTGATCTTGGCCGCCTTGCCCTGCTTCAACCAGCGACTGTTGAAGATCTGCTCTAAGTTGTGCCTCTTCTCCGGGTCCCTCTGGAGCATACTGTCTATAAGGCTGCGGTCACGGAGGAACAAAAACAAAGATTAAAGGAAATCAATTCAAGCTGGCCCCCATAGATGTACTTCATAAATCCCCCTTGCATCAGGCCGCTATCGACGAGGTCAAACAATGGAAACATGCACGTGTGTACACGCCACACACAACCCTCAGCCAATGATAGGTCTTCCTTTTAGTCATTTGACCTCAGTGAGGGCGCTGTTTCAGCTTGTGTGACATAAGGGTGCACTCCAATAGGGAGAAAACAGAGCGTCGGCTTCATTAATGTTTTGAAGGCCCTCAAAATATTGTATTTTAGACAGATTTGAGAGCCCACTAAAAGGGATACAGCGTAAACATTTTGCCCAATTGTGATCGGGGGGGGGGGGGGGGTGTTGACTTCCAACTTGAGGTATTTTGGATGACAAAGGCTGAAATAAATGGTTTTGTTTGCCGAGAGATGTACATGTGTGTATAGGGACATTTTTCAAGATTGATGCTCAGACGTTTGGAAAATACACCAGTGTAGGGGTGTTTTAATTTGGAAGGAGAATAGCTCGATGGGCCTTGGGACTCTCCATATCAAATTTAGAATAATTTCCCCATTACTGTAAAAAGCTGTGAGACTTCTAAGTATTTTGTGAGTTTTTTTGAATACTTAGCATTTTGCACTCTACATGTAATGCTTTGGGAGTTTATTTTAGTGGGATGCACCCATAACATGCAAGGGATCTCTAGGAGACATGTCAGCGACACTAGGTGGCAGCAGACTGAACTGATAACATCCATGATCCTTCCTTTTAATGTGTGCATGTTCTATGCAAATGATGGAAAATTACCGAGTATGTCTACTGCCACCTAGCATAACTTCTCAAAATCTCTGATTGTTTGCGAATGCAAACTGAACTTCCCCTTGTTCCAACGAATGTCTGATCCATTAAGCTCCGCCTCTAAGCACACTGACCAATCACAACTGCGATCACCCACCCAAGAAGTTCAATAATATTGAGACAATTATAGATGCCACTACGAATTGCAAACAAGCTGCCACCATTAGGACAGCTGCATTGCTCATTTTTAATGTGGGGCACTGCACTATCTCAATGATTGTGGGGGGGGGGGGGGGGGACCAAATGCATTTACGTATGCGAGCGTCATTGCCAGCTAGAAAGGTGGGCGGGGCTCAATGAATTTGTCTTGATTACGGGAAAAACAGTGTCAATTCATTGTCAAGGTCTCAGAAACTCAAATGGCAAATCAATCTGCGTGAATAACTTGTACGAATCAGGGCAAAGTAAACTGTTTGAGAGTTAGATTTGAATAATAATTTGTCCGCTCACTTGCTTCGCCAAAAGTGAGAGAAAGCAGAGCTGCTATATGGTCCAGGGCAAGCTTTTGCATTCATTATGTAAGAGACGATGAACGCTAATACACAACTCTGATGGCAGCAAATTGGTACCACGGTTTGCCCGTCTGGAGGTTGCTTTATAAAAGCTTGCTCCAAACCATCATGACCATGTGACGCAGTGCAACACTTTGGTCTTTATTCCGGGGAATTCAGTTTACTGTAAATGTTCAATGAAGACTACTCAAGTCATTGTAACAGACATTATTCAAAACGGCTTAGGCTGAAACGGCATTGGTGGTTCCAGCTATGGCTATGACTGTTGCTAAGACTGTTGGTAAGGACGTACTGTACTTCACCACATGAAGATGCAGAAATCTAGCCGTAGCTGTCGCTGCCAATTCGGACACGGCCTTATTGCATAATGTACGCAAAAGTGCTTTATGAAAAATTGGTGCTTACATAAGTAGCAAATCTGATTGCAGAGGAGAGGACCAGTCAATCGCATTGTACATGACATGACATTTTGGCTGGTAATCTAGTTTGAAAATAGTGTACAACATGTAAGCTGCGTTAGTCAAGTTGGCCAATCAGTCATCTTTTAAATTTTTTTTGTAAAACAAGGCGACCAAACTTGAAAGCTAAATGAGTGGAATTTGATGCTCCTTTGCAACGAACGCAGTCAGTTCAAAACTGTAAAATTGTACACACACAGTATGACTACTTGTATAATGCTCCATTTGTCCCCGTTTTGTAGGTCAAGCAGACATTTCCATCATTCTAAAAAGGGCAAGACAAATTTTGCCGGCAAAGGGCACTCCCATTAGGAAATGTAATTGGAAATATTTCAAGCGGCAATGGAGGCAATTGCCTCCAATGCCTCAGCACAGTTCTGGGCCAGCATGCGTCTGTAACTCAGTAAACCTCATTTAATTTCAATACCACTGGATGTATGTTACCCCACTGACACAACATTAGACGCTCTCTTTACTCAGTTGTTTTGACGTAAAAAATATAATAAAATTTAAATGCCTTGTGACAAAACTGTTTAATCACTCAATCGTGAATGGAGAATATTTTCATACACGACAGCAAGCACATAGTGCTCAGTGGCCAGTTTGACAAACTCTTAACGCCGGCTCGAAGGTTCCACTTTAAAATACATTGAGCTAATTAAACTTTCTTAGTTATTAAATTCCTTTTTCGTAGAAATCAATGAGGTCGGTCAATAACCATCAAGGTTTCCAGTCTTATTTTTCCCAAGTGTGATCAGAACACTTTTGTGTACATATAGAGCATAGTATACAGCACAAATAGACACAGACTACCAAAAGGACATGTACATTTTCCATCATTATGGGCTCAACATAAACATGGAACTCGTGATCATTATCATATTCAGGGTTCTCCCCACGTACAAGCTAGCGTATCGGCCCGATACGCAATTTTTTTTTGGCCGATACGCCGGCAAAAAGGCCGAGCACATTTTTTTCCGCCCGATACGCTTTTCAATTTTTGAATACCTTTTTTCATTAACCGCAGCAAACGGTCATACTATCACAGTCTCTGTCCAGTGCCTTGGCCAACGTAATTTATAATCCATCGGTAATGTTTTCTTCGTGTGTGTCTTTGATCTACGTTACGATATGCCGTCCCGGCCGCTGAAATCAATCATGATCACATACAGAAAGCAACACATTCCTGTCCATTACGTGTGTGTATAGCGAACGATCGAGAAAGCATGCACACATGGCCGGCCACTGAAGTCAGTTAACTGTTTCCCTTCGATGCCGCGTGCACTTTTTCCGAAGACGGGTACCAGCGAAACCATGTTCATTCTCGACCCCAAAAGAGCAAGCACGTTGATCGCTCAATCCCACATGCGTAATCCGTACTACAAAAAAACATGTGCATACATGTTTAGAGCGGCGTTAGAGCTAGTCTTGATTCAAGCCAGCGTCCGACGGTGTGGCTATTGTATTGAACTTGAAGTGATTTAGTGCGCCGATCAAACGCAGGGTTCCGAATCAAAAACTTTTAAAAAAGGAAGAAGGGAGTGGACCCTAATGGTACAACCATTTGGCTGAGCGTGACTCCAGATGAGAAAGGCTTATTTCTAGATAATGTTCCATTATTTGTTTTATTTATTGATATTAAATATATTATTTTATTATGTTTTATATTAAATTCATTTATTTCGTTACTCAACATAGAACATTAAAATCAAACCAATGGTAATCAGATGATGTAAACTGTGTAAGTCATTTTGTCAGTTTTCTCCAACAATAAAATTTTGTAAAAGTAGCAATTTCAAAGGCTCTAAAATGCACCAGAATGCAGCAGAGAGCATCTAGAACTTCAAATTTTCCCGGGGCCCTTAAGCGGGCCCCGGACCCCACGCCGCAAGGGGCTTCGCGCTTCGCGCTCGCATGCTTGGATTGTAACTTAGCCAGATTGAAAAGCCCCACAGTTTTCAAAAATCCTGGGGAGAACCCTGATATTTTAACATTTTTAAATAGAGAACTAGTAGTTTTCCCATAAAAAATCCTTGCCATAAAAAATGCATAACTGAATAAGTGAACAGTATCCACATGATTAATGTCAGTTCCTCAGCCAAATGTTTGTTGACGTTACTTCCTGTTAAAAAACAACAACTTGTCAGTCTCTGGGAAAAATTCACCGATGGACCCCTTGCACATGACATCACAAGCTCAAACAGCGCCCTCACTGAGTCCAAAAGAAGACCTGTCATTGGCTGAAAGTTGTGCGTGGCGAGTACACACGTCATTTTCATTGTTTGGCCTTAGTAATGGCAGCATCTGGATCACCTTAATGGGATGCAACATTTTATTTCAGGTATCCCTCTCCTGTAAACTTGGGTGTGACCCCTGGTTATATGGTGTCTGACTGGTACCCACAAACAAAGGTGTTGACAAAATAGGGAGAATGCCAACCTTAGGGCTGTGGCTCAGTTGGTAGAGCGCCGGCACGTTAATCAGGTCAATCTGTCTTTGTTTAACCCAAACTAAGTAAACATTTACCAGGTCAGTTTGTAACTTGGCTTTTGAATTTTCACAACTAATAAGTAAAGCCAACAAATTGCTCTCCATTGAAATTTAAACCTTGGGATCAGTCAGTTTTGTTGTTGTGGTTTTTTCACCAAATATTTTTGAGCGTAAGTGACTTAGACTTGGACTCGGACTTCAACTCGCCCCAAATGACTCAGGACTTGGACCCAGACTCGACACTGAGGTCTCCCACTCCTCAGATAGAGAACTTGTAGGAAAGACTGCAATTTGCAATTCTGTAATTAAAGCAAACCTACAAAACAACGAAACATGACCACTACAAATACAGTGCACATTTATTCCTTCTTCAAAGAAAAGAGAAGTTTTACCCCCCCCCACCCCTCAAACCAAACTTACTTCCTACAGTCCTGTGAGATGTAGTCTGGCAAGCAATATTTACAGTCCATTATCATGGTTAACGTTTCGCTGTCGTTCGTTTCATTGAAGGGCGGCTCGCCGCATACCAGCATGTACAGCAGAACTCCTAGACTCCAGACATCTGTCAATGAGAAAACAAACGTGCACGAAGTCATTGATTGATAAGGAGAAATACTGTATACCTTCTTCAAAAAATGAGATATTATTCTGAACGGCATAGAATCAGGAAAACGGGAATGGTATGAGCAATGTATGTACATTGTGCATGGCAGGAGCCACTCAATACAAAATGTTTTGATAAACTGCAGTCCCTTTTCATTCATTAAGGAAACAAACCGTGTTGAATTGGTTTTAAACTAGTTGTTTACAGATGCCGAAGTCTGGTTCTTGATGATTGTTCAGTTTTTGCCACAACCTTTATCCAGAACCAGGCCTCACCAAGTTTGAAAGACTGGTTTTAAACCCTTTTGAGAGACCAAACTCCATAAAGTGGATGTTCCGGCCAGGAGCTGTCCCAATTATCCAAATATTCCACTCCGTGTTAACTCAATATCCTCAAAGATTGACTTTGTTGCGCCAGTATTGACCCAACTCACCTGACGCTATCATCACAATGATGTTGTTTGCACCATTTTGGGAGTCAATGTCCCTGCGTGTCAAGTGCATTATTAAAGCCAATGAGGCATTTAATTGGACTTCCAAAATGGAGCGAGCATTGTACATGTTGTACATGATCCTCATGATACATGGTTGACTTCAGGTGCATAGTACCACACTCATCAAATTTGAGCAGAACCGTGAAATGGATTTGGGAGAATTTGGGGTTGTTTGGACTTGAATGTACTGTACAAGTAATACGGTTGCCTAATATCATGTATCCATGTACAGGCCTGATACTTCACAAGGGCAATTGCCTCCGCTGCCCCCGTGGTCATTTGCCTTGGTGCCCCTTTGAAATGTTCCAATAGAAACTTACAATTTCCTTACAGAGGTGTCCTTTACCAAGGAGAAATCGCCAAAAAGAAGTATCAGGCCTGTACTTTGCTACATGTACATGGTATTGGTAGCAGAACAGAGCATCTTATGGTGCTTACAGCGACCATGTAACCATTGTTTTTTAAAAGAGTGACCTTGTACATTTTCAGGCTATTTCCTGGTAGGCAAGATACTACACCATGGTCATCTATGGATAATTTTACATTTAGTGTCATAATTTCCACATAAATTCAAGAGTTACGTAAACAAGTTTTGAGATGTACCCCTTTTCTTCATATCAAAAGTTAATAAAAATCAGAGAGTGAAATCTCTATGAAATTTTAATATTTCATATATGTTTTCTCCCATTACTCTGTGGCTCTCTGTTGTAAACATGTGATGTTACAGCCTGGAAAGTTCAGAAAAGGGGAAAACAATTTTACCGTCTGTAGAAATCTACGTTTTCTATGTTGAACATGAACACCGGTACGTACATGTACAATGTACATACATGCCATGTAAATGTACAATCAACATTAATATGTTTGTTGCTAAAAAAAAACCTTTAAAAAACATGTACGCATGTGTAGAACATTTTGAATAACATTGTACAATTAACAATTCAATGGATTGAACTTCAACGCTGTGTGTTGAAATTAGTTATTGTGTTACTACAGTGTACACACATGTACATAGGGTTGCTCATTGCCCAGTGGGCGTACATTGATCTGTATTTTAAGCATCACAATGCAAATCATATCTGTATGTATAGTAAACAATGGTCTACTGTATATCATGCTACATGTACATTACATGTCATACATGTGCAGCACATATCTATGCATAGGGGTAATTTCACAGGTGCTCGTGGGTGGCCTTCATGACAAGCGGAAGGCTGCAAATAAAATTGATCTTCTCTGACACACAATTAAAATTACCGTGCATGTCTGAGAGTTTGTATAATCTCATCTTCAATTGTTTCCCAGTGGAAGGTTTTAAAGACACATTACACAGAACAATAATAATAGATTTATAATTATATTAACGGTGACAAAGCAAATTACAGGAAACACAATCAAGGGGGACCACTTTGCATTTGTCACCTTATCAGTTGTTGCAATGGCTGTAAATTTTGTAAGTACCTGGAACCACCCCAAAGTTTGTTTCGACATGTGAATGGACGTACAGGCTTATACTGAAAATAATTTGAATTGATTCATTGATTTTTTTTTTAAATGACCCTCAAATTCTATTAAAAAATGGACGAACATTTGAGGATAAACAATAATAACAATTATCAAATCAGTATTTAAGCCTGCATGCCCATGTTCACATGCTGAAACACTTTTTGGGTGGATTCGTGTACTTTTTGAACAAAATCATAACCCTTGGAAAAACTGCTGCTGTGATGGATGCTCACTGGTCCCCTTGCGTTGCTTGTCAAGTGCACTCGTTGGAAGTTTATTTTTAATAATCGTGTTTAGGAACACAAACCCACAAAAAGTAGTTCTGGGTTGTTTTTTTTGTAAGGAAACTGACAAAAAGTTTGAAACAGATCGCAAAGAACTGTTGAATAGGTTTGCCTTAAGAAGTCAGCAAAACAGATTTAACAAATTGGAGATGTGGAGGTTTTATAACTGAGTGCAATTATGTTGTACATTCTTTGGTATTTAATTTATTTTGTATACATATTTTTTAAATACACATTGTGAAAGGGATTTGTACAAACTAGAAATTTCTGTCTTTTCATTCATATATTGGGTAAACTTTACAAAGTAAAACCAGTCAAACAAATCAAACTAGATGATACTAAGATGTTCAATTTGATTGTTAGGTAGGATTGTTAAAAACAAAGTAATTTTTTTTCACTAATTCATGTATAAAACTGTTCAGTGTTCTCGAACCACCCAAGTCCTGTAGAGTGTACACTAATGTATCCACAGTGTGGAATTCTCAAAATTGAGCAGAAATATGCAAGAAAGAAGTGGGTGTACATGTACATGTACGTGACTGCACACTTGTGCATTTACCTGGATACAAAATGTGAAAGGTTGTTTTTCTGACAATTTCCACCCACCAAAATTTACGAGCCACAGGCTCAGCGCACAGGCAGACACTTCACACATTACTTCATGCATGGTAAACCCAGCCTGTGCCCTGCCTTGAGCATTGTGAATTCGTAAAAAAAAAGGATACACTGTTACCACCGTCCAGTACACCTTAGGGTGGATTTCCATTATGCAACCCGCGTAACCACGGATACACAGGGTTTCCCTAGGGACAGAAATTGTGCTGGCAGGGAGGTGCTCTGGGGGGTTATATAGATCTGAGCATGTGCAGTACGACTGCCAATATGGCGTGGGCCTGAAGGCCCTGTTTAGCATGTCCAGGAAATCATGGAAAAAATATGTTCACAGTTTTAGGTTATTCTCTACATGTACTGTACATTACATGCTTCATACATGTATGTACTACTGTACCTGGGGCTGATTTCACAAAACTGATCTTAACTGCCAATCAGTCTTAATTGCTAAGCAAAGTGTGATGTCATAATGCAAATCACTACGGCAATACTGACGACTCATCTTTAGACAAATCTTTGTGCTCGGGGTGAAATCGAGCCCTCTGGACTATTTACAAGTAAATTGCTTACAACTTTAGTACAAGAAAGAAACATGAATTCTTTGGAGTACAATTTAGTCTACGAACAGGGGGGCCAAATGTTAGTGAGCTATATTTATGAAGCAAATGTGGGTGTTGACTGAAGCAGAACACATTTGTAAAAAAATAAAAACAGATTTGGTTGCACCTGTGGTTCTGTCTCTTTATGGTTGTACACAATGGATCCGTTTCTATTTATATTTACAATGGATCCGTTTCGCTGTGTCATTCCTTTGGAGGAAAACCACCATTTTAGCAATCAGTCATGCCTTTTTGTCTTGCTAGTGGTACATGTACATGTAACAGAGATCTGAGAGTCATTGCTGACAAAAAAGTCTGAAACCACATGCAGGATCAACATTTAAGGAGATATGTTGAAATGATGGTATTTCCACGTCTTAGTAAAACCCGGCAGAGTTTTTTGGAACAGTGTTCTCAGCACTAGAGAAGTATAGATCAAAGAGAAGGAGTTCTTTATAGAAGTAAATACATGTAGGTACCTGGAAAAAAATTGATGGCTCTTTTCTTCACCACGCTTTAAGAAACTGAATTCAGATAAAAAGTCTGAAGTTTCTATATGCAGAAAATATCTACATTACTTACAGGATGTCACGAAATTGGCGGCCAGCAAAGGGGATACACACATTTGTGTATGATGTAACTATAGAGTACATGACGTATCCATGGCAGACGGGGGTCGTAGTCGTGCCATGAATGATTAACAATAACACATCATTTCCTTGTTCCATTGAATGCAATATTTGCTCCTCAATTTCTGTTTAGTTGACAAATTGGATAATAGTTACCCATTCATATAACATAAATGGAACAAGAATAGGAAGCATTTTTTTGCGTGAGGGCTTTCTCTGATTTCATACTGATAGATATATGGGTGAAAATTCACTAAGCCGCCATAATTATGTTCAATTTGGGTCAAAAATTCAAAATGGATTCAGGAGAAACATTCCAACTCAGTCAAATAGTCCAATTGTTCTAATTTATTAATTTGATATTGTCAGGGCTACAACTATTTCAAATATTAAAAATATTTTTTCTTAAAGTTTAACAACGTGTAAAAAGTGAGCAGTTAATATAAAATAAAATAAGACCATTTTGAAAAACCTCTTCAACTTAAACTGCTAATGTTTTTAACACCTTGTTGCAAATATGCTTAGCAACAATTTTGCCGAAATACTTACTATATGGTTGTTTTACGAAAAAATTATGGCTATTTGCGTGAATTTCATAGGTTTTTTTCATGACATGCACACATATTTTGAAGTGTAACTATACAACAAATAATCCTAGTCTCATATCAATGCTTGTGTTTACTCATACTAACCTACTGATCATTCATACAATCATTGAAGTTTAGAGTGTATTTGGTTAAAAAGATACTCTTTCTATGGGTGCACAATTTCGGACATAACTTTGGACAATGTGGACATTTCGGACATAACTCTTTGTGGGTTTTACATGGACAAGACTTAAAGAGACACCTTTTTTTATATTTAACTGATGGTTTAGTACGTAAATCATTGTAAATCATGATGTGGGATCACTTTCTTTCAGTCATCTTTATATTATGGACATAATATTGAAATTTATCATTATTTCGGACATAACTATGTCCAATGTTCATATTTTTGTGAGTACTTGGATAAGTTATTTGAATCACTCTTATTGTAGCATCCATAGTTTGTTCAATACAAATCTACTGGAAGACAGCAGATGGTCTACTAACAAAATATTCCCCAAATTACATTAAGCTGCCTTACCTATACAGATTAAGGTTTTTAGCAAGTTAAAGGCCTTTTTTCAGTGAAACCATGTTAAAACCATCTTCAAAGTAAAAAGTAGGTGAAATGTTTGAAGAGAACTGAAACAACCAATTTAAACTCAAAAGACATTTTAACATCATTTTATAACTGCTAATAAAATCATATATTACAGACAAATTTAACTTGAACAAAGTTGTCTTTCATTTTGGTTGGTCTGGATGACAAGTAAATACCCATGCTTTAACAATAATGCCAGCTTTTGTTAAATTTGTGACACATCACCGACTTGCGTGCACCCCTTTGAGTCATTGTTATAGGGTTTGGAATCGGGATCATCATGTTTAGGGATGCCCATGATGACTTCCACTCCTTGTCCTCTCCAGTCGGTAAACATTTTTTAACAACCTGAGTTTTAAAAAAATTAACGAAACTTTGGTTTACTTTAAGAGGAAAGCAGTAACAATAAAAAAATGATTATTAACTTAATTTTATTTACATTTAATGAGCAACTTAAGTCATGATCTCAAATACAGAAACAGTCTATTATAACAGATCTTACCAGGTTCCTTTCGCAAAAGAATTTACTTTTGCTCTTTGTTTTTCTAAGCCTACAAAAAAAACTCTTGAAAATAGTTTAAATTCAGGTCTTATGTTTGTTACAAGACAACAAAATTATCACTTACCTATTCACTGCAGCAGAATCGGTACACAGTGTGCTATGTGCGTGCAGAACTACAGTAGTGCTTGTTGTAGTATTACTGTAATGTAGTCTATGTATACTGTGTACATCATCAAGTACAGGTTTTATTTGTACTATGTACACACATGTACTATTACTGGCCAAACCCACCCAGACACACACTCCTGTGGAAGTTTAAACAATTTATCTTTTTCATAACCTACATGTAGACTAGAGCCATACCCACTGTTTGTATGTCCACTTTTAAAAGTTATGTCCGAAACAGCAATATGTCCACACAAGTAAAAGTCATTTTTGAACAAAATACTTCAAATTTCACCACTACTTTGGGATAATTGGTGCAACTAAATTAACTATACATTATTTGAGACTCAAGGAAAATGGTTCTTTTCATTATCATTCTTAACTTCCCACATTCAAAGCTTGGGCATTCTGTGAGAGAGACTTCAAAATGATGATCATTTTGTAGGTTCTGCTCAATTGCAGATATTATTTATTTCACAAATGCCAATTTATATTTTTAGTTAGTTGAATTGATAAAGTACATTAAATATTCACCCCACCCACATTACAAATATAAGTTTAAGTCGTCAAAAAATTAAGCATAAGTGAATTCTGGACATAACAGTTATGTCCGAAATTATTTTTTTCAATATATTTTGGAGTAAAAAGTTTAAAAAGTTAATAATGGTTTTAATTGTTTTTAAGTATCGTTCTTCAATACACAAAACAAGAAATGTCATAGTTTCAAGATTATAACTTGCCCAAAAATGTTTATTCTTCCATTGGACATGTTTCGGACATAACTTCTATTTCGGACATAACTCATGTGGACGGAAAGTTTTTAATCCACCTCTCTCGTGGAGTTTAGGGGTAACTGTTTCAAGTGAAGATTTTTATTAATTGACAAGTCAATACCACTTGTTCCATCTATAAACTTGATTGATTTCTTAACTGGGGGTACATGTTATAAAGAGAAATGTATTATTTCGGACATAACAAAGTTGTGGACGGAAATATGCATCGCTGTTTTTAGCATTTTGTCACACTTAAACCAATGCATCTGAGATTATGAAAGCAATTGCACTTAGTGCTAGGCTAAACAACCTTTGGGAAAAGGTTAAAGTTTCTGGTTTCCTATTTTACTAATTGATAGAAAGTAGTATCAAGAAAATACCTTAAAATTGGACGGAAAATAGTTATGTCCGAAATGGCTCACTTATGACCTTGTTTTGTTTTTACCGGACATAAATCATTGAAGCTATTGTTGTTATCAGCAAGGCATTTCTCCATTCTATCATCATGTAACATGCAGTGATAGCTTTGCTAACTAATGTCTTTAATAGACAACTGAAACAAAAATATAATTTTCTGATTGAACGAATTTCCGTCCACAAATCGGCCTTTTACCAACATTTTGAAAATCTTGCAAAGCAACTATGAGAAAGTTGTTGCTACTGTAGGTACATCTAGGTGAGTACTTCACATGGATGCTTTAGTTATCTTGACATGATGTTTAGTTTATGTGCTACATATGCTTAAAGGGCATTCTAGCTAATTAGTGCAGTTTAGTGAATTTTCACCCATATAGTTTTCACAAAGTGGAATTATTAATAGTATCAAAACCCATACTCAAAATATTGATGCTCTGTCTGTAAAGTTTATTTATGTGCTTATTATTTATTTCTGCCGCCGAAATACACATGTAAGCAATGACAGTCATTTTGAGGGTCTTCTATCGCTATTTTCTTGACTTTGTACACTTTGTGTTGTAAATAGACCATACATTGTGTAGTCCAAACTGAAAACATTTCTCAGGAGGACTGGTATTGGTACGAACTTTATAATCAGGGCCATTTCATATGGACCTTATGCTCTGACATCATCACGCCACCATCTTAGAGGTAAAACGATGATGAAACAATGGAAAACGCTTAATTTATGTATACACACTGTGCAACCTTATTTTGACCTCTTAGCCGGGGGCATACTACTCAAATGACGTCATTGCAGTAACGTCTATTGAACTCAAATTTATTTGTCATCGGTTACACATGTGTACCTTTTTCAAATTTTAAAAACATCCACAGTCCATGACTAATCATGTACACATTGTACTCATTAACGATGTACAATTGGATAGTGCAGAGTGATCAATTTCTCACCCCTTCATTAAAAAAAAATGTAATTAGGAAGGATTGCTGAATACAATTCACCCAACTGCACAAGCTTAAATCCTAATGACCAAAAAAAACATATGTAATCTCAGTGGGGGGGGGGGCGGGGGGGGGGGAGTGAGAAACTGCGTGTACTTTTCACTAAATGAAAAAAAGTGGTCGGTTGACCGAGACACTCGATTTTGCTTTAAAAAAAATGTGTTTCTTGTACTTGTAACAGTGTTTTGTTAGGGAGTCTCCTTGCAAAACATAATACATTATACAGCTACGCCAATGGTAACAATGCAAAATCCTCTAAACTATCTCAAACACAGCATGTGTTTTTCCCAACTACGGTATTTCTCTTCCATGGTGAATGGTTTATATTTAGCATCTATATCCTCACGCAGTCACCACGCTTTCACCAGCCGCAAGAAGAAAAAGAGATGTCGTCTGAAATGTCACCTAAGCTCTCTTTGTAGTTGTTGTCAGGGCTAAGTGTGTCCAGACCCTCCGATGGGCTATTCATAAAAAGGCGGAGATCTGCCAGGCTCCCCAGTGAGTGTCATGTTGCGAGGCTACATGCGCTGGTACACTACATCCATGAAAGTTTGTTATCAATGTTTACGGACATAGGGCAGGTATGTGTACCAATAAAGCACGTACGTATCTTTATCGATTTTAATAACTTGACAGTCATGTTACATTACGATGATGTGTACAATACAGTGTACTAGATGCTAAGTACATGTAAGACCTGTACATCAAACAGATGCCCATTTTTGTTTCTATTTTTTTAAGAATGCATGACAAGGATCATGTACATGTACATGTAGGCCGACATTTGTACAAAGTAGTAAACGGACATTCCATTGTGAATTGTAAATGAGTTTTTGCTGTAACCATGCTCTAATACACTTCAGCATTACAAGTACATGTACACATGTACATAAAGTGTAGTATCAATTTATTGCTATCAATGTGAGGACTTTCCTTAAATGCCCCTTTAACTTAACACTCTCCATAGACTAAGCACACGAAAAAAATGTGAGGAGACAAAAATTCCAATGTACAGAACAGCAATGTTTTCCTTTGTTCCGCAGTCCCCACTCTGTACAAAATGTGCATCACGTACTGTATAGTGTACTTATGTACATGTACACTCATAATGTGTACACACCATTTTCACCAATATCACACTACTGTGACCTCATCTGCACTTACGAGGTCATCAGTGTAGATAATGTGACACCTTAATCCCTCACAGTTAAATACTACTCTCCAATGTCCATGCAGGTATAGTTACATGCATCTCACATCGTAAATCTGTGGGAAGAGTAACTTCTAAAGCCCATTTCTCACTGCAGAGCAAAGTCCTACACCTAGGAAGTAGAAAACCCAGCAAATTTCTGGCAAATTGTTACCACTACTGTACCTCCATCCCGTGTCTGAAAGTTGTTTTCCTTATAAACAAGTACGTTCATATACATACATGTACATGTAGTAATGTGAACTGTATGTATGTACACCAAAATTAAGTCTTCGAGAAAGATTCTGCTAGGGTCAAAACGTCAGAATGTTACCCTTTTTTTTTGCATTTCTACCATCACTCCCATCAGGGCTTGATTTCACAAACAGCTACATGTAAGATTGATCTTATGTAACTGGGAATCAATCTTAATTGCAAAAGCAAAGTGTGATGTCACTGATGTAAATCACTCTGGTAATACTGACAACTCATCTTTAAAAGATGAATCTTGGTGCTTTGTGAAATCGACTAAGAAAATCGACCCTACAGTACTCAGTAGGTCCTTTACATGTAGGTTGGTAAGCTGTTTGCAATCAGCTAATTTTATTTTCTCAATTTTATAATGTTATATAAAACCAGGAGATCAAATCATGGAGGCATCCAAACATCAAATTGAAAAGGTAGAAAATTAACATCGTTTGTCTAATGACGATGCAAATATAACCATGTAAATGTAATCATAAATTATGTATTCCTACAATGTGCTAAAGATGTTATAAAACTAGACAATCTGTGATTCTTTAAATAGAAACAGGTCATTAATCAATACACTATAAACTATATATTACCAATGCAACTTGTGAACGTTGACTTACTAAAGCGTATATATCAATGACATTGAATTTGCTGTCAAATACTGATAAGAAAAGCTTCTCAATACATGCAGTTGTTCACCCAGTTATTTGTTGAGTCAAATCCCTCGATGATAAGTTCCCCCTTTGCCCTTTATCGCCAATGCCAAAGGTAAATAAATCACCGCTTTAGATAAAAAAAAAAGAAGTCGATACCGAATAAGAAATGACTACACGCACGCACGTTCCTATGCGTGCGGACACAGTGTGTGTATTTTTGTCTGCTGCCTAAACTCATGATGATGAAATTCCAATGACTTTGTACCTAAAGCCGTTATTAATTTTCCGGGGCTGACTGTCTGCCCACCCAGTGATGAGAGGACTCCCAACAAGACCATTAACGCAGCACGGGGACGGCATTACACGCTACTCACGCCGTGACAGCATGTTTATGTTTAACATCTTCCCCCCCTTCCAAGTGTCCCTACGTTTTCAAACAAAAATTCCATCGTGCAGTGTGCATAGATTGTGCCACGGCCATTATAATTTCCATCAAGTGTGTTTCTATTTTCAGACAACTCTACAAACCTTAATACTTATATACAATCATAGAAGGTAAAAGTAGAGATCCGAGTCCCCCCCCCCCCCCCTTCCTACTCTTCCAAAAGGAAGGAGAGAAAAAAGCAGCGTGCCTAGATTTTTAAATTGATTTAATCTCTTATGGTATATACCATCAGGGACTTGTTCATCTTGTCACTGCCTTGAGTTTCGTGGTTCATAAAAGGCTAGAATTGACGTCATTCGGCTAGGGTGCTCCAGCGTGTGTGTGTGTGTGTGTTTTGCCAGACAGATGAGAGATGTACAGCATGGTAAGATATTGTGGTGTAAATCCAGCCATGGTGCGGATGGGCAATGAGATTGAGCCCTGGGGCGAGGCTTGTCAAGCTCCAGCGTCATCTCTGGGAAAAACAAGCAAGCGGACTTGTTGTTTGTTCAATAACCCAACACAGGGGCATTCTGGTGATCCACGGCATTGATAACAACATTCTGTTTTAAGTCCAGAAAATATGTCTTGAGTGTCGGTAATGTTGTAATTTCCTCTAAATTGAGTTTTACTCTCAATACGTAGAACCAGGGTAGAACACACAGTGCACACACGTTGTGCAGTACATTATCTACATATATACGCACATTGTAATTAATTTAAATTCTGAAGGGATCTGGTTCACTTACTACATTAAATTTAACTGAAACAAACAGTGTGTCTATTATTTATTATTCTTTCTTTAGCAATTATATACATAATATGATAAGAATATTTAAACTAAAAAAGTAAACATGTACATGTATTGCAACAAGCATACAGTAAAGTTGCAAGAAAAAGAATCCAAAACAACTCAGGATTAACAGACGAACAAACAGGCAAGCATGCCTTTACTTTACAATACCTCTCACTTACATGTATGACCTACATGTGATCACCCATTTTTCTTTTTGTATGAAAAAAAACCTAACAAGTGACAAAACAAGTCAACATTTATGACAAACAAAGCAACCCAGGGGCCAGTTTCATAGGGCTGCTTAACTGTGAGCAAATATTGCTGGTAACTACGGCAGACAAATTTGCTTTTAGCGTAAAACGTATTATACAGGTCAGCAAGAAAATTAGGCAGCCAGCTTGTGCGTTCAACATGGATTTGCATTGTTATGTCATTTTCATATATTAAGCACCAAAAGGTTAGCATGCCTTTGAGTGTGCTTATGGTTAGCAGCGCTATGAAATGGGGCTCTGGTTTACCTGGACCAACAGAAGTTCACGCAAAACAGTAACAAAACAAAACAGAAATATCACAAGAGAATGTTACACATTATTTCAATGTAGTTGAACAAACATACATGTAAGTACACATGTACGTAACAAAAAATCAGAATACCAATGCAAAATCAAAATGCTGTTGTCTCTATAACTAATATCAACAACATAATACACATGTACGCCGCTTGGTTTGGCATGTTTGGTAAACATTGAATTAGCAGCAGATACATGTACATACATGTACATGTACATTCATGCACTGATTCAAAGAACAACTGTACAATGCATGTACGATGTTCAATGACAATCAATCCTCACCAAAATGTTCATTGGAACAATAACATTTCCAGCCAATAACATTAATAAATGGGATACCATAGAAACATAACACAGCTACCTCTGTTAAGTTGTCATGTGGGGAGGGGGGTGGAACAGGAAATGTAGCCGGCCATATGTACATAAACATGGCCCTGAAGGTTTAATGTACACTTCAAATCCATAACAATAAAAATGGAACCGGTTGTTGAAAAAACACACTCAGATTATGAGGAGTTTTAACATTGAAACGCGACTCTTGCCCAACGCTGGCCAGAAAATTTCAACAGAGGGCCCCATCAAATACACATAAACACAAGTCACATGGTCCACACCCGTCCTTCAATAGGAAAGATTTATCCATCACAACATCATTACCATGTTACATTGTATACAAGACTCAGAATATGCGCACAATTTTACGAGTTGGGATTTGTTTTCTCAGTAGAGATACAACTGTAGTACAGGGTTCTGAATACCAGCCTGGAAAAATTGATTTATCAATCAAAAATAAATATCTTCATCATCGTTGCATCGTGGATTCCATGCGGCAACCCTTGACCATTCTTCAATTTGTGTCAGCTATAAATGTACATTCCAGTGAGTTCAGTGCATGTAAAAATAAAATATTCTATTTTTGACGTGTTTAACAAACATAGGCATACAGTACAGTACAGGTGCAGGCAAGAGAATGTACGGGACATAAATCCGTTAATAAAATGACACCTACTACGTGTACAGCTGTAACTCACAGCTTCCAAGAAACAACTCTGGTGCTTTTAATATTAAAAAACAAGTCTGTGATTGCGAAAGCAAGTACACGTACATCACCAGCGACTCCATCATTGTCCCATGTCCGATAGTACACAGACCAGCAGGAAGGCTTAATACAGACAGCCGGTGTTCATTGCAGTTTGTATGATGGGCTATTTTTATATTCAGCATCCACGCAAACAATAAATATGACAATGTGTTACATGTACTTTGTTTTGTGTTTATTGGTCATTGTTTTTGGAAGAGTTATTCATTCATTCCCATCCTCTCTCACTTATTCTGCATAAAACCTTTTATATTTTTCGTAAATTTTATTTAGCGCACCACAATACCTATAAGAAACCCTTTATTCATACAAAACTCAATGTACCCTCCGTTCCAGCTCAACTTCTCAACTCATCCCATACAGTACATGTGTGTACATGTATATTAGTAAATCACACGTGGCAAATCGCACGTTCTCATATTCTTCACCGACATTGGGGAACAATTTTACAGACTGGTCCAAATGTGAACATTTTCCAATCTATGCTAAAAACGTACCTCTTTATATAACTAATATCAAGTAATAAACCACAAGGGAATAACTGCTAATTTTGTGTAAATGGCCTTGGGAATTGTGTGTCCTGGAGAAGAGTTGTTTGTTTCTGTTTCATTGTACTTAAACGTAGTTAAACTTGTACATTGTAACACGTAGTGTAGAGTGTGATGAACCATTGATGAACCGTACAATGTACGTAATGTATAACTACCGCTACATTAATACAATACACCATGTAGACACTCGCACATGCAACATCTGCACGTACATGATGAATTTAAACAAACTTAATCATGTACACATGTACAGGGCTCAAATTTGAGGGAAAAACCACAATACCTCAGGGTTTGTGGCTTAAAAAAGAAACCGATCCGGACCAGAATTGTTTTTACAAGACCTGAATCAAATTTAGGGAAAAAAGTGGTTATGTTTTATTGGAACAAGTAGGCCTACTACGATATATGTAAAAGAAGATTTATGTCATTTGTCTTTACAGGTCAATCCGTGCAATGTAGAATAGAATTGAAAGGTATTTTATATGAGACTTTAAAGCCAAAATTTGAACATGATCTAACACAAATAAAGGTATTACTACGGTCTGGTCATGAGTTCACTGGCCCGACATTAAAACATACCAATTCTTGAAATGTCAAACCTTAAATTTGTTCTGTAAATGCAGTCATTTCTAAACTTGTTGCATACAAGTAACTTACATTATTTTTTATTTAAGTTTCAATTTTTGTTCAATTTTTGCTATATATTTATAAAATTACATTCCCATGCTATAAAAAGGCATTAGGAAAAACTACATACATTTTGTACATTAGTCACCAACATTAAAAGTGCACCTTTTTTTTCCCTTGTGTCTTAGGAAATGACTACAATGTCTTTCGTTTTCACCCGACCGTTAGAAACACGGAACACATTCATTAATTACAACCTGAGGTTAATTTTGAAACACCTTTGATTTAATTAGTGGTTTTTTTTTAAAATAAGACTTCCGGATGAGATAATTGGAGCTACATGTATTGTACATAACACCTGTCTGACAGTGACACGTACATGTTTATGCAATGATCTCTGGCGTTCTCCGTAAACCGAACAGTATGACTCATGCTCAAACGCCCTGCCTCCTCAAAAAAGAAATCGCTTTTTAAAGCAAGGTGACCTACAACTAGTACTTGTAGCATGTACATTATATGCCCGATTTCAAAATTACAGATTACACTGTCACTGATGACATCACAGGGCTTGAACTTTGAACACTGACTTAAGGTCACTGAGATTAGTATTGGGGTCACTAACCTCGAGACAGAGAACAACTATGTCTGATGGTTTGGTGATTTGTTTTCCCTTAAAAGCTGTTGAATTGCGCCCTTAAAAGATTCACAAATTCTTTGAAGGTTTCGGGTAAGTGCAGTTGACTGGCTCAGGTACTCACTTCTACTGAACAGTCAGAAAATTATAAATCCAGGCCTTCATTTTAAAGGAGCGCGATCGCGCTCGCGCTCCTCCGCGCTCCTTAAATTTTTTAAGGAGAGCAAAAAAAAGCGCTCCTTACAATTTCAACAAGAGCATTTTTTTCAAAACGCTAATTGTTGAAAAAAGTAAGCGGCTTGAGTCTCAGAGTTGGAGGTGGCAACATCTAAAGAACTCACGCTTTTCTTTTTTGTTTCCCCTCGATTGTTGAAAATAAGCTAGCTGCTACTTCAAAGTTGTTAATTGAAAGTGGTAAACGAGCCCTATTCAAGTACATGTACATGTATGTTTTGACTGTGTGTGCGTGCCCGCATGCCTGATGTTTACCGCAGCCGGTCACACAAACGGAACAATCATATCGCGCACGACAGACGCCGCGCTGTGATCCACATTCCCCCACACATGATGGGTCGATGGAAGCAGCATCGGTAGGGTTCGAAATTAGCGGTCGCCAAATGCGAGTGAAAACAGCGGCGTGCGAGTCAAAACCCTTCCCTTAGTAGCCCGCCAGGCTAGTCAAAAAATTGTTCCTTTTCACAATAAATGAGGGGTACAGTTGTAAAATCCCAAAGAGAGATTATTTTTAAGTTCATAAAATGGTTTAGCAAGTCTTGATATTTGCTAGATTTAATGTGACCGCGATCGCGATCGTTCAATTCATAGTAAACACGCACGCACTTCCCTTAACCACATGGTAGTGAGTAGCCAACGTTCGCCCGCACGCACACAACACATGGTAGTATTATTGTTCAGTACAACAGCAGGTCCAAAGTCCATCCTAACCAACATTCCGCACGCTGTGATTGGCCCGTCAATAAATTCATATTCATAAGGAAGCTTGGCTAGCCTCCAACTCCATACAAGTTCACGAGTCGAGTAAAGAATTGCTGCACAACGCGGCGCACGCCCGTGGATTCTGTACTATACACAGCGTTGGGTTCAGGCTATTCAAGCATCGACAACTTTTGCCGATAGAGGGCGTTGGAGGGCAAAGTTCATTGAATTTTTTCTCAATGTGCGTCGTCGATCGATCGTTAACACGAAGATTTCATTGCAAAAGAAGTTCTATAAAACCGATTCTCAAATTACAAATCCATGAAAATGGTTGTTGATGAAAACAAGTACTATTTAGGGCAGAAAATAGGGGATAAGATCGTAAAAAAAAAAAAAAAAATCGTAAAGTTTTTTTTTTTTTTTTTTTTTTGACGCTACGAAAATTGTGTGCATTTAATAATACACGTAGGCTAGTGGAAAAACTTGCGGGCAACCCAAAATTTAAGTTGTCTCTAGTGAAAACAAAGTTAAGGGAATAGGCCTTTTTCATATTAAGTTTTGGAGCGTCTTATTCTTTAATTATAGACATTCTGAAAGTAGCCTTGGCCTGAAATTAAGCCTTAAAAAACACACAAATAAACCTGTGTCACAGGGTTAAATTTTCAACAATATTTAGGCATTTTAAAATTTGCTATACAAAATTTATGGACTGCTATGCAATATTTTGAGATTGCTATGCAAAAAAAAAATTGCATAGCAGTTTTGCTATGCAAAAATTTGGGACCAAATCGTTCCCTGTAATTGATATACGCGCTCGGGATTGGTGAAGTATTTTTGTAATAGATAAAAATGCCAAAGAGTTGGGCAAATCACTCTTCTTAATTCATTGTTTTGATTTAAGGAGAGCGATTTTAAAATCGCTCTCCTTAATTCACCTTTTGATTTAAGGAGAGCGATGCACAGCTCTCCTCAGATTTATTAAAATGAAGGCCTGTAAATCGGCGCTGAAAATTGTGTCCTTGTTACAGTATGTGAAAAATAATTGGGTCAAGTTCTTGTGAAAATTCACACAACTGACCTTGTGGTTTAGAATTTTTGATGATAATCTTAATTTTGTGTTTGGGGTGAAACTGAGTGGGTCTCTGGAAAAAAAAGCATTTCGTGTTGATCTGTGCTGATTGTTAAATTTGTTATAATAAGGGGGTCAAAGAGATAAAAATGTACATTATGTAATATAAATGTGTATTATTTTCATTATCTCAGATCACATTCAACTGTATGGTTACATTTATGGTTACACGACAAAAAATATATAACATAAAAAAATGCAAATTGTTATTATTCTAAACTGCTTCCATAAATTCACTTGACTTTCTTAAGCCCCTCAAAGATTGGTACACCAAAGGCAAACGATTTTGAAATGTAATTTACATGATGCACCTACTCATTGCCTGGAATTTCATTTCTGAAAGTACAAGGCTGTGTCTATTTACAGTTAAGGCCACTTCAATTAAGTTGTGGAGACATAGTTGAGGTACACGTGACCGAAAACATGTGTGTCATGTGCATACCACTTTACCAAGGACCAATTTCATTGCTCAGCTTACTGCAGATTTCCGCACTTACTGCTCATCATTCTCTGCTTACAGTGAGGGTAAGCGCACATTTTCTGCACTAGCCGGATGTAAGTGAAGAATGCTTGAAGTAAGCATACAATATTTAAATAGTGGTCAAAGCTGATGATGATGATGGAAGCCAGTCACAACCAAGATCGAGGCCCAGTTTCACAGAGCTGCTTTAAAAAATGAGCAGGATACCACTCACAGTACACGTATGCAATGTTTTTTTAAAGCTGGTAACCTTAATTCAATTAAGTAATTTTTGTTTTGTGCTTACAGTGTGTAGCTACTCTTTTGTGCTTTAGCAGCCAGGGCTGTGAAATTGGGCAATGGGCTAAACTCAAAACAACAACTGGATTATTGAAAAATTCACTTTAAATATTGAATTCTCACAGAAATGGAAAGAAAAAAACTGTAGCATTTTAACATATATTTTTTTAGAAGGGATGACATGTTGGGCCTTCTATAGGTCATTTAGAAGAGCCAAATTATACATTAGACAAGCACTACAACAAGGGGGGGGGGTACTTCCTTTTAGTTAATCCCACGTACATGTGTAAACCATGTAAACCAAGCTGAGTTGATTACCAAAACAAAATAAAAAATAGAGTCAGATGGGAACTTCAATGTGTTTTTCCCCAAACTTTTTGCTGGGTCTTCGACCTCCCGTACTCGGCAAATAGGTTGACAGGCCTGTACATGTACAAATGTATACTGCTATTTCATAAATTACACTGATTCTTTGCATTCACCAAGGTACATGGTGAGTAAACATGATTTAAATTCAATTCCAAACATCCTCTTTAAAGGTCAGCAAATAAATAAATAAATAAGTGACATTATACTTTTAGGTCTCTATATTAATGATAGAAAACCTAGATCAGTGACAGTTCTCAGCTACGGATTCGTGGTCTAAGTAGAGATTTTCTTGAATTTCAAGCCGTATCAGGCTTGAATATTAAAAAAGAAATCCCCTTGGCTTCAGGGCTTGCGGGTCAAAACCCTTCACTGGACCAGACTTTGTTTTACATTCTAATAGGGAGATGTGTGGGCTTGAAAACCTTGTGTCAATTAATCTTGACAAAAGTATATATAAAGTTATAATTGCTCATTAAGTCAATATACTCTCTCATTTGGTGAACTATGTCACACACACAAAATCAGGAAGCCTTGTCACACTAATTGGAAGCGGAATTTGAGTCTTTTTTTGCATGTGTGGTAAAGCAAGAGGTACATGTAATAAAACCTATTGAAAGAAAGTAAAATGATGTTGAGCACGTGGGCTTCATGGTGTGGGCTTCATGGTATGGGCTTTAAGTTTTACAATACTTGTACAGTGTATGTGATTTTTAAGGCTACATGTATTTGAACAATATACCGAAGCTTAACAAAAGCAAAAATCAGAATAAAGCAAATAAGAATAATATGCCTCGAAATAAAACTAAAAGGAATCAGACTTAAAGAGAATTTTACTGGGAACCTCATAAATAAACAAATAACGTGCTAATAAACCAGGAGTTTTCTTCTCTGTATTTTAATAACTTCCGTGTATGTTTACCGACATACACGTCAACATTTCCAATGTTTACACTTCATGGACATTATAAGCTTGATGATGATCAAGCTGCTATCTTAAAGCCTGTAAAGCAATTATTTATGAAACAATGTAAAATGCACGCATGTATGTACATGTATGCGCGGCGCACATGGCAAAGGGATAAGCCAATGAGCATTGAGCAACCTTGTTTCGACCTCTAGCTGAGGGCGCCCTACACAAATGAAGTCATTTATGTGAATAAGGTCCATTGAATAAATCTATACTACAACCATACAGCAGGCATATTAACAGTCGGATGGTGCATCCATCCTGATCATTGCGACCATTTGTGAGTTTGATATTCCATACAGTATGCCCTCAAGCTATATTTTTAACCAGTGAGCAATGATTACAGAATAACTGACATTTATATCCGACCCCCACTTTTTGAGGTCGCCAAGTGCGGTTCACTTCAATTATTGATCTTTCTAACAAACAAACAAGGTTAAGAATATTGATGAAGATATGTAGTGGACGTCGGATACAACAAGTTTGCCAGGCGCTAGATACACGCAGCAAACAATGTACTATACCCATGTCAACCAATGCATACCCATCCATAGCAACAGCAGCTTATTTTGTGCGCCACCTACATGTAGACGTCTAGCCTAGACATGTATGTTGCGTTATAAAACAAACTTGTGCTATGGTATACAAATATTGACTGCTTCGAGTGCTATGGTTAAAACTACGACTCCCGAGGTGATCCCCGGATCGTTCTATTTTCCCGAGGCTGCGCCTCGGGAAAATGGAACGGTCCGGGGATCACCGAGGGAGTCGGAGTTTTAACCATAGCACGAGTAAAAGCAGTCAATATTTGTTTTATAACACCCCAACAGACTATTTATCATCCTCGTACACGTAACGTTCGTACGCGCATTTCAGATACACAGATGCACAACTGATTGAGTTCCAGGTTGGTAAAAAAGACATCTGGGTACTGCGCGCGCCATGGAATAGTCGACTATTCCATGGCAAACGACTATCACACGGCCGCCGGGTTTCTAGTAAAACTAAGACATATCATGTGACGCGCTCTAAACCAATGAAAAGGCAGAATTTTTGTAAGGGGTGTTATAATTAAAACTACGACTCCCTCGGCGGTCACCGCAAACACGCTGAGAATCACGGCTTCTGCGGGCAGCTGTTTGTTATAGAACGCCAACATGGCGTGTCGACAACATGCACTCCATGTTGTGTTTACAATGTTTTAATGTTCAGTGTTCCGACCCCTGACATGCCCCAGTTCTAAAGTAATAGAACTTCTATACTCACCTACTGCCGGAGCATCATATGAATCTCCAAGAAGAATCTCGGGAGCTGAATACGCAAGACTTCCACATGACGTCTCCAACTTCTCACCCGGCCTGTACAGATTACTGAACCCAAAGTCTGTCAGTTTAACGATTCCCAGCTTTTTGAAAAATATGACATTCTCCGGTTTCAAGTCGCGGTGAACGACATGTAACTTGTGGCAGTAAGAAATTGCACTAACAATCTGGGAAAAATAATCGCGGGCAAGTTCCTCAGTGAGCCCATTTTCGTGCTGCATAATGTAATCATACATGTCCCCTCCGTCTCCAAGCTCAAGAATAAGATAGAGTTTTGTCTGTGTGTCGATAACTTCGTAGAGACGGACAACATTTGGATGCTGGACAAGTTTCATACACCGAACTTCCTGGAAGAGATGGGCCCTTGAGATGTCATCTAATTTGTTCTTGTCGATGACTTTGACGGCGACTTTCTGGCCGGTGAATACATGCCGAGCGAGCTTGACGATGGCGAAGTGACCGCGGCCGAGGGTCTCTTCCAGATCATACATACCGGCGATCTTGCCATCGTAACTCGACTTGTATGCCGCTGCCCCACTCATAATGGAAGCGTTTATGAAGACTGATTTCGTCAACAAGATTACATAATTGTTGAGAAGAAGTTATGTGTGGATGTCAGCAAGCAACTAACCTTTGAGAGAAGCTGTTCAGGTGTATTGTGTGCCGGTAAAAATACTCGTAAATTGACACGGAAGATCTGTCTTGCAGCTCGCGGTTACGGCATTCTCATCTTCGCTCTGCGCTTTTGGTTAAATGGATACTTTTGCCAATCTGCGCATCTTGTGTGAGCAAGTGTTGATAAACCGAATGTTCTATAAGCCGCCTGTTGATTGGTCAATTTACTTTTAATTTTAACAACAACTTGTGAGTAGACCAATAGAAACAAGTTTTACTTTGATGGTAGATGAAATTGTCTAAACTGAGAGAGGAAACGCCAAGAGGGCGCTCTACAGAATCGATGAGGATCCCCCTTTGCAGTTTTGAAGAGGTGACAACCAAAATAAATTGGAAAGAAGCACATTGTTTCATGTTAAAGACAGACAAGAGTGCCACTATAGAAAACGAATCGATTACTTTCAACTCGAAGGCGAAAGCTCACTGAAATCTACTTCTACCTCCATGCTGAAATACAGTACAGTGCACATGTAGTGTGAGGTCTGTATGGAGGTGAAACAATAGGCTCTGCCCAAATCATTGCACAATCGAAATACGCTACAAACTACCTGACAAAAACAATACAAAGTTGCAGTGGGCGTAAATAGACTTAATAGTTTGTTGTTTTATTGTTGTTTTAAAATTGTACATTGCCATCAAACACTTCGAGTGAAATGAATAGGAGCGGTTTGTGTGGGTCACAAACAAATCGGGGCACCTTGGCACTGCCCCCCCCCCCCCACAATCACTTTCTGAAGTTGAGAGTGTTCCAAATAATAGAAGGGTAGGGCAGGCCAAGTCGGTCCAGCTCAAAGTGGTTTAAAGCCAACTCGGTTCAAAGTCAACTCGGTCCATAGTCATCTCGGTTCGAAGTCAACTCAGTCCGAAGTCAACTCGGTCCGCAGTCAACTCGGTCTGAACGGAGTAGGCCCCCAGATGTAAAAACAAAATAAAAACATAACACTAAAGGCATGTTCCTTATCATATTAAACAATCCAAAATGTCCAAAGCCTATGTAGATTTTTCTGAATTAATTATTGCTTTCCCTATATAGATTTTGTATTCTTTTTTTCTTTTTTAAAAAATTATTAAATGTAAGTTTACTTGAAAGTTTTTTTAGTTTTATTATTTTCAACCAAACACTTTCCTCAATTGTCTAGCATAAATTGTTTAATTATTTAATTAGTACTATTTTGATATTATTGATTTTATGTGTTTTTCTTATTTATAAAAAAAAAACCTGTCTTACTCAAACTGCAAAGGAGTTAATTTTCTACCATATTTTAGTTTTTCACTCTATAAAGTTTACCTAAAACGTGCTTTAGGAACATGTCTTTTTAAACGGTGATTTTTTTTATTAATTTCAAAGATTACATGGTGTTTAAGCACTTCCTCCATGGTTTAAGCGAATGATACATCGGCGCAATACAGCCAAAACCTTCCCACTTCAACCACACTTTATTTAAATTGTCGGACCAAGTTGACTTTGGACCGAGTTGACAGCAGACCGTTTTGGCCTTGAGGCGAGTTGACCTGAGACATGGATGACTTTGGACCGAGTTGGCTTCGGACGTAACCCGAATTGATCCTACAATCCCTGAGTGATACAGATCCCCATCCGCCAGCTTAGCTCAGGCCGTGTCCGAAACGGCGACTTCGGCTACAGCTACAGCTAGATCAGCGCGTCTGCCAGTGTTGAAGAATAGGCAGACGCGCGCAATCTAGCCGTAGCTGTAGCCGAAGTCGCCGTTTCGGACACGGCCTTAGGCTGTCAAACGGGGGTGTGCTACTGCTACACCATAGAGAAAGGACAGAGACTTTCTCTATCCTTTATGCTGCTACACTGCTGCTCCTGCTTGTGAGCTGCGACAGGTGAGACAACCATGTAACTTTTTAACTCAAAACCTGGAGGGAAGATCTGGTGATCAGATTTTACACATAAAATGTCAAAGTTTAAGGAATTCACTCCAGAATGTGGAGGAAGTGCTTTCAGTGTAACGAGGTACACTAACAACAGTAACACTGGGCTTACGTTACACTTTATACACACGCGCACACGCCACGGGCGCGCCCCAATGGTTTTCGGCAATTGAACATTATTGGCAATTAATAACTTGGTGACGGTCAACTACATAAGATAGTCTGGGGCTTTGTCCAACAAAGTTGTTCAAGTTGTTCAAGTGTGACACTACAGAGCGGGAATTCTTTAGGAAGGGGTAAAAATATAACAATAGCAGGACCGTACTACCAGATAGCTGACACCCCCCCCCCCAGTACGTACATGTAGTTGCATATAGGCTAGTAAAAAGTTAACTAGCTTTCTAACTCAGTGCCAACCCCCACTCCAAATCTGGTTTTGAATCTACCCTTTGACAGGCATTTTGCATTATTCAAATTATTTTAGCCATGTAGCTGACGAATACCTTTTTTCAATTCAAAATAGATCAATGTAATATGATTAAAGTCATTATTATTACTTAATTATTTATTTATTTATAATATTGTATTTATGTATGTATGTATGTATGTATGTATGCATTTATTTTAATTCTTAACATTCGTGTATTTAGTTTTTATCTGTAAATTTAAAGATTCTGTAATTTTGTGTATTCCCTTTCCTGTAATTGGCAGTTCATCCGCTGTTGGTTTGGACAATAAATACAATACAATACAGTAATAATATAATGATATATATTGCGGTGGTTGAACAAGGAAATAATAATTACGTGTAATCTACTCAATTATTCTGTGTTCAACCCCAAATTATTAAAAATTTACACAGTCAGTTTCTCTTGTGGTGTATTACTTGATCATTATACTAATATGATTATGATATAAAAACTTGACTTTACTTCATATTACAGGAAGATGTCTCTGTATGAAAAGTCTGATGTTTTGGTGTTTTTCTGTAATGGGAAAAAGGTAAGGAAGAAATGTGTCAGTCAACTGGTAATCTTCGGTTACTGAACAGTTGTAGGAGTACCTAGGTGCATGGAGGGAGAAATTTATTTCTAAGTGTAATCATTGGCATAAAATTCAGCTGTTACAAAAATTTCAAGTGTTTTCAAGAAGAAAAACAAAATTGGTGCAGAAATTAAGTTTTACAGTTTATGCTGTAAAAAAAACAACTTGTACGCCTGCTGATGGTGTAAGCAAATTTTGGCATGTGGCGGTCAAGGTGGCCAGTGCACCAGATCGACTTGCATTCTTGGGAAAGAGTCGTCAGAGTGTGGGTTCGAGTTCTGGTTGCAGTGCTTTTTAAAGTCCCTGAGCCAGAAACATTTTAACCATAATTGCTTCTCATCACCCAGGAGTAAACAGATGTAAGGGTTGAGATGTTTTAGTGTGATTGCAATTTACATGTTCCGACTTTGCTGCCGGGGCTGCTTACTCCTAAGGAGTTCAGATGTTTCAGAAATGCCTTTTGACTTGATGGACAGGGGTCATATTACAGGCATAGATGGATAAGCTGATTTTTCTTTTTCTCCTTTTCAAATACTCTGCAAGTTTTTTTAGCGAAGCAGTTGCCTTTTGAATTGTTTTATTTAAAAACATGCAAATGTATAATTTGGTGTCTGCATAACACAGCCAGATTTGGAAAAAACAGTTTCTTTGGACAGTGTTCTTCACTTATAATTTATCATGTAGAACTTTAAAAATATATGTTAACCAGTTCTCACTTCTGTCATTATAAAATGTTTTTAATCTTATTTCTTCCTACAGATTGTTGATCACCATGCCCAACCAGAAGTCACAATACTAACCTACCTACGTGCCAAGTGTATCCTTTGGATATTACTATTAATGTAGAGACACGGGAAGGAGGCCGGTTCTCTATTTAAAAAGGACGAGCATTCACCAAAATATAATAAATGCAAAATCCATATGTTGTCTAAAATGTAAATTGATCTCCTGCACTTGAACTGATTTTAATTCTCCATTCAACAGCACACAATACAAAACAGCATTAACACTACAGTAACACAGTCACTTATAACATATAAAGGGCGAAAGGTCAACATGACACAAAGCTGGCTACACACACACAAGTTTACAATATCTCGACTGAACTAGCCCTAAAAATGACAGTATTTCTCTCACAAAAAGACGATTAGATACAAAACAATACTTACAGATAGCTCTAGAACACTATCCCTCCCCAGATAAATAGTTTTTGGCTGCTCCCTACAGTAATAGATAGAAAATAAATGTGCTCTCTCGTGCCATAAGCTAAAGTGGAAAAGAGAGTAAGTCTAAAGATCGCGACCCCGAACTTAACTTTGTTTTGTTAGATATGCTAAGTTGATCAGACACTTGAACACTCAGGGCGCACTTGGGTTCCCTTCCTTAATATTATTATTACATATTTCTGGTAATGATACCAAGGAACCCTGTGAAGAGAAGTTGTTGAAAAAATCTCAGTTTTAGATGTAGGAGGAAAAGCCCCAACTGGGGAAAGCCCACGCCAATCGGGAAGGGACTGAAAACCCAATGTCACATGCAAGGTTCCGATTTTGAATCGAGGTTCACAGAGGTGAAAGAAAGGGAAGAAACCACTAAGCCGGCCCGAATGATAACAGTTTAATTGAAACATAAGGAGTTATTCCAAAACTACAACATTTTGAGAGACTTGAAGTCAGTGTGCCCCTTTCATTCGTCATTTTGTGTTTGGCTCAATGAGTGGCAGTGTCAGTGAGCCCGTTGTGCTAGTCTCAGGTTGTGTACATGTGCATGAGCGTTACACCCACATCATGAGAGTGATCCTTAGCTAGATGCGTCTTCCTCTAGTACTTCTGACTGGGAGTAAGCTTGCTTGCGGGGAAGGAGGTTGTGGCGCCTGCACTATCATGGTGTCCCAGTACTCCCCACAGAACAGATCGATTAGGTATGTTTACCAGTGAAGACCTCAAACCATCTGAAAAGCATTGTCACACAAGGCAATTTTTATACCATGCCTGATATGTGGCAGAGGGTGTTCCCCCCCCAAAAAAAAGTTCTCATACTTTAAAACACTATTTTCCTCTTGTACATAAGTACCCCCCTAAAATCCTCTTTTCCTGAGATTTCCAGAGCACAATGAAGACACAATAGGAGGGGTTACACCATGCCACATATCAAGCACCAAATGGAATTTGTTTTCCCAGGCAAAAATGGAGGCAACCAACAGCACTGCATACAGGAGAGAAAAAAACACTTTTGTTGCTCAAGAGACATTCTTCCAGCTATATAACTCACCATTCCCCCCAACAATAATGAGAAAACTGAAATGTGAATGAATCTTCTTCTTGGTTGCCTGTAAATTCTCTCGCGGGATATGTCCTTTAGATTCTACTTAGATCTCGGGAACACTTAAATAATGGTAATTATCAAAACAAAAATGGATTAGTTTCATCTCAAAGCCCACTGCTCATCAAGTTCATACCAGGGCCCAATTTTATAAAGCTGCTTAAGCACAACAAATTTATGCTTACCAGAATAAGGTTACCAACCAAGCTACCATGTCACATGTACAATTTGTGACTGGTATCCTGTTCCTTTCTGCTTAGCAGACAATTGTTATGCAATTTGTTTTGCTTAAGCAGCTCTATGTTACCATGCAATTCTGCTCTTATGGCGTATAGAATCACACACTTTACAGGGTGCTGTAAGTACGGAAATCTGTGATAAGCAGTGCCATGAAATCTGGCGCAATTCCAATCCTGTCATCTGAAATAATTTCAAAGTTGAGGCAATAGCATTTGAACGCCCCAGGAGGATGAGAGTTAATTGTACTCTCCCAAATACAATGGTGTACTTTCCCTTTCATTCATTTCGGACATCTTTCGTACAGTTGAGTGTTTTATGAATTATTTGTATTTTTAATATTATATTCAACCATTCATGCCTTGTGCATTTCCTTTCCAATAGACCCCTTGCATATGACCTCACAAGCTTGAACAGCGCCCTCACTGAGATTAAAGAAAGACCTATCTGTCATTGGCTGAGAGTTGTTGTGCGTGGCGCATACGCTCTGGCACGTTTCCATTGCTTGACCTCAGTGATTGCGGCCAATGCAAGGGGTCAGTTGTTGCACTCTTGTCTTTTATAGTCTGATGTGACATTTTTTTCTTTCAGTCACCATGCTGTGAATGCTTGCTTGATTCCGATATGTTCAGTGCATGGTATGGCAATCACAACTGTTGAAGGAATCGGCAGCATCAAAACCAGACTACACCCAGTCCAGGTAGGAATTTATTTCATCCTTGTACCAGTTAATTTTAATTCCCTTCCTATTTTCAGAGCATTGGTGAAACAGAGTTAATTCTGTGAGTTTTATTTATCCCAGGAGCGCCTTGCCAAGGCTCATGGGACTCAGTGTGGTTTCTGCACTCCCGGTATTGTTATGTCTATGTACGCCCTGCTAAGGAACAGACCGCAGCCCACTATGGAGGAGATACACACTGCTCTTGAGGGGAACCTGTGTCGATGCACGGGGTACCGATCAATCCTGCAGGGCTATAGTACATTTACTAAGGTAAGCCAATATTGTTCTATTTTACAACACAAAGCCCACCTACATGTAGTCACAAGTGCCTTGATTATTTCAGTCAAACCCTAGTTAATTATTTCAGAGTATGTGCAAATAATTTTTTGTTGTTGTACTTAACATGTTAAAGTTTGCCTCTTTAATTTAGCTCCTTTAAGTTTGCTAGAAGTTTTGTGGCAGACTAGAGTGTCCCAAGAGGGCGCCAAATATATTTAAATTAAGACTCCAAAGAGGGCAGTAGTTAGGGTGGGGCTATAAGGTAAGGAATGTTGGTATTTACTTTGATTGTCCTTAGGAATGGGTTCTTTTTGTGTCCTCTATTGTTCTGGTTGGGTGTACAGTGGGTTTTAGTATGTACTAGTCAGTCTTGGGTTGAAGTTGGAGGAGAGCAGTCCGTCTTAATAATCTTCTGATTCAAGGCTCACAAAATCTAAGTCCTGTGAGTCTTAAAAATGTTAGAAGTTTAATATCCTGGGTGGATTGAAAGAAACTTCCAGAGCTTGTCCTGTGTGGACTTCATCCTGTGTGGATTCATCAGAACTGTCCTGAGTGGACCCTTGGTCAAACACCGAATCCTGAGTGGATTCAGGCTCTTAAGACGAGAGAATCTTGGCCAACCATCAAAACCTCAAACCAATTTGGTAAGCTGGAACTACTGTACAAGAACACAAAGCCCAGCCAACTCATGAGGCTGGCATAAAACTGCTGCATAGAAGCTGGAAAGAGCGCCAGCAGAGTGGAGCAACAGCAGAATCGTCACTAAAAAGTTGGCAAAAGGAGATGGGCAACCCAGATAACAATTTAAAGTTCTTACAACTTTGCAATGAAGTCAGACTTTGGTGTAAGTAACGTTATTAGTATAACGTTGTAACAACGAATCTTTGTCGACTCCCCTTTACGTCTTCTGAACGTAAGGACGCAATGTAACAACCACGTTGTCGGTATGTTTAAGATACGTTTCCAGTGACCTTATGACAACTTATATAAAGGTTACGACAACGTTACCAGAGCGTGTTTGTTTGGTTGGTAGGCTATAACGTTATCTAAGTAACGTAGCAAAAAATCTTTGTCGACTCCATTGTATGTCTTTAGAACGTAATGATGTAACGAAACAACCACATTGTTGGCATGTATACGCAACGTTTCCTTGTTGTAAATAATCGTTTTCATAAAGAATGTTGCAACAACGTTTCCATTTCCAGTACCCTTGGCATTGACACAACGTCAGCCCATTCTTACCCAATCTTATGTTACTGCTATATCAGTTAATTGTATGCAATAGTTTCATGAAAACTGTTAATTGATGTGTTAATAAGATCAATGAATTACTTTCAACAAACCAGACTAGGTCCCCGTACGTTGCCGGCGTTACCTGTGACCTCACTGAAGCTGTATTCTATACATCGTACAGCATGTTCTATAAATTATATACAGACCGAGTTCTCGACTTTGACAGTCATTGGTGTATTTTGTTTTTAAGTTTTTCCATTTTATTAATGTTTTTAAAAGTAAAATTACATGCCTATAATTGATGTATCTCTAAAACCTCTGTAAGTTAAGACTAATACAAGAAGAAATCAGTATATCTAGTTCATAAATTTGGTAAACTTCTTGAATTATGTTTTAGGTATTTTACAACTTCTAAGCCCAATCTACTAATTTGCATATGTGATACTTACGTTGTCATAACATCATATTAACTTTGAATAGACATGCAGCATTCCGCACGCTGCTCAATGAAGCAAGATGAGCTCATGATTCCTAAGCGGAAACATAGGTCTTTGTTCTTCAAAACAAAACACATTTAACCCTTTCCTTACCATAGGCGACTTTAGTCGACTGCACTCATACCCCCTCTTCCTTACCATTGGCGACTTTAGTCAACCAAGCTTGCACACAAAAAAGCACTCAAGCCTGAGCACAAAGGCCATTTGTAATAAAGTTGCAGTTTTGTCCATGTTCACCCTCCATACCCAAGCTTACCATCATTGGAAAGAGAGAGATCGGATCTTTCCAATGGTGGTAAAATAAAATAAGGTTGCTATTATGCAATCTCTTCAAATTGGAATAGGAAGAACCGAAATGCCAAACACCTACGGAGCGCCCTATGGTTGTGTACAAAAAAGTGTTTGAGATTACAGATTGCACTGAGGAAAGAAAGACCAAGAACTTTGACATTTATTGGACCAATCTCAATGAGTTTTAGATTATATGAAAGGGAATTCAATAAGGAAGAACTTTTTTATTACTTATTTTGCTGTAAAACAATATCTTCAAGGAGATAATGGAGTTTGTAAAAATGGCCTTTGAATGAAAGCTTTCTGTTGTGTAAGAATGTGTGCTTCACGCTTGAGTGGCCAAACAATGCGGTCACCAGCGGTTGTTTATGTCCAAACAATTCGGTAACGAAAGGGTTAATAGTACCCGAAAGTACTTTGAAAGTGTCATTAAAATTGTTGAGGGTGTCTTTGAAACATTAGGGAGCAAATTGTGGTTTTTGAGCAAGTTGGTAGTGGGGGACAAAAAATTTAACTAGGTCATAAATTTGTACATTTGAAAGATTCACAGTCACATTACAAAATGTGTAATGAAAGTTAACAGCCATGAATTGTCGCATGACTGCTTGAAATGGTTTATTCTGATACAATTTATGCACTGCACTAAATTAAGTAGTCTAGACACTATTGTGTACACTTAACCAGTAAAAGAAATTGTAAATTTGAAAGTTTCCCAGATACATTGACAAAATGTGTAATGAAAGTTAACAGTCGTGAATTGTCACATGACTGCTTGAAATTCTTTATTCTGATACAATTTATGCACTATACTAAACTTTTGAGTTTAGACACTATCGTGTACATTGAACCAGTAAATACATTTGTACATTTGATAGCCAGGCTCACTTTAAAGGTTTGGAGCATTTAGTCAAAGCAAAATGGAATGGAACAGCTTTGTGTTTGTTCACAAACACCTAAGGTCTATATAGTGTGTACGTTGACTTTTGTAATTAAACTAAAATACATTTTCACAACGTGATGGTAAAAACAAAGATACTATGTTGTGATCAAATTAAAAGGCCTACAACGTGATGTTCACAATTATACGTTTGTGGTTAAAGAATGAGACAACGTGGCTGTCACAACTTGAATACTACTTTTTGTCTACAAAACCAAAATACAAAGTTGTGACAATGTGATCACCAAAACTTAGCCATTACGTTTTGACAATACCAATATACAACGACAGGACGACGTACATCCGAAACTTAAATATTACGTTTTAATGTTACAAAAATATAACGTGTAGACAACGTGACTGCCACAATGCAAATACTACACTTTAATAATACCGAAATACAACGTCAAGACAACGTGCCCGCAACGATTTAAATATGACTTTTGATAAAAAAAATACAACGTGCAGACAACGTCCTTGTCACAACATAATTACTACGTTCTAGTGAGACACGAATACAGCTTATCCACAACGTTGTTGCCTTAACTTGTATACTACTTTGTAATAATACCAAAATACAATGTTGTGAAAACGCTGCATATTATACAACTTTTCGGTAACGTTGCATAAATTACCAACATGCAACCAATATACAACATTGGTTGAAAATATGTTAAGATCTGGCGTTTATGCAACGTAGTCAAAACAGCGGCATCCCATCTACCAAATTGCAACCTTATCACAACGTTGTGCAATGTTGTAACAACGCATTGTGTTAGCTGGGAAGTAACCAAACGCTCCCAGTCATAATCAGAGAGCTGAACAAAATTGAACAATTGCCTGCATTGAACAATCATGAACACTGAAAGGACATCTGGGTGGTGGGCTTAATCAATTAGAATTTGAGATTTTCATTGTCGTAGATTAACTGTGCTTGAGTAATTCATACTGTAATATTCTGAGGACAAAAGTGTGACTTAATCCAGAATAATCGGTCTAGAGAAAATCTTGTGAAGACTGGTCGATCTATAGTCCCTTGCTTGAACTTGCTCCTTAGCTTGTACATTAGTAGTGTTATGGGTTTCAGTGACTTTACAGGGCATTTGTATTTCTTTGTTATTAAGTTAGATCCAATTTGAATGTGCAGAACATGTTCCTCTAAGAATCATTTTTCGTGCGTCCCTGTCTCGGTCTTGCTGTTTAACTTTATTATCAGCCAGGGGAAACCCAGTCCCATGGTGGTGTGACACACGTGCCTATCCTGCCCACCATTTAGGGTCTCAAAAGTTGTACACAAAGGAATGACTTTCAAAATGGTGGAATGGTGGACGCACACATTTGTGTGGAGTATGTTCCTGGTCGTGCAAGGATTAGTAGACCCCCTTCACTGACATCACACCTGGCTATTAAAGCGATGTATATAATAAGAATCAAGTAATATACCACAAACTGACTGGGTAATTATTTTTTTAATATTTGGGTTTGAACAAAGACAAATTGACTGGAGCGAGACTTGAACCAACGACCTCCGGATTAACGTACCGGCACTCTACCCAGCCCTATGTTGGCGGTCTCCCTATTAGTCAATATCTTTGTTCGGGGGTGCCAGTCAAAAGCCATTCAACCGTTAGCTGCCATGTAGCCAGGGATCACACCCACGTTTACGATACAACCTGGGAAGCGGCAGCCACGGGATCACCTTAAGGGGATGCGACTTTTTAATAAGAATCAGAATTATCTATAGAATAACTATCAGAATTATCACAGCTACTCTAAGACTCTAGAACTCGTATTCCCTCACTAGAGGCTAGAAGAAATTACCTTCTTCTCAAGTTTGGGCCTTAAATTATTGAATTCTAGTTAATTTAGACATCTATGCTTCCCCTTCTGAAATCAAGTTGTGCGGTTAGGGAGCTGAGGGCCAGCACCTCCTCTGGTTTATTCATACCCCATGGTAGAACACAGAGATACAACAATTCTACCATACCTGCTCTAGCAAGAATTCTGCAAGTTTTACTTTATTTATTTTAACTTCTAGTCCCTAGTCTTCACTCCTTTTTAACACGTCTGGCTTTTTGTGCAATGTTATAGCTTAAGCCTTTTGATGTGTAGTTTTGCTATTTTTTGAACTAGTAAAGAATGTTTACTTGTAAACAAGGTTATTTTTTAGCCAGTTGCTGCCAATTATGTATTTGTTTTTTATTGATAAACCAGAGTAATAATAGTACAAATAACCACGGAGGAGCCGGAGTCCCAAAATGACACAGTGACCAAGTTTTGTCTGTGATCATGACGGCAGGTGAAGTGAGTTGGCCAATCATTGCAACCAAGGAAGATGGTTTGGAACTTAAGATGGCCGACTGCCTGGTAGAGTTGAATTTATGTACACAATATCTACAGGTAATAGGCTCTGCACTTTTTGCATTGGTCATCACAGTCACAACCCCAACGGCACTCCCAAAAGTCAGACAGAAGTCAAACACTGTAATACCCCAATTTACAAAACGTGAGTAACCTGCTGTCACTTAATGTTCACATCTTGCACACTTTCTGATTTTCAGGAGGGATGCTGTGGTGGAAGCCGCCCTGGTGCTTGTTGTCTGGACAACGGGCTTGGAGGAGTAAGTACTGATATGTGCCCAAAAAATGAGAGTACAACATTCATTTTTTTTAGAAGGCAATTACAGTCTTCAGACTAATTATTCGTAGAATATTATTTATGTAACTTTTTGAGTAGAAATGACTTTTGACCACTTCATGTCGGATGACATGTGTATATCCGCCATTTTTGGGGGGACTGGCCTACAGCAAACCAAAACAACTTCAGAGCACTCTCAATATCTTGCTGCCAGCAGGACGGATGATGTGAATAACCAGAGGGACGTTAAGATTTTGTAGCGTGCACTGGTATGCACCTACCATGCTACATTTTGTTTCACCCATACAAAGAGGGACACAAGGTACTGGCGATCATACCTCGTATATCCCTCCTTCTTCGGGTTATTGTGTAACCTCTGATTCTAGACCTTTTTCCTGTTGATGTATAATTGGGCTTAAAAGAATGGACAGGATGCCACCATTGTTTATCACTGAATTCAGCTAAATGGGATCGGATGCCGCGGTCATTCCGAGATTCCAGCATCATGGCAGATTATTGGCCAGGGCTTATATACGTACAAGGTTCTGCAAATCACAGTTAGTGCCTACTCATATTTTTTCTGACAAGAAAACATCAAATCCCTGTGCTTATTATGAGAATCTTTATTATCTTTCCTTTGTCAAGGGTGTCATTGTTTCATTGGTATTGTCAAAGGAAAACGATTACTCCTGAAGCTCATACGAGAAAGTTTACACTATGTCTAATGATTATCAAATAAAATGAGGAATTGTAAAAGAAAAACCTGAACAAGGTTCGAGACGTGCCTTGATTACTCAGAAACAAGAGAAGACAAAAATCAAACCACGCGTTATCCATAAAGCGTTTAACGTTTACTTCCATTGATCTGTGTACAAATTTTTGCCTTATGAGAAAGTTCAGGTTCTGCTGCTCTTTTATAAACATGTGATGTCACACAGGTCACATGGTGTGTAAAAAGAAAGATTTTGTAACAAAGAACAGCTGCTGCATGATAAGTTTTTAAGTGTAATTTATTTGTTTGTTTCATTTCGTTGTTCCTGTGCAGGTATCAACAGAGCTATTTGACCCCAGTCAATTTCAACCCTATGACCCTTCTCAAGAAGTGATCTTCCCCCCGGAGCTCAAAGTAAGGCTCCTCTCATTGCATGAGTTCTCTTGGGTCTCTGTTGTTACTTTAAAAAAAAGGCCCTTTTCACATTGCTCTATTCCCCAGGGGCAATCCCGGGGAATAATGGCAAGCCCTTTCACACTTGGATTGCTTTACCCCTCATCTACCCAGGCAAGTGGGCATACCCTGGGGAATAGCGTCCCCTGGTCTGGAGTAGGAGTAAGCGGGGATCCCCGTTGAATAGGGACCTAGGCGTGAACAATGTGAAACTGCGCTGGGGTAACTGGAGGGTGAAAACAAAACCTGCAGCCTCCCCTGGGCTGTATTCCACGGGATAAGAGATACAGTGTGAAAAGGGCTATAATGTGCCGTGTCAAAATGACATTCTCAACAAACGTATTAGTGTGTCAGGTGGAAAACAGTGAAAAGAAAGGTCTCAATGCAGTCTGGAGTTAAAGCAAAAGAAATTTTACAAAAAGCAATGAAGAAGACGACTTTCTTCCTGCGTTCCTATGCCAGAAAATGTGTTTCTCTTTTCTATATCTACCGCATGCTTGTTAAATACACAAGCAAACAAATAAATTGCATCACAGATGTTTGGTTTACAAGTTGGTTTCATTTGGGCAATACACCTGCATAAACAAGCAAGGTGTAATTGCTCAATCCAGAAGGAGGTGTTTTATATATATACTGGTCAGTGAGCACCAACAAAGGATATAACGTAAACGCTCATCAGGCATCATGTCATTCAATAACGAAAAGAAATGTCACAAGTGTGAAGGAATTGGCTGGTGTAACCACAAAGTGGGGTGAAAACACACTTTTCTGACTTCTCACAGTTAAAGAAACTTAAGGAAAACACACTCATCCTTAACTTTGATTTAGATTGGCAGTTGGGGGTGACTTTGTCGGGAGGCAACTGTGATAACCAGGGGGAATATCATCTTTACATTGTTAAATGATATAGCGCCCTCTATAGTGGATGGATAGTTGATGTGTTCGTATATGTTCAAGAACTATTTAATTGACAACCAATGATGTAACATGAACACAAAAACTTAATTCTGCCTGACAACTCTCACTTGTTTCCGTTACATCAGCGCCATGTTTTCCAAACTACTCCATCCACTATAGAGGGTGCTATATCATGCTATATCATTTGTGGGCAACTTTGCTTGTGGGTGAGACGACTGGATTAATGGCCAGCACTGGTGTCTTTAAACTTTCATTAAAAAAAAAATGATTTTGTACCATTCTTTGAAATTTACAGATAATGTTGGACAAGGAAGTTTCCATCATGAAGACATTTGTAGGTGATAAGGTGACGTGGTTTCGACCAATCACATTAGAGGAAGTGCTCACGCTCAAGGAGACTCACCCAAATGCTATTATGGTGGTTGGCAACACAGAAGTGGGTGAGTACTTTGTCTCAACATTTATAGACAAAGCATGGGTTTGGTAATTTATTCAAGAAATGTCTCCATCTGAAATACTGTTAGAATCAAGAGAATACATAATTATAATTAATAAATACATGGAGAGTTTACTTTACTTCTGCTTGCACAGCGGCTAGCCACCAACCTGGTCATTACCATGCAGTGAAGACTGGCTCCCCACACTGTTATTTCCTAAATGTTTACCTCTAATGAGATTGGAATGCCTGGCCCCGTGTTATGTAGGGTGGATTCGGATACTTGCATAACTAATCAAAACCTGTGAACAAAATAAAGTCAAGTAATAAACCACAAGGGAAACTGAATGGGTAAAATGATGGATGCCATGCAACAGCAGCTAACGGCAGTTAACAGTTGCATGGCTTCTGACTAGCACCCCCAAACAAAGATATTGACTAATAGGGAGACTGCCAACATAGGGCTGGATAGCTCAGTTGGTAGAGCGCCAGTATGTTAATGTGGAGGTCGTTGGTTCAAGTCCCGCTCCAGTCAATTTTTCTTTGTTCAAACCCCCCCCCAAAAAAAAAATGAAGTATGTATTTGGATTAGGTATTGAGGATTAGCTGTTATCGAGTTAATGAATCTGATGAGCTTTTGCGTGACTAAATTCTGACCATCGGGCAGGTATTGAAGTCAAGTTCAAGAATCGTACGTATCCTGTTCTTATTGACTTGAACCACGTGCCTGAGTTGACGAGCATGGAGACCACACCCAAGGGGATAAGAATCGGAGCCTCTGTCTCTCTAACAACTCTGAATGAGTACCTCAAGCAGCGGATAAAAACACTGCCAGGTGGGTTTATGAATAGAAGCTTTGAGGTTGAGCTTTTTGGGGGTATGAAAGAAGAGGTATGTGTGCGAGGATGTACTGTAATGTACCTCGTCAAGAGGGTATAGTCTCAGGTGTGCGGTCGGTTTGATGAAAGGTACAGGAAGAGGTTCATGTGAGGTGTAGATTATAACGTACCTCACTAAGGGGTTAACTTTGATTTAATGAAAATGGAAGCAGCCAAATTTGTAATAGTGTAGATTTGTTATTAGTCAAAAAGTCACCATTTAAACCACAATACTAGAATACTCTGCCTCTGTGAAATAGGAAGTTAATGGCAGGTTCAAGGGTTTGGAGTTGTGGGAAGAAGGGGCATAGATTTAGGGAATTTATTGAAATGCGTGTACCACACCAAAAGGGTAATTTGGATAGTAGCCTCAGCGCAGGTGGGTTGATGGAAGGTTTGATGGTTTGAGATGGGGTTGTATGATAGTCAATTACATCTACTGTACAGTGACATATTGTTATGTACCTCAGGAGCAAGTGGGGGTATTAACAGTTAAAGCCTGAGAGGGCCTCAATTTAAAAAAGAAAGACAAAAATGGAGCAGCTGATTCAAATGGAACAGTCCTAGGTTGATGACAGACATCTATGTTTGTTTATCAGGTTTTTAGTACCTTCCTGGGCCCAATTTCATAGAGCTACTTAAGCAGACAATATTGCTTAAAATGTTTTTGCTTAGCAGTAATGAGCAGGATACAGTCATAAATTGTACATTTGATATGGCAGTTTGGCTGGTTACCTTATTCTGGTAAGCATTATTTTGTTGTGCTTGGCTACTTTTTTGTGCTTTTAAGCAGCTCTATGAAATTGGACCCTGTTTTAAACATTCATAGATGGGGTTTTCCTTTCACAGCAAAGAGACGATCAGGTTTATTTTAGGCATGGAGGTAACAGTTTGAGGCACTCTTGAGGTTCCCTTAACAATGATTTTAATAGTTTGGCATTCTGGATGTTTCTGTTGTCATTTTGGCAGAGCACAAGACACGGATTTTTGCAGCTTTTGTGGAGAAGATACACAGGTTTGGCAGTTCTCAGATAAGAAATAAAGCGGTGAGTTTATTGCTGTATGGGCTTGTCTACATGGGCAGGCACATGCGCCATTGTGGAGACTTTTACACAATCGAACAGAGGTCCCCCCACAACATTTTTCTTTGTGCAACTGCGTCCCCACAAGGACATTCTTCAGAAAATGGAATAGTAAAACAACAATGGCAAGTCCCAACAGCTAGGTGTTCAAAAGACTTTGTGTTTCTGCTCTATGCGCAGAAATTAAGGAGTGAGCTTTGGGAAAAATGAACAAGATTTTAAGGTCTAGCATGTTTGGTAAGATAAGGGGTATACACTGATGAAAAACAAATTGGTTTGAAACAATTCCTTCAATTTATTTTGTCTGCTATTTGTGAATTAGAAGAATTTGTTGTAAAGCCATGGTACACTTTATTAGGAAACTTGATAGTAGTTTAGGTAATCCTGTTAAAATTATTTTAAGCAGCCTTTTTTTCCAGATCAACACGGACAAACTAATCAGTGACTGAATTGAGGCTTTTGACGTTGGAATTTTCTAGAAAGATTGTACTCATGAGGTCAGGGTTATAATGACTTTTCATGATGAATTTGTTTTGACATTTCAGAGTTTGGGCGGTACCATAGCAAGAGGCTCACCTATTTCTGATTTAAACCCTGTTCTGATGGCAGCAGTTTGCACTCTAGAAGTTATATCTAAAAAAGGTAACCCCCCCCTATTGATTGCTGAAACAAAAGATAGTTATTTCTGGGTAGAAATATGGTGATGTTTGTAAAACCCAAAAAACCCACTTCAGAACATCCTTTTTGGTTTGTGGTCACTGTCTGATGTGTACCCACGCCCCCCTGGACAATTCATTGTGTAGTATGCATATGCACAAGAATGCACCTATCCAGCTCATTTCTCCCATACAAAGAGGGACAATGGGTACTGGAATGCATGCTTAAAATCTTCCTTTTTTTCTGGGGATTATTGTGTAATCCCCAATTTTAAGACCCTTGTCCTTTTGTTTGGGGATTATAAGAATGGACTGACTGCCACCATTTTTTATCATTGTATTTGGAGTCCGAGTGGTCTGAGATTCCAGCATACCTTGGCAGATTATCAGCAGCAGGGCCAAGGTTGTGCGATTCATGGTGAGCACATACTCATATTCTTTCAAGGAGAACAACAAATCCTGGGGCTTTTTGTGCGAACGTTTGTTGACTTTCCTTTGTCAAGTCAATGTTTTATTGTAACAAGGGTTCTCCCAAATGGTTCTGTAAGCCCCTACAAGTTTAGAAAACTAATACTTTGCAGAGATATGGTAAATATTTTTTGATATCGACGTGAAGTGGTTAAGTTTTACTGGGCTTTTTTTTAGCTGAAATTTGAAATAATAATGGTGAACCATGATACAATAATTGTCTACCATTCTGCAATGATAAGGTACACGCTTGGTCACCATGGATGCCGATGTCTTCACTGGTTTTAAGGACATCATTGCTAAAGATGAGGTCATCAAGGTCATTAACATACCTTTCACTTCAGAGGTAAGCTTGTTATGAATATTCATAATGGTGCTTGCTGCATATTTGATTTCGGTGATATCATTCTTCAATCGGGAATAAAGTTGGGAAGGTAGTGCACTCTGCTCAACTAGCCAGGCTCCTACTGGATGATACCCATGCCTACATCCTTACGGACTGTGAAGGGGGGGGGGGTGGTAACCCTGTTTCAGCCCCAGGAGTAGGTGGCAACATGCCCCTGGTGACAGTTGATCTGGGTCAACAGCCCAAATCAGTTAAGTGTAGCCCTCACCATGAAGTGGCTGTATTGCCTTGTGAGTTGGGCGATATCTCATTAAAAAAAGATTCATTAGTGTTATCTGGGGACCTTTCCTGCTCAAGAACCCAAACAAGACACCAGTCCCCTCCCCAGACCTAGGATCTTCTATACCCAAAGTCACTTAAATTAGGACCCTAGTCTCTTCGACCCTCCCCCCCCCTCTTCCTGATTTCTGATGACCCTTCCTTCTCCAGCACCCTAGCCAGACTGACACACCCGAGTGAACAGCCACCTCACTGGGATCTACTCCAGTTCCACATCACTGGTTTCCCGCCTTCACAGCCCAGTGCATCCAGCATGTACGGCTCACCGCACTCTCCCTTTTTACCCCAAGGCCTAGTTGGAATCCAGCAGTCTAATGACGACAGACGGAGTATACTGTCCAAAATGTTGAGCCCTCCGGTTCTTCTCAGAGCCACAATCACTTAAAAGGGATCAAATGTCAAAAGAAGGTGGTTCGATTCCCAACTATTGTGAATGCAGATTTCTGCAGGACTTGGAAAGCACCATGCATACGTTACACACACATCAGTATAACTCAAATTAAAAAACATTATCAACTTTGTTTCAGTACTTTGGGCTCACAATTGACTCCAAACTCTCATGGGCCACACATTCCTATGTTTCATTAGAACAGTTGCCAGGGGTTCATGTCCAAAGGCTATAGTTTCATTGTATAAATCTCTCATTCTCCCAATCCTAGAGTATGGTCTTCCAGAATGGCACCCATTATACTTCAGTTCAACAAAATCAGCTTGAAAGGGTTCAAAGAACAGCTACCCGACTTGCTCTGAAACAAAGACATGGAGAAATGTCTTACAAGGATAGATTGCAGCACCTTATCTGGCATCTTCTAACAAACAGGCATGACTATTTGTTCAGTGCCTTTGTGTTCAAGGTTTTCCATGGCACTTCTCACTGTGAATCAATCCTTGCTAGTATTTCCATTAATCCTCGTCATCTTGGCCCGCTCAAATTCCGTCAGCTTCCCCGCTCGCACTAAGTCACTGTTCCACTCACCTTCCCATCCTTTCCCCACACTCAGGAGCCTGCTGTGATACCCCTTCTGACATTTCTCCACCCAGTTTTGCATTAGATGTTCACCTGGGAGCGTGCAGGTCGTGAACACGGCCATTATTTGTTCCAATTTCCTGTCCTGTGTGTTGAACATGGAGGTTTGAGTTAATCCTCCTGTTCTATAGGTCATGCGCGGAACAGCATGCTTCCGAGCAACAGTAATTTAGTTTACTTTTGTTGTCCCTGACCTGCATGACTTGTTGTTTTTCCCGTGTTTTCTTTCCTTGTTTTCGGGATTTATTCCCCTCCTGCATGCTCCACCCTCACTCGCTCAATCATTTTGGTCCCCAGTTGTCTTTTTCCGTTGTTTTTAGCTGTTTCGCAGCATAGCGCAGCGGAACAGCTCTTGTTTTCGTTAAAGTTTTTGTTATTATTTTTTTTTTTCCTTTTTTTATTTGTCTGTTTCAGTAAAAAGAGCCATTGAGATAACACACGTTCGTTCTAAGCGGCCTTTTGCATAGTTCCAAATGAGCAATTGCAATGAAACTTTCAGTGATGAAAGGCATTGGTGCAATAATGATCCTAAAACAATGATGTCATGATGACGTCATCACCTGTCACGTGACGTTATCTTAAAGGTTTCTATTTTAAATATTTGAAAATCAGTAACAAATCAGCCACAAGAGACCGTAGGTTTTTGATTGCGGGATTGTATAGGGATAAATTAGGTCTTCATTTTATTCAGTGTGCGTGACCTCACATGACCTCTACTTCCGGTCGAAACCGGAAGTGCCTCGTTATTCAAAAGTGGAAATAGTTATGAAGTTGTTTTCAACTATGTTATTGTCTGGCAAGGTTGGGTAATTAAAAAAAAATACCGATGACGTCACAACACACAAGAGCGCCCTCTAGCGGCAGGTTGAAAACTGATGAAAATGGACTTTTTGAAGATGTGTGTGGTGAAGTTTTGTGTATTCACTTCAAAATTTACACACATGTTGATCGTCGAGCAGCCATCATATGTGTGAAATTTCAGATCGATGACGTCATCGGGGGTCACGTGACGCGGCATTAAAGGTGCCTTTTTTAAAGTCGTATATCTCCCTAAGTGTTAGTGCGATCATGTTGAAACTTGGTAGATTGTTGGATATTGGCAAGTTCTTGTAATTTCTGAAATGACGTCATGATGACGTCATCACATGATTTGTTAAGATTTTTTCTATTTTTTGCACCTTTTAGTCATAAATTGCTTACAAAACGTGGTATAATCCAAATTCTTTTTTAAACAGGCTTGAACGTCATAACTACTTTGAATACAAGAAAAACTTTCAAATTCAGTTGAGTAATTTGAAAAAGTTATGACGAAACAGCTCGGCATTTGTGCACAAATGCAACATGTCTAGTTAGTATTTGTTTCTATTATTTGGTTTACTTGTTAATTTTTTTGTTTAATTAAATATTTATTTACTTATTTATTTATTTTTTAAATTTCTTTTATCTGTTCACTTATTTATTAACTTAGTTATTCATTTTTTTGTCACACTTGTTACAGATTATTTTTCTAGGGCCTACTCACTTAATTGTTTGTTTTCTATTTTTTACTTTTTTAGTTTTTGTTTGTTTACTTCTTTATTCATCTTGTATTTGCTCCTTTGTAAGTTTGTTTTGTTTGTTTTGGTCTAATAAATAATAATAATAATAACAATAATAATAATAATTATAAAAATAACAGTAGTAATAACTTGACCCCAAAATCAACTAGAAATCACTTACTTTTGGTGCACACCTCCAACATACTGAGCAGCAAATGCTGAAAAAGCAGAGATTTGATGACTTGAAAACTTTGCTTGGTTACAATACGCTACATACGTTGCCCTGTCCATCATCTCTTAAAGAATTGTAACTTTCAACAATTTCTTGGAGCCACAAAAAGATCCAGATACTCAATCCTTGATGCTTGGTTATCCATCTTTGAGTCCACAAAGTTTTGTGGAAACCCAGCCTCAACTTCAGATGCATACAGCCAGACACACAGACAGGCAGACAAACAGTGGACAAGAAGATTGCCTCCTTACTGGGGGATTTAATTAATTTTATATGCAAGAAAATTATACTTGGTAGTTTCTTTATTTGAAAAAATGGTGATCGCCATATCAGCACAATTTTCACAGAATATTTTTGTGAAAGCTAGAGGATTTAAGTGAATGAACTTTTCCTTAAAAAATGCTGTAGAATCTGTTCTGGTAGTATAGCCAAATTATACTCACTGGTTTGTTTTTCTTCCCCAGAATGAATACATGCGAGTATTCAAGCAGTCCCTACGTCGTGAGATGGATATTTCCGTAGTCAACGCTGGCATGAGGGTTGTCTTCAAACCAGGCACTAATGTAGTGGATGATTGCAGTCTTGCATTTGGAGGTATGGCTGCTACATCGGTACTTGCTGTGAGGACTATGAAAAGTCTCAAGGGAAGGTAAATTTTGAAATACATCTATATGTGCACTATTGATTCATGAACAATGTGCAATATATAGTCATTACGGGAAAGCTCCATTAAAGAATTTCAGAGTTTGGGCCACAAAAACTCAAAACTATTCATCCTTTTCACCCAGTAGGTGTGCTTACATTGAATTACTTGGGTCATTAAACTTAATGGATGAGCAGTTAATCTGCGTGGGGCAGTCAGCAGCCCTACTGGTTTGTGCATGAACCATTTATTTCCACTGTTTGGAAAAGGTTTTACATGGAGATACCAGGTGTGAGCTTTCAGACGAAAAGGATGTTTCATTTGAGCCTCTTTCTTTAATGGAGCTTTCCCGCAATTCAAATTAACTAAATCAAATTTCAGGCAACGTTTATCATGTAGTTTAACATGAATGCATTTGATGTCTACACTTTATTTATATTAATATTTGTTTTATTTCCCCGGGCAATCAGAAAAAAAAGTAAAGTCAAAATTAGCAAGAAAAACATAACAAGAAAACTACATAAGCAATAAAACAGAGGAAGTGTTTAAAGAAGAACAAAAGTCTAAAAGCTTATAAAAAATGTGCATATTTACAATCCACCAAGTCACCAATGTAAAACTGATTCTATAATTACAACGGTTAAAATAAGTGGAATAAAAAACAGTTATATACACATGGTGTTACCGGAAATCGAATATACATTGATACCTCACCATGCAATGCCTAAAAAATAAAAAGCAGTTTGACTTAACCATATTTCTAATATCTGTTTTATGAAGGGCCTGGTGTGATGGTTTGGTGGAAGCCATGTGCCCGCTACTGACCCAGGACTTACCCCTCCCCCCAGGAGCCCCTGGTGGGATGGAGCCCTACCGTCAGTCCCTCACTCTCGGCTTCTTCTTCAAGTTTTATCTCTCTGTCCTGGAGCAAATCAACATGACGCTGGTGAGTGACACATCATAGTTTCATTGTTTTAGGAATCTTGTTAAAAAAAAACCTTTGAATGTGATCATTGGCTGAGTGCCATCTTATGGGGTCAATTGTCCGGCCTGACACATCATATTGCATTGGAGGCAATTACCTCCATGCTCCTGGTCATCGCCTTGCTGCCACTTAGCATTGGACGCAATTACCTCCATGCTCCTGGTCATCGCCTTGCTGCCACTTAGCATTGGACGCAATTACCTCCATGCTCCTGGTCATCGCCTTGCTGCCACTTAGCATTGGAGGTAATTACCTCCATGCTCCTGGTCATCGCCTTGCTGCCCCCTAGCATTGGACGCAATTACCTCCATGCTCCTGGTCATTGCCTTGCTGCCCTCTGGCATTGGAGGCAATTACCTCCATGCTCCTGGTCATCGCCTTGCTGCCCCCAAGCATTGGAGGCAATTACCTCCATGCTCCTGCTCATATTGAGGTTAAACTGACTTGTTCTTCTCCAAGTATCAGGTCTGCAAATCCATTGACACTCAGAATTTTTTTTTTTCTAAGTAATTTTTTGTGACTTTTTGTGTTTGAAGTAAACAAGTGCAGAACATATTAACTGCCTTTTATGCCTATTTTAAGTAATTTACTATCCTGTTTGTAAGTGTGACATTCTTCCACTGTGTGCCATGCCCACTTCACACAAACTGGCTCCTCTGACCACCAGAAGCCCATAGAAGATGCATTAAGCTAGTTTTCTTTGATGATTTATGCAAAAACTTTTTATAAGACTTGGCGTTTTCATATGTCTTTCAAGACTGAAGGTCTTTTCAGGTTTCTGCCCTAAAGAAATGTCTTTGAAAGATGAAGTGGGTGATTTTTGTTGAAATTACATGCAAAGCTATGCCAACTTTGGAACCAGAAGTAGTGAAAACCTGAGCAGATGTGCACGTGAGTGACGCAATGACTTACCGATAGACTTAGGATAGCCAATAGTGCGAGTCTAGCATACTAATTTGTTTACAAATACAAGTTACATTAGACTAACAAACAGACTTTTCTTTTCACCCCAAAGTCCTCAAATAACAACAACTTTAAAGCTGTAACAAAATGTTGTTACATTCTTCATTATTTGCCACTTTTTCTTTTACAAAGCCTGATGTGAGTGGCTCATCTGTCCCATCATCATACAAAACAGCTAATCAAGAGCATCGTAAGGGCTTTGTAAAGGCTGTGCAGATGTTTCAGGTAATATTATTGGAGATACTCAACAGACTAATGTTTGTCTAAAAATTGTCTTGGGTTTAATGAAAACTGTTTGTATCATATGGAAATTCGATGGAGAATGCCTGGGTGATTCGCAACACCGTGCGCCCTCTACAGGTTAGCTTGGAAGATCCTTTCCAAAAGCAAAAAGGCACACGGCTCCAAAATAGTCGGCAGAGCCCAAGCCAGAGCAGGAGCCTAGGTTTGGAAAAGGCCCCATGTTAATAAGGGAATAAAAGAGTGGTTACAAGGTCTTAAACACCTGTATAAAACCGGCAAGGTCACTCATAGCAGTACGATAAAGGACTGAGTGCAAAGGGGAGGTGCTTTATCGCAAGGCCCTGGCCATGACCCAGACCCTGCAAGGTTTAAAACCGAGTCACCAGTCTGTTATTCCCATTCATAAATCCTTGTGACAACAACATCCAAAAAGGTTTAAAAATTAAGAACAAATCTGACAGTTTAGCCTCAGCTCAACTCGATTCACATTTAATTTCTATGTAATGTACGTGTTGAGTGCTAAGTAGCTCCATTGGCAAGTTTTGAACATGCATGCTTAAGCTTTCAAACTATGGCATGCAAGTTTGAAACTTGCGCAAGCCAAATATGCACCCTACCAACTTAAATTGGGCTATGAAATTTGCGCGCTTTGTGCAATCATGTAATAGCACCCTCTTTTGACTCAATAAAGTCAGGTCTTGTTTAAACAAAGCTAACTTTGTATGTATCGCACAGTTAAAAATGGCCATGTGATCTCCTCTGTGCACGATGGTATTTGTCTTTGAAAATTGGACCTCAGTTTGTGAGAACACTTCATCACACAACATCATCTTGTTTCTAATTGTAATCTTACAATCCAAGGAGGTTCCATCAACTCAACCAGATGTAGACGGAGTGGGTCGTCCCTTAACGCATCTAGATGCCTTGAAGCAAGTCACAGGAGAAGCTGTTTATGTAGATGATATTCCTGTTGTCAAGGGTAAAAACACACAAATTTAAAATCAATAGTATAAGTAAAACAATAATTGCTGGCTTTATAAAAAGGACAAATTGCCAAATGATACAAGGTGCTGGAAAAAAGCAAAAAGAAGATGGAACGTGGGACAATCACGAACTAAGGGAACATAAGTGTCTGGAACGTTAATTTTAAAGGATGACACTATTAGGCTCTGTTGAGGGCAGTTAGACCACTCCATAACCAGAGGGGTGGTATTGTAAAAGGCCATGTCGGCAAATAAAAGTAGTTTAATTGCTGTAGGGTGTCATGGCCGAGTGGTTCAGAGCATCAAATTCAAGTTCTGGTGGTTAAGTCATCGGGGTGTGGGTTCGAATCCCGGTCATGACACTTGTGTCCTTGAGCAAGATGCTTTATTATAGTTGCCTCTCTTTACCCAGGGGTATAAATGGGTACCTGTTAGGTTAGAGGTTGATATTGTGTTTGAAAAAGCCTTTGGTGCCACGGCAGCCCGGGGGCTGTATACTCCCCAGAAAACTGAGAAAGATTACAGGAATATTATTGGCCCACTGACCAGGGCACTAATGTAAAAGCGCATTGGTTCATTATTGTAAAATGTGCTATATAAGAACTAGTTATTATTACTATTGAGGTACTGGTGTGTTTTGGCTTCTGAAAGATAAACCAAGGAGTTTTTCTTATTTTTAGATATCACTTACACAAATTACCTGAGACCAATGTGCAGACAATATCAAAATCTTTCTTTTTCATCAGGTGAACTCTACCTTGGCCTTGTAATGAGTGAGAAGGCCCATGCAAAAATTGTGTGAGTAATTATAAAATGTTGCCATTTATTAATCGACACAAGTGATCCCTCTACTGCTGCTTCACTAAACTTGGGTGTGATCCCTGGCTATATGGCAGTTACAGGTTGAAATGGCTTCTGAGAAGCACCCTTCAAACAAAAATATTGACAACATTTGGAGACTGCAAATATAGGGCTTTTATAGCCCAGTTGGTAGAGCGCAGGCATGTTAATATGGAGGTTGTAGGATCAAGTCCGGCTCTATTCAATTTTTCTTTGTTCAACCCCAAATTATTTTGGACTACAACTTTCGCTTAGTGGATAGAGGGGACTTCTCATTATAAACATCACTGCTGTGGTGTAAGCTCTTAATTGGTCTAAACATTTTGACTAGGCTGTTCTAGTCAGCTTCAGGAGACATGAGTAATAAAGGGTTGGTGCCATGACTTAATGCTCATCGTTTTCACTTCTGATGGGAAATGTTTTGAAGGCTGATACTATGAGACTTCCCTCCCCCCATTTAAAAAGTGGGGTGTACATACATATGTCCCCACCCCTTCAGATTAACCCCCTTGATTCTAATAATACTATTTCCAATTCCTTGGGCAGGGCTGTTGATGCGAGCACAGCACTTGCTGTGGAGGGTGTCCATTCATTTGTAGACATCGATGATGTTCCAGGCTCCAATGTGGTTGGAGCTGTTATTAAGGATGATCTGCTGTTCGCTGACAAAGAGGTATCATCACAATATAGACCGTTATTTGATTGATGAGCAAAAAAAACAAATCCTTAAAGTGCATTACAAAACAAGACGGCATACTTAACACTTTGTGCTATTAAAATTTCGTAATCAGAAAGGTTTATCCAGGAAATACATATCTGGCAATATATCAGTTTTGGGTACAAATTTTACACCTGAGCTTTTATGAGTTAGTTTATTCATTTTGACGCTTTTTCAAAGCATTTTTATTTTTAAGAGCCTGCCATAGGCCATGCAAGTCTTGTGGTGATTCGGTGTATGGTCCAATGTGTGGAAACGGGATAACCTGTCCTGGGCTTGATTTCACAAAGCACTAAGATTCATCGTAAGACAAGTTGTCAGTATCACCATGGGGCAAACCCCTTCTCTTTACGACAAGTGTAACTGGGTTCTTCGACGTGCCTTACACAACACACAGGACCTTACGGCTTTACACATCCCATCCAAAGGATGAAGCAATATTGGTTAAGACCAGGACCCAGTTTCATAGAGCTGCTTAAGCATACAAAGTTGCTAAGCACAACAAACATTTGCTTAACAGAATAAGGTTACCAGCTAAAATGCCATTTTACATGTACAACCTGTAACTGGTATCCTGCTTAGTTTTGCTTAGCAGAAAAATATTGAGCAATATTTTCTGCTTAAGCAGCTCTATGAAATTGGGCCCAGAACCCACACTCTGCTGATCAGAAACACCAGAGCTTGAGTCCAGTGCACTTGACTGCTGGGCCATGACATGCCGGGGCTGGATGTAATGTTAAATTTTGTTATTTCTGCATTAGGGAACATTTTTTTGTATAGCATACAAATTCCTCTCTCTCTCTCTCTATTTCAGGTGACTTGTGTTGGTCAAGTGATTGGACTAGTTGTGGCTGATAACAAAGCCATTGCACAGCTGGCTGCTAAATTAGTCAAAGTGGACTATGAGGAACTACCTGTGATCATCACCATAGAGGTAGGTAGTACTGGCTAGAATTGTGCATCAATGTTTATTACCCTAAGCGCTTGTGACTTCCGTTTAACCGTTTTAAAACTGTTTCTACTGATTCCAATCAGATGAGCAGACTTATAAAAAGGAGCAGATGTCGACTCACTTTGAAGGATTAAAATCAGAATACTGTACCCAACCCAGTCTTTAAAGTCAAGGTATAAACTACAGTTGGGCAGTGTACAAATTGTAGGGGATTAAAATAAGACACATTCCACCAACAAAGGGGATGTCGATCATTCTTCCTGGATAGTGTCTGAGGCTAACATACTCTTTTTTTTTTACTGTCCATTTTATTTAATCGTTGAGGAAATTTTAAAATGGATTTTAACTAATGTGTAAACGGTTAAAGGGCTGGACATCTCAACCCTAGTACCGGCATGGAACCCCACTATGCACTCAAAACGTCAAAGGTGTAAGGGAAAAGTTGAGATTTTTTGAAGAGCAAAATGAATGGTTTTGACCTTGCTCTGCTTGATTTAGTACTTCATTTGCCAACTAAGACCGTATCCTAATTGGCAGCTACAGCTACGGCTACGACTCTCGCTAATAGCGTTGCTAAGGATGTCCTACACTTCAATGCATGATGACGTGGGAATCTAGCCGTAGCAGTGTAGCAGCCAATTTGGAGGCTCATTTTGAAAAACATTATTGGTGGGGGTGGGGGCTTGGGGCTTACAACCCCACCAACCCTCTGGTCACTTCACCCCTGCAAAGGCTACAACCTCTTCAGGAAGGTTATTTCCTTTTCGACTACTTACATGACTTAGGACGCCGTCGAGCACGACTCCTTTTACCCGAGTACTTCCCGCCCCATCGATAGAGGTAACATCCAGGAAGGTATGGAGAGCTCTGATCATACCTTGGCTGGAGAGATATACATCGGGGGTCAGGAACACTTCTACTTGGAAACCTTCTCTACATTGATCATCCCCGGCGAGGATGGGGAGGTAGAAGTTATATCCGCCACACAATCACCAACTACAACACAGGTGGGTTTGCTCTATTTATCTCCCTGACAAGCTCCATGGCTAGTTAGCCGGTAACCACTTCACGTCGGTATTTAAAAAAATGTCTATGCCCACCCTGGGTATTATTTTTCTGAACTTTTTGGAGCTTCTGGAGTAATCATTTTTCTTTGAAAATATTATTGCCACAATGAAACCCTGGCTTGATAAAGGAAATACAAAAAAAGGTTCTCATAATTGGTTCCGTAATGTGATTTTCTTGTGTGAGAAAATTTGAGTAGGCACTCACCATGATTCGCAGAACCTCCCCCCATGAGCCACAGCCGAAAAATCTGCCATGGTATGCTGGAATCTCGGAATGCTGGGACTTTCCTCCCATTGAGCTGAATGACAAACAATGGTGGCAGCCTGTCCATTCTGGTATGCTACATTTGTATAACAACAGGACAAAGGTCTGGAATCGGTGGTTACATCATAACCCCTAGAAAGGGATTTTACAAGGCTAGTTATAAATGATAAATGTATGTTGTTACTACTATCAAGAAAGACTCGACTAGGGTCGAAACGAAGGTCCGTTTGGTGGGGTAAGCAGTGTGCAACAGATGATTCCATTTTCTCTCTTATTATTATTCTAAACAACATTGTCCCCTTCCAGTCCATGGTGTGTGAGGCTATAGGAGTACCAGGGCACAAGGTTAAGTGTCGTGTGAAGAGACTTGGAGGCGGTTTTGGTGGCAAAGGAAGCAGATGCAGCGTTCAAGCAGCTATGTGTGCTGTTGCTGCTGTAAAGTAAGCAACTTCATTACCTATATTTATTTTATTCCTACATTTCGTCGCCGATGCCACGAACTGACACACTGTGTACAAAACCACTTTTCTTTTAGTTTTCAGTTTTGTACACGTTTAGACCATGTTAACCGAGGCCTACAATTTCATGAAGTTTCATCGCTTCAGGAGCTTGACTTTTTTAATTACGATGATGATGCTAAGCAACTTTGCACCAGAACTGGAAATTTTCGCCGCCACGAACTGACACAGAGGTTCAATTTACCATTGCAACACATGGTGCGCACAAACCTCAAAAGTGAAAAAAAAAACGTGTCCACGAACTGAAACAAACCTTGGTGTGTAGCGGGCGCGCTGACCTACATTTTCACGAACTGACACAAACGCATTGTAACACATTGGATGGTGTCAGTTCGTGGCGGCGGAAAATGCCTGGCTGCGTATATTTTCGTTGGCACAAACTGACACAGACCTTTCTTACTCTATCCCTTATTAATTTAGGACAAAAATCAGTAAAAAGCACTGTTTATATGAAGTTCAAAGCATCAAGTTCCCACTATGAGAAAACTAGTTGAAAATACCTCAGATTTTTTCAGGAAAACTTCATTTTAAAAAACGTTCAACTTCAAACGCTGTTTTCTCAGATTGTTACTTTTTACTGGTATCTACATGTGTGGAGTTCGTGGCGTCGGTGACGATTTATTCTACATTCCTTCTTAGCCTCATAATATACCCAGTGCATTTGTTGTTTGAAGAACAGAAAATATAATCTCTGATATAGGTCTGTAAGCAATACTTTATCAAGTAATAAATTACAAGGGAAGCTGACTGGATAAATTTCAAATAAATTGGGGTTGAACAAAGACAAAATTTACTAGAGCAAGATTTGAACCATTGACCTCCAGATTAACTTGCTGTCACTCTATCAACTGAGCTATCTAGCCGTAATGTTGACAGTCTCCCTATTTTATCAACATCTTTGATCGGGGGCGCCAGTCAGAAGTCATTCAACCTGCAACTGACATGTAACAGCCACGGATCACACACAAGTGTACGATACAACCTGGTAGCAGAGGGATCACCTAGATAGCGCAGTTGGTAGAGCACTGGCATGTTAATCCAGAGGTCACGGGTCAAGTCCTGCTCTCATCAGTTTTTCTTAGTTCCTCCCCAAACAGAACTCATTTGGCAGTAGACCTTTTCTTCTCATCATTATTACCTGGTTTTTCAATTCATTTTAAAGGCAGGGTATAGGCCCCTACTTTCGGTAACTGTAACAGACCAGAACCCTTGCTTGGTGTATCCCAACACATGCATAAAATAACAAACCTGTGAAAATTTGGTCTCAACTGATCATTGAAGTTGTAAGAAAATAATGAAAGAAAAAACAGGTGGTTTTTTTGGTTGCATAGAATTGTGTGCTTTCAGATTAATACTACAACACTTCAAAGGGGGTCTAACAATGCTTTATAATATCAACAGCTCCCTAGTTCTCTTTATCAAGAAAGTTTTTATGGTCATACATTTTTGGAGTAATTTTTGGAGTAATTAACCTCAAGAATTTTCTGGGATATATCTGTTTCTTTCACATCAACCAATAAGAGACTATTTACAGTGTGCCCTCAACATAGTTTACCCTTTAGAAAAAGTAATAATCACACCGGGCACCGTATGGGCTGTTTGGAACCTTACAATGACTGACATTATGTATAATAATCATCTTATGGTGTAAAGCAGAACAATACAAACTTGCCGCTTTGCAGACGACAAACGGGGTCACAAAGTGGAAGTTACTGAAAACTAAACTTGTTGAACTTATCCCATAATGCACTGCAAAAATGGCCTCTCATAGGAAAAATGTAGAGGGCGCACTAATACATCGCAAATCATCTGTAATGCCCTTTGATGTTGTTTTATGGAATTTTTAAATGTTACTTGAATTTAAACAACTTTTTAGTGACTTTTGGACACTTTAATCTTTATTATTCTTAAGAATAAACCGTCCAGTTCGCCTAATTCTTGATCGAGACGAGGACATGAGTATTACTGGAATACGTCACCCGTTCATGGCACGTTACAAGGTCGGATTCAATGATGATGGTCAGCTCAATGCACTTCAGATTGATCTCTACACCAACTGTGGGAATTCCTTTGATCTGTCGGGCGCCGTGAGTTTAATTCTGTTCAATTCTGAATGATAAAACAAAGCAAAATCGCTAATTTAAACTGTCCCTTCTTACCATAACATTTGCCAGTAAGAATTGATAACCACCTATTCAAAACCACGGCATGATTGTGTGTGGTGGAGCAACTGAGCACAGCGCTATATATTGATGCATTCATCACATGATATCATAAATTGCAGGTTGGCGTTTAGTGCATTCCAAACCACGTGGATGTTCTCATACAAATACTGGATGCAAATGAGTACAATAAAGCAGAATATAGTGACTATTCTGAATGGCCCCTAATATGGGTTTATATCACAATATTGTTGCCATAGAAAGACCAATCAGAATCAAGGATTAAAGTTTGCTTGAAGATGCATCTAATTGTCAGACAGTAAAAGAATGTAAACTAAAATCGCATGTTGATGGCTGATTGTACCAGGGTTCTGGTGGTGGTTGAGTCATGACGTTTGCAAACGAGAGAGTATTGCACAAATTGTTCAATGGAACAAGAAGTTGTTGAAGAGGTACCTTGTTTTATTTGGTCTATTGACCTCTTGCACCAATGTGACATGCAACTTCTCTCTGCCACGCTCGCCAATTAGGCGTAAAATTGCTCAAAAAAGTTATGGTAAGCGTGTAAACGCTGAGTGGCCTTAAATGCTCTCTACACTGCTCTAAAAATGCTCTCCAACACACAGGGACATTTACTTTCTAAAGTGGCGTACCTAGGATTAGTGTGTGACGACGGCGTGTGGTGAATTGGGTCAATTGACCCCTTGCACAATACGCAGTGCACTTACACGTGCCTAGCCTGTCCCCCATTTTGGGAGTCAAAATGTCCACAAAGGAATTGACTCCTAAAGTGGCAGAAATGGTAGACGCCAATTTTGCCAAGGTGCGTTGTGCAACGGGTCAATAGCTAGTTTTTGTGTGTGTTTTTTTTTTTATTGCTCTAGGTTTTGACAAGAGCCCTTTTCCATTGTGATAATGCTTACAACATACCCAACTTAAGCGTGACTGGTCATCTGTGTAAAACCAACCTGCCGTCATACACAGCCTTCCGTGGGTTTGGCTGTCCACAAAGCTTCCTGATTGTTGAGTCTGTGATATCCGACGTTGCCGTTAAATGCAGATTGACCCAGACGAAAGTGAGTGCTTGAAACTGCATAAGAAAGGAACTTTCATGGTCACTTTAAAGTTGTCAGATGCACTAATGTGCAAAATTATGAATAAAGAAAGCTGCATTAGAAATTAGAAAAAAGTTATTGTTGTAACCAAGTTATTTTTTGTCGAGTCAAGTCGCAAGTCGCAAGTCATTTTTGCTTAAGTCAAGTCAAGTCACAAGTAAAATTTGCGCAAGTCAAGTATTAAAAGTCACAAGTCAAATTTTCGCAAGTCAAGTCAAGTCTCAAGTCACACAATGTCCTGAAATAAGTCCACTCCCATGATGTTGTGACAGACTTAAATACAATAAAAAAACCTGTTATCTGTGCAGATTTAACATTCTGCCTTTTGACAAGAGCACTCAAAAACAGCGGGATGTCGGCAGCTGCATCGTCACTGAAGACTCGATTTTGCCACATTTATTTCAAACAATAATTGAATTGTCGTAAAATCAAATTTATTCAAGTCATTCTCAACTCTCAAGTCATTTTTGCGTAAGTCAAGTCGTAAGTCATTTTCCACCAAGTCAAGTCATAAGTAACTTTTTCCTTGGTCAAGTCAAGTCGCATGTCAATATGAAATTGGCAACTCGAATCTGACAGGAGTCCAAGTCACCGACTCGAGTCAACAACACTGACTTTAGTAAATTTGATGGGTACAACCATGTGTAAATCTCTTGGGTTGGCTCTGTGAAGGGACATAAGCCATTTTGAGATATGGTGGACACAATACTATGACACCGTTAGGTTTGGGTAAATTTGTCTGCATACACCCAAACCAAACAGTGCACTTCTATACTGTCCACTATATTTTAAATAGGCTAATTGGTATGGTCTTAATGTTTTCAAACAGTGCACTCCGCTGGTCGTCAGGAGAAATGAGTACATTGCTGGATGTGTAATTGATTGGCCTCATTACTTCAGTTCGTCATGGTTTAGAATTTGACAAATTTATTCGCCCTTCAAAATCATTTAAAGAAACTTTCAGTGAAAATAATATGGTGGGTTGTTTGGAATTTTTTTTAGGGGAAACACTTGTGTTAACTAGTTAATAAGGTCAAGTTCTAGCAAATTTTGATAAAGTTTTGACTGCTTTTTCCATGAGAATGAGAATTCACTTGTGGTATCTGACACTTACACTTTAGTTTTATTCATAGGTATCTTTTTTATGGATGATTCTTTGTACCCATGCAGGTTCGTGAAATCAATTTTTATAAAGAAGGGGACGAAACTTGCTTTGGACAGGAGCTGAAGAACTGGAATCTGGAGCGATGCTGGAACCAGTGTCTCGCTAAGAGTGATTATGAAAAGCGCAGAAAAGATGTGGCCAACTTCAACAGGTAAAAATGAGTTTCAAGTACTCAACTTCACAAAGCACTAAAGATTCATTGTCAGTATTGCCATAGTGATTTGTATTTTGACATCTCATACTTTGCTGAGCAATTAAGATTTGTTTGCACTAAAGATCAATCGTAGCTCTGTGTTAAATCGAGCCCAGAGAGAACATGAGTACTCTTTTTAATTGTTGGTTGACTTGTTCAAGGGGACATACATATTGGCAATGATTTTGACACCCAAAATCCCCATATCATAAGTAAGAGAGGTTTGTGGTAACACCATGTGAAAATCTTTTTTGAGTAGTGTTGGTTCTGAAAAGAACCGGGTGCTCTACTCAAAAGAGACTTTCACATGGTGTTACCGCAAACCTCTCTTAGTTATACTTCCACCATGCAAAGTTTCAAATTCTTACTCGTATCATAAGTATTTGTTTAATTTCAGAGAGAATCGTTGGAGGAAGAGGGGCATTGCTGTTACGCCAATTAAATTTGGTACTGGGTATGAGTTCAAGGCATTGAATCAGGTAAGGTGTTCAGCATGTAACGTAAAGAAGGTCAAAGATCAGGCTAGGAGGTCAAACTCAGTCTGAGAATCATGCCCACAAGATTTCTTTGCACCTAAACAAATATGGCTCTGTTGAAGATAGTGTTTGATACATTTTTGTGCAAAAGATCTTGACGTACAGTTATCCTTTTAATGGAAATTATCAATGAGTATTGCCCCCAATAATTGCAGGGTACATTACGCATGGAACACTCTGAGGGTAACATATCAACAGTTATTGTTTGGTGTGTCATGGCCGAGCGGTCAAGCCCACTGGACTCTAGCACGGGTGTATTACTTTGGATATTACTTTGTCCTTCGGATGGGATGTAAAGCCATAGGTCCTGTGCACATAAAAGAACTCGGTACACTTTTAAAGTTTGCCCCAATGTTTTCTGGTACCGTTCTGCAGATTACACCATAGCACCTAGCTTGTAAATTGTTACATTGAGCTAATGAATGGGTGTTATATTTCAAACGTAGCTCCGCATTACTTGTAGAGAAGATATCGGAAAATATATTTAGTGCATTGAGACGCTCTCGGGTTTGATAAAGCGCTGTATAAGAACTACGTATTATTACCATTGTTGTTTGTTAAACCATTAACGATGGCCATAACCTGGCTTATCTAACAACGACTTCCAAGCTAAGATGCCATAAAAGCAATGCTGTGTAATATCGGCATATCTAAAAGAGAAATACACCCTTCCAGTCTTCTCCAAGAAACTTTAAAAATGCTAACCATCAAACAATCTGATTGCAGAGGCCGCGATTATGAATACTCTGGTGCAGGAAGAGCATGTTTAAATGTAGCTTTAAGAAGCTATGAAAAACAAGCCATTTGGATACCTTGAATCTTTGACTGGTTGTCGAGTGTTTTAATGGACATTTTGTTTCAGAGTTCCACTGCTATGGGAGAAGACTTGCTTAGATTGTCTTGCTGATTTGTTACTAGAATGGTGTTTTTTTTTCCTTTTTATGATTATTTTTTATGAGATGGTTTTATACAAATGTTTTAAGTACGTTTAAGTGCCCCGCTCATAACTGGGATTCCAACCCATACTCTACTGTTGACAACACCAGAACTTGGGGTCCGGTGAACTAGACCGTTTGGTCATGGTCATCTCCTTTGAGTTTAAATTAGCATCTGCAGAAACCTCTTGGGTTGTATACTTTTCATCTAGGCTGGTGCTTTGGTTCACATCTACAACGATGGCTCAGTACTGATCTCTCACGGTGGTGTTGAGGTGGGTCAGGGGTTACACACCAAGATGATTCAAGTTGCCTGTAAGACGTTGAGAATACCCCAAGAGAAGATACATATTAGTGAGACTAGCACCCAGGCGGTTCCCAACACCAAGGCAACATCAGCAAGCATGAGCTCGGACCTTAATGGGATGGCAATCAAGGTGTGTCTTGGTTTTGGTTTTTTTCCTGCAGGAATTTGTTTACAACAACAACATTCAAAGTTTTAATTCTCCTCTCCAGTCTCCTGACGACAGACAGAGTACACTGTCCGAAACGTTGAGTCCTTTGGTTCCTCCCAGAACCACCATCACTATAAAGAGATTTATCTACATGGTGTTACCCCAAAAATATTCCTTATTATCCTTCCACCATGCAAACCTTCAAGTCTTATTTAACATTCAAAGTGTTTCTCAAAATGGAAGAAAGATTGTGCAAAACATTTGAGAAAGGGGTGGCCAGTGCAAAAAAGCACTTGCCTTTCATCGATGTGGCCGGTTCGATTCCTGGCTAAGGCTATATGTGAGTAGAGTTGTGCGTTGGTTCTCTCCTCTCCACAAGGGTTTTTTCTCCACGCCCTCCGGTTTACGCCCTCCGGTTTTCTTCCCACCGGAAAAAATCAAACCACTTTCAATCAGTCTGGCTGTGCTCCGTGGTCACACATGTGGCTGGCTGCCAAAGGCACCCTCGCATGCTCGCTGCTTGAACACGCTGTAGCTGCGTCCTTCGCGATTCAGCTTCTTAGCTGCACGTAAGAATGATTAGCCTCCCATTTTATATTTTACATTATTATTATAAGACAGGATTTAGTCATCAAACATCAGAGTTTGAAGAAAGTCTGTTTATTTTATATACTTTTATTGGGGGGGAGGGGGAGGGGGAGGGGGGAGTTATTGCATCCAACATTTGATGCACTTTCTGTAAATCACAAGAAATGAATGTTGATTAAGGTGGTCATTTGTTTCCTTTTTCATTCTGATTTTGATTTGACAGGCAGCCTGTGAAACTCTGTTACAACGCTTGGACCAATATGTTCAAGAGGAGCCAGAGGGATCATGGGAAGGCTGGGTAAGGCACGTTATGTAACGATTCTTCATGAAGGTGGAAAGAAAATTACAAGTTTCTATCCTCACGTAAAACGGTGTAAAATGTATTTGTATTTTGTAAACTTCCAGTGTGAAATTTGTCAACATCCAAAAGCATCGACATATCACATTTCAAATACATGGGTGTGTACATTTTGTTTGTACAGGGAATGTATGTTTCTACCTAAATTTCCACAATATTCAATCAAAATGGTGTTAAATTTGACCTTATGACCGATGAAAAAGTCCTCCTCGGTATGTACATACGCATTTATTGTTGACACCCAATGATATCTTGTGTCAACTTTCTCTCTGAAAGAGCTAGTATCAAATACAATGGCATTTTACTCCATTTTAACTTGAGGTTGCAGACTTGTAATTTTCTTTCCACTTTCACGAGGACCCTATCTTTTGGAAAATTAGTCCATCACAAAATTGAATTTGACCTCGGAGTCCCTCTTTATTAACTAACGCTAATGTAATAAGTATTAATTCATGGATTTCAATTGGGTTGGTGTGCACCTCACTTTTTACAGGTCATGTCTGCGTATTTGAATCGTGTGAGTCTCTCTGCGACAGGATTTTACAAGTGAGTTTCTTTCTTGTTTCCTCCCTCGGAAGTAATTTTGTGTCTCTCTTTCATGAGCCACATTTCAAATAATGTGGGTCTGTGCATTGTTGTATGCAGATGTTTTATTTCATACCTGATTGCTGCAAACACTTTTTCCCCCCAATGTAATGTATCTAGCCATTCTTTTGTGCATTTTTTTCGATCTCATGGGTGAGGGGCGGCTCCCGATCCCCATGCCCCTCCCCCTGGGTACTCCACTGGTGTAAGCCACACTCACATCAGACAAACTGGTGCCACTGATTACCAGAACCCATAGCAGTTGATCTCATGGGTGAGGGGCAGCTTCTGATCCCCATGCCCCTCCCTCTGGGTACTCCACTGGTGTAAGCCACACTCACATCAGACAAACTGGCGCCACTGATTACCAGAAGCCCATAGCAGTTGATCTCATGGGTGGGGGGCGGCTTCTGATCCCCATGCCCCTCCCTCTGGGTACTCCACTGGTGTAAGCCACACCCACATCAGACAAACTGGTGCCACTGATTACCAGATAACCCATAGCAGTTGATTGTGAGCTAGTTTTTCTTTGATGGATGCAAGAAATGTTTAATAACTGGACTTGGCTTTTACACTATATTCTACTTAGACTTTAGGTATTTTCAGCATTCAAAGTATCTGTCATAAGAAATGCTTTTGAACGATGAAATTGATGATTTGGGTCAAGTTACACACAAACCTATGCCAGCTTTGAAGCTGGAAGTAGCAAGCACTTCGGGCATGCAGCAGATACGCAATTGTGTGACGCAGTGACCTGCCAGTAGGATTACCTTGCTCTTTATCGGATCCCCAATGCAACTGAGCTGTTTATACAACTTTTCAGATGATAAACTGATCTCCTTTTTTTTCTTTGTGCGGACTAGAACGCCTGACCTACACTTCAACTGGGAAACCAATAGAGGGACGCTGTATCAGTACTTTGTGTTCGGCGTGGCAGTCACAGAGGTTGAAATTGACTGTTTGACTGGCTCTCATGAGGTCCTGAGAACTGATATTGTCATGGATGTAGGAAACAGTATCAATCCAGCTATTGACATTGGACAGGTATTAAAGAAGAACTTACCGCTGTAGAATTTGGAAACTATAAAAAGGGGTCCTGAAGACGAAGCATTACGATAACACGTGACATGCGTGTATGGCAAAATGCTGACGCTCATTATAAATGGCCTGCGTAGGTCAATAATTTATACTCGCACGCCGAGTGGCGGAAAATGGGCACACTCAGCATTCTCTGGGTTCTGTTTCTATGCCTTGCACCTAATTCCAGATACTCACTCCAAGTTCTCACATTTCCATAATTTCAAGGTATAAACCACACGCGAAACTAATTAAGTTAATTTTTTTCATAATTTGGGGTTGAACACAGAAAAGTTTACTAGAGCGGGATTTGAACCAACGACCTCCAGTTTAACATGCCAGCGCTCTACCAATCTATAGCCCTATGTTAGCCGTCTCCCTATTTTGTCATATCTTTGTTAAGTTTCACATCCGAGTCCAGGCTCTGTTTCTGTGCCTTGCACCTAATTTCAGACATTTACTCTCAGTTTTTCACATTTCCATAATTTCCAGCTTTCACATCTCCAGGTTCTGTCTCTTTGCCTTGCACCTATTAATTTAAGACAATTACTCCCAGTATTCACCAGGGCTCGAATTTGGGGTAAAATTCCACAAGACTGCAGGGCTTGTAGCTCAAAATATTTACTAGACCAGAATTTATTTTACAAGAATTCAGTTTAACATGTAAATTGTTTGTATTTGAACAAGCACTCTGAGAAGATTTATCTCATTTGTCTTATGGGTTAGTATATTTTGATACTCAACGGAATTATATTTACCCTGGCAAAGTCAACATTTTAACATCATTTCTGTTAAAGATATTTCACAGTGAGGTGTTTTATTGCATTGCTTTTTTTGTTCTTGTATTGTTGAGGTCGAATAAATAATAACAGTTATTATTCAATTGAAAAACGCAAGACTGCTTGACTTGTCAGGTCATGAGTTTACTGGCCCCGGGGATAAAATCACTGGCCTTGGGCCTGCGGTCCAGTGTCAAATTCAAGACCTGGTCTTCACACTTAACTGGTACCCTCTTGTTTCTGTAGATTGAAGGTGCCTTTATTCAGGGGTACGGCTACTTCGTGCTGGAGGATTATCGCATCACTCCCTCCGGCCACCTGCTGACTAAAGGCCCAGGCCTGTATAAGATCCCAGCCATCGGTGACATCCCTGGGGAGTTTAATGTCAGCCTGCTGACGAGGGCTCCCAACCCATTTGCCGTCTGCTCCTCAAAGGTGAGTGGATGTTGTTGATGTAGCAGTTGTAGAAAGAACTGTGCATAGTCCCCGACCTTAGCGGTCACGTCTTGGCAAATGCGAGTGAAAACATGTGTCATCTTTAGGCGAGTCAAAGCTCTTCTATTTGGGCTAGTCAAAATTTTCTAACTAGTCATAAAAACCTCAAGTAATAAATCCCAAGGGAAACTGAGTGGGCAAGTTTGATTCAATTTTTGGGCGAACAAAGACAAACATTACAAGGATGGAATTTGAACCTTCGACCTCCAGATTAACATGTCGGCACTCTACTAACTGATCTACCTAGCCCTATGGTTTTCTTCGATCAAAATAATTGCGTGAAGGGCTGTGGGTGTAATGTCCACTTACAATAGCTTCTGAGTTGAGAAACCCACAAGTTTAAAATGAAGTACTTATACTTTAATAAACATGGTAAAAGATATTCGTCCAACATAGGCGCTTTGCGTTGATATTTCTGTGTCCACACTCCGATAATATTGAAGCTAACTGCCCCGGTAGGTATTACTGCTAGTTACTTGTGTAGTTGTTGGTAGAACAAAAAAAAAGAAGCTTAGTTTAGTAGACCATTCAAACAGAAATGTTCTTTTAAAAAAGAAGAAGTAGTTAACCTGAATAGGGAAAGGACCGTGTAAATTTAAAATTCAATTTTGGAGAAAGTAGAAATGACTAGAACAGGTTTTGAACCTGCAACCTCTGGAGTAATCTGCTTCTCGCATTGTTTATTAAACTTGGGTGTAATCCCTTGTTATATGGTAGTTAAAGGTTGAGTGCGTCCTGGCTGGCACCCCCGAACAAAGATTTTGACGAAATAGGGGGACCGCCAACTTTAGGGCTAACTAGATAGCTCAGTTGGTAGAGTGCCGGCACGTTAATCCGGAGGTTCAAACCCTCATTCTAGTCAATATTTCTTTGTTCAACCCCAAAATAAACAATACAACCAGAGACAAATGGTTGAGAAACGGTGACCACAACTAGTTATTTTGACACTTGCAGGCCATCGGTGAGCCCCCTCTTATGCTTGCAACTTCAGTCTTCTTTGCCATCAAAGACGCCATCCGGTCGGCTAGAGAGGACGCTGGCATCACAGGAGTATTCCGTCTCGATAGCCCTACCACTACAGAGAGAATCCGTATGGCTTGCCAGGACCAGTTCACTCAACAGGTATTAAGAGGGTAGGCTGTGTCTGAATAGGTGGCTACAGCTACGGCTAGATTTCTGCCTCATGAGGTGTTGGAGTACAGTACGCCCTTAGCAGCACCCTTAGCAACTGTCGTAGCCGTAGCTCTAGCCGCTTATTCAGATACGGACGAAGTTCTTGGTGAGGGTCACAGTCGTGACTGCTCGCCCAAAAGTCGGACAGTGGCATAATTATTGCGTCAATGACAAAGAAGAATGCGATTAAGTCTTTACCTTGCACTAATGATTGCTGTCGTGAATATTTATATTAATATTACATCTTTCTTGAAATGAAACCAAGGGAAATTCAAAAGTGACTATCACTGTGTAGCCTTAGGCCTGAAAATACCTAGAGAAGTTGATGAACAAATGTCAGTTTTAAATCCATGCAATCAGGTAGGGACTGAAAACCCAATCCACATGCAAGGCTCCGGTCCAGGATTTGAACCCAGGACCATGGAGGTGGAGAGGCAGGGAAAAACGCAACTAACCAAATGGTGTGTGTAAACCTAAGGCATGATTGGCTGTGTACAATCTATGCTTTTGCAGTCCTGCAGGGAAATAAAAATCTCACACTGGCATCTCCAATCAACGACCTTCCAAAAGTGCAAAGTTAAAAATCCCATTATAAAATGTGAACAAGCTGCTGCCATTGTGGTAGATGCACTGCACATCTTGTGTGTGGCATAGTTTTCTTGCTTTATGATCAAAGGGCAGAGATGATCGAACCACCTCACTAACTGATGTTGCTTGGTAGTTGATATGGTTGATATTTCTTCCCTGCATTTGGGGACACACACAAAAATAAACATCTCAAAATGAAAGTTATGCATTTTAGAGTAGGTTACACATCTCTTTCGTTTCAGTCTAATTTCTTACTTTCCAATCACTGGTTTGATTCATTTTGTCCGGCAATACAGATCCCTACTCCGGTTCCAGGAACCTATGTGCCATTCTTTGTCCGGCCATAGCTGTAGATGTTTCGCAAATAGAATGGGTAAGGTGAACGTGAACGTACTAACAATCTCTCACAGTAAGTTTTGAAGCTTTGCATGGCATAGAAAGGAAAAACTGAGTAGATTTCTGGGTAACAAATATGTTAACAGTGAGGCAGATAGAGGAAACACTTAGGGAAGTTGTGCCTTTGATTATACAAGCATGGGATTTACCACATAATCAGTGTACATCATGAGGAAGGTATTTGGCTTTAAGGGCCATCACAGAGTTGAGTTTTTGGCAAAAGTATAGGTAAAATAACAAGCAATGGCAGCCATTTCAAAAATATCGGAAGTTGCTTGTTTTTCTACCTATATCTAATTCATAGGACCAAACTTTGATGGCCCTACAGCCAAATTTCATGCTAGTATCATCAACGGCACATTTACATCACCTACCTGCCGTACTACAATTACACATCTTCCTAAAGAAACATGTTCAAAACATCAAGACTCTACTATTTCTCAAACTCTGATTCTTCTTCCCCAAAAAGAGATTTTATTCCAATACTGCGATGGCCTATCCTCAAAATATAAACATGTCATATGTATCTTGTACTGTAGAACAGTTTAGAATTGAAGTAACGCTTAACAGTTCAGAATTTAACTAACGTATAACGTTTTAGAATTTAACTAACGTATAACGTTTTAGAATTTAACTAACGTGTAACGGTTTAGAATTTAACTAACGTATAGCGGTTTAGAACTTAACTAGCGTATAGCGGTTTAGAATTTAACTAGCATATAACGGTTTAGAATTTAACTAGCATAAAATAACGGTTTAGAATTTAACTAACGTATAACGGTTTTAGAATTCAACAAACTGTCTGGAAGATGAAATCCATTGTGTTTGTTTTTGTGCAAAGTATTTTTTTTTGAGAGAGAAATCATGCAATATATTGTTTCTAAAAACAATGTAGAATTTAGTATTTTTTTATGAAAGACACAAATATATATTTTTAAGAACTGCTCAGGTTTAAAGGTAATGTGCATTGAAGCCACGTACATTTTTAGTGTCTCCTAAGAAGAAAGGGCATTCGTACTAAAAGTTTATTGTTTGGTTTGACCGTGAACCAATGTGTGTGAAGCACTATACACTCAGTACTTTCCAGATTCCTGTGAAAATAAAACACAGGCATTTGTACTCAGGTGGGATTCCACTCCTCAGCCTTTGACATTCTAGAATAGATGTCTTACTACTAGACCGAAATTGCCAGGTAGCTAGAGGCAGTTCGAGTCCTATATTTTGGCAGCTATTAGTTTACAATGAATGCTATCAGTCAACTCCTCCATTGTGATGTAAGTGTTATTTTGTATTTATTTACTAGCGTTGTAACCCTCCCCCAGGGTAATGGGATATGTTCCTATTTGACCACTTGTTCTAATGTCACGTGCAGCTACTGTCTTCCAAAATGCACGTACAGATACGGGGAGTGTGTAAACGCACATAAATGCATAATACATGCACACGTAGGGAAATTGACTCTCAATTGGTGCAACCAACATTTATTGTGCCAATAACGTCAGGTGAATTGGGTCCATTGTGGAATAAAAAACTGAAATTTTATTGTCAAATAAGCAAATGTTTATGTGTATTTAATATAATTTTTTTTTACTTGCCAACAAGATGTGGATGTTAGATACATGAATTAAATGAAAAGTACATGGTTGTTGTTGTTGTTGTTGTTTTGGGTTTTTTTTTTCGGGGGGGGGGTAAAATGTGCCAATAATGTCAGGTGAATTGGGTCCATTGTGGAATAACAATCTGAAATTTTATTGTCAAATAAGCAAATGTTTATGTGTATTTAATATCATTTTTTTAAAACTTGCCAACAAGATGTGGATGTTAGATACATGAATTAAATGAAAAGTACATGGTTGTTGTTGTTGTTGTTGTTGTTTTGGGGTTTTTTTTCGGGGGGGGGGAAATATTTTTTCTTCAGTTTTCATTTATTAACACACCATACAACCAATCAGTGAATCCTTCAACGGATTCTGTGGTGACTCTTGGTTTGTGGGTTTTTTTCCAGGAATTTTGAGCACCTTTGTATCTGGCTTATTTCAGTTGCGGCAATTAATATAGAAGCAATTTTTTTTCCTCGTCTTTCACAGTACTTCAGAGGGAAATATTTCTGTAAAGAATTATGTAACTTCAAAAACTAATCTTAAAAATGGTTCTCTTTGTTCAGGTGTCTTGAGTACCTCAGTACCTCAATACCTCAACACCTCAATAAATAAGATCTGGGTACTATTGTAATCTTATTATGACTATTATAGTTGTCATCACTGTGCTTCAGATTTTAACTATCTATCAATTATTTTTTCAGTGATAATAAATAATTGTGTAATTTTTATTTTTTGAAAAGGTATTAATCAATTATTTTAATGGTGTATACTCGGTTTGCGGTATATAAATATTATATATATAACAAATATATAAAAAAATGTTCTTTTTGTTCAGGTGCCTTGAATGCCTCAGTATCCAATATCCAATATATTTTTTTAAAGGTATTAATCAATTATTTTAATACTGTATATTCGGTTTGCGGTATTTTAATGGGGTTTTCAGCTTAGCTTAATAGTATGGTTGAATCAGTTTTGACACTGAATACATTATGTAAAAGAGTGGCACTTTGAAATAAAATAATCACCGAGTTTGCAAATTAAAACTATTGACGACTTGTTTTAAACATTTTTGTTTTGTTATACAAACCACATACTTTGCCTCTCTTGAACCCACCAAAACCAACCATCAGAATCTTTTCAGCAGGGTGGAGTCCTGCACTGCACTTTATTTCTCAGATCAAAGACGAATTCAAACACCACCGGCCTTAAACTCAATCAGACAGTTCGTGTTGCACAGGATCGGGCTGCATCTGGATCTGTGAAGAACACAGTTGTTCGATGTTTTGGTTCATTCTTGACTTTACAAAATAACATTTAATCAAAAACGGCCTTGAATTTGACTGCTTGACGAGACAAAACACTCCTCATTGGAATGTAATGATCCATTGAGGCCATGTTTTTCTCTGAAAAAGTCAGTACAAAAATGTACAGATCCATTTTTCTCAAAATTATATCATCAAATGTTTTGGATTGTGACAAATTTTGCACTGGAAGGGTACCAGATACAATGGCAATTTACACCATTTTAATGTGAGGCTAGAGACTTGTAATTTTTTCCACACTCACATGAGGACTCTATCTATTGGAAAATAAGAAGATTACAGAATTTAATTTATTCATTTCCCTTCCTCTTTAAACAGGGTTGTATACATATCTCCTCATGATCATGGTTTGTCCTTAACCTTTTCAGTGAGTAGCCAACGGGACCAGTCAGCTTAGCATTTCACTAGTCCACCAGTTTTTCCACTAGTCCATATTTGATGTTAAATGGAGATGTTTGTCGACACAGAACTGGTCAGCTGGACCGTGTGTGACTGGTCCTCAGGTGTAATTAGTATTTGGAAAGCCCACCTCTGTTGAGGGGAGTGTGTTGATGATTCTCTGAACGGCAATTATGAGCATCAGTAGAGAAGAGTGGAAATGTATAGAAGGCAAATCTGGTCCTGATATCTGTTAAGCTTTTTCGAGACCTGCGGCAAAAATAAGAAAAATTTACAGTTAAAATGGTGGTCAACTAATTGCAGAGATTGTAAGGACCAATACAACAAGGAACAAGGACAACAAGTGAGTTCTAGATGTGCAATGATGAAAACTCATCATGAAACTTGATTCATTTCATGATATTCAATTCAGAATATTTAGGTCTTTGCAGTCGTTGAATTTTATCCTGGAAAGGGCAAGGCTAGTTTCATTTTCAAAGGGCACTTTGGGGAAGTCTATTGGAATGTTTTGGAGGGGCACCAAGTCCATGATGAAGCAAGACTAAAAAGACCTTACAAATATTGGTGAAGATATCTTTCAGTTGTGTAGGAAGCTCAAATCTATTTCTCTTGGCTCAGCCTGAGGGGAAGGGGGGGGGGGTAGTTGTCAACTTGGACCCTAATCTTATTTCCTGATACCTCGCTGGGGTTCCTGTCTAGCTCATCGGCCACGCTACGCTGCTTACTGGTATTCATGGAATTGAACTGCCCACACAGATCACCATCGATAACATTCTGGGCAAACCAACAAGATAGACAGATAGATTATTTTACTAAGAAATCGCCACCACAAAGGCTAATTTACAAACATTAAGAGTAAGGGACTGTAAATATCAAACATAGGGTAGCCACGGTAAAAAATAGATTTTTTTCTTACTTTCATATTTGATGGACCTTTGTCCCATCAAATTAACAAAAATAGTCAAACTTAAAAAAATGTTTTGCTTTGTTGCCATGGCAACAGCCAAATTAAAATTGTATGCTTATTTTGCCATATTTTCAATTTTTGAATAGTGAAATTTGCCCTCGCTACTTAAACTGGATATAGAAAATATTTTCTTTAAAAGTCATGGCTTGGTGGGTCCCTAGAGGCTGCATTGAATGTATAACAATAATCACCAGGTATGCGGGTGGGTATAACATTCATTTCAAATAGGGGTGGTTTTTTTTACTTTTTCAAATTATGAAAATATACCATTTTTTGACAGCTTACAGCCCCTATGATAGTGTTCCAAAATGAATGTCGACCACATATTGTTGAGATGATATATTGGTCTTGTGAAGAAAAACAAATTAGCTTGGGGAAAATGTTTTCTTTTTCGCAATGATGCCGTACATTTTCCAATTGTTTTCGAAAATCACTGCAAAGCTAACCCCACTTTAAATTCTATGAAAACGAAATTAAAACTTTGTAAGTAATATTTATTGAAAAGAAAATCAATTTTATATTAAATTAGATCAAATTTAATGGTCAGTTACTAAAAAAACACTAAAGAGTTGCCATAACTTGGGCGTAACGTAAACAAGGGGGGGGGGTGGCTTGGGAGATTCAATGTTTGCACTGCCCTCAATAATTTCTTAAACCTGCAGCTAGTCAACATGAGATTTGCTTATTTACCCTAACATTAGGGTCAAACTATTATAACTTGGCAACATTTGTTGTTGCTATGGCAACCACTTGGTAACAGTGGGTTTAAAATGTTTTAGTTGTATTTAAAACCCAATGTGCAAGGTCATTAAACTTTTGCCGCCAATGAGAAAGGTACAGTATGCCCATGTTCAGTAACTTTTAGCTATTTGCCAGCAACTACTGGTATATTTCAGCAACGCCGGCAAGTTAATATATTGTCAGCTCTCTCAAACCAAGATTTTTTTTTATATGTACATGCTCCCCCCAAAAAAACCCCAAACAAACAAACAAACAAAAACCGCACTCATAATCCAGTTGTAGCTCAAATTTTTGACTTTCTAATGTGATGAACAGTAATAGTTGTTACTATTTTATTTTCTGCTCATTGTGTTGTCCTTTTCTTATGATTTTATATGAATTTGTTTTGATATTATTTGTATTATTACTACAGCATGCCAAAGAAAGATCACATTTTGCCCGTAACTCCTCGAGTCAGGCTACGTCCTCTAGCCTTAGATCTGGTAGTTACTTTGAAATGTTAAGAGTAAGGGACTGTAAATATCAAAGATTTTTGGAAAATGTTGGCCACGGCAAAAAATGGATTTCCTTCATATCTTTATATTGGATGGACCATTGCCCCAAAGTAACAAAATATGATCAAAAATTAAAAAAAAAATCGTTACCATGGCAACAGCCCAATTAAAATTGTAGGCTTATTTTGCCATATTGTCTTTATTTTCAATTTTTGAATAGTGAAATTTGCCTATTTTCAAGGCCTCGCTACCATTAAACTGGATATAGAAAATATTTTCTTTAAAAGTCATGGCTAGGTGGGTCCCTATTTTAATTCCCTCAATCTAATCTTGCCGAGGTATATACCAAGAAAATGATAAATTAATGGAATGCTATTAACAGTACCTACACGTTTCCAGATTTTATTTCATGTTTTATTTATTACATTGTTAGCTTTAAATGTCATCAATCCACCAAATATGGTTTTGGGGGTTGAAAAAAGGTGAAGTGACAGAAATCCCACGTTAATCTCCAATGCTGATGGCTCAGATGTGCCCAGAAGCTCAATGGTGGGTGACCTTATCGTCGCGAGACGTACATGGTCTGTTCAGCGGAGCCCAAAATAGATTTTACACAGGGTTTTACCCATTGACCTCCATCAGATTAGAGATCAACGGTTGTACCCGCAAATTTACTATTTCACTTACTTCTTATTTTCCTCACAATGCAAAACTTTAAACATCACTTAAAAACTTATTATAACTCTTATTTCTTATTTTGTTGTAAAGTTGTAATCACTTTTTTTCTAACAACTAATTGTTTCTCACTCATTGCTCTGTATAATAAGATACCAACATTATTGCCCTCACTGTTTCCACTTTCCGTTTTGTTGTAGTTTTGCCCCCCCCCAAAAAAAAGGAACAAAAAACAAAAACACCTTCTTAAGTTTTATCCCAGACAAATTCCCGATGTTGTAACCAGACCATACAGTTATATATGAACCAGACCGACTTGGAAGGAAAACTAGTCCGGTGCCATTATAAAACAATTATTTTTTAGCCTGAAATTTCAGTTGAAGGCAATATTGTTGGTTCCTGAAAAAAGAGAGAGATTAACTAAAAAAAACAAAACAAAAAAACACAGTTCATCTCCAATTTGTTCCAAGAAAGGGCGCCCTCACTTTGTACAATTTGCTACACATGCGTAGTGAGTACCCGGAATCGAACGCGATGCGCAACAACATTGAGCTGTCGTCTGCAATTACGACTTGTCTTCAAATTGAAATATTTTCATCACAAAACTCTGTTAAGTGCGGATTTATTTGCTCAGTTTTTAAAATGTAGTGTATGGAAATGGTTTATAGATCATTTGGCGTGTATCTATTTGTTAAAATTGTCTTAACAGGACAGCTTTTTGGCGGCAAGTTTTGTTGTGACTGTTGTATTGCAGGTGAGGTATAGTCCGTAGTCGGCAGTGTTTACACCCGCCATCCCTCATTGTGTCACTCCCGTCTCCTGAGAGATGGAAGACAGTTATAGTTAGTAAATAGTAGTATAAAGTCGTTGGTGTTTGTGGTTTTAACTGCAGTCCTGCACACTATTTTATTATCACGAATTTCTTTGAAATAGTTCAACGTCTAGAGCTGCTTGTTGTGCACACAAACAAACTCACATTTTAATATAAAGTCACCTGGTCACAGTCAAGTACTATTTAGTAGTCAGTCTGGAGATAGATTGAGCAAGGTAACACAGTTGACAGTGACAGGGATGATTGTGTGTATATTGTGTATACAACTACAACAACTGTACTGTAGTCCCGAATAGTTTTGTGCCTAGGTAGGTGCAAACTCAGTCAGTGTTTTTGACCATGGTCGGTTTCACAACAAGCCCATCGCTACGAAATGAAAGAAGAGGTCCAATGTGTTCAGAGAATAGGTGTTGCATGCAACGGCAGAAAAATTTTGCACTTTGATCTGGTGATCATAGTGATAATGTTGTAACACAAATCAGGTCATGTACATTTTAATTATTTTTTAAAAACATTTTTTTTTAGGACAGTGGATTTCACCTGCCCCGTCTAATGCCACCTAGTATTTTATAAAGTCCCCAATAAAAGTTTTACAGGTGCATGGCCAGATTTTCAACAAGAGTGTTTTTTTAAAGATTTTTTCTTTGAATTAGTTTTGACTGTTGCTTTTTTTCAAAACGAAAAGCTTACAAAAACTTTTGCATATGCCATGGACAATGCACAATATCCAAAACTGTCTGTTGATGGCTGATGGACATGAGACAATGTCGGGATCCCCAACATTTATATTTAGGGTTTAATTTACTACCACCTATCATTTGCAATTTGTTTCAAGCAGTACCTAAAATGACCTAAAAATTTATCAAATGAGTAAAAATAGCCTTTTAAAATATAAATGTAAATTTTGGGGTGAAATTAGCCGGATATTTGACCCAGTATCTTTAAGATCTGATTGATAAATCATTTTGTTTGAAAACTTCAATTTTTGCACACCGTATGAAATCTTTCATCGAATTAGATTTTTTATAAAAGAACCAAGTGAAGCCACATGTGCACTCAATGCTTAATACTTTCTGCACCAGCATGCATTAAGATTTCTATTTTGTTAAAATCTTTGCTTTTATACAAATCTTTGTCCACAGACTATTTTGGCCCTTGTGCAGAAAGTTCCTGCAAATTGATTCCACGAATGAAGATCATCAGCTTAAACTTCACTCATTCTTTAGAAGTTTTGGTGAGTAAAATAAAATATCTGAACACACAACACTTTTTTAACCACTATCTTTTATCAAAAACTAAACACCCCTCTTTGCTCCTATGTACCTTGCAATCCACCCCACACATACCCCCTTATTTTCTACCACCCTGGATCTACCCCCTAAATATACCCAATTTTTACCATCCTAGATCCCAAACACCCATCCCCACTTTGCTGTCACTCTGGATCCTCCCCAAACATGTTACCTCTTCTAAATCCTTACTGTATCAACCCCCCAAAAGCACCCCACTTTGCTGTCACTCTGGATCCTCCCCCAACAAGTTACTCCTTCCAGTGTCATACTGTATCAAGCCCAAATATGCACCCCCACTTTGCTTTAACTCTGGATCCACTCCCAACATGTTACCCCTACTACTGCCCATCTGTATCAATCATGCATCCCCCTTTGCTGTCACTCCGGATCCACCCAAAAAATGTTACCCCCTTCTACTGCCCTATTGTATAAATCCCAAACATGCATCCCACTTTGATGTCACTCTGGATCCACCCCTACATGTTACCCCTACTACTGCCCCTACTGTATCAGTCCCAAACATGCATCCCACTTCGCTGTCACTCTCATCCACCCTCAACATGTTATCCCTTCTACTAACCCTATTGTATTAATCTCAAACATGCACCCCACTTTGATGTCACTCTGGATCCTCCCCCAACATGTTACCCCTTCCAGTGTTATACTGTATCAAGCCCAAATATGCACCCCACTTTGCTGTCACTCTGGATCCACCCCCAACATTTTACCCCTACTACTGCCCTACTGTATCAATCCCAAACATGCATCCCACTTTGCTGTCACTCTGATCCACCCCAACATGTTACCCCTTTATAGTTTAATCTGTATCAATCCCAAACATGCACCCCAGTTTGCCGTTACTCTGGATCCTCCTGCATTATCGTATCCCTTTGTGTGCCATTCTGTGTAAATCCCAAACATTCACCCCACTTTGATGTCTCTATGGATCATCCCCCCCCCCAACATGTTACCCCTTTTATAGTACCATGTACTTTGTCAGTCCAATTATGCCATTATACATCTCCCCCATTCATCCAAACTGTATCTCTTGTATCTGCCATCTTGACATGTCGTCTTTCCCCTCTGGATCCTATCAGTGTCTATCTGTCCTCCTTATCAGCACCCCTCCCCTCTCTCCTGTTCTTGCACATAGTTTCTGAGTTTAAAGTTGTTGGAGGATAGAGTTGCTTAAAGCAGGACATGCGTGATTCGGTTTTAAAGATTCATCACATCCCAAAGACTATTATTTATCATTGTTGATCCTTGGCTATAGAAATTATTTTGTGCATACATCTCTTTGGGTTTATATTGCAGAACATTCCAGATGATCTGACAGTTGGTCGCCTTAGTTCTAATGAGAGATGCACAGGCTTGGCTGAAGAGAACACTTGGCTTACGTCTTAACCATGAATTCAACTACGTCATCGTCTCTCTGCATCAAGCAACCTCAAATCTGTAACTTATAGAATTCTGGGATATTGAGGTAGGCTTGTTACGTTAATAATACACATTGTAAAAAGGCTTGTTTACACAAGATTTACAGGACATCATCGTCCTCACTACTAGTCCTCACGTGATTCTTTTAAACCACATGTACCAATGACTGTTTTTGCATACAGTATATGTATGCCAAGAAGATTTTAAGTACAAAAGTGAAAAAGTATTCTGAAAATGTCTTGTTTAATGTAAGCAGACCTTTACTGTATACGTGTCGTTGTTATTACTACTGCTGTTTTATTGCATTTAGGTACTTTCAACTAGATTAGAGCTAAATGCAAACAATGTTATGTTTTCAGATCAAATTCAATTAGATCAGTTATGATGGCCTTGTTTGTTAGATTAACGATGTATAGTTGTTTAGCATTGACCTAGCCTTAAAGATGTTGTTACTTGTAAACACAAGTTTGCTGAGGTTTTAGAGTGCTTTAAAGGGTAAGATAAAGTAAGAAACAAATGTGTTCTCCACTAGGCAATTTCTACGCTTATCAGCAAGGACGTTCTCTCATGCTCTTTAAATTTCAACAATAAATAAGTCAGTTGCTATTTTTGTCTGGTACCCGGTCTCCATTTGAACAACACAGACCCACAGTGAAACATGAACTATGTACCAGACTGCTATTGCCTTGTGGACTCAAATTTGTCTTGAAGGTTTAGAGAAAAAGGAATAAATAGAGCCCCCCTCACTTCAGTTTGCTCTAAAAGACCATGGAGTTAAAGTGTCAAGTGTTAGAGGTACCTTCCAGATAAAGTAGTTGCTGGATGAAACTTGGAAATTTTCATTTCCTTGTCAAACTAAGATGTCATTTGATATAAATCATGGGAACAACTACTTGCTAACTTAAATGTGCCTTTTAGCCATGGTAAATTTATCTTTTTTAGTTGAAACTGACATGTAATTTTTGTCAAATGTATTGTAGAACGTTTTATGTCCTTGAATCACAAGGAATTTGAACCGTGTGTGTAATAAAATGGTGGAAATGTATGGAAATGAAGTAAAGCATCTTACGAAGGTGTTTAAAGACGTTTTTAAAGAGTTAAAAATGTACATTACTACTGTAAAAAAATTCCAAGTTTTTTTGGACCCACAAGAATGCGAAGTTTATGTAGTAGAGTAATTTAAGTATCATAAAAAGCATGTTAGGGTGCTTAACAGCTGTTATTTTTCAAAAACATTTCAAAATTAATGGACATTTTGCACCAAAATATTGTTTTTCTTTTTTTTCTTGGAATTGAAAAATAATTAACGAGCGTGCGTTTTGGCCGATTTTAAAAAGATGAAAGACCGTAAATTTTTAGATTTTTATTTTTTTTACATTTTTTTAATATTTTTTTTTTGAAAATTAAAAATAATCAACGAGCGTGCGTTTCAGCCGATTTAAAAAAAATGAAAGACCGTAAATTTTTTGGTTTTTCATTTAATTTTTTTTTTTTTTTTTTACCCAGTGAAAATTGTAAAAAAAAATATGCCCTCCCCTCTCCTCTCTCTCCCGTGTCCGCCTCCCCTCTCGACTGTCCCTTCTTGTGCATCGTGCGTGGTGCTTGTTAGTGTGTTTTAGTTAGTGCAAGTTAGTGTACAGTATACCATTACTCTTACCTTGTGACTTGCCGGGATTCGAACCCATGCAGGTCTTCCGATCTTGTTCTCTCCGTGCGTGACCTTGTCCGCTAGGCCATCGGCGATCCACAGCAAGACAATAATTTTTAACCATGATGAATATTAGAACCACGTGATGTTTATATAAACACACGTTGATACATGTAAAATATATAGTGTAAAGGGCGCCCTCTTTTGACTATAAAGGGCGCCTTCTGTTGTCTATAAAGGGCGCCCTCTTTGACTACCGCCACAAAAAAAAAGTAGTTTCTCCTTTGTAATGGAGATAAATTTCCACAAAATAAAGTTTATATTTTATATTTGTTGTATCTTCGCTGTTTCCAGTTTTTTAGGCAGTCTGATTTTGTGCTCTAATTAAATTTAACATTGGCAAGTTTGACAGGTAATAAATTAACATAGACCAATCGGGAAAGTTTAGATGCTGAAAGTGTTCCTCTTTATTTAATACATTGTTCATACAAAAATAGAAATAACTTAAGCGTTTGCTTTGTTTACTCTATTTAGAACATCAAAAGTTTCAACATAACATATATTAACATTTTCCACCAGATGTTTCCACATAAATCAGAAGTTTTTGTGCAAACATCTGGCGGAAAATAAAATACATTTAAAAATTCATTTCAAAGTGTTTTGCATTGTTTTATTATTTAATTAAAACATAAAAAGCTTAAAATTAATTTTTTGTTTAAACATTTCCCGCCAGGTTTTTCCATATAAATCAGTTGTCGTGCAAACATCTGGTGGAAAATAAAATACATTTTAAAAATTGATTTCAAAGTGTTTTTCATTGTTTTATTATTTAACTAAAACATAAAAAAGCTTAAAATTAATTTTTTGTTAAAACATTTCCCACCAGATGTTTCCACATAAATCAGAAGTTTTCTGTGCAAATAACTGGCGAACAAATAAAATACATTTATAATTAATTTCAGAGTGTTAGCATTGTTTTGTTTTTTCTTTAATTAAAACATCAAAACTTCAAATTAACAATTGTTCAAACATTTCCCACCAGATGTATCCACATAAATCAGAAGTTTTCTGTGCAAATATCTGGCGGAAAAATAAAATAAAATTTTATAATTAATTTCAGAGCGTTTGCATTGTTTTCTTTTTTTCTTTAATTAAAACACCAAAAGCTTCAAATGAACATTTGTTTAAACATTTTCCACCAGAAGTTTCCACACAACTGTGCAAACATCTAGTGGAAAATAACATACATTTAAAAAAATTAATTTTAGTGTATTTGCTTTTTTCTTCTTGAATTAAAATATCAAAAGCTTCATTTGTTTAAGCATTTTCCACCAGATGTTTCAAAATTAATCTGAAGTTATGAATTGTCAAAAAAATATCCTGACCATACAATAAATGCATATTATTAAAATGTTAACTTGAAGATTGGTCACCCTTTGTAACTGTTTGTATTTCTGGTTATTTTTCTAGATTGATGTACTTACTAATTTTTGCTTGGATATTTTATGATCAAATTACTTTATTATTTGCAATAAATAAATTCTTCAGGATGTTTCGCGCTAGAGTTTTAATACAGAGCACACATATTTTATCCTTGGAGCAGTCTGATGCAGAATGTCGGGTGTTCCATCTGTGTTATCCTCAATGTGACTTCGACACAATGATCATTATTATGTTATCTAATGTATCTGCAGAAGATCTGCTTTCGTCAGCATTCACTCCTGCAGAATATCAGTTATGCAATGTTTGTTGGTGCTTTCTACAGATAGCTACAGAGCAGCATTCCTTTTTTGTAGATTCCAAAGCTACCAGTGAGACCAATAGAGACTATTCCTGTACACACAAGAATAAATAATATTGATTAAAATGTTAATTCATTTTCAGGTAAAGATTGTGAAAAGGGGAACAGGAAACTGATTATTGTCTGGACAATTATCTTTACAGAAGGTAGTCATTATGTAACCTCACGAATGCCAACCCCCCCCCCTTTCCGGAAAAAAAAGAAAAGAAAAAAAAAACAGAAAAAAAGAAAAGAAAAAAAAAACAACACAGAAAAAGTACCAACAAAAAAACAAAACACCAGGAACATGTTTGCAGCTTATTAATTGTCAAGGAAGGAATACTGTTACCTAAATTCTTAATAAAATATTAAACTTGAAATACTGAGTTCAGTTAGAAAACTTTGAACGATTTGTGTAAAAAGCTAATGAAGATTTGTAGAAAAAAGAAAGAAAAGTTTAATTAAAAAAGTTAAAGCACGTACACATTTTGATCAAAAGTTTTCAAGAGAGAAAATATATGTTTCTCAAAGAAGAAAAAGATTTTTCTGTAAAACAAGGTGCACACCTTGTCACCCACCACTGGGGATGTGTCTTCATCAACTTGTTCTATTCTGAGGTGTCTCCACTCTTGATCAACTTCTGCCTCATCTCACAGCTTTAAAAGTCCCTCAAAAGTATAGTTAGCTTTCTCAGATGTTGGCACAGACTGGGCTTGCTCGGAATTCAATCACACAAATACTACTGTCGAGAAAAGAGATTGAAAAGTCAGGAACAAAAATAATAAAAGCACAAGCTGACATCAAGTAAAGTGATCTAAAATAAAACCCTTTAAAAAAAATCAGTTGATCAGTTTTTACTCAATGAAAATCATTATAAATATTAAGGTAAAATTCTGCCCCCCCCCCCATTTTATCACTCATTATGACTAAAAATACAATCTTGTTCTTTTCTACCTGAAAATGTAGCTGTCAGATATTTTTGTTTATCAATTTTTTTAATCGACTTTCTTTGGACTGATCACTGAGAAAAGGCGCAGTCTGATCATTGACTCAAACTGTCAATGGTGGTAAGCAAGCATGGCCATGCTGGCCGGCTGGGGCCTCTAAACCAATAATGATGTTAGTAAGCCCTTCATGTCACTTAATGATCAATCTAAAAGTAACAAGATAAGACGCTGCTCATCAACAACTTATTGACATAAAAACACATTCTACTTTACAGTGCGAGTCAAAAAATAACTATACACTTTTTAAAACTGCCCATTGTTTTATGGTGTAGCAATGTAGATAAGATATTTTCTTATGTATTTGTAAATTCAGCTCTTCCTGCTTCTGTTGGTACCAGTTTCACTGGATTAGTTTCTGTGCTTGACAGGGTGCATTTAAGTCAGGTGAACTTTGGTATGCGCCAACTGGTCAGGCCTGGGGTTAGGGACCTTAGGAGTTAGGACCTTTCTTCTTTTCGACAGAACATTAATGGGAAGGTTCATCTTGCCATGATAAATAACCAGGTTGTCCCATTTCTTGATCGAGGCTTCCTACGGTTCAGGCGCCAACAGAATGGCCAGTTCAGTCATCTGTGGTGAGCACAGGATGGTCTTCCTCTAGAAGAAGGGTTGTCACAGATCGCCTGAGATTCAGAAACCGAGTCATTGCCTTGAATCAAAGATCTCCCAATCTGACCCCTCTGGACTTTTAGGCCTAATTGAAACCCCAGGTGTACACGACTTCTCCAGCAAATCTGGATGACCTCCAGGAAAGGAATCATTAGTGAAGTGGACTTTCTCAGACAAGAGATGAACGAGATGGGGGCACAAACAAGATGCGCTATACTTGCAGCAAATAATGTACTAACCCATAGCAACCAATTTACTATCCTATAACAACAAATGTACTACACCCACAGCAACAGCAGCGTTGTCGTACCTAAATCATTGTCTAGACAGTACAGTAGCATTCGATCATTAAGTTTCATGATCGTAAAATGAGGCGGTTTGAACATTTCAGAGGGGCAAAAGAATAGGATTGCAATGGTGCTGGGGCCAAGTTAATGGGGCTAATGTATGGGGCCAATGGTAATATTGACTGCGTTTACTCGTACTATGGTTTAAAACTACGATTCCCTCGTTGATCCCTGGAGCAGTCTGTTTTATGCTGTGCCTTAGGAAAAATGGGGGATTATTTTCAAGGATCACCTGGAGAGGTCAATACTTGTATTTAAGTACACTAGTGGTGGTTACTGCAGTGTTACATGTACTTTGTCACTGTCACTCACTCTTGTACTTGTTCTTGTTTATTTTGTGGCGACAGGCAGTAACTTGTCCATAACATTAGAACCACGGGTGTCAGTACTCCATGTCAGTATTGGTTGGGGGATCAGACAGGATACATGCAAATGTGATATGAATTATGCATGTACGTTGATCAAGTATAACTATTGTTTTTTTTATTCTGACCAAACACGCTACGACAGATATCTACAACTACAGCTTACAAGTACGGTACGGATCAACGATATGTTTACATTGACATGATTGAGTTAAAATCTGAACTACGCCAACCTCTACCATGTCTACATACACATGGTTACGCAAATAGAAAACCCGACAAATCTGCCTATATATCAATCTAAAACGTACCTTTATAATATCCAGTGATTCTCCTGCCTTCGATGAACAGCCAGATAATCCATACAGCGTCATAGTTTGTGTCAAAAGGGACATTTCTAAGTAAAAACTTGGGGAACGAAACTGAAATCAAAACTCCCAGGCCCTGTATAGATTTGGTTTGTTTATAAAGTGCGCCCTCTTTAGGTCTTATTGATATAGTTTTACATGCATGTGCAAGTTACTTTTTAGTGGCCTGACGTTTCGACCCTAGCAGAGTCCATCCTCGGAGGCTAACAATGACAGCACTACAAACAAAAACAGGTAAACTGGTGTATACCTACCCAGATCTACCAAGACCCAAACACAACTCGGAAGGCGACGTGTTAAAAAAGAAGGCTCCCAAAAAATAAAGTCGCCACAAAAACAAAACAAAAGAAGAAAGTTGCAGCGTACAAAATAGTCACCACCTAAAAAAAAAAAAGAGTAGCCGCCCCCCAAGAAAAAGTTGACGCGTAAAAAAAAGTCGCCGGGTGAAAAAAAGCCGCAAAAAGGCTCTGGCAAAAAAATCTCCGCCGAAAAAAATCGCCACCCCCCCAAAAATAAATAGGCTTAAATCGCCACAAAAAAGTCGCCGCCTAAAAAGCCTCCGCAGAAGAAAAAATCGCCAACAATTTTTTTTTTAAAGGGCTCAAATCGCAACAAAAAGTCGCCTAAAAAAAGCCCGCACATAAAAAAGTTGCCGCCCCAAAAAACAGCCGCAGCCAAAAAGGCGCAGCCGCTGCCAAAAAGTCGCATCCAAAAAAAAAAAGCCGCCGGCCAAAAAAAGTCTCGGTCGAGAAAAAGTCGCCACCAAAAAATAAATGCCACAAAAAAGTCTCCTAAAAAAATAGCCCCCCCCCATAAAAAAGTTGCCGCCCCCAATAAGGCGCCGCCAAAAAAAAGTCTCCGCCGAGAAAAAATCGCTACAAAAAAGGCTTTAATCGCCACCAAAAAGTCGCCGTAAAAAACGCCCGCACATAAAAAAGTTGCCAACCCAAAAACAGCCGCCGCCAAAAAGGCGCTGCCAAAAAGTCGCTTCGTAAAAAAAAAATGGTGCCAGCAAAAAAAGTCTCGGTCGAGAAAAAGTCGCCACCCAAAAATAAATGCACATTCGCCACAAAAAAAGTCGCCTAAAAAAAGCCCGCCCATAAAAAAAGTTGCCGCCCCCAAAAAAGGCTCCGCCGAGAAAAACTCGCCACAAAAAAAGGCTTTAATCGCCACAAAAATGTCGCCTAAAAAAAACCCGCACATAAAAAAAAATTGCCGCCCCAAAAAACAGCCGCGGCCAAAAAGGCGCTGCCAAAAAGTTGCTTCAAAAAAAATGGTACCGGCAAAAAAAGTCTCCGCCGAGAAAAAGTCGCCACCAAAAAATAAATGCACATTTGACACAAAAAAAGTCTCCTAAAAAAAGGCCCGCCCATAAAAAAATTTGCCGCCCCCCCAAAAAAAGGCGCCGCCAAAAAAAAGTATCCGCCCAGAAAAACTCGCACAAAAAAAGGCTTTAATCGCCACAAAAAAGTCGCCTGAAAAAAGTCCGCACATAAAAAAAGTTGCCGCCCCAAAATCCAGTCGCAGCCAAAAAAAGTAACCGCAAAAAAGCGTGCCAAAAAGTCGCCGCCAATAAAAGTTTCCGCCGAGAAGAAGTCGCCACAAAAATAATAATAATAGTAATAATTGCCGCCAAATAAAAGTCGAAGCCAAAAAGCCTTTCCCTTAAAAAAAAGTCGCTGCCCGTAAAAAAACAGTCAACGCCAAACGTCAGCCCATAACCATGCCTAGAGGATGCTAGTCGAAACGGTGACACCAATTCCTAAAAACTCATTCCGCAGCAGTGAAGTTAATAACGAGAAGTCCCCTCGACTCACTAGGCAAAAGTACAGTAGTCCCAGCCGATTTCCTACATTAAGGTCGTAGTTAATAAGCAGGACAGTTCAGTCCTAATAGTAGTCTCCAAATTCCAAAATCTACTCCACGGCAGTAGATATATAGCCAGAACAAATCTTACACAGCAAAGTTTAACTATTTTAATACACCGTTTATACATTTTTCTTCCTAATGTCTTTCTTTTTAAATATAGTGACTAATTTATCTACTTTTTATCCATTTTACTTTATGTTAATTCGAAATGTATCAGCCTTCGAGCTGTCTTTTATCGAATATGATTTTAATTAAACCATTTCAAATCAAAAATCAAATCAGAGTAGATAATGTACATTGTTAACACGGTGTTACCGCAAACTGAATATACACCGCCAACAATAATTGATTTTTTTTTATTAGGGTTACTTCCAGTATTTTAATCAAGTTGCGATTGTAGGCTCCAAAATGATACAGTAGGCTCGTTCTGGTTTAAAACTATCTATATCATATTATTTGAAATATCAGCAACATATGCACCAGCATTATAAAACCCGTTTTCTACAAGCATACATGAGACTATGGTTCAAGCTAACTCACTACAAGAATAGGCTTACATGAGTCTTCATAAGTATGTAGTGCCAAGCATACACATCGCTTTAAGTCAATGTGAATCTACATACATACTTTAGGCTTCATATTATGTATGAAGGGTCAAGCGTGAGGATTCATATTTATTAGGGTCACTGTTAAGTCACTGTGAATCTACAAGCATACATTGAGGCTCCATATGAAGGGTCAAGCTTAATATGAGGGTTCATTTATTAGGGTCACTATTAAGTCACTGTGAATCTACAAGTATTATGTATGAAGGGTCAAACAGACATGAGATTTCATAAAATTATGCATGTAGGGTCAAGCATACCACATTTGTTTAAAGTCGCCGTGATTCTAAAAGCATAATAAGGCTTCATAATGTACATGTATAAGGGTCAAATAATTCAACAGCCCCCTTGATTGTGATAGGTGGCCTTGTTTTTAAAACAGATTTTTCAATATCAATGAGGTATATTGAGTTTAATACCAAACTTTCATCTCTGCAGGTTCAGCATAAATTGTATTCACTGTTATTGGATTCACGCTCACTTATTCAACATCTTATGTGTTTTCCTTCAACTTCGGTTTTCTAAATAAATGTTAGGAGAGTTTTTGTCTTGATAATGACTCAACGAGCAATATTCAGACCACGTGTTTTTCAATTACGCCGCCACGACGAATAGTGAAGCCATTATGTTTCCTTTATTTTGACCGCTTCAGAACCTCACAATTGCCGGGTGAAATCCTTCTAGGGTACTATAAAAAGTCTTAACCAACTCACCATATTCGCTGTGCAGGGTTTCGTCAACCAAGATGGTTTGGGAATTTACTGATGAGCAAAAATTGAGTCCTTTTATGTCAGCCATTGTAAATTGTGGACAGGCCCATCGCACCACTGTGACTAATTTCCATATCAAAGCTAAACCCTGTCTAAGGGCAAATTTGTGTGGATAGTTATATTCTACTTTTAAACATTTTTTCCAACCATATTGATTTCATAATAAACAGTATGTATAGCCTAAGGCGCCCAATCCGACGGCTGTGCCCATTTAGTGTAGAAGCCCCCCCCCCCCAGTTTGCCAAGTTTTGCTGAGCACCATAATGATTCCAAAAAGGATAAAGGATGCATTTTATAAGAGTACACATTTTTAAAAGATGCAAGGCTTAATTACCCCCATATATGTTTGTCAATTTCTGCCCAATGATTGTGCTTTCACTGATAGCTATACAGTTCAGTTATAATCTTCTTTTTAATTGAAGTCATTAATAAATTTAAAAGACTTTTGGTTCGAACAAATTATCTAGAGCGGGACTTGAACCTGGGACCTCCAGATTAATGTGGGGGCCCCTCAACTGAGCTATCTTACCTTAATGTTGGCAGTCTCCCTATTTTCGTTATATCTCTGTTCGGGGGTTCCAGTCAGAAGCCGTTTGACCTGTAACTGCTGTATAGCCAGGGAGCACACCCAAGTTTACGATACACACCTGGGAAGCGGCAGCAGAGGGATCACCTTAAGGGATGCGAGTTTTTATTTAAAATAACAAGTAATAAACCACAAGGGAAACGACGTAACAGCAAACACATCCACATTTAAAAAAAAAAAATTCCTTACAGTCAACAGGTTAGGAAATAATCATAATTTTATTAAAACAAATTAATTTACAGTAATTCAAAACAACACTGCTCTATAGGTCAATTTCACTGTTAAAGATGGGCTTGTACTCACAAAGATTCTGCCGACTAAACATAATTGCAAAAAGAACGTACATGAACAGTCTGATCCCAGCCTTGATCAACAAAAGTCAACCTTTGCTTGGGTCTGTCTCCTAATCTGTTTCAAAATACCCTAATCCTACTGTGTACTGGGCTCAATAACACAGAGGTGCTTAAGGGCAAACATACTTAGCACAAACCAATATTGTGCTTAAACACAATTTGGTCACCAGCCAAAATGCCATGTCATATGTACCCCCATTTGCAACTGGTTTCCTGCTTAAATGCAGAAATGTTTTAAGCATTGTTGTATGTTTAAGCAGCTCTATGTTGTCCCTAGTCCTTTCTCTATTGTATTAGTAATTTAAACATCAAGAAGACAAGGTACCAGTTAGATTGTTTATATATTTGTTTAAGTGCCCCAATTGAATCCTTCCTCGGTTACCATGCATTGCGCTTATGTCAGTTGATGACAAACTCCTCCTGTATGAGTGCCATTTAATGTACAAGATGTTCCCCTAATCATGATAGAACTAATCACCACTCAATTCTTTGTAAACCATTGTTTTGAATTTGATCTATTTGGCAATGGTGTGGCAGGAGATTTTCTTTTCCCCAGAGATTCTGCCCCCCATGTGGCAAACTGTGTATTCACTTCTTGAGATGAGTGCCCTCTTTTGAAACAACCTCCTTCGTGTTAACTTCCCATATTGGGGGCAGAATCTGTGGGGGACAGATTACCCTAGGACACCAGTACTACTGCACCCAATGTAAGCCAGAGCTGTAGTAGGAACCAAAGTTTGGGGTCATATCCATAGAGGCTAGGCATACAACAGTACTAACGTAGGGATGCTGAGTTACTGTATCATAATGTTGGGAGTTAGGCCTGATAATCACACAACTGCAAAAATTAGTTATTAATAGTTAAACTGAGCCGACATTTAACTGTTTACGCATTCATCTTATCGTACTACAGGCTGGCTTTATCGTACAAAACTCATGTTTAAAACAAATACAGTGATCAGGCAGCGGAAGGGTTGAATACATGCAGGTACAGTTTACATATTGCAAGCTCATATTTGCAAGCTGGCATGATTCCATTGCGTTGACTGCCTATAAACCCCTTGCATTATGATGTCACAAGCCCAAACAGCGCCCTCACTGAGGTTAAAGGAAGACCTGTCATTGGCCGAGAGTTGCGAGTGGCACATACGCGCACGTACATTTCCGTTGTTTGAGCGATAACAGCCAATGCGAGGGTCCCTGCGTATAGCACATTATCATCATATTTATGTCTACCTTGAACTTTTAGAGCCTTTATCCTACCATCATACAATACCCATTAAAATAACGTTGAATAATAAATCAGAAGTAAAACTGCTTAGTGTACAAATAATAATGGTGAGCATATTTTAAAGAGTTGAATACTGAAGTCCAAGCATGAACGACCCAAGTCATGTCTTGTCAACAGGACCATAAAATAATGTCGGATCAATGTACCTCATTATCTTTCTGATAACTAATCCTCTCTGCATTGAGCTATGAATTCCGCTATTGATAACCAGTGATGCAACCATGCCCCGGTAGGCTGGTTCCAAATAGTTGACTGGCAAAGACCCAACCATCATCGACTAGACAGAGTTCTTGCGCAAACTTGGCCTAGGCTGCAGGACTTGTTTGATTGTGGGGTAGCTGGCCAAGTGCTAAAATTAGTGGACATCAGGTATTTCCCACCTCTAGCGAGGTGCATTTTAAGGGGTTAATATTGTGAAGAAGGAACCTATCCCGACGATGACAACCCAGTTGACTGTTTAAATACTACATGCAATAAAGACGAACAATATATAACTCTACACTACTGACGGTAAATAAATAAAATCAAATGTTTGGCTTGAAATGCTCAGAACCAATCAGCTTAAAAACTCCCTGCTACTAAAACTGAGTTGGTGTTTTTTGTGTTTTTTGTGTTTCAATTTTAAAACTGGAGGAACACAACTCCATCAGGAATACTATCCAAAGTTTTCAGTTCAAACACCCAAAAAACACACAACAACACCTTTTGGGGTCGAACAAATTGACTAGAGCGGGACTTAAAACTGCGACCTCAAGGTTAAATTGACAGCGCTCTACCAACCGAGCTATCAAGCGCTGATGTTGGTGGTCTTCCACAGATTAATTTACATTTTTGAAAAGTTTTCTTATCTGTGATACATCTCGTTGTCAATAACCTTCCCTTCAATCATGCTTGAGGCTTTCTATTGAGTCCTACATGTAAGTCAAGAGCTCCTTCAGCCCATTTAGATTTGATGGACACTTATATACAAAAAGAAATGAGTAAAGTTGTCAAGATTTTGTTTAACAAACAAAAATGTAGTGTCCCAACAATTTCTTCGGAGTCAAAATGCAAGAATCTCCATAACTCTTTTAACGCCCAAAACCTCAGACAAAAAAATTGTTGTCAACAAACAATTTGATTACAATTTTACTAAAAAATAAGCTGAACATTTCAAATCTTTGTTGTTAAAAGTGTTCAGGCAATAGTTTACATGTACTTTGTAGTACAGTCAAACATATGCTTTATATTGGTTAGAAGTTTCGTTTTACGAGGTACATGTACAACACCATTTTCATTCCGAAAGCTTACGCTAAGGGTGTTGCTAAGGACATTCTATACTTCAACGACAATGGTGTGGGGATCCAGCTATAGCTGTAGTCGTAACCACCACTTTGGACATGGCATACTTATTACAAACTTGATACTTGAGCCCAATTTCATGCAGCAAATTTGAGCAACTAAAAGAAGCTAAGCATGTACAAAGTTTTGCTGAGCAGAATATATGTTACCAGCGAAAAACTGTGTCACATGTACCATCTGTAACTGGTATCCTGCATATTTCTTACTGAAAAAACATTAAGCATTATTTTCTGCTTTAGAGAAGCGGCATGATATTGGGACTAGGAATAATTGTTCCGAGCAATACTTCCCTCCGAACTGCTACCATGCGCAAGAAAATCAATAACTGAACATGCACGAAATCCCGCACAAAACATAAACTATCATTATACGGCATTCAAACAATAATAAAACTACCATCTTTAATGTTAAAACTTACCAGGTTTAATGTTTGTTTTTTCGATTTGAATTTAAAGTGAAGATCGGAATGAATGCTCTTCCAAAAAAACAATACAGTATTATTTCTTTAAACCTACTTTTAAGGCAGATAAAACATTTTGATTTTACTTTTGACACTAAAGCGTGCATTAAATACTTCCGATGTAAGGGTCCACTCTGCCCTAGAATGCTGTTAACTCGCAAAAACTTGTCTAACTCACTGGATCAACTCAAGGAGATTTAGAAGATTAAACAAACCTGTTACAAGGTATTTGTAAGCCGCTTTGAAAAGATGGATAACTTTGGATTGCTGGATATACAACAATGGGGGGGGGGGGGGTACTACTGTTCACTGTTCTGCAGTAATTTCATCTGCATAGACCCTTCACAGATGCACACGTTTAATAGAATTACGCGCACATTTGCTATGAAACGCAATGCTAGATGGACCTTTGCGTAGGTGTCGTCCAATGCGCGTAGTACTCCAGCATTGCTATAGAAATGTGGCGTCAGTGTGAAGGCTCTATACACAATTCCATACGCCCTCAACAGTGTTTTCCGGCAATTTCTGGGGACGCTTTTACGCTCGTGTGCGCTTAACTCACAGGCTTTGACCCGTGTCACGCTGGCATTTTGTACAGTTGTATCATTCAACATCAAAGTGAACGTGCTCACTGTTAATGGACATCACTTTATCTAACAACAACAAAATGGCAGTGAAAACAAGATGGATACAGCCATTCATGTTAGGTTTCAGTCCTTCATTAGTATGTGCCACAGAAAAAGTACAGCAAAGAGGTTCATCATGCTGCCACATAGAAATGGACCCCAAAAGATCGGAAATAATGTACTCTTCTAAAACTTTTTTTTTCTTTTCAATCTTTGTTTTTAATGGTGGGCGGGAGGGGGAGGAGGAGCTGGGGTTAGGAAGGATGTGGACCAAAGGGTGTCCGCATTTGACCTGTGAACTGAGAAATAAGTCTTTTTCTCTCAAGCGCAATCATGCAATACAGATGATCGGGCTCGTATGGAGCAGTGTGAACTGGCCTTGGGATGAGTAGAGGAGGGTGAAGGGGCAAGGAGGAGAGTATGGGAAGAGGTAAAGATGAATGGGTATAAGGGTGTCAAGAAGACATACATCGCTGTCCAAAGACTCGGGGGGATAAGATGCTTGAGCTGATCCTGATTGAGGCAGAACCTTTGTACCATTGCCACATTATTTTGTAAAGCTAAGTGGGGAAGATTGGAGGGGAGAGGGAAGAGGGTTGGGAAGAGGGGAGGGGAGGGGACGGGAAAAAATAACTCTCACTTAGTAATAAGAACCTTCAGGAGGCTGGGCAAGCTTGATGTTATTCTTGGTGGTCATGCTTTCACGTATCTCCGAGAGTACCGTCCGAATCTTGTAATCCCGATTCCATTTGTTGAGTGTGTTGAATGTTCTCTTGTCGATCTGGAGATTAAAAAAAAAAAAAATAACAAATAACAATAAATATAATCTAGTGAAGTGTAAACATCTTTCTCTGTCTATCAAAAAGAAACTGACTGATTTTGTAGAGTCAAACCAATTATTCTTTGCATGAAAACACTAGTGCTATTAGAGAAAACAGGTTTGGTATTTGGGGGTGTGTTTTGAGTTTGATGGTTTCAGTACTGCTTAACTACTTGTATAGAGCCTGTTGCAAAGCCTTAGCCTGGAATTTCACCTTTGAGAGGGCAAGGCCAGTTTCATTTTGAAAACGACACTTCCATTGGAAACTCTTAAAGTCCATTGGAAACTTTTAAAGGGGCACCAAGGCCAAGACCAGTGGCAGCAGAGGCCATGGCCTTCGTGGCCTCCGTGTAATTCCAGGCCTGCGTGGTACTAATGTCACATGCAGCTACTGTTTACCTATGGTCTGCCATTTTGGAATTCAATTTGCATGTAAATATATGATACATGTTTAACCATGCCTGTGGCGACTACAATGCGCACTGCATAGTAACGCATGGGGAGTCTTACTCCCACAATGGCCTCATATCAAGATTTATCTTGGGTGATGACGTTAGGTGGATTGGGTCAATAGCTAAACAATGATGATACTGGTGTCATTTGAGATTCAGGGTCGATTATGAATTCATCACCATCATCACCCCCATGAGCAAGGGTCTTTGGGGTACCATGGCAGATGCTTGGGCAGTCGAGGATCTCCGGCTCTCTCTGTCGTCTGTGTCAGGGACAAGAGAATATGGACTGTCCAGTCCAGTCCCTAATGTTATGCTATCACTCAACATGCTCAGGGACTCTCCTGACCACCCCTGCATCTTGCACCTTCCACTGCAACCTCGTTCCCAGTGGTGTACGATCTCGACGCACCATTTTGTTTTCTTTCCCAGAATGCCCTGCTCGATCGTAACCCCTGGAAGTGTGACTATTAACTATAAACTATAAACTATGGTTTCTATTTATTTTAATATGAAAATCAAAATGACAGGAAGAGTTCGACAAATCCGCCTTCGGATCACTGACCAAACAAATCCAAGTTCAAACTGTTAATTCTGCAAGGTACCATTACTCAAAAAAAGATTTATCACATGATATTACCACAAAACATTACCACAAAACATTACCCCCTATTATGAAATCAAAGTGGCCGTAACTTGAGAAAAGGTTTGTACAATTGATATGGTTGGTGGAAGTAGAACCACGACCTATTGGCTAAATATCTCACCATGCCATTCTCACTCACGCCATTGAGTTTGATTTTGGTGTAAAATCGTAGGACGGGAGGTTGGTCTGGATACTTCGGTCCACACTCAATCTTGAGATTATAAATACGATTGTCGAAAACAGTCTGAAAGTAAGGAAATAAATTGATAAAAACTATTAGAATAGAGTAAAAAAAAAACAACAACAACAAAAACTTGTGTTTCTAAAAATCATGTCCTTTTACTGGGATAGTAGTGTTGTCAATGTCAGCCATGAGTTCCCAATCTGGGGTTCTTTGCTACTGGGAGTACAGGTTTCCATTTATTAGAGAAAATTAATTTCCTCCAACAATCCCAAACAACCTCCCACATCTAGAACTGAAAATTCCTTCTCAGTTTCTATTCATCCTGTTATTTATCCTGATTTGGGGCAAATAAATAAGTCAATTAAAAGAAAAATCATAAAAGGACAGAATTTAAAAGAGTGGTCTTTTTTCTGAGTTTTTTTTTAACCGGCACTTACTCCACTGGGTCCTAGGATCATGCCATTCCAAAACCTTAGTGTCATGTCGTCTTCATCCTCAAGACCCCAGCTTATTGTTCCATCACCTGTGCCTTTCTGGGCTGCTTCTAACTCTGCAAGAAGTACAAAGTTGCGAGGTACGACGACAACTTTATTGGGAGTTGCTAAAAACGGAAAACAAAAAATCAATACAAGGGCTTTATTAACGTCAACTTCAGATACCAATAGCTTGTTAATGTCACTAAGTGATAGTAGGTTTTTTTTAGTACTTGGTTAATTTTTCCTCCAGAGGGAATGTAACTAGGTAGGAGGACCTTTGTTCAAAAGTGCTATACAAGGTGAGTCTTTGCTACCACACCATGCAAGAAACAGCAGGAGAGCCCTAAAGTTCTCTGTACAATACCTACGCTGTACATGTAGACTGTGTAATGTAAATGCTATGTCTTCTGGTTTCTCTTATTGTTTCATGACCCATGGCATGGGACCTACAATGTATAACAAAGTATAATGGCTTAAATATGAAGTCCATTCTGAATGAGAGTATGCATTGTCCATTGTTCTGCTCCAAGACACAAATGACCATTGCACTAACACTAACAGTAACAATATAGAGTTTGACCATGACTGACACCCAATCCTGTTCTTTAAGTACAGTACCAACAAGTTAAAAACAAAAAAAAGTGTGAATCTGACAATCTCACTAATGTGGCTGTCAGACAACTCGACAGTCAGAAAACTTGACGGGTCAGACAACTTGACTGGTCAGCAGCTCAACGAGGCAGACAACTTGTCTGTTCAACTGCAAAACAAGCTGACTAGTGACGATTCATGGGCCATTCAGCACAGGGCACGCAGAGTACCCCCTACAAAAAAATGGTATACCCCCATCTTGTGCCCCCCCTAAAATTTTACTCTAGTTTCGGAGATGAGACAGGGCCACTGGCAGCTGGCAAGCATTTGGGCATTTGAAGCATTGCGGGGGAAAAGAGCAAGCGCGTCACTTACTACAGTCGAGCATCAAGATCAACCCATGCCCACAATGTGTTTTATTACATGTATTAGGGACAAAATTCTTAGATTAGGAAACGTCTAGGGAAAGAAGGATAAACATTTTGATTCTTTATTGTTATCAGTGACTCCAAAATATTCGTTGTTGCACTGACAACTTGTCAAGCTGTCGAGTTGTCTGACCATGCTGACCCACTGAGTACTACTATTACTAACTAGTGAGTACGACAGCTAGCCCTGGTCTGGTGGCAGGACGTCAGTGAGTGTCTGTATGCACTGCAATGCAGGAATCCAACCTGGGCAGCTAGTCTAATTTAATTTAAACTAACATGAAACAAACCAGCCACACTTGTGCACTAACAACAATACAACTTCTCAAGCTCTGAATCCTTGCTTGGCCACATTTCATTCACAAGTACGTGGGGCTAAAATTAAATTGAAACAACCACAATCAATCAAAAATGTTAACATATGACGGCAACGTTAATATCACTTACTCATTTCGTATCTTCAAACTGGACAATAATAACACCCCAATATTCCTCAACCTTTCAATTCAAAGTAGTATATTATCTTCCTCAAATACAGAGTTTCTAAATAAATCGAATGAACTCCACGATATCGACGTCGACTTTATTCTTTAGAGCAGCAGAGGTGAGGCTGTTCGCGTGTGAAAGATTCCACCAATAGAGGGCTTATGGGAGCCAAACGCTTGAGGGCGTCTGACCATTAATAAACCTCACCTTAGCAATAGCAGCCAAACAGCTAATATTCATTCAACAAAACAGAAAAATATTTAAAAGTTTCTCATCAGCCTCTTGAACAAAAATAATCAAACATATTTTCTGACAACTAAACTTCATTTTTAATGTCTACCAGTACTCACAAAGGATAGTTGGGTCACTTCTTGTCCTGAGATGTTTGGATGATTTTTGTACTGATTTATGGACGGTCTGAAAAGCGTCGCTGATATGGCCTTTTAGGATTGTTTAGAATTGGCATTATTGCGCTCACACACAGTGTCCAATCAAATAGCTGTTAGCACAAGACTCCTTCTGCAACAGCCTGTATCATTATTATTTATTTGACCAAGACAAAAATTATAAAGAAAGTACATGAAGAAGAAAAAGCAATCCAAACCAAAACCAAAAATTGTAACAATTGTAGACATTTAATGAGGTAGGCCCTTACATGTAATAACAAGTAGAAAATTTAAGTAAATAATTAATGTAAGGGTAAAATTATGAAAAAACATAGGGAGTCCGTTTGTGTGAAGTAGACATTAAACATGATGGAATACCAGCACCAATTGGAATAACAGCCATCACTTCCAGGCACTCTTATCTACTGGCAGTGATCTATTATAATAGTTAATTTTGGTACATAGTCTATATATTTTTTGGGTAAAAAATATATATGGTTCCAGCCAAGTATACAATAGTATCACCTGAGATAAGGATTAAAAATCCCATTGATCTGGCTCTAATCACCTAATTCAAAACAATCATGTGCCGCCATTGTCACCATTACTAGATAGGCACTATCCCTTACACAGTGTCCAATGACGACGACGCAAAATGTATAATTTAAAATAATAAATTCATTATTAAATTTGTTTGCTTTATAACAAGTTGTCGCTCCCTTAATGAACTTCCTTCCGCTATCTTCCATGACTGCAGTTTCCACCCCAGGTAAACAGCTATACCGTACTTTCATCGTAGTAGACCCTACTAACTGGTTGAACGGTAAACTCCGCCGACCCCACAGTACATGTAAATGCAGTCAAGCTACTTTGAGCTTCTCCCACTGTCCAACTCATTATCTGTTCAGTATAGACAGCTACTTAGCAGCAACTCACAATAATTAATTATGCACAAAAATTGAGCATCCCATAACCAAATCAAAGTATTAAAATCTTACACACGGCTATGTTAAGCCATAGTATTGTGCACTGCACACTCGTAAAATCTAACATTTTTTCTGGAAATGAACTTCGGTAGAACCTGGAAAAGACAATTTTGTCTTCTGTCTGTTTTAAAACTAGGAAATTTATAAAAGTGAGACCAGTGACCGCCGTCTCACGCCACAAAGTAATCAAAATGTCTCTTTAAAAATCCACTCAAACAGCTTTGTGATATACCTTTAGTGTCCAAAATTCTTTGGTTTGTAAACATGTAAATCGCTCTAACTGACAATCTCCGAGTAAGTCACATTTCTGACAATCTCACATTGTACAGATTGGCCTAGAGGTTGCAGGGGGGCTTTGCTCCTCCTCGTCTGATGTCACCCAGCAGACAGTTCATTCTTTGTTGTTGCACCTAAATTGTGGAACAGTCTGCCGCGTGCTATCAGGGAAGAAACGTCTACTGCAACCACCAAGCCCCAACACAAAACTCACCTAGTGCTGTGTCACTTGCTTTGGGGAAAGCTTTTGTATAGCACCCTCCAGATGGGGAAACCCTGGTATTGTACACATTCATTCTGCACTGCACGGGTGTTTGCCGTCTCTTAAATAACAACGCAAAAGCTTGCCCCATACCATGTGACGTGGTGCCTCCATAGTCTGAGGAATTCAAATTTAAGCTGTAACTTCTTACTAAGCAAGTCATTGTACCAGACTCTGTTCAAATCAAGCTTGCACATGGCACAGGCTGTACTTGAATTCAATTGGCTCTGGCCACAGCTAGCGTTGCTGCTAAGCGTGTTGCTATAGATATTCTACACGGCAATCTAGCCGTAGCTGTTGCTGAAGCTGCTAATTCGGACACAGCCTCATTGCTCAGATCATTAATGAGAGTCTCACAATGTGACTAAAAAAACCCAAGACAGATGATAGTCTTGTTTCCCAACTCCTTTGCATTAAGCGGCTCTGCAGTGGTTTGTGGTTGATAGCACGTGGTATGTCTGGCAGTGGATCATGGGATATAAACGAGAGGAATGTCTTGAATCAAGACTAGATGGCTAATGGCAAGTAGGGACACCATCCAGTAATTATTTCAAAAAGGAGAATGAAGCTGGAATCAATATCTTGTTGAACATACTGGTCACATGACTGAAGAGACCATCTGCATTATCTGAACACAATCAAACATAAAATACATCATTAAGAATAATCCTGTTTGTATTACTTGTATAATCCTGTTTGTATTAATAGTTTCTTTGCTATGTTTTCTACTTGTTTTGTTCTATTTTTCTTGTAAGGCGCTGTGTTCATTGTAGAGCGCCATAGAAATGTTTATTATTATTATTATTATTATTATTAAGTAGGATGTAACTACACTATATGTATAAACCCCGCCCACTTCAAGAAGCCCATAGTAAAATGTGCTGAACAAAATTGTTCAAAAAATGATATATTTCAAAACAAACATACTCTTTGTACTGTGGCCTTTCACATATTTATTTCATGAAAACTCGACACCTTGTCAGAATAATCATCATAGAATAGCCTTTGAACGATGAAATGAGTGACTTTTTTCCTCAAACATAATATGCCAGCTTTGGAGTCGGAATTATCAAAGACTTAGCAAGTAAAAGCGCATTCCTAAACATTAAATTGCAGTACTGTAGTTTGAGCAAACTTTACAGCAACTGTGACACAACTTTGTTCTCATTCAGGAGATGAAGGAAGTGGGAATGACCTCTACCATGCCGATATGAGGCAGAGGGTGTCCCCCCAAAATGTTCCATTCCTTTAGCAAACTCTTTTCCTCTTGTACATAAGTATCTCCCCCCTAAAATCCTCTAAAGAATTTCTGAGATTCCCAGAACACAGTGAAGACACAATAGGAGGGGGTACACCATGCCACATATCCAGCACCAAATGTAATGCCCTTACATTTCGACTCCAATCAGAGTCTTCCACACAGGTGAAATGACATCAAGGCCCAATTATATGGCTCTGCTTGCGATCACCATTCTTTGCTTACAGGACAAGCACCTAATTTCTGCGCTAGCTGCCTAAGCAAAGAATACCTTGTAACGTGGAGTACGCACACGCACAAGCAAAAAAATTCCCAGCTAACCCGGGAAATATGCGTGACGTAAGCGCAGAATTCCCTGCTACCCTAAACACTGATTCTTTGCTTCAGTAAGGAGAGCTATGAAATTGGACCCCACGTGGATAAGTTGCTAAGCAGCGGTACAGAGAGCAGACACCACCAAGAGATTTGAAATCTGCTCCAACAACTTTTGAACAGAATACAGTCTTTTCAAAATACAGTCAAACACATCAAAGTGCAGTTAAACAAGCATCGTCTCATCAGTGCACCAGGGTCATATAAGGAGTTATGACGCCGCCGTTGTTTCATTGTTTCATTATTAACCCTAGCCCTGTATTAAATACTTGTATTGCCATGCATTCCAAGCTTCAAATTACTACCTTTTCAAAGGAAAAGGCAATTAATAATTCCAGAAAAAATGATTGCAGTCAACGAACACACAAGTTCAAAGCTGACTTTCATAACTTTCACAAAGGTCATTTGATGGTAATGCGGTGTAATGTTTCAATACAAATGCGTAATAAATAGGGCAGATTTGTCAAAGTTCAAGGTTTCAGGTTCATTTAATCAGCCCCCCCGCCAATCAACCATCCAATAATTGAACCGATTTATTCCATACATTGCTAAGACTAAAATTGTGAGATGTATACTCAGCACCAATGCAGTGACGTACGACCGTCTTGCATAGAGCGGACGGCATGTTTTCATGATTATGACCTTAATGCACTGATAACGCGATGGCGTCATCAATTTTCCAAACTGTACCTTTGGTTTTCCTCATGGTCTCCTGCCTCTTGTCTAAAGACTTGAAATTCCACAGTTGGTAGACTAGAAATTAAAAAAAAAAGAAAGTAAAATAAATAATTTCAATTATGTTATTTGTCCTGGTCCACTTCTCATCATAGTTCCGGCCGGCTGCTAAGTTCTATGCATACAAAATTGAAAAACAAAAATATTGCTTTTAAGCAGGGAGACTGATTGACATCCCTTTTGTTGGTCAAATGTTTCTTATCTCAATCCCCACCACAAATGTAACACATTAATTGTGCTACGGTTTTCTTTTTGAATCCTTGGAAAAAGTGTGCTGACATCAGCTCCTTTTACAGATGGGCTCATTGTTCTGATTGCCCATAGAAATGGTTAAACGGTGAAACGGAAGTCACAAGTTCCGTTTAATAAAACCGTTTCGGGAAAAAATAGGTAAATGCACAACTCCAACCACTCCTTGTGAACTTTTTCTACTCAGACTGTCATTTACCGGCTCATACACAAAGGAATATTTTAATGTACTTACCGCTGTTGTTTGGTCCGACCTCCGTGGAGAACAGCCCCATCAGTTTGCTGTCGCCGAATCCCTCCATCTGGTTAGCTCTAGCCATGACCAGTTGCATCACTGCATCCTCAGAGCCTCTTCTGACTTCATATCCGCATAGCTCATACACGCCTTCAGAGGAAACGTGATTTCAATTTGGGTTGGAGAAAGACAAATTAACTGCACAGCGGGATTCGAACCTCCGACCAGTGGATTAACACGCCAGGGCTCGACCAATTACTACCATCTAGCCTTATGTTGGCAGTCTCCCTATTTTTGTCAACACACATGCATATAAAACTGAGGCTAGTGTCTGACAACAGACAGGTGCCAAATATGTCATGATTCACTACATCGTCCCAATGCACTCAGGTTACTAGACCATAGTGGGACTCACCTCCCTCTTGTAGTGGTGCATCTTCAGTTTCTTTTAAAGGGGACTCCATCAGCACAGCGTTTTCCTGTTTATCGAGAAAGGGCAGCATTTTCTTTATGTACTGATTCTGCCAATCTTGGTCCACAGCCAATTTCTGTCGCACGCTGGTGCGATGAGCGAAGTCATCTGTAAAAAAAAAAGGAAATAGTTTGACACATTTCACTTGATAACCATAAACTTTCATATCAACGTGAAGTTTAAGCCAAGTATTCATGTGAAACTGCACTTTCATAAACACTAGCAGTCTAGTTCCTTTATAAAGCTTTGGGGAGCAGGGAATAGTTGGCCTTGAAATGTTGATCCCTCACCATATTTCCAGAGATGAGTGACTTCATTGAGTCCACCAAGCTCTGACAACCAGAAGCCATTGCTTTTGGACTGGGCTGTTCGCAGGTGAAATTTCTCTGCCGACAGATCAAGGTACTCCTTGAAGCTGGCTGGTTTAATGACATACCTGCGGAGCTCAAAGATTTTGCTGCGGTTGATGGAAGTATGAATGTTCCTGCATTGTCCAAGAGTTGGTCGTGGAATCTAGAAGGGTGGGGGGAAATGTAGTGTGAAAAGTCTTGTGAAAAAGTAAACAAATTAGATCGATAAAATTGTTAAGAGTGTCTGATGAAACTTGTAAGGCAACATATTTCTTGTAAACATTTCAAGCTGGGAGACTCAACATTAAGAGACCTTTTAAGATAGGGGTCTTGAGGGTTTGGACCCTAAAGACTGTTTGACACAAGGGCCACGACCTGAGACTACACAAGAAGAGGCCAACCCTTAACTTAAACCTCAAAAGTTCTGGTTGGAAAGTTTCCACATCCGGCCATTACTTTTTGAAGGGATTTATTTGATTTTTGTCAATGGATGTTGGGCTTCATTTCCATTTTTAAATATTCCTCTTAACTCTTTCAGTGCCCGCGACATTTCAAAAGTTTAACCCTAAATTGCCAAACTTCAAGCGTTTTTGTTAAATTTTCAAAATTCTGTAAAAAAAAGAGTTTGAAGAAAAACAAAATACAGGTCGTACATGAATAACAATGGTACCAGTAGAAAGAGTGAGAGCGCCCCCTAGTGATAACATGTTTACTCTACCTCGTACATGTACAGGGTTTGGCAATTTTAAGTATGAACATTACCTTGTACATGTGAACTAACAAATGATTTTGAACTAACAAATATACCTTGTACATGTACGAGTTTGGCACTGAAAGAGTTAAGGAATTGGTAGCTGAAACACTAAATTTTGGCCTTCAAAAAGGAAAATTCCCGCACGGAACTCTGGCACAATCATGCCCAAAGGAACTGGCGTGTAGTGAGCAGCAGTTGTCAAGACCACCATAGACCTGAAAATGGATTTTTCCATGATGTTGACACTTTGTAATAGTTCAAAGTGCCTAGTGCCTTTCTGTAATACATTCTGTCAACCCTAATGGACAGGTAAGAATATAATTTGACCTAAAAAAAGAGAGATAAAGTGATGGCCGGATGCTGAAATTTAGCCTTCTGGTTTAGCCAGAGAGTGGTAAAACTGCTGGAAATGGATGGAATCTACATGTACTCACACAGGAGACAGTTATAAGCAATATAAACTCATTCAAGGGCCGTGTAAAAGTTGTAGACAAATTTCTCAAGAGCAATGGGTGAAGGGGGGCGGGGGCTATATATAAACTTATCTGAGCTGTCTGCCCCAGTAAATAGGACCACCTCCTCTTGTTATGGCGTAAGTTCAAGTACAATACAACTTTATTTTTAAATACTGGGTACCGGTCAACTCGGTCCGAGTCAACTCGGTCCAAGTCAACTTGGTCTGAATAGAAGTTTACTTGAAAGTTTTGTTTATACTATTTTCAACCAAACATTTTCCTTATTTGTTCAACATTAATTTTTAAATTATTTAATTAGTTCAATTTTGATATTATTTATCTTATGTGTTTTTCTTATTTTCGGAATAAAAATAAAGTCTTACACAAACTGCAAAGGAAAAAAATATGTCTGACACAACCTGCAAATAAAAAGTTCATTTTCTACCATTTAGTGTTCACTTTAGTTTACCTAAATCAGCTTTAGAAACATTTCTTTTGAAACAGTTATTATTATTATATTTTTTTCTGAGATTACAGTTAATAAGCGCACAATGAAACATCGGCGCAATACAGTCAATTACTTTCTGCCGCTTCCCCCATGTCGCTGTCAACCACACCACTTGCACTTTATTGAAATTTTCGGACCGAGTTAACTTTGGACCAAGTTGATCGACTTGAGACCGAGATAACTTGGGACCGAGTTGACTTGGGACCGAGTTGAATTCGGATTGAGTAGACTCGGACCATGGAGGTGCTCGGACTGAGTTGGCTTCGGACCGAGTTGACCCTAATCCTTAAAAATACCACCACGATACACTAGCACTACACTCACTACACTTGGTTTTAGTTTTACCTACAAAGTTACAACAACCAAGTTGTTCTATTAGTATTGATCATGTTGATTGATACATATGATATTACAAATCAAATATAATGAAATGAATTGCTATTATAAATGTAACATTCAAAATCCAAACCATCAACTACCTGCTGCACACTTAGTATACTTACTGACAGAAGTCTTTTCCTAATTAGTGCTGTCATTTTTGGAAAGAGAAGAAAACTTCACCGTATACACCCACGTCCCACCCCTCGGCTGCAGCCCAAACAATTAATACTTTAACTAGACGCAAGAGGGCGCCCTTCACACGAATGACAAGCAGAATTTAATTCATCAACATGGCGCTTGAGTCGGTGTGCGGTCTTAACTTCCAGCGAGGTTGTGGTGGTGGGCTTGGATCCAAATCTCTGCAATGTATGGACGTCAGTTTCCTACAAGATGATCCTCTTGCAAATCCAAAGTTTACTGTACCGGCTGTTGCCGAGGTTTGTTCTTATGATATCAAAATTAATAGGAGATCAATTGCATTTGTTTGTTGAATGAATGTTGATTGTTTCAATCAATCATTGTTTGTTCGTCGTTACTTACACTGCGCATGCATGTTCATGTTGTTACGTTTAGTGCATGGGTGACTTGATTTCTAAATTCTAGTTTAATCTGAATTCTGGTCAACTTCTGTCCAAGTCATATCGGTCTCAAATGATCTCGGTCTCAATTCATCTTACTTAGTCCCAAGTCATCTTAATACGATCTTGTCAAGGACTCAAGTGCTCAAAATTAGAAAAAAAGTGGATTTTTTGCTGGACTGGCTACAGTACAATTCAGTGTTAGTGTTATTAATGTAATTGTAATGACTATGGCTCCCAAGGATATTTTTTGTGAGGGAAATAAAGTCTGAAATTCATAAGTGGTCTGGTTCTCAGCTTGCGATCTCGGAAATCTAAACCACAATACAATGTCTGCTTGAAACCATACTATTTTACTAGCATTAATAAATTAATTATCACACATTGAACTTTCACAAGTCCCCCAAAACAAACACTACACATACATATGTAGAACTAGAAGTTAGAACTTTTAGAAGATTTTTGCTGTTAATTTTTTTTCTGTTGACTTGGTAAGTTCATGTGTATTGTGTACTTATGTCTCAAGCTTGGCAACCCTTCCTCCCATTGCAGCCAGCAGAGTTCCTGAAGACCCTCTCTGAGGATGGGTCGTCACCCAAGATAGAGTTTCTTCACGGTACAACAACCTTGGGCTTCAAGTTCCAACATGGTGTCATAATCGCTGTAGACTCTAGGGCCACGGCTGGCAGCTACATTGGTAAGAAAAATACTAGATAGAGCAATGTGTACAAAGCATAATAACATATCATTTCTGTACAATGTCATTAAAAAAAGCATCCCACCAGAAGAGCAGGCCCACAGTCGTTCATTGTTGTTTTTAACTTTAAATAGTAAGTTAAACTTGCATCCAAAAGAGTCAAAGATAGTTGAGAAAAACCTGTGCCCAAATCTTCTGCAGAGACCAAATTAAGTCATTTAATTAATAAACATTAAAGTTTTGAAAACTTATCTGGTTATAATTTCGTTTGCTTTATGACAAAGACAAATAATGAAGAAAGAAAAAACCCACTAGAAAAGACAGAGGACATTTTACCCACCGTTATAGTTATAACAAAGGATGACAAGGTGTTTTTCTTTAGCTAGAAGCCCAGAATCAATATCTCATTTGCATCAACCCTTACCCTCCCAAGTCCTTCTATATCCTCTTTGCCAAAATGAAGATTCCAGAAGAACATTAAATAACAATTGCTTATCACTGGGTCAGGCATTCCAATCTTAGGTAAGTCCAAACAATTTGGTGCTAGAGTGACATAGGAGAGGAGGATATTGGAGGATTGAGGTCACTGGTTTTAGAAAAAGGGCCTAGGGGTTAACTTAAGGGTCAAGTTAATGTCGTAATCTTATTTAACTTAAGATCATTCAACCTGTTTTATTTTCCAGCCTCACAGACTGTGAAGAAAGTCATTGAGATCAACCCATACTTGTTGGGCACCATGGCAGGAGGTGCTGCAGACTGCATGTTCTGGGAGCGTGTCCTGGCAGAACGCTGCCGGTAAGTCAGGCATTTAGGACACCCATTTCCAGTAGAAACTATATTTGGGGGCAATGTACAATGATCTTCCTTTTGGGAGAAATGCAGAACTAATCAAGCGGTACCGGAGATTGAACCCTGCATAACTCTGGTCTGGAAAACCTAAAAAAACAACTTAATGCTAACCTTGAGTTACCACCTGTTTAATTTTGCATTCCTCCCTTATTGAATTGCTTATCTTATAACACATTTCTCAAATCTACCATTTGCCCCTGCAGTAAACCAATACCAAGTAGATTTGACAAAGTACAGTAGTACTGATGTAGTGAAGAGCAAAAACATGTTTCATTCTTATGAGTTTGTAGCTTTTTCCCCTTGTAAAATTTACTGTGATAGCTCAAGTAACAATAATAAAAAAATATCTCTGTGTATCTTTCGGTTAAAGGAAGACAACACTCTAGAAAAAGGCAACACCTCCCCCTCCCTGCATCACAAGTCTCCATTGTGTCACACACCCATTCACCAACCGGCTCACCCCTACCACGGAGGAATAAATTTGTTGATCAATATAGCCCCAATACAGTAAATTTTTTAACAGTGCACTCATCTTGACCGTTTTTTTTTCTTCTCAGGATTTATGAGTTACGTAACAAGGAGCGGATATCTGTAGCAGCAGCGTCCAAACTACTGGCAAACATTCTGTACAACTACAAAGGCATGGGGCTCTCTGTGGTGAGTTTAGTTCAGACAGACACCTTCAAAAACTCATCCCTAGTGACCCGATTCACAGACGTCGTCATCGGGGTAATCTTGGTTGCACCAGTTTGGGGCCACTCAGCCTTTAGACTCCTACCACAGTTTTTACGTGGAATTTGACTCCCAAAATGGTTCGCATGTCAGACAGTAGCTGCATGTGATGGTGGTGCAAGGAGTCAATATAGGCAGGCCTGGGAATTACACGGAGGCGAAGTCACGGCCTCTGTTGCCCCTGGTCTTGGCCTTGGTGCAACTTCAAAAGTTTCCCATAGACTTAGTAAGATTTTCCAATGGAAGTGCCCTTTGCAAAATGAAAATGGCCTTGCCCTCTCAAAGATGAAATTCCAGGCCAGTATAGGCATCCTAACTTGTATGAAATTACTTTATTTTGTCCGTGCCTTTTTTTGATGATGTCTTTGTATCTGTCTCTTGCAGGGAACAATGATCTGTGGCTGGGACAAAACGGTAAGTGAAAAAAACCAAATAACAAAATGAACTTTGAGCGTAAATTACACATTGAGTTAATGTTTTTCTGTGCTCACCCACGGGGTTATGAAACACAATAAAACCATGACTTAACCAAGTGAAGACAAACTTTCTCATAAAATGTTCCAGGAAATTCTTTTACCTCTTACGAAAATGTGGCTTTTGTTCGCTGTGAACCGGCCAAACCATGGCCATTAGCCATGGATGATAACCAGCCATGGTATTCTGTAACCTTGGTTTGTCCAACAAATGAACTAAGGTCTGGAATTGGCAATTGCACAGTAATCCCTGGAAAAAGGGTGAATTTGGAGCATGAATTCCAGTACCCTTTGTCCCTCTTTAATACGGGGTAAACGAAGGGTAACATGAAATAGTACATCACTTTGTATGCTACACAATGGAATGTTTGTGTATACGCCTAAGGAGGTGACTGTGGAAAAAAAAAAAAAAAAAGGGTTTATCTGGTTTATCTTCTCGTAACAGGTGTGCATGTATACACATCTTCCTGGTAAATCTATGTACACTCCACATTCATGATGTAGAACATTCAACAATAATCATTATTTTTCTAATCAGGGTCCGGGCTTGTACTATGTAGACAGTGATGGCAGCAGACTGACCAACAAACTCTTCTCAGTCGGGTCTGGCTCCCCGTATGCTTATGGTGTGCTGGACAGTGGCCATAGAGATGACCTCAGTGTAGAAGAAGCCTATGACCTAGGTCAAAGGGCAATCTACCATGCGACCCACAGAGATGCCTACAGTGGTGGTGTAGTTAATTGTAAGTCCACACATAACGGCCCCTTGTATGAAATAACTTTTTTTTTTTAACTTATATTTTTTAATTTTTTATTTAATTTATACCAAAGCTTGAATTTTATGGCATTAAAATAAATGCTGAGAACTGTTTTGCCAGAGTGAGTTCTAAAATTAATGGACTCTGGCTGGTGGACCACTATGATATTCAAGCCCTGGTCTCGATATCACAAAGCGCTAAGATTGATCTCAAGTGCAAGTCAACCCTCAGCAGAATGTGATGTCGCAATACAAATGTTTGTGGTAATACCAACAACTCGTCTTAAGATGAATCTTGGTGCTGTGTGAAATCGACTCCAGACGTAGGCTATGTGAAGTGTGCGTTGACCGTTAAACGTCACGTTTTCATTTCTCTTTACAGTGTACCACATGAAAGAGACGGGTTGGGAGTTCATCTCACAGACAGACGTCAAACTTCTACATTACAGATACCAAGAGGAGAAAGAAGCCAAGTCAAAGTAGTCAGGCTCCAAGCTTATTAGTTGTAAAGATTGGCGGCCACAGCTACGGCTATGGCTGTTGCTAAAGGGTGTTGTAGGACATCCTATACTTCAGTGCATGACGACGCAGAAATCTAGCTGTAGCCGTAGCTGGCAATTCAGCCATTAATACATAATTAAGACATAGCATTTCAATAGTGTTAGAAACTGAAGCGGGCTCAGCTTTTATCCTGTCTTACCAAAATGCAGGAAAAATCCGTTCCCTATGCTAGTTTTCTCCCTTAAAGATGTGCACATAAATTACATGGTATAAAGATGGTCATCATTTCTTTTAAATGTTGTTTTGCTTGAAATTTTATAGTTTTCAAGAAATGGATAAAATTCAAAACTGTGAAAACTTTTAATGGGGTTTTCCGCTACTTTTCTTGTGACACCGATAACGGATCAAGCTTAAACTTTCACAGGAAGGAAGAATATCATGCCTTGTTGATGGCAGCCCTGCTCTATGCCAGCGTAATTTCAGGGACTCTGTTCATGCACAATTCTCCACCTATGCCTTATTTATGTTCGTAAGTACTTCAATGTTTCGTTTGCACTAAGAAATTAACTTGATATCCAGACAGCTTGAATCTGGTTTTGCTATCCTTGGTTTACATACAGGGAGTACAAGACTCTCTGTAGAAGAGTTGGTTTGCATTGTCAGTTTAGCTACCGTCTTTAAAAATATGTCGTTATTTGGAAAGCCATACAAGAAAAATTCAATCAATCATTCATACAATCGCGGGATTATATCATCCATCCTGTGTAATGGCAATGGTCGAGTTTGTCAAGATGCTAGGTGTTTATATAATGCAATTGTTTGTGTGTTAGGGTCATGTCACCAGCTGGGCCCAATTTCATAGAGCTGCTTAAGCAGAAAATATTGCTTCACAATTGTCTGCTAAGCAGAAAGGAGCAGGATACCAGTCACAAATTGTACAAGTGACATGGTAGGTTGGTTGGTAACCTTATTCTGGTAAGCATAATTTTGTTGCGCTTGGCTACTTTTGGTGCTTAAGCAGCTCTATGAAATTGGGCCCTGGGGGCAATGCAGGCAACCACCTCCATGCATTCTCCATAATTTTATGGCAAAACTGTCACCATCCACATAACTGTGTTCCTTTTGCATGCAGTGCAGTTTGTTGCCACCAAGTTGCATGTAAGAAATGTCCCCGTGTGACAAGGCCTTTAAAAACCGGTTTTATACCGCTCTGTTGGGGTTTGGATAATAAAACGTGATGGTATTAAAACAGATTATTTGGCTGTGTACTTTGAATAAAGTTTCTGATACCCTTTAAAATCAACCTGCATGTTTTTGATTCTGCAGGAGTGTAAGGTTGAATTGCACCCTTTCTCCAGTGACTTTTTCCTTACAACCTTCCAGGCACAAGTTGCAAGAGAGGAATGCAAAATTAAAGATAAGGGTAACTCTGGGTTGATCCTGGGTTTTCCAATGTACAAAGAGGTTACACAAGATTCATCCCCAAGTTTACCTCGTTTTAATTTAACATTCTTCCCTAAAGAGAAACAATGAAAGAATGTGCTGGTAAAAATCCTCAACTCACAAATATTCACAAATATGTTGAATATTCAACAACATGAATGCGACTGACCAGCGTTTCCATCGAATCAAAACACATTCAAACACAAGTTCTGTGATTACCGACATTAAAAAAATCATTTATTTCAACTATATTACACAACCCATTATCTCTAAACAAATCAAGAAATCAGGTTAAAGAAAAAAAAACCTTATTCCTTTTTGTTTCTTCACATAATTTACACGACAACATTTCCCCTGGCTCAAGCTCTTTGTAATACTTAGTGCTGCTACCAGGCAATCCTTTGAAAGTTGAAAATTTAAATAATTCCGTATTAATATATAGGCATGTTAATTTACATCTTGGGCTTAAAGCCCAATAGTTTTTCTTTCATTACTCCGTAAACTCATCAATGACCACTATGCTGAGCATTCAACATCATGTATGCAAATTATCATGAATATTCATGTATTCAAAACAACATTTGAGTATCTACTTCTTCACAATCAATCCCCAAATGTTACAGAGTAGGAATCAACTCATTGGCCTAATCTCCTCGCAATCAAAAAAACCAAAAGGTTATTTACATAAAAAAATACGCTGTGCATTCCGATAGTTCATGTTCTAAATACTCGGGACTAATTTGCATGCTAAAATACACCTTTAAAAAAACCCACTATTTTACATTGTTAAATCCACCTCCCATGGTCATTATGTACAGATGGCACCGAGAGAATCACACCATACGATGAAACTTGGGAGAAAGGAGTTGGGTCTGAACTAGAGAAAACCAGGCTGGGCATGGACAAATCCTCATTGAACTGATGCAGTCCTAATTCTTCCTAATGATCCCTTGCAAAACATGCAGCGCACTTTAAGACGTGCTTATCCTGTCCCCCATTTGGGGTGTCAAAATTGACTCCCAAATGGTGAAAATTGTAGGCGCGTTTCACATCTGCAAGGGGGCCATTATCCAAATTACACATACAAAATTATGGTAAGCATCTGAACACTGCGTCCCTTAAAATCTGCACCACACTGTTTTAACAGCTTTTGACACGCGTTAGAATTTTAGAAACAGATCGAACACTCTCAACCCACCTCCCGAGCAGGGTTAGTTTTGACACGGATCGAGCGCTCTACACGGATCAACGCCGTGTTGGAAAGTTGCAGTGTGAAAAGGTCAGTCCGGATTACACGGATGGGACCCATGTCCGACACAGAGATTTTCTGTAGTGTGAAAATGGCGCAACCAAAATGATTGACGGCCAAAGAGCGCAACCAAAAATTGTTGTGATGATGGCGTTAGGAACACAAGAATTACTGAGTATACCAAGCTGGAAAAGGCGGAATGTTAACATGCAAGAAAACAGAACCTAGAAGTTGAAGGAGAGTTTCTGTGTCAGCATCGCCACACCCCAAAACAATACAGAGCTTGCTGATTTTCTGTTCCAGTGAAAGCAACTTCTTTAAAAAAAAGTTTGTCCTTTAAAAAAAAAAAAAAATGATACATACAATGTAAACAAACACACAAACAAAAGTTTAAATTGTAAAAACTGTTAATTTAGGAAAAGGTTGGTACTAGTTACAATTATCTTTTATGATGAAACGGAAATGGATGAAATCTTCAGGACATTGGCGGTTGGTATGAGTGCGTTTGGTAAAAGCCACTTGTGACTGCAATGATCTGTTTAAATGCAAACATTCCATTTCCGACAAAATATCAATAATAATTTGGGGTTGAACAAAAAGAAAATTGACCAGAGCCGGACTTGAACCTGACACCTTCAGATTTAACATGTCAGCACTCCACCAATTGAGCTTGTCTAGCCCTATGTTGGCAGTCTCCGTATATCAATGTTCAGGGTGCCAGTCAGAAGCCAGTGAATTCCCAGGTGGTTTATTACTTGATAAATAATAATAACAATGGTGCCAGAAACACCAGAGTAGACTCCTTCATTGAACTTCCATGACATCAACATTTGCATATTTTGTTTCTTGAAGCTATAAGGATTGGAACGAATGTACTCTTCCATTAACCAACAATGTGCTGTAGTTTCCAATTTCATTTCCTAGAAGTGGGGGGGGGGGGTGTTTATTACTGGTAAACCACCTGTCACCAAGTAACTTTTAATTTTTAGTAAATCATCAAAAAATGTAGCTTACATCACCTCAAACAAACACTCCTCAATCTTTAAAGGTAGGGTGTACTTTTGGTAATTAATCCACAAGTTAACGACCATAAAAACTTACTTGAGAGCACTAAAGAGCACTAGAGAGCTGTTGATATTATAAAACATTGTCATAAACGACCCCTGTGAAGTGATGTAGTTTTAGAGAAAGAGGTAATTTTGCCCAAACATTTGAATCTGAGAGAGGCTTCAGGCATGTTCGCAGCCATCTGCAAGAAGGGTGTTTTTTTCCTTTCGTTATTTCCACGCAACTTCAACGACTAATTGAGCCCCAATTTTCACAGGTTTGCTATTTATATATTGGGATATGCCAAGTGAGGATACTGGTCTTTGACAATTATCAAGAGTCCACCCTTTGTTTAAAATCAAACAATGGATATTAAATAATGCATATGGAAGTGATTCCCGTTGTTTGCTATTAGTTTTCTTAGACCCTACCAAGTGGATAAATGTCAAACCAACTCAATAAAATAGCTACTATTCCTGTTATTTACAACCAAAAAATTACAATACAAGTATATTTATTTATATATGTATATATATATATATATTAATGTCTTGCTCTGCAGCAATATTCAACTGACAAAAGATTAATCATTTGCATGATTTCAATTTTACAATCAGAACGAAAAAGTGCAAGCTACGGTGAATACAGAGAATTTAATTTACATTCTTGAACGAGGGCGAGAGTGGATTGCGAGGCGAAGCTGAAGATTATAACAAAGAGTGTAGTGAGCCATGCATGCAAAACATTTGACAACTGATTAGGTTGCTGCCCTTCGAGTATTCAAAGGGCAAACCGGATAAATCGGAGACGTCGTGCAAAATCGGTGCATTTGCCTTCAACAGGCCTTGAAATAACCCACGGCACCCACAGCAGTTGCCGAGGTGCCCTGTGCTTTTGCTGTGGTGCCCTTTGCAAAGTTCCAAAATACAAATTTACATTTTCCTCATAGAGTGCCCCTTACAATAGAAAAATTGCTGTGCTCCTTCAAGAGCGAAGTTCAAGGCCTGCTTTAAGATCCGTTAGAATCAACGGCCCAAATCATTAGCAAACCAGAGGCTGAATTCTATGCAGCTCAATACAAACTTGAAGTCTACATTGTAGGATTTCCACACTGGCGGCTGCAGCGGCTACGACTGCGGCTGTTGCTAAAGGTGTTGCTATGGGCCTTCCTATGCCTTAATGGCATGTTCACATGATGATCAAGCTATAGCCGCTAATTTGGGCATGGCCTTAATTTATATATCTCTGTACAAATCCATTCTGCCAAATAAAGGCTGGTACTTTTCCATTTAACTGAGAAACTGTGCAATGTTGTATGTATGCATGCAGGGAATCAGACTTTATAGATAGTGTAAACTTATATAATGGTCCCCATTAACAGAGTTGGACCTTAGCGGTCACCGGCTTGCCAAATGCCAGTGAAAACAGTGGAGAGTGAGTCAAAACAGTTTCATCTGTAGTCTGGCCGGGCAAGCAACAATTGTTGTTTCTAGTCAAAGAGCGAAAACAATTGTGAAGGATTGTGGAACTAACTTTGAATTCCACACATAAAAGGCTAGTCAATCAGGACAACACAAGATCAAAATTAGGTACTTATTATATAAACATGGAAAAAAGATTACTAAGTTTTACAAAAAAAACCAGAGTTTTTCTTAAAACCAGCTTGCTTTGCACTTATACTTCTATTTTGTCCAAGCTGTGGTTTTACCAAGTCATTTCATTCTCTAGACAAGTTTGAAGCCAACTGTGCCAGCTGGTAGTGCATGTGTGCTACAGACATATACTACTACATGTAATAACTAGTGTGTTTGTTCAAAGAACAAAGCAAAAGCTTGGTAAAAAAAAAAAAAACCCAAAACATACGAATGAAGAATTCTTACAAATACATGCAAATCAGTGAAAAAAGCTTGTTGAATACAAGTGAAGTGCACTAGTCTGGCTGGTGAGTGAACACAAAGGTTCGGGGGAAGCCACTGATTACTCCATTCTATTTCTGTGTATGCTTCTTGTTTAAAAGGAGCCACGCTCATTAAGGTGGTGTAAAACTATTTAAAAAAAGATCCATTCAAGAAAGTCGCTGTTACAATAACGAGTAAAAGCATTCTGCTGATAAAATACAAAAGGTTAGCACTGCCCTCAGGTGTGAATATGAAGGAAAAAAACCTCATCCCCATGGGTGTAAGATCTCGCTGTGCCCCTTTTCCACCAGCATATCCTTCTCTATCATAACCCCTGGAGTTGTTCAAGGTTGTATGTCCAAAGATAGGGAACCATTTCATTATGCATGTGGTCGATCCATACTAGACGAGCACTCAAGCCATAGGGCAACCGGTCCCCTCACATTCACCTTCAATCTTGTGAGAGATGTTAAAACTGCATGCAATTTTATGGTGACCACTTAAAAACTTGATTGTGTTAAAATACTTGCATCTCTGACATGCATCTGCCGAGCGCTAAAATGGATTTTAGCAAGCATGCGTGCAGACGGTCACCTTCAGTAGCCAGTCACAGAGTTGTCAAACATTCCTATCTTGTAATCAGGGAGATTTTGTACAACACGGAGAGATATTTAGAATTATACTCAACATAATAGGGGACAAAGTTTCCATAATCAGGGAGATTTTTCAAATTTGTTGATCAGAACATGGAAAGACTGGTTGTTGTTCAGGGAACTTTCTGCAGAGTCGGGGAGAGTTGGCAGCTCTGCAAGCAGCGTTAAGTTTGTCAGCGTTTTCCAACCTGGGGGTTTGGTGATGAGAGGGTTGGATCTGCTGGCCTACCCATGGGGGATAAACGAGGCTGACACAAACAACATACACAACCATAACAGTCCAACTTCAACATAGAGCTATAGCCACCGCATGGGTACCCACAGACTATAACAAAGTCCTAACATTTGATCCTATGGCCGTATCCAAATTGTCGGCTACAGTTCCGGCTACAACTGTTGCCAAGGACGTCCTATACATCAATGCATGATGGCGTGGCTATCTAGCCGTAGATGTAGCTGTAGCCACTAATTCAGACACAGCCTATGCGTGCAGGAACTACTCGCTGGGGGTTTCATGGGATCCTAATAGTGAAAACAAACTCCATGCATTCAAACAGAGTTGTGTATCAAGGAGAGCCAATGAAGACAAGAGCAGGCTCGTCACAACAGTGAGTAGGACTATAAAACAATTCTTGCTTAATTACACTCCTACCCCGCCACACCGAGACATGGTGTACCGCTTAATGAAACAAACAGCAAATTTACCTCCTTACAGCGATATCAGACTTCAAATGCCCCTAATTTCCTATACAGTTTGGAGACTTATTTTTCATAAAAATGAAAACAAAAATCCATATTATTAGAACAAAAACAAATCACAGATTTGTGATATTGAAAGAGAATGCACTCTGACTGCAGGCGGTCGATGACCCAAGATCTATGACCTACTCGGGTGATGGGCACCAGCTGGTGTTGATGATTGACTGGGGAGTGGCAGTGATCGTGCCAACTAACATGAGTGAGGGCGACGCCTGGATGAATTTACTCTTGACCGAATCCTTCTGTCTCTTTGATGGCAAACTGAAGTTTTTCTAAAAGTTGCTCGTAGCTCTTGTACGGCGGTAGATCCAACCGGTTGAAACTGATTGAGGGCACGAGAAAGGAAGATAAGATTTAAATAGGTACAACTTATAGGTACAATTTTCCTACTTATATCATTGCATTCGGTTTTTCTGTGAAATATATCTAAAAGTTTTTTACAATTATTATATCTTAAAATATTTTGCTGAACTTTAATCATGTCATGAATATTGAACGTAAACATCAGCATGTGAGATCTCAAATGATAATAGTTTATTTATTTACACTGCACAAGTTTAACTTGGAAAAAATGTGTACAGATAAAATGCGCTTTACAACAGCAAAGACAGACATTATGCAACAAAAATAATAAAAATAATAGTGGCTTCTTATATAGCGCTCATATCCATCACTCAGTGACGCTCAAGGCGCTTCAACATTCAGTGTTTTCCTGCAAGGCAAGTGGGGCTACGTTTGAAGTATGAGAAGTATGAGACCTACTTCTTTACATAGCACCACGTAATGGCTTTCAAAGTAACTCATTAGAACACATTTTCTAAACCAGGACTTACCATGTGTGGCTTCGGGGTAACCATGTTTCCTTGCCGACTTTTTCAATGCAGAACTTCTGTGGGCCGTTACTCCCTGTTTGAAAAAAAACAAACCCACAAAATCAAATAAATGTCACATGACATTGCCTGGAAATAGACCTTCCCTAGACAGGTAATTGTGCAAAACATAAACATCGCGAAGATGTGTGCTGTGCCCAAATTCCTGGGTGCAGCTCACTGTGGCATTTTGTGCTTGCATTGCTAACAACAAATTCCAGCCCAAGCAGAGATGTTCAGATGGTTGATGTCATTGAAGATGATGCAAACTGGTGACCGATTGATTAATGTTTTACAAACAAGTAAAACAACCTTGGAACAAATCCTTTGCCGAACAGGTAACCAGTGAAAGGATTTCATTAGGGGAATTGGGTCATGGTGGCGCTCTGTTTGGTAGTTAGTGCAAGTCACAATTGCTTATCACAGGGTCAGGCATTCAATCTTCCCAAGTCCAAACAGTCTGGTGTGGAGAGGAGGATATTTGAAGGATTGAGGTGACCTGGGCCCAATTTCATAGAGCTGCTTAAGCAGAAAATACTGCTCAACAATTTTCTGCTAAGCAAAAATTAGCAGGATACCAGTCACAGATAGTACACGTGACTTTGGCTGGTAACCTTATTCTGGTAAGCAACATTTTCTTGTGCTTAGCTACTTGAAAGTGGGCCATGCTGGCGAGAAGGCCTGCGGAGTAAGAGTTCAAAGAAGGAAATCCTGCGACTCACCCATGAGCTCAGCGAAGCCTCCTACAGGCAAACGGCACGTGCCGGTCACAAACTGCAGTAGTCGCGCTCTTTGCTCGTTGTCCATCTCGCGCACTGCGCGCCAGAACCACTGGACCTGCTTACTCTCTCGTGTGTAGTGTCGATAGATGGTGCTGCGGAACCAGTCTTCTACATCAAACTCTTGCATCCCACATAACATCAGCTGAGAATATTGGAAGATGAAAAAATAAACGCAGGTTGAAGTTCCTCTCTCTGTGGGAATGTGTACAGGTTTCATTTGTAGGAAAGTGGACCATTTATAACAGGGTTCTCTTTATCAACAACCCACTATATCTAGACGATTTGCGCCAATTACAGGCCGATACACCAACAAAATTATATTCATATAAATAAAAAAATAAAAAATAGATTACAGATCAAATTCACACATTTCATAAAAAAGAACCACTGACAAATGTTCCAGACTGCACAGTAGAGCTTTTGAATACCAAACATAAGCATCAAGTAAACCGTGGGCCTCGTTTTAATCTGGCGTGCTTTGGCAAAACTTGCAAAAATTGGGTAACAATGCGCAACAATTTCATTTATTCAACCATCAGGTCCCTTCCTTTTTCTCACCTCCAGCTCTCTCTCATCAAAATACTGCAACCATTGTAGAGGGACCACCTCGTTGAATCCATCCAGGAAGGCCTTGGTCTGTTCCCCTATACCACGTGTGAAGCGCCATTCTGTCATCAAGCTGGAACAAAGAGGGCAGAGAGTTTTACAATCAGGCATAAAGCAGGCATGATATATTTGGTTCTCGGAAAAAAAAAGTAGGAAAATTTTATCAAGTACAAGGGCTGACCTACATGTACAAATGTCGTAGGCTTTAATAGCATTCTATGGGCTTATTAATAAATTTTTTTAAATTTTCCAACGGCAAAAAATACTCAGAAATTTTACCGTACGGTGTGTCCATGGTTTTTTATAGTCCATGTCCACAGCTGACATAGAGGGCGGTGCACAATAACCCATTCTAAATCCACCTTGATTTATAAGAGTAGATGCTCTACCGTGACACCATGAGAGTGATATGGGAGGTTTATCAGTGAAGAGGTCATACTTGGCAACTCTCATGGTGTCATGATAGATGCTCTATCATGACACCATGAGAGTGATATGGGAGGTTTATCAGTGAAGAGGTCATACTTGGCGACTCTCATGGTGTCATGATAGATGCTCTACCATGACACCATGAGAGTGATATGGGAGGTTTATCAGTGAAGAGGTCATACTTGGCAACTCTCATGGTGTCATGATAGATGCTCTATCATGACACCATGAGAGTGATATGGGAGGTTTATCAGTGAAGAGGTCATACTTGGCGACTCTCATGGTGTCATGATAGATGCTCTATCATGACACCATGAGAGTGATATGGGAGGTTTATCAGTGAAGAGGTCATACTTGGCGACTCTCATGGTGTCATGATAGATGCTCTATCATGACACCATGAGAGTGATATGGGAGGTTTATCAGTGAAGAGGTCATACTTGGCGACTCTCATGGTGTCATGATAGATGCTCTATCATGACACCATGAGAGTGATATGGGAGGTTTATCAGTGAAGAGGTCATACTTGGCGACTCTCATGGTGTCATGATAGATGCTCTATCATGACACCATGAGAGTGATATGGGAGGTCTATCAGTGAAGAGGTCATACTTGGCGACTCGCTTTTAAAACAATCAGAAGATATGCAAATCAGTTGGATACAGGGAGAGAGTAAAGAAAGTACAATTGAACAGAACACCAATAAACTGTCAAACAAATGAAGAAAAAAAAAGTATGAAGTACATTTCATATAGCAGTTACATAGCACGTAAAATTCATTGTAACAAGAAATCACAAGTTCTTAAGAAACAAGAAAGTGCTCAGTAAGGTCTAAGAGTGATCTACTGCCGCACACTCTTAAAGGTAGTGAGGCAGTTGACTCCAGAGCGCATTAGCAACAAACTAGAACACTCAGTGACCATGGCCGGAGTTTCAGAGAGCTGCTTTAAGCACAAAAAGTAGCTCAGCAGAACAAAAATATTATGTTTACCAGAATATGGTTACCAGCTAAAAGACTTTGTCACATGTACCATCTGTGACTGGTATCCTGCCACTTTTTGTTAAGCGGTATTATCTGCTTCAGCAGCTCTATGAAATTGGGCCCAGATGTCTTTAGTTGTTACAGAGAAAGGGAGACAGAAGAACTCGGGAACTATTTCTAAGATTACTTAGAGGGCCTCTGGTATGACTCACTTGATGTACTCTTCCTTGTTTTCGTCCGTTACAGCGATGTTGCTTCCGTCCTCTTTCAGGTCCACTGTTTCCAACTTCCCAAGAATTTCAAAGTCAGCGTTGAAGGTGATGCCGAGATCACAATCGTCGATTTGATTGTCTCTGTTAAAAAAAAAAAGTATTAACAAAACAAAACAAGACAATTAGAAACAATCACTAAAAAGCCTTCAGATTCCAGAGGACACCAAGATGTTTATATTCCCTTGCTTTTATTTTATTCGTTCTTCTTCTTTGGGGAATATGTTATAACCCCTCCTCCGGGCACATACAGGACATATGCCAACATGATTCAAAATCTCTCACATGCAATGCACACAATGGTAAGCTAACCCATGCCACACTTTCCCGTCATTGTATTTGTATACGAGATAAATCTAGATCCTCCGAAATCCCATTTTTTTCTCCAGGTATGTCAAATATAGACCGAGGACCCCCATTCCTTCTGGATCCTCCACCACTGCAAAGTCCTAACAATCCCAGTCCGTCTGAATTCTTCACTTTGGCAAAGAGGATATAGTAAAGGAATTGGGCTAATTAAAAATAAGGTTAAAAAAATGAAGAATGATTGGGTCGGGGGGGGGGGGGGCGATTGCAGACTATACTCACTTGAGCCAACACAGTGAGTTGTAGAACTCAGGGTCGATGCTCTCTAGATCCTTCAGTGTCAACTGTTTACTCAGCATTCGCTTGTAGAATGGCATAGTGAAGCCACTGTAGATGAATTTACCATGATACAGGGCCTACAAAGCAAAGCAATTGTACAGAAATGAAATAACAAAATGTAGAATGGCATAGTGAAGCCACTGTCACATAAATTTACCGTGATAGAAGGCCTACAAAGCAGAGCAATTGTACAGAAATGAAATAACAAAATGTAGAATGGCATGATGAGACCACTGTAAATAAATTGACCATAATAAAGATCACAAAGCAAAGCAGTTGTACAAAAAAGGAAATAACAAAATTTAGAATGGCATAGTGTGGCCACTGTAGACAAATTGATCATAATAAAGAGCCTACAAAGCAAAGCAGTTGTACAAAAAATGAAATATCAAAATGTAGAATGGCATAGTGAGGCCACTGTAGATAAATTTATCATGATACAGGACCTACAAAGCAAAGCAGTTATACAGGAAGTAATCAATTATACATGGCATAGTTGACTCTGGACACTGGCCAGGCTATTCAGTTGTAGAATTGCTGGCTAGGTTTTTTCAAGTGGCCAAGTGCTAACATTTCTGGACGTTGGCCTACAGTCCCGTGGGCATTCTGAGGCCCCGAGACATCACCAAGTATAAATATTTACGGATATCAAGATACTAGGAATGTGAGATTTTGATTTGACATCGACTGGCTGACCTTAGCAGTCATACTCACCATTGCGATGACTCTTCCAACGAAGCGGAAATAAGCCAGATGATCAGGATTGACTGAGGACGCCGCGTTGATCTGCAGCGAGTAGTTGTTCTTGTTGGCGTATTCAAACAGGCAGTACATGGGGTTCAAAACCTCATGGGATAACATAAAGAACCATTCCCTAAAGGGAAAGGAGACGGGACACAAGACCAATTGAATAAAACAAAAAGGAGTACACATTTATACCAAATTCATCAAACTAAAAACCGTAACCCATATCTGCCTTACTAAGGGAGACTTCCGGTAGAGCACACAACCACTGTAAATGCCTAATACGGGGAAAACCTGTAGATGAACATGGCCTCTCCGGGGTAAACTATAGAGGGCACACTGTGTTGTAGTATCACATTTTGGATTCAAACCTAAACAGACTTCCCATATAAAACAATGTATAAACCAAGCAAAGGCCGATTTAATCTGGCCCCCTGTCTTCCTTTATAGACCTTATGCATTAACGTCATCCAGCCGCCATCTTAGAGGTAAAACAGTGATGAAACAATAGAAACGTGCAGATTGTACGCGCAGCGCACAGGATTGTCCAATGAACAACCTCCTTTTGAACCCTAAGCGAGGGCGCCCTACTGAAACAACGTCATGTGCATAAGGTCTATCATTCATGAATCGGTATTGAAAATCGTGAGCCTGGCAAAAAAATGTCAGCAGAACAGACCTTGCTACGCCTCCATAATCCAAGCCTTCCTCTCCCCTGAAGATGATGAAAAGTCTCCTGCGAAGATCAAATGCTTGATGTCTCATTATCTACAGGAAGAGCAAAACGATTCAGAACAGTCATGAAAAGACTAATCAACCTTTACAAAAGTACAACTGAAACTTACAATAGCTCAGAATAAAAACAGTTAATTAAGGCTTCCATTAAACAATAGGTGGATTGCACATGATGTCACATATCCCACAATCCTCTCTGAGCGGTTAACATTTGCCATCTTTGATGGTTTGAACATTGAATCTATTACAACGTCATTGTTATACCTCGAAGACGGCGAATAAAAAAAAAAATTCCAGAGAGCATTGTGAGAAATTTGCAATCCACCTATAGCACTAGTCCCCCTTGCATTTGACATCACTAGCTCAAACAGCGCCCTCACTGATGTGGAAAGAGGACCAATCACTGGCTGAGAGTTGTGCGTGGGGCATACACAGATGCAGATTTCCCATAGGTTGACTTAAGCGATATCCGCATACCCATGGGGTCTTTGCTGTAGAGGCTTAAGGCGTTGCCCCTGCCCCTGCCCCTGCCCCTTTCCTGTTAACGTCTACTGCACATATTTACAAATTTACCCCCAATTTTCCCAGGACCTCCCTCATGAAAACCATTCCTAGTTCGGGCTGGTAACAGTCTGTGACCACTTGTTTCCACTTACTTGATGAAACGAGTCTTCAAAGAGCGTATTCCTGGACACATTGATCTTGACGTGGCTTGGTAAGGCGTTGATTTGACACAGGTAGCGGAACTGGCCCAGTTTCCACCGGAAGCTTCGCTCGTACGCCATGGGAACGCCGTATGCACCCTTCGGTCTGTGGAACATGGACAGAGAGGGAGGGTGACAAAGGATGATTGGTTTAAACAGTCGCAAAACAGGAGACCTAAGGGGTGAAGTTCATAGAGCTACTAAAATTTGCAGGCACGCAGATGCATCAGAGCGGGGATTGTTGCGGCCTGTGACCTGGAACAAATTGCTTAACCATGAATTGCTTCCCTTAAATCGGGTGTGTAACATGGGAACCTCAACAAAACTATGATGATCTTTGTGTAGGGTAAACACTTAAGCCCTTGAGGTTGTCTAACCCCAAGAATTTAAGACAAGTTTGCAGAATGGTGAATGCCTGATGACCAGGGATAAGAACAGTAGACAGCGCCTGGGTCTAGCTATTAGGTTATGAGGCTTAAAATCCATGTGTCCGTTTGCATATTACAAATTTGCATATTGCGCAACTTATTTTGTATTGCCTATTCCTAAAACCGATGTGTACATGCATGTAAATCCATGCGTACCGAGTCCGTTATCTGTTTCAATCGCTTCTCGAAGCGTAATTTTTTTTTTCATGGATACAAAATACACATTGCCCAGTAGGCAATACGGACACATGGATGTGTGTGTGTGTTGCTTGGTGTGTACGCAGTACGCAATACGAACACATGGATTTGAGGTTTCATCACTGTTATAATATTAATGGATGTGCTCACCCTTTCGCTGCATTGGGTCTTGGGTCGTTGAATGTCGTTGTCTTGCTGTTATGATCCACAAAGTATCGCACGCCTTCCTTGGTGTATCGTATCTCCCAGTTGTCAGGCAGTGGATCTTCCTGCATATTGGCACTGTATCGGAATAAAACAAAAACCGCTACATTCAAGAGAGCTGCCGTCTAGCACATAATGTAAAAAACCTGACGACACAATCACGTTCGATAGAGCGTGTACTTTGATGTGTAGTCAGTTCTGAATGGAGAGGAGTAGGGAGAAGGGGGTAGGAAGGGAGGGAGAGGGAAAGAAGGTGGAAAGAAGAGGAGTTGTTCTTACCCTTGTGTTCGTGGATCTTCCCACTGTGTAGTCTTGTTGTCATGGTTCACAAAGTAAACTCGTTTTAGCTGGTCAGTTCGCTTCTCTGCAACATGATTAAGAGCAACGACAAGTTAGGAAAACTACAAATTCTGTCCTGTAAATAAACAGGCTGTGCGCAGTCCGCGGTACAAGCTATCTTTTATGGGCAACTTGGGTTCTGGCTTCCAGCTGATTCAAGAGTTCTAACTTGTCTCAGCAGCCAGTGCTTCACTAACCAATCATGGAAGGAATTCTCATTTACACATAAAGCACTGTTGTGCATTCCAGTGACATCCATTCAGGTGTATCTACAAACTGTCTGCATAGCCACAAACAGAAAGCTGCAGACGGGCATGAGCTTAGAGTTCATTTAGTACTGCACAGCTAACCAACAAAAGGCTACACGTACTGAAGACTGGCAGAGGTGCAATTCGTAATTGTGAAGAGAAAGACAAGAAAAGACAAGGGGAAATAGAAAGTGCTAAGTCTCGTGCGAGTTGGAACGTTTTTGGGACCACTTTGGTTCCGTGTAAACGCTTTGATGCATGAAGGACACAAACCCGTGCCCTTTAAGAGGTCCCACTGTTCAAATACACGCGAGACTTGCACAGTCTATTGGGTTGGTTCTTGTTACAATGAATTGGGGAACAAATCCAACTACACGAGTGCCATACTCACCCCATCCTACAGGCAAAGGTCCGAGTGGATCGTTGGGTTCTACTCCGCTGGCAGTCTGCAGAAGGGGAAAGAAAAGAACACTGACGTGAATCTTGCTTATTCAACCAGGTGAAATGACACTACTCACATTTTTCTTTTTCCATTATGAAAAATCTTCCTCAAAATGTTACCCTTTTCAAATGTTTTCAGCTGTACAATAAAATTGTTTACCAAGCAAAAAAATGACAGAGAACCAGTCACACGCACTGCCTAATGCATGGCACGTTGGCTGGTAACCTACTGTATTTCTGGGCCCTGATGTGAAAAGTTAGTATACTCCCATTGGAATGATCAATTTAACCGGCGTGCTGGCACAAACAAATTTAACAAATCCAAAAACTGAACACTGCTCTCCTTTTGGTCTGGAGATTACACTTCAAACTGGACAGGGTGTAAATTTTCATTTCCTGACTATTTGATATCAACGAAAACATCGTAAAAATCATCAGAATTTGTGATTTCCGTTTCAACAATATTTCTTTTAGAACTGTTATATTCATGTTCATAGGTAATTCTTTAGGCTGCTCAATTTTTCACATGGGACCTAATCTCTCACACAAATTTAACTATCTATGCCTATTTTCAAGAACACGACAATATAAGCTTTGAAAATTAACAGCACCATAAAATAGAAATACTTTGATTGGTGTTCCGCTTTATGTTTTGCATTATGTTGGTTTCGGGGGCATTTGATTCACACGGCACAATCTCTCATTGCAAAAAACCCCCCCAAAACCATACATGCACTTGATTCGATAGATCCCTAATTCGGCAATTGATTCGATAGCTCCCTGCACAAGCACAGAACACGAACACTTGTTTCACGGCCATTTCTTCGCTAGTTCACCCAGCCGGTCTTTATATCACATGTTATACACCCCCATCCCCCCCCCCCCCACGTGACCAGTCTTAGACCAATCAGAGAGCATAAACACTCCCAGAGTTATTTATTAATGGCAAACTATTTGTTGTTGGGGATGCTGCAGATACATGGATACTGACCGGAAGGTAAAGCCTCTGTTGCAGTTGTTGCATAGTGGTGTTCTGTAGGTGGTTGTGCTGTCGTTGCCACTGCTGGAATGTTCGCAAGGAGTCCACGGTGGGGCGCTGCCACGTGGTGGTGCGAGTGTTATGATCCACATAGTAAATCCTGCCTTGGGGGTCTCTCCTCCTCTCCCAACTGAATTGAACATTGAAATAAAATAAATAGATAATGAAAATAACAAATAAACAAAAAGCAACTAATATAAACCAAAATATAATTTTCTGAAAAGTGATTTAGTAGCTCTTATGCACAAAATGCCATCTTGAAAGTATACCGCAATGCATCTTGGAAAAACAAGTACATAAAAAAAATTAAAAATCAAGCTGCCAAGACGCCAATCACAACAGTCTGTAAAATCAATTTGATTTTCGTAAAACCAAACAAAGATGAAAGGTCTATCTACCCATCCATACATGTATTTCTCTTGAATGTTTGACCCTGGACTTATGTGCTAGAAGCACTGTTTACTCAGTGCTTCCAGAGTAATGCAGAAACCCATGCCAGAGGAACCCATGCCAGAGGAACCCATGCCAGAGGAACCCATGCCAGAGGAACCCATGCCAGAGGAACCCATGCCAGAGGAACCCATGCCAGAGGAACCCATACCAGAGGAACCCATGCCAGAGGAACCCATGCCAGAGGAACCCATGCCAGAGGAACCCATGCCAGAGGAACCCATGCCAGAGGAACCCATGCCAGAGGAACCCATGCCAGAGGAACCCATGCCAGAGGAACCCATGCCAGAGGAACCCATGCCAGAGGAACCCATGCTAGAGGAACCCATGCTAGAGGAACCCATACCAGAGGAACCCATGACCCCTGTATTCCAGGGCATAAATCCTAACCACTAGACCACCGAGTGTACCTGGTTACAATAGGCCAGTTTGAATCCTGTACTAAGCAGCAGGTACCGCAAATTGTTTTGTTTATTTTTATTCATGAAAAAAATATATAAATAAATAAAAATCCATAAAACGTTTTACAATTGTATGATCCCCCTAAACTTCTTATGCTGTAATCCCCTCTAAAGATTTGAAGACATCCGTGTGTATTGACTCACCCTTGAGGTAGAGGTTGGGGCCTTTCCCAGGTGGTAGTCTGGGTGTTGTGATCAACGTAGTACGGCCGGTTGTGCTGATCAAGCCGCACTTCCCATCTGAAATAATCAACCAAAGTCAAACGGCTCATGAGTTCATACACGGATAGTTAGGGATTGTGATGAGACTAGAAGAATGTGAATCTTTCTTTAAAAAAATTGGCTTGAGGGTCTGGGTCCCACTTAATATTCTAGACCCGAAAAGTCTCTCAGACAAGACAATTCAGGAAGTTTATAGACTCTTTTGTGTGTCACCAGAAATACAAACAAAATACAAGGTTTGGACAGAATGTGGACTACTTCTTTCTCCCAGTGGAGCCTTATTAAGAAAACACTGGTAACACTAGTATACCTTAATCAAAATACCCATGTTAGTCTGCTAGATAAAACAAGGAGGTTAGTGGTGGCACTTAAAGACTAACTAATTACATACTAAAAACTGCATGAGCTTTCGCAGCAACAACTACTTGCTTCTGATGAAGTAGTGGAGGCTATAAAAGCTCACGCAGGTTTTTAAAACAAAATCAGTTAGTCTTAAGTGCTACATGTACCACTACCTTACTAGAGTATTTGATGTGTTGTGCTGTCATTTGGCATTTGAGAAAGACTCTGCTGGGGTTGAAATGTGAGGCCATTCAAAACAAATTTGCCATTTCTACCACAGGTCATTTGGGTAGGTAAGCAGTTTGTAAAAGCTATGCACTGAATGGTCCCTTCGAAAAGATGATCTGCACAAATCATAAAATCACAGTATCACAATCCTGCTTTATGCCTACTGCCACCTAGAGTCTCAGGGTGTCCAGTTATCTTACCCGCCAGGTAGTGGCTGATTGTTGATATCTGAGTGTGATGGCGCAGGTGCCCCAGGCGGGGGCGCAGGTGCCCCAGGCGGGGGCGCAGGTGCCCCAGGCGGGGGCGCGGCACCCGTCCCTGGCATTGGAGCACCAATGGCTGGTGGTGGATTGCCCGGTGGTGGATTGACCGGTGGTGGATTGCCTGCTGGAGCAGCACGGGCACCTGTTGCTGCTGCAGCGGTTGTGGCTGCTGCTGTTGCACTTACTGCTCCTGTGCTTGCTGCTGCTGTGCCATCTGTTGGCGGTGCAGGTAAAGCCCGTCCTGTATCGAGAATGAGAGAAACATCGTTGAATTTCCACTATTTACACGATAATGATCTCAACCACTTAGGGTCAGTAATCCAAAATGTTTTTTGCAGTAATTATTTTCCTTTGAAATATTGTTGTCATAATGAAACACCGACTTGACAAAGGAAAGGCAACAAAGGTTCTCATGATAAAATTTGTTGTTCTCTTGTGAAAAAATACGCGTACGAATTGACCATGAATCGCAAAAACATAAGTGACTGCGGATATCTGCCGCGATATGCTTGAATCTCGGAACACTTGGGTTTACCTCCAATTGCGCCAAATACAATGATAAACAATGGTGACAGCCTGTCCATTCTTGACAAAAGGACAACGGTCTAGAAGTTTGCAATATGCCAGTATTAACAAGCTTGATAGTGAATACCATCAGCTTTTCTCTCTTGACATGTGAATGAGTGCTAGCTCTAAGGATATACCAACGGCTCTTTTCAGAGCCAACACTGCTGCCAAGAAAGAGATGATTGTACCTGTAATCACTACTAGACTAGAAATAAGTTTCTTTTAAATATGGACTAGTGGAAAAGCTGGTGGACTTGTGAAATGACAAGCTGACCGATCCAGCTGGCTAGTCACCAGGCAAAGCCAGGGCCAATTTCATAGAGTTGCTTAAGCACAAACATCAGCTGAGCACAACAGAATTATGCTTAGCAGAATAAGGTTACCAGCTAAAATACAATGCCACATGTACAATCTGTGACTGGTATCCTGCTTGTTTTTGCTTAGCAGAACATTTTAAAGCAATATTTTTCTGAAATTGGGCCCTGATCATGCTGTCTTGTTTCAGGAGTGAGGAAGGCTATATCTGAATTAGAGGACTACGGCTTGCTACAGCTATGGCTCTGGCTACAGCTATGGCTCTGGCTACAGCTATGGCTCTGGCTACAGCTATGGCTCTGGCTACAGCTATGGCTCTGGCTACAGCTATGACTCTGGCTGCAGTGACATTGTTGACGACTAGGCCATTATGCCAATCTGATCAAAGCTGTTGCTGAAGCCCTCAGTTTCTTTTACCTGGAGCTTGGGATTGTCTTCCAGGTTGAGGAGGCCTGGACGGGGGTGGAGGAGGCGGCTTCCGTCTCACACTCTGAGCCACTGCCGTCTGTGTGCTGTTTCCAGCCCCGGTTTCAGGTGTCGCCGTAGACACTGACGCGGTTGACGGGCTGTTGGTTGAGGAAGCATTATTCATTGTTGGTGCGGTGATGTTACCTGAGCTGGCTGAGGAGGCGATAGCGACGTTGGCGGCCTGGGTTGCGATGTCATTGGCGGAGGCCCGAGCGCTGCTGTGCCTCCTGGCATTGCTGCTGGCGTTGCTGCTTGTTGGGCCGTTTTGTGAAGAAGAGTTGACCTGGTTGCTACGCTGTGTTGATGGTGGTGCATCACCATTAGTTTGACTTGTTGGCAATCCTATAAATACAATTAACATTTTCATGACAATCTTCATTTTCAATGTTTCGACAAGAAAGATTTTTAATCCTAGTACCTTTGTGTATTTATTTCATAAAGAACTAAGTGCTTAAAGACCTTTCTTTTTTCAAAATCAAATTATTCTAACTGTTTACTTAAAAGCTGTTTTCTTAAATGCAAATTTTAAAAACTAGACTGATAACGTTTTGACAAATTGATTGATAATAACATCTAGTTCTTATATAGCGCATTTTACAATAACGTATCAACACGCTTCACATTAGTGCCCTTGTCATTGGGCCAATAGCATTCCTTTAATCTTTCTCAGCTCCCTAGGGAGTATTCAGCCCGAGCTGCCGTGGCACTCCGAAGCTTTTTCATACACAATATCAACCTCTACCCTAACAGGTAACCATTTATATCCCTGGGTGAAGAGAATCAATTATAGTAAATGACTGGGATTCGAACCCACATTCTGATTACTTAACCACCAGAACTTGAACTCGATGCTCTAAACTGCTCCGCCATGACACACTGGATAAGGTTTGCCAAAACTGTAAGTTGTCATCCCTTGGGATCTTTGTTTGTTTTCATGTGGCGTGTCGTGGCCGAGCGGTCTAGTTCATCGAGCCCAAGCTCTGGTGTTGTCAGCAGCTGAGTGTGGGTTCGAATCCCGGTCATGACACTTGTGCCCTTGAGCAAAGCACTTAACCATAATTGGGAAGGTAGTGCACTCTGCTCTGCCAACCAAGTGGATGATACCCTTGCCTAAATCCTTACGGACTGTGAAGGGGATAACCCTGTTTCAGCCCCAGGAGTGGAGTAGGTGGCAACATGCCCCTGGTGACAGTTGATCTGGGTTGACAGCCCAAATTAGTTCAGTATAGCCCTCACCTTGAAGTGGTCGTCCGGCCTTGTGAGTTGGGCAATATCTCATAAAAACAATTAAAAAAAATGGGGATGCACATTTGAAAAAGGTCTTCAAAACCACACAAAATAAAAACATCAACTTACCATTCTGGATCGGACTTCCAAGCTTGGCCATTGTCTCGGGGGTGAATTTCAAACCATCGAGCACTAGGAGGAGTTTACCCCCTCTCTGTGAGTTACTTTTGTTGACGGACTTTAAATCGACGCTGTGCTTGAGTTTATCAACTGAAAGCAAGAAAGAAAGAAAAAGAAGATCAATTTGCAACCTTGTCTGTTGGAAAAGTTGATATCCTGTGTCCGTAAACACACGCTTACATGTACGAGTCATAGATGACGAAAAAGGGTCTAAAACTAGGACCCAGACTTTAGGAGGTATGTTGAATGGATGACATTTCAACATTTTGGTAACCCCTGGAGTTATAAATTTCAAGAATTTTCTGACACCAGTATCTAAAGACTTAAACAAGTTGACCACTGAGCATTATTTCTACTTTTCAGCAGGCAGACATGAGAATGTCTGAATTCAGAATAAAAAAGGCTGAAATTTCCCACCCCTGTATTTCACTGACATTCTTACTAATTTGAGGGCAGAATGGTAATGCATGTGTTCAACATAAGACAAGGGTGAGTATCAAACCCATATATGACCACGGAGCACAGCCAGAGATTGCAAGTGTTTGAATTTTTCTGGAGGGAGGAAAACTGGAGGGTCCGGAGAAAAACCCTCTGGTATAGAAGAGAACCAAGGCACAACTCTACTCACATAATAAAAATAGCCTTAGCCGGGTATCAAACCAGGGCCACAGTGTTGGCAGGCAAGCGCTTTACGCACAAAGCCAACCATGCCACCCAAAAATCAGCATCTCAAAAAAAATCGGAAAGGTAGGAACGCTCCAATTGGATGGGTAAAGTCTTCCAACGTGTGCACATGAACTGTTCCGTTGGACTGCCGAAAGGTTCCATTGGAACGTTCAAAACACTGCAATGCGCATATTCAAAACTATGTAGGATCGCTCCTGCACAATGATGCAGTCTAGTGGAACGTTCTGGCGGTCCAATGGACTGTGGGAGCATATCCATGGGAACGTTCTTTTGCGCCTGGAACATGCCCAGGTATTTGAGGCGCTCCCTAACAATCACATGGCATCTTTTTGTCAAAGATTTTCCCATAGGAGAGACTGGTGTTCCTGACCCAGGAAGTGTTCCCCATTGAAGTCCCATACCTAACGCACCTTGTACTTTTAAAAAAAAAATTTATTATGTTATTATCCCAAGGTCTACTAACACATTAATTCTAGTTGGTATTCCCCTCAAGGGTGCCCAACATCAGAATCCAAATCACCGAAATCAAGGTACTTAATCTCAACTGCTTTTCAGAGGGTTCAACTTTCTGAATGTCCCCTATGTAGCCGTGGGATGCAACTGAACATCAAGGAAATATTTTTTTATATGGGAATCAAAGTGCATGGAAGAAGTTTTAATGAAGAGTGTCTGGTTCTTGATAGTTCAACCCATGGAATCAAACAAGCCAGGCTGTTGGATTTTGAAGGGTTGGGAGTGATTTAGGGTCAAGAGCACTGGCTTGGAACTTTGAGACGCAGCAAAGTCTACCTTGGTAGAGAGCACTTTAATGAGTGAATTGTCATTTTCGATCGGATCTTTACAAAAGGCACGAGGGCAAAAGACACCCACAGCAGATGCTGTGGGTTTTAATTGGGAGACCCAGGAGACTCAAGCTGACTTACACTGTCCGTTGTTCTTCTGAAGCAGAGGCAGAAGATCCAGTTTAGCCGTGCCTAGAGCTACGTCGCTCTTGATTGAGAAGTGATTGAATACCTTTAATTCTAGCTTTGTGGTCGGCTTCACCAATCTGAAATTAAACGAATACAAGTGTTCATGAAAAAAACCCAAACTTTATAAGTAACGTATAAATGTCTCTATGCCATGGTGAAAGGCAAACCATTTTAAATCGAGTATATGAACTTGAAGTATGTTCTTAAATTTTTCCTAACATTTGAGAAGCTAGACGCTAGACAAGCTCAAGGGCTCCATTGCATTAAATACCAGTACCTTAAAACCATTAAGGTTGCAAACTCCTGCCTCATATTCAAACTAATAATCAACTTGTTCACTTCAGGCAGGCAGTGTCAAATTTCAGTTTTAATGGACAAATATTCAATACCCAGACGTAACCCTGGGAGTAGACCGGTCACGCATACACTTACACAGTGAAGTGTTCATCCCACGACGGCGTCCACGTCTTCTTGACCACCTCGGTCTTACGAGGTGGCTGGCCATCTACGGTCATCTCCACATAGGGGTCACCTTTACTGAAGAAACTGCTGTTGGTGTCTTTGAGATTGGCTGAGCGGACTGTCAAAATAATAAAGAGACTTGTTATGGAGAGAATCAGTCTAGCGGAAGATTAGCTTCTTTAATTTTGAGCCTCCTAGGGGCAATCCTTCATCCAACTGTATCCTCAGTATTGTAACTAGGCATGGGGATGTATAAATGTATTAAAGATAGGACCAGTGTGTATGGTTCTATGAAGGAATGAATGGTTGCTTTGGCTGTGCATTAATGAATCTGTTAAATTCATGCAAGACCCACGGAAGGTTTTTTGGAGAATTCAGGGAGGCTAAGGATATCGCTGGACTGTTGATGTTTACTTAACGAATTGTCTACCCTGAATCAATCAATCAATAATTTAAAACGCATGGATTTGAATTGTTACAAAAAGATATACGGCAGGCAAGGTTTGTTTAGGCCGTGCAGGCAGAGAACAATAAAATCAAGCACAACCATACATTGGGCTCTGATAGATTTTGGATGCGGTGATTCCAAAAGATTGCCGGGATATCAATGGAATCCGATGGAATAGAAGAACGTTTTTCACACTTTACAGTGTAGCCAGAATTAAACAAAATCACTCGATAACAATCTGGCCAGGATTGAAATTATACGGAGGTCGTGGAGGCCATGACTGCTGTTGCCTCGGTCTTGGCCTTGGAAGTGCCTTTTAAAAAAATGTAAAATGGCCTTGCCCCTCAAACAGGAAAATCATCAATCCAACTTAATTCTGTGAAACACATCTTTGTCACCCTCATTTATTCCATTCCACATAAATTGACTGAACACTTGTAAAAGGATCCCACACAAAAAGGGAAAAAAATGACTGTAAAAATTAAATTTTGCTCAATGAAAAAAATGCAAGTGAAACAACTGGTCAGGCCTGAAGCAGGATTGGTCAAGCTCAAATCATCCAAGCAAGACAAAACACTTCTGACAAGTCAACACAAAGACCTTAGGCTGCATAGGTGTTTTTTTTTGTTTTTTTTACAACGGCAGAAACAAATGAAAACACCAATCTCACAGAGATGTCAAACTCCAACCATGTTCAACATGAGGTGAATGTTCAACATGAGGTGAATGTTCAGCACGAGGCATGGATGGAACACTATTGAATAATCATCGCAGTAACCCAAGCCCGCGTTTCCTGGAGGCAGGGGCTGTTTGTTGGACAGGGATTTTTCTCTTTACCAGGTTACGTGCATATCCTGTTTACGTAGACTAGTCACAAGACATCACCGCTCTTCATTCAGCCAATTTAAAGTGATGTTCCGGTGAGTAAATTCACCGACTCAAATCAAACAGTTTAAAAAAAAAATCTCTTTTGAAAACAAATACATTGCAACCTGTGACAATTGAAGATACAGAAGATGTTCACGAAATATTTTTTTTGAAAAAAGGTAACACTTGCTAGGTTCATGCTAGGCCTGATTTGTCGTGAAAATTAAGATTTAAATTTTCAATAACTATTTTTTATAGATTCCAGAATCCGGAGGTCGCAGGTTCAAATCCTGCTCTACTAAATGTGTCTTTTTTTAACCTAAAACCAACCGATGTTAACGAATAAGGAAAGAGAAAAACCGAGATCTTACTTGTGACAACAAGTTGGGACAGTGTTGGCACTGCATCAGCCATGGTTGCGTCTTATCACTTGGATGTTCTGCAGAGAGAGTAGATGTGAACTTGAAGACTGACCTAAAAAGAAATGCAGGAAGCTCAACGTTAAAGGCAGCTCAAGCTCCGGGGATGAAATAAAAATTGCTCTTTTTTTTAATGCTTTTAAAATATTTTTAGGATGGGCTTTTTAACTGGAAATTAAATAAAACTGTTGAGTTTTTTTCAATGTAACTCCATCCTTCTGAGGAATCAAAATATTATATCAATGTGTCAAGGTTTACAATACATGTATCTTAGAATATTGTTCCCACACGACTATTCATAACTAACCACAAAATGTAAACAAAACAACAACACCTACACACACACAAAACAACAACTTGATGTGTTGTTACTGACAAACATGATGAATGAAAAAAAATAAAATAAATAAAATACATGAAAATCAAAACCCAAAAGGCAAATGGAGACCAAAACAAAATAAGCAGGACTCCTGACCTAGACTAAAATCAGCCAGGCCATGCAGGTGAGACATGCACAAAAAATTACAGGATTCTATAATTTCCTGTCATATTTACCTTTCAAAACGACACAGTCTGCTGTTGACGAGTAGCTTCGATGTGAATACTGGCACTCTTGGATTACACTGGCTTTGAAACTGAAAAATGGGTCTTCAGACTGACATCGGTAAAGTCAGAAGCTTTCACATCATGATGCTGCCATGACTCGGCGAAAAATTCTGATTGGAAAACGAGACAAAAAGTACCGTCAAAGAAGCCCTCAAACCCTGCAGTGTTTTCCCCACAATCCTAAAAGGTTAACAACATTCCTTTCTAGCTGTGACCCAGGCCTGGAATTTTACCAAGGCCATGGAGGCCATGTGCCATCTATTGCCCTGGCCTTGATGCCCCCTCCAAAGATGTACATGTGTGTACATGTCTATATAGACTTCATGTTTTCCACTGTGAGTGCCCTTTGCAAAAATGAAAAACCGTCACGCCCACTCAAAGATGAAATTCCAGGCCCGGTGACCACCTGAGTGATACGTGTCTAGCTGTCAGAGAATTTTGTCACAGATTGTAAATTCCAATTGAATGAAATTAGTTCATTTTGAGCATTGAAATAGGGCACTGTACATGTACATGTACTCAGGCATGCAACTGCAGTTTGTCAAAACAAGAGGAAAAGTGTGAGGCACAGCACAACTTTGTATTGTGGTTTTTGTTGTTGATTTGCACCGGCACAGTTGAGAAACCCAAAACAAAGGCTTCAGCTTAAAAGTTGTGTGTCTGTTTACACATGTTAAAAAATACCCACTTTAAATGTAATGCAATATGACCGTTGCCCCAACTGCACTGTTTGATTTGGACTAAAATCCAAGGTTGGTCAATTTATATAGCCCTGGACAATATCGAACATTTTGACTGGCGATATACATGTATCGACGAGTAATTATTGCCGGTATGTACATGTATGTCGATATATCGTGAAGAATTTTTGAAAATTGAAAGTACACTATAGAATGAGATAACAATGACTCGATGGAACGTGGAAAAACAGCAACTGAGCAATGAGCAATTGAGGAAATTGAGCAATTAAACATACAAATCGCTGAGATAAAATCACTAAATACATGCATGTGATAATCCATGAAACCGGAAACACTACATGTACATTTTGTTACTTTTTTTATCACTCAATTAATTTGACCTCAACAATCAGACATTGCGTTCTCTTAGAGCTGGTGCCTCGATTTCTATTACGATTCGTTCATTGACATCGCTGCACAACCATACACGCTGTACAATTTTCAGTGCACCTGACTGAGTGAATTTCCCCTGCAGCTTCGCACCCACTGCAACACCCCGCTTCTACGTCCCCTAATGATAAAGTATACCACACTAGGAACGGTGGCGGGGTGATAGATACATGTACTACTATAGGATGGCAGCACTGCGAGAAGCATTATGTCATAAATATTCACAACCAGTCGGTCCCAATCGAAAAGCGGCCAATCGGAAACCAGCCAATCAGCCTGCGCCAAGCACGTTCGTCCGGCCTGTGTCAGCGATACTCTCGCTGAAGAGAGGCCACCATGGCTAGAAGGGAAGACGTAAACTGAGACTTCAGTTTCCTTCCTTTTCTTTTCAAAGCTGCGATCCATTCTACATCTACATGTAAGATTCGATCTATGTACCCAAACAAAACTGTTTAAGCCAGTCGCCATCATCGGCTTGCGCTATTTAAAAACACTTTTCAATGTATTTCAAAGACTGTAAAGCTTACAAAGGCAGAATAAAGATTATTTAAAGAAGTTTAAGCAAACAAAAGTTGATATCGTCAGTTTAATAAAAATATCGTGTTAGTCACGATATTTTGATATTTTCAAAACCTATGTCGATATTGACGATACTGTTCTCGAAATCGTATCGTGACGATGTTATGGTGATATCGTCCAGCGTTATGGTTAATGCTACAATGTGACTCATTTTCTATGTGTACAAGTAGATCTATAAATCCTGAGAAATCCCCTCCCTGGTTTTGTTTAACTTGACTTTAGTCAAACAAACAAACACCCCAACAAACAAACAAACAAACAAACCTACAGGTGTATAGGTATAATCCACACTGGAGAAACCAAACACTATCCAATCATTGAATGCACACACTATTAGTTACATTGTACATGTAGGTGCCCTCACAGGTACATACTGTAATGTTAACAAGCAAACCAGATTTACAGCATTTATCAAGTGTTGCTAATAATGGACTTTCGGGCGATTGAACAACTGGCCAGAAATTGATGACTGAAGTCCCTGAATTAAAAATTGAAGCAGCAAAGCATTTGTGACATTACACTTACAGGCAAGGACATTCAGCTTTACATAATGAGTGAGGCCGCCCCTGGAAGCTGTCAGATCTGTGCTTTATGGGCGGCCATTGAGGCAAAAAAGACAACTACAAAAATAAAGAGATTGCCAGAAATAAATAAATCCCCAAAAATATATCAATCCCCAGAAATATATCAATCCCCAGAATAAATCATTCCCCAGAAATATATAAATCCCGGAAATATATCAAGCGGCCCAGGATACGGGTGATTTCCTATGCGGTTATTTTGTACATACATGTATACCTTGGTATAAAAAATAGTATGCAAGCAGGGGTCGAATTGTGTGGGATCCACAACACATTTAAGGGCTTGCCCCTTAAAAATGTTTACAGGTTTAGGCCAAACAAAATAAATGTTCTGTTTCCGGTTACCCGACCGACCCTAACTTTATGAGGCAACCCTAAACTTTGTGTTCGGCAAAAATGTGTGCACCATCGACAAAATGTTTGATATTGGCCAACTTAACCTGTTTTAATCAAAACTGAAATAAAAACCAGAACACATCAAGACAAATTTACCGATAGCTGTGATTTGCGACTCTTTTTTTCTGATCCACGGCCACCCCCCAAGATCCCATGTTCCCCGCGCGAAAAAATACCCACAATTCAATGCACCGCGCGCACGTGTACGCGATGGTGTGTGTTGAGCGCATTCAACAGCTTTGCACAATCTGCAGACTGCGCGCAATTTTGCCGAATCAACAGCTTCAGCTGCCTAACTTATACAGCCCAATATGGAGATTGCGCACCTTTTTGCTCGATGGCAGAATGAGCTGCCGATTCAGCAGTCAGGGTTCGAAATTAGCAGTCGCCTGGTCGCCAAATGCGAGTGAAAACAGCAGCGGGCGAGTCAAAACCCTTCCTTTACTAGCCCGCCGGGCAAGTCAAAAAACTATTCCTTTTCACAATAAATGAGGGGTACAGTGGTAAAATCCCAAAGAGAGATTATTTGTAAGTTCGTAAAATGGTTTGGCAAGTCTCATATTATTTGCTAGATTGAATGTGGCCGCGACCGCGTTCCTTCATAAAGTAAAACACGCACGCACACAACCACATGGTATCTAATGTGTTTTTTTGGGGGGAGGAGGTACATTGTACGTTGTGTACCAGGTCCAAACCCAAACGTACGTCATGTGCCTATGATAACCTAATGCACAGTGACCCTACATGTAATTATTCTTTTAATATGACCACACAGGGTGTTCTCGGTCTAAGTCGAAACCAAGCCCAAACGGATCAGTCACTGGCAAAAACACAGGACTTGCATAATATCTGTAAATAATCCCTTCTCGTGATATGAATCCCCTTGAAATGATATCAAGAGTGAACTTTGCTCATTCATCATACATGTACGCATTGCACAACAAGATACATAGTATGTGTAGGTGTATGTTTGATAGGTAAAGTGTATTGCATGTACTGTACACCTTCATGTACATGTACATGTACATGTACATGTACACATGTACAGTGAACACGCATACATGTACAATAGGCCTTTGTACAAAAACATGTACCTGAGGCTTCCGCCATGCGCAAGCAAGATGATGTTGACCTGCCAGATCAGACACTCTGCACCCATACACATGTTCATACACACGGATGTGAAGTAATTTATTACCTACCCGAGTTTCAAACCATTGACCCTAGTACATGTATAACCTGTATGTGTGCAGTACATGTAAACTGTAATACAACATGAACTTTGCATTGAACATCATGTTTGTGGGCACCTACAATGTACATTGTACATGTACTGTAAATTGTATCTTTCATTGGCTGCACACATGAACAGTGAACACCTACGGCTGGTAGCCTTTGTTATCTCCCTACCTGCCATGAAATGCAAAAACCATCCATTTACAACACTGCGAAATTGAATTAGCCCTCTGTTGGTGAAATACACTAAGTGTATTACAGGATAGCATAGAAAAACCAGTTACAAACGCCTTGAGACTGAAAGACTAATTATATGCGCATGCTCGATAAATATGCTTTCCCTAATTTTTTTCAATTAAGCATCATCGCTGGTTGGTGCACCCACTACAGCATGGTTGACCCCGTAGCTCACTAAAGATATGTATGTCAACAGCTTGGTCAGCTGACCACATCACAGGACAGCTCCTCGAAAAACTGCACAACATGTGCACAACAAAATCAGCCCATTTTTACTCCGAGCAACAGGAAAAAACAACCTCCATGTTTTTAACCGAATTCTCACTACATGTACAATGTGTGTTCCTTAAAAATTGAATTTCAGTCTGTGATGAACGATCGTGGGTGTGACGCGGCCATGTGAATACATGTTCAAGTGTTTTGTCACGGTCACTTTTTTTTAAAGTGTCATAGCCTTAAAAAGCAGGACACAATATTTTACAGTGACATTAGGTGGGACAACCAAGAGAATTGGGCAGGCACATACATGTACAGGGACAGCAGGCCAAGCCCTCGACATCATCAAGCTCTCTTAAAATGTTGCCATCTCCTGTTACTACACTTGTATAATGTACACAGTCTAAAAATGTTCTGCCTAACCCAAGCACTAGAGGAAATTGCCATTCATACAGCTGTGAAATGAAACTGGCCTTGCCTTGAAATCAAAAAGGAAATTTTGCTCTACATGAATTCAAATATTTTTTCCTGACAACAATGTGCAACGGGGTAGACATGCCAGTAATTCGGAAAACTTTTTACAGATTGTGTCCACTCATGCCCATCAAGCAGAGGGGATGATAAATTACACTACATGTACATGTACAACCAAGTACCGAAATAGCAACAATTTGAACTGATCAAGATACAACTGTTAACAGTTAACTGTATAGGGTCACCAATAGATCAACATGGAATCAAGATTAGCGTTATCAACATGTACTTAAGTATTATACATAGTACACACTCATAAAACCAAATCATCTGTATATTGGAGACTACATACGTACATACACATGCATGGAGACCAGATTGAACACTTTAATGTAGGCAGGGCGTTGTTCGAGATGTGTTCATGGGGACCTACATATCAGATTTCATCAGTCATGTTATTCTGGTTATCGAACACCAAATCAAAAACTGTTATGAAACAAAAATAAATGTTGTAGGCCTTCTGTACGGTATTAAGTTTTAGGTTGTATGCACTTTGGAACTAAGATTACACCGTACAACACCTAACCCAGTGTTATATTAAGAGCAATTCAACGCAAACAGTTTCCGATCACTCCAAGGAATGAATTAAGCTACCATACGTACAGTTGACTTGGAGCAGTTTGGTCTGGTCCCAATTTCATGGCACTGCTTACCATTGAATTCTGCACTAACAGAGCCCTGCAAAGCACATGAAATCTTTTGGCCATAAGCGCAGAATTTCACAGTAACCATTATGGTCCCAATTTCATGGCGCTGCTTGCCAGTGAATTCTGCGCTTTTGGCGCCCAATAACGCATGCAATTCTGTCATTTCTATGGACTAGAAGTGTAGAATTTCGCAGTAAGCAGAGCCAGGAAAAGGGCTACCTTTAGGCAGAATATTTTGCTTAAAATTTTTCTCCTACAGAAACAAAAATGAGCAGGGTACCAGTCACAGATGGCACATGGGACATAGCTTTTTGGCTGGTAATCTCAAATTCTGATTTAAGCAGAATTTCGTTATGCTTTGCTGCTTTTTGTGCTATAAAAGAGCTCTTTTAAATTTGGCCATGTTTATATTTGAATCGTTCAACCACAAATTCTTTGAAACAAAAATGAAAAACCTACCCCCCAAAATAGGCCTAGATACATGATGTAGCTTTAAATAAAAAATTGGAAAAAAAAACCCCCATATCATTTCTTTGTACAGCACTGTGATCATGTTATGATTTGTGATTACACCATGCAAACGGCTGCATATTGTGTTCACTATGACGTACAGGTACAATGCAATCAAACTGATCCACGGTTTACGACACACCAGGTATGAATCTGCAGTACTCCCACCTTTCCCACTCATTTTCAGACTACGTCATGTATACTTGTTACATCTTAGTCAGACACGTTTCCATTGTATTGTGTTGCATAAACCACAGTCAGTAGTAGCCAATTATTCTCTGCAGACTACTTTTAGGACGATAATAAAACTGTGGCCAATCATGATTTATTTCTTACCTATGGTGTAATTGTGTAAGAGTTTAATGACAAAGAGTATTTGTCATACTTCTACCAAGGTCATGGTTGAATGGCGTCCATAGAATTCAAGTTGACAGACAATACATGCACAACCTGCATAGCCACTGAGTCAACCTCTCACACTTCAAAATATAAATTACGCACTGTCAGCAGTCTTCCATTTGGTAACAAAAACAGAATGATCCCTATACAACATGCTGTCCATGCTGAATGCACTAAGCCTATAGATGCACACATGTGAACCGAATCACAAATCTATATCAATCTGGGTCTAAAAAACCCCCTTGCTTCCCCCATAGACAGGATACAGGGCCTGGAATTTCATCTTGGAGAAAGGTGAGACCATTTTTCATTTTGCTACCTGCACTTCCAATCTTAGAGGTCTATGGGGAACTTTTGAAGGGGCACCAAAACCCCAAACCAGTGCAACAGAGGCCATGGCCTCCGTGTAATTCCTTGCCTGTGGATACCGGAAGTTTGGTGATTAAAATTGCTGTAGATTTTAAAAAGAATTTCAGGCCTGATACACTTTAGGGCCAGATACTTCATTCTGGAAACAGCAACGCAGTTTTTCCTTGGGCACTTCAATAAGGAGTATAAATTTGTACAGGAAGAAATTGAGGGGCACCAAGGCAGTGACCAGGGTAATGTACATGTACATGGAGGCATTTGCATTTATTGCCTCTGTGAAGTATCAGTCCTGCTTTTTTAAACATGACAAATAGTATTGGCTGTTGCAAACTGCTTACCAACCATGCCAACCAAAAGGACCGATGGTAAAAATGCAAACAAATAATTAGTGGCCTGATGTTTCGACCCTAGCAGAGTCTTGAAGGCTAATGTGAATAAAGATCACACATGTGTAAAACAAATCCGTTCACAAAATCGGGCGTCTCACATTCACAACACACCTGTACATCTGCTTTGTCACCAAGTCGCTGAATTTTTGCTCAGTACAACAAAAAGATGGCAAAAAAGCATGAAAGGTTGCCGCAAAGCATGGCAGAATTTTCCGCAAGATTTTTCAAAACTGTGTGGCATTCTGGACCCAAATTTTGGAAGCACACTGCATTGAAATGAGATGCTCAGAGCGTTTTTTTACCAGATTGGCATCATTTCAATTGCAAGTATTTCTCTGAGCATTGGCACCTGGTACAAATGTTGGTACTAATCACTCAGCTTTCAAATTGAAAATAATCGCATACAAAAATATTCCCTTTTTTCCCCTAACATCAAATCATTTTTCATTGTCGGTACAACTCAGGCTGATTTGCCACATAACTTCTATTAATCTACTTTTGCCAGCTACATGTACATTTCCCTTGCCGTGAATGATTATGACCACTGATCAGGGGATGATTTCCTCCAACAAGTTTGCGTTACAAATATTCAAACCAAATATGAAATATGTTGTGTGCTTATTGAGTAGCCATCGTTGTGTAGTCAACATGTACATTTTGTGCAGCTTTTCGCTACGTTATACAGATTTCAGAGGCCTAACTCTATGATCTTGTTCTGCCCTAGCTTCAGAATCCTCCCAACTGTAGTTGGGTCCCTACTCCCAAGGTCCAACTTGAGTGTTACAGTTGCGGACAGCCCAACTGTAGCTCAATTCACCAGTATCAGGATCATGGATGCAGTGGCTGTAATACATTGCATGGGATGGTCAAACTCACAACATTAGAGAACTGCTGGCAGGTGGCGAGGATAAATTCAGTGGCGACGTACATGTCAAGATGGAATTCCATTTGATTCAGATTCTAAAGTTTTGCCACGATCAAGCCAACCTGTAAGCCGAGACGAACTTGAGAGGAATGAAAATTGACTTTTTAAAGTCCCACTCATCGTGCTTAAATCTCTGACCACCATTATGACCAGGCTTGATGCTTTACGGAGGCAATCTGATCATTGCTTTGGTGCCCCCTGAAATGTTCCACCAAAAATCCACAAGTCCGCAATGCTTGTAGCACAATAGTTTTACTGGACCAGAATTCTTTATACAAGACCAGAATCAAAATATGAAAAAAAAAAACCTTCCTGACCAAGTTTACAAATGAGAGAGGATTGATTTCATTTGTCTTTATGGGTATAGAGTATACTTCATGATGTCATTACTCAGTAGAATTGAAAGGTACAATGTATTTTATCAGACTCCAAGTCAACATTGACCGCCGGATTTGTTCGGTCAAAAGTTTACTGGCGCGACATTAAAACTATTTGCCTCTGGCCTGTGGTCCAGTGTAAAATTCACGCCCTGGATTCTAAAGTTGGTACGGAGCAACTTTACATGGGTTTAAATTTTGTAATATAAATTTTTATGACTTTTTAACGGTTGTTGGACTATACTAATACTTCACTTTTTCCTCTCCAGGATTGGAAGCTAAAATGCTAATTATTGACCTTTAAAAGAGGAAATTCAAGCAGACATTTCAACGTGCAGCTGGAACTCTCACGCGCTAGGCCTAATGCCCAAAGGAACTATGGTGCTTAGCGAGTAGCGTTGTCAAGGAAATGGCTTATTTTTCATAATTTTTACACTTTGTAATACATGTATAAAGTGCCTGTTCCTTTCTGTATACATTTTGTATTACACTGTAGATCTAAATTTAGGGAGATAAATGTAAAGTGGCAGTCTGATGCCACATTTTGGGCGGGTACTGTAAATTACACCGAGGAAAGAAGTTAGGCTGTAATTAGCAATATTGAGCAAAAGGCTTGTTTTGTCAACTCAATATTCTGTACAATCATCACATTACGCCATACATCAGAGCTGCCAACAATTACATCTTGCACTCAGGGAGATTTTAGAACAACAATCAGGGAGATATTTAGAACTACATTCAACATATTAATAGGGAAAAGGTTTCCATAATCAGGGAGATTTTCAAATTTGGTCATCAGAACATGGAAAAATTGGTTTATTTTCAGGGAACTTTCTGCATAATCAGGAAGAGTTGCCAGCTCTGCATACATGTACACTGGCTAATAAATTGCAGTATTTTGTACTTTTTGTAATTTATCAGTAAACATGCATTAAATTCAAATAAAAAAGAAATTATGTTTTGTTTTACAAAAATGTAAAAAGTGTCAACATAGGAAACATTGGAAAATGTAACTTCTAAACATGACTTTCCCTGTGACCTCTTTCTGTGACGGAGATTTAGGTCAACCGTCAAATCATGTGGCCATTTGCAGCCACTAAAGGCCTTTTGGTACAAGCCGCTTGTGGTCGCTATGTATGGTCCCTAAATGGTTAATAATAATATGCACAATCTTGTTCAAGGGCAAGGGGCAAGCTTTTTCACTTTGAACGTGTGTTCCCGCCTGCTACTTGGCGCTATAACTTCAATACCGTCGAAGTAAACAAGTCTGCCCCTTGAACAAGAAGTTAATTAAGAACAAGAAGTTAAGAACAAGCATCAAAAGTTACTGTTACAGTTGCTTATCTGAACAGAGTTTATTTCTGTTTTTTAAAGTAAGTGGATCTGTTGCCGGTACTGGCTAATTTTTAGTGACCCCTAAATTGAAAGCCAGTTTACAGTAAAGTGCCCCCCCTTTTAACACGTACACGTACCATTGCTGCATAGCACATTGTCAAACATTCCCGTTTAATTTGTTATGAAGCTATATGTTAGTTAGAGGTTCAAGCCAAAATGTTTTTTCCTAATTTTTGTCTTCATCCCCCAAATTCAAAACAGCAATTCACTTCTTTTAAATATAATTGATTGCTACATTTAAATTCTATGATTCTTTATCTGATTTCAGGCTCGTGAGGATATTTTTATAAATAAAGTCCGAAATTTATAAATGATCTGATTCCCATCTTTTCATTACGAAAACAAACAAAGAAATAAGTATTTTTGTAGCATTGCATATTTGTAAAATTTGTCACTTGTGAGTCCCCCAAATGGGCAAAAACAATCAAACAGTTGTCAAAAAGGTGTATGTAATCATAATGTAAAGTCAATGTGAATGTAATGTATGTTCAGTGCAGCTGTTCTGGCTTTTTAAAAATATCCACTGCCAATTGAAATCATTCAATCTATCATTCATAACTGTTTGAAATAGTGGATAAAAAGTTTTAAACAAGTTAACAACAACAACAACAGTTTACACACCCTGGCTGAAACGAACGTCGTCACATTGCATGACATTGCACAGCACTGCTGGCTGTGTGTGCACTTCAGTGCATACTGCCCGACTATTTCCGTTTCGTTCAAAACACAAACTAGTTCGTTGTCAGCACAACTACGTTAGTTTCCCGTCTAAAATATCCTTTTCCCCCAACATCAACAACCCCCCAAAATAAAATAGAATGTAACCTTAATGACTGAAAATGTACTTACCAGAGAATGACACTCATATTACTGTAAAATACCTTGAACTTTTGAGTCTAAAAAACTACAATCACTTGTTTCAAAATACAGAAATTATTGCCGAACGGTATGATGGCTACCAACCCAAGATATGTCACGTGATTAAACGGGGCCACCCGGTGACGTCTTCATAAAAGCAGTCAAAAGAGGGCGCACTTAACGTTTCTCTCAGTTGCCGGCGCCCTGCCCACCACCATTATTATTATTTTTTTTCAGAGCAATGAGTCATCCGTTCGACATTCGTAACAATTCATGAGCATTTAGTATATTATTGTATTAACAACCTTTATAAAGTTAGCATAAAATGTCCGTATGAGTCCACGCAAGAAACAACATGTGTTTTTGTTTTCACTCGCAGAACCACTACGGAAATAAGATTTTGATTGTTTTGTGTTGCCCTCTCGGCAAACTTTTTCTTTTCTTGCTGTTTTCTATTTTTTGTATGATTTTTGTGTACTTTCCTGGTAGTTTTCTATATCAATCAACCATAGTTTTACCCGATGCGCCAGTTACAAAAATGGTCAAGCTTATAATATAGCACTTTGAAAAACCTACAAGTTTACGTTGCTCAAATTGATTGCCGCACAATTGAATTGAGACCATTAACATTTTCTCCCCAACCAGTACACAAACCATTTTTCGTTGTTTGCAAAATGAAAAAAGTAAAATAAAATAAACTAATAATTAAAAACTGATTAAAATTTTAATAGTCATCGTTTGGTTGTATCATGGAGGATGATTGATTAGAAGTTGGTATGGCAGATAAGAAGTAGTAGGCATTGACTTTTCCAAGGCCATTGTAGATTCAGGTGTCAGGACACTTCGTACCTTTGCCACTTCGTACCCTGGACACTTCGTACCTTTTAAGGTGCGAAGTGACTTTGGACACTTCGTACCTTGGACACTTCGTACCTTCTCACAAGACACTTCGTACCTTCTCACGAGACACTTCGTACCTTCAGGATTTCTGCATCGTATTCTTAGATCAATTTTAGAAAAAACAGTTTCTAAAAAAATCAGTGAAAAGAAACATTTTAAAATCTTTTAAAAAGTTACCTACCGCTGGAACAAAATACTCAATATCATTTTTACGTGCAGAGATAATGAGACGTACGAAACAAAAAAATTGAGTTTACAAAATACGAACAAAACAAATGTATTTTAAATAAAAGTATTCACATTTCACAATAAAAACAATTTCACAATTAAACAAAATGACAATTCATTATGTAAAAAAATAAAATAATGGATAGTATCCAATAGCATATTTACATGCCGAGAGAATGAACCAAATTAAATACAAAAACAACCAGTACACTTTTACATCAATTTCATAAAAAGCTAAAGCTGGAAAGTATATTCCATATCAAATTTGCGTGCCGAGATAATGATAAATACAAACACAAAAATTACAAAATACGGACAAAATAAAGGTATGGGGTAGAAAACATTGCGTGCCGAGAAAATGGTACATAAGAACAAAAATTATACAAAATACGGACAAAATAAAGGTATTTTAAAGATATTTTTAGTTAGATAATAAAAGTAATCACATTTCACATTAAAAAGGACATTCAAATAATTAAACAAACTGACAATTCATTAGGTATTATTTTGTATCTCAACGAAAATGATATACTTAGGAATTACACATTTTACTGAAGGTACGAAGTGACTCGGCTGGGAAGGTACGAAGTGACTCAGCTGATGGTCACTTCGTACCCCGCCCGCCCGCGGTACGAAGTGACCAATTTGGTTACGGTACGAAGTGTCCCGAAGGTACGAAGTGTCCAGGGTACGAAGTGTCCCGAAGGTACGAAGTGTCCGACATCCTAGAGCAAGTTCGATCAAGGGACTATAGTTGACTATTGTCGACCATTGGGCGATTTTGCCTGGTACCCAGGATGTATTTCATGCATAGGTAACCATGGAACATTGACTAGTGGTTGACAAAATGGTCGCTGCTCGAACTTGCCCCTAGATTCACGTACACCTGATTCTCCACGTTTACAGAGTCCCTCGACATTTGTATCATGAGAGGTCAATTAGTTGAAGCCTTTGGGAGGATTTTTTTTTTTTTTGGCAGGGAGGGGGAATCAAGGGGCTCAGAAAACTTTTTATTATAACTGAGCAGTTTCCGTAAATAACAGATCAGTTCTTGGTGCATGATGACGCCCTCATTGAGTGTGACGATCTTACACACTGACAGAAAAATGGGGTGTTAAATTACTCCCATAATTTACTGCACGTAAATCGTTGCTGGAAATAAACACCGTGCCTGTGACACGTTGCCACATGATAATAACAAGATACTCAATTTTAAACGGATGTTGCAGTGTGCCCGAACTATTCTGCCCTACCCCTTATGAATTTAAAAAGGTTATTATGTGCAATTTGTACAAAAATACCATCTGTCCAGATGCTCTGCATTCAACTCATTTTCATGGAACCCCCCCCCCCCATAACGATTGTTTCAAATTTTCCGAATTCGGCAGACCATCACTCATCATGATGTTTTATGGAGGTAACATTGTGCCCCCGCCCTCGTAAAGTTGGATGCCTGGAGCTACGGTGGATATTTTGTTGTTTCCCTTGAAAATTCCATTCGATACGCAGGTTTCCAGGAGAGCACCCCTACTCCTTTTGTGTGACTTTATTATCAGAACCGTAGCAATCACGATGCCATCAAGAGAATTGAAACGCCGTACAAATCACAGTTTGAATAGCGCCACCACGCGGCCTCTATGAACGCGAAATTTAAATGTTTTTGATGCTGACTAGTTTGCGTGGCGTTAGTGATGCAATTACCGCTGGGGTACAATATTAATGTATGTATGGGCTGTGGGACACAATGCATTTTATTGACACACAGAAGCGACATTTTGTTCGGTAGAGCTCTCGTTCCCCAAACTTCAGTGCCCAATGGATAGTCCCCTACGTGTAATGCCATGCATTCCTGTAAATCACGACTTATTTTTTAGAAAATGCAAAGAAAAACTCTATAAACAATTGACTACAGCCACTGCATTTACACAAGTTCAAATCCGACTTTCCAAACTTTATTTTGGTCACAACATCAGCTTTCTTGAAGTTAATTTAAAGGCCACGTGGTGTGCTGTAACCATTACAAATGGCTAGTGTTATTTGGGCCTGCCCAATGCACAAGCCGAACATTTTGCCGATTTTAATCGAGGTTAAACACACCGTAAAAACCCACGGTCTAATTTTAGTGATTGAGACCGGGCCGGTTTCACACAAAGAGCTAAAAGACCGATCTTAAGTGCGAATCAATCTTAGTTGCTAAGCAAATGTGATGTCACAATGCAAACTACTTATGGCAATACTTACAACTCATCTTAAGATGAATCTTTGTGCTTTGTGAAATCAAGCCCTGGCCGGTTTCACAAAGAGCTAAAGAATGATCTTAACTGTGTAGCAATTCTAACTGCTGAGCAAAAATGTCACAAAACAAATCACTGGTAATAATGATTGACAACTCATATTATATGAAACTTAGTGCTTTGTGAAATCCAGTCTACTGCCACGGTACATTTTTACGGTGAATTTTGTGCATGATCGTTAATGACAGCGGAAATGTACACTCTCTGTTGTTATTTTATGGTGTGTGTGTGTGTGTGGTGGTGGTGGTGGTGGTGGTGGCGGGGTGTCTCCAGACTGCAATTTTACACTGAAATGAAAAATAAAAGGAATAGTATTGATATACGGTTTCGCTTTATCATTTTAACTTTAAGATTTTCCCCACTGCTCTTTATTATTAACCCCCCCCATGGTCCCCCGACGGTACTGTGCCATTCTCACATTGACACACTTCCTCATGTCTAGATATTAATTTCACCTTTCCGCATGCCCCAGGCCACTTGAGATGCCAGTGGTTTATTTTTGGACGGGGAAAGTCCCCCTTGCTCTCTTTGATTCTCCTGTATCCACACAGTTTATCTCAGCGTAGCATCTTGCTTTATTATGATTCTACCGGATGGAAACAAGACTATACGGCTTCCTGCTGATTAATTTAACCTTGCTACATTACCCTCTCTTCTCATTAACCTTGGCAGTGGATTCAGCTGTGAAAAAGCTTAATTCTTAAAAAGAGAAAAAAAAATGTATAAAAAAGGACTAACATATCTCTACTTGTTGACCACTGCCAGTTTGTACTCGTGAAGGAGAGGTCCTGGTAACCATATGCGGTTCAAAAATGTTGTTGTTTGTTAACTTAACACTTGGGCTCAGTGCTATACGAGCTAAGATATCGTCGGCTTTTTTTCCAGTGCACGTGCCCCCCAATTAATGTCCGTATCCCTTTGAAATCTTGACTTTAGAGACTTAACAATTCCAGAGTAAAATATTACATGTTATAAGCTGAGTGTGAAAACTAAAAAAAACCCCAACCTATTATTCACATTTACACGCAGACAATGCTTTGTTTTTGCCTCCACGTCAAATTATGGCATTAAAAAAAAGTAAATGGCATGACAAAAGCGCTGAAAGGGACTTGTATTAAGAGAAATACAAGCAAAAGCTACAGTTTAAATTGGCGAGTAGTGTCCCCCTAGAAAAAAAGGGAAAAAATGGTGCATCCCCTTGTACCCCTAAAGTTTTACCTTTATAGTTTTGGCGCTGCTTTTTTCGACAGTAGTCGTGGATCGTGGCCATCAGTGTCCAATTATTTCAAACAGATGCTTAGGGTAGAAAATGTTGCTTAACATGCCTAGCAAAAATAAGCAGGATACCAATCACAGATGGTATACTTGGGACATGGTATTGTGGCTGGTATTCTTATTCTGGTAAGCATAATTTTGTCATGCTTTATAGCTATTCTTGTTTTGCTTTAATGTGAAATTGCTGGAGAGGGACACCTGAAGAGTAAATAATGACGTCAAAATTAACGTTGATACCTGAAACTTAGTTACTTATACGTAGTCAATTAGTTTATTACGTAATTTTTTTTTTTTTTTTACAAAATAACCATTCCAAAGAAACATTCTCACACGCACTTAAGATTTCTGTGAAAAATTGCGTCTCTGATGTTGTTATAGAAAACAGTTTTGACAGCACGAAGCTTTAAAACAAAAATGAGTCAAAGTTGAAGATCAGTTTAGGGATGATTCTCATGGTTTCCCTGATTTTGTTAGAAGTATTGTTTTTAAAACATAAAGCGTAAAATGAGTCAAACAGATAAATATATGGAACTTCATGTTTCCTCGAAAATACTTGGCCAAAGGATGAGAACAACACTTGTGCCAAAGAGTAAACATGCATTAGGAGGTAGTAAGGCACTGTTGGTATTTGGACGTCTCGTGTGCCAACGAAGTGTTCCCGTTGTATTTGCAACCCGATACATCCGTTGGTTGTCTTCGCCTTGTCCTCACGTACATCAGAGGTTTCCATTGAAAGAAATATTAAATACATTGACTAAATTTCCTCAGGCGATGATGCTTAAGTTCATGTTCTTAAATTTTTATTCCACCCGTGTGAACAATGTGATATTTAACACTGGTTATCGCGAAGTTCACACATTCCTAGGTTTATTGGGAGTGCATTCTGGAGCACTCTTTAGGCTTTTATTGATGACCCTTTTTGCAGGTGGTGTCAGAGGTAGGATGGAAAGGAGACCCTCCTTATTGCCGATTTTCGTGGAAAGGGCAGAGTGGGCTGATAAAGGAATGGAGAAACAAAGCGTCAAAGTGTGTTTGTGCGGGTGGGGGGGGGGGGGGGGCTGACTGCTAAGAAATAAGAGCACCACAGTTCATATCCCTTTTCTCAAACTGTGCCGTGAGGGGGTGCGGTCGGGGTGCACGGCATCCCCGCTTTGAAATAAACAATAATAATAAAATGATACGCTCAGAATTAGTTTTTAAGAATTTAAGCAAGTCATTTCATTGTGTGGTTCTCAATGAGTGTGTTGACGCCTAAACGATTCTACAATTGTAAGTGAAGCCGGGGTCAACTAAAGTGTCTGATTCGAGAGCTATTGATGTCCCTCGACCGTCTAAAACACCTGTATAACACGGGTGCTTTACGCCATGACCCTCGAGTCACACACACACACGCGAGTCTAATAGTTTTAACAGTTGTCGAATGTTGAGAAAGTCCCCGTGGAATTTTTCCGGAGCGCGAGATCCCCCTTGTGCATTCACCCCGGGGATATTGCTCTTGTCATCCCCCACAACTTCGGGCACGCGACACGGTGCTTCTGAAGTTTTTGTGAGCCCGTGATGACGACGATGGTAAAAAGGGCTGAGATGGTTGGAGACGAACCAAGGCGGTGATCGCAGCGGGAGACACGCGCTCTGATGTGTTGGTAATTTTACGGTCAGATCCTCTGGTGCTGTGCAGCTCTTCTCACAGATGAAAGATGGTCATTGCCGTAAAACGAGCGTAAGGTTTGGTGTACTTGGGGCAGTTCTGACTATGAGTGTCACTTTAGGACTGAACTAAATCAAAGAGCTATCAATCACAGCAATTGTAGCTTGCTAAACTAAACTCAGTTGTTGTTGATGAAATGTAAAACAAGATCCAGCAAGCAGTATGTGTTTTAACTGTTTTGCTTTAAGTATTTTGTTATTTATGTAGTTTCGAAAGATTTTGTCTTTATTGTAAGATAAAAAAATAGCCACATTATGTTTCCCCTGACTTCCAAATCATTGTATCCTTATCCGAGATTGAAAGAGCAAGATAGCCAGGGCCCTCTTGTATAAAATCCCAACCAATAGGCTAGACGTAGTTGATGTTGTGCACAAGGAACATGACACAAGAATCGCTGTGGAGAGTGAACATAAACATAAACGAAATGAGTCCCATTTGCGAAACCACGGCATTGGCTTTGGCTCTGTTTCAGGAGTCGTTGTTATTTAAAAAACGAGAGTTTTTGTACGGGACTTCAAACAGGCAGCAGCCGAACAGAGCCACAGCCGAAGCCCAAAGCCAAAGTCATGGTTTCGCCAAGGCTGGAAAGGCAAGTAGCTCTAAGTCAAGCCCCAATTTCACAGAGTTGCTGAAGAGGAGCAATATAAGCAAAGCACAAAATGCTTACCATATTTCACATGTTTATTTTGTGACTGGTATCCTGCTTTGCTTATCGTTTTTGCTCAGCAGAAATATTTTATGCATCAAAGTCTGCTCAAGCAGCTCTATGAAATTGGGCAGACTGGTCCCAGTCTAGGTTAACATCACACATCATGGATGGTGTGTACACCGGCTCTAAAAACTCCCCGGTCAGAATTGACCCAGATTTTGAGTTACGGGACCTAGGCCCAATTTCATGGAGCTGCTCTAAGCACAAAAAGTAGCTAAGTACAACCAATTTATGCTTACCAGAATAAGGTTACCAGCCGAACTACCATGTCACATGTACAATTTGTGACTGGTATCCTGCTCATTTCTGCTCAGCAGACAATTTTTAAGCAATATTTTCTGCTTAAGCAGCTCTATGAAATTGGCCCCTGACCCATTTCGGGATCAGGCTGACCCAGATTTGGGTCAATTCTAACCCGGATCATTTTAGAGTGCGGGGGATCGACGCGAAAGGACGGCGGCAACAATGGACAATGGAAAGATTCAAACCGAGTCGGCCATGTTTTTATAAGCAAAAGTATAAAATACTTTATTTATGTGGAATATAACGTAAGCACAAATTGGTAATCGTATTTAAAATATACTTTGTTTTCAATACAGAAGTACAAAAAGCAGTATAGTTAATTAACATTTATTAAAAGCACGTTTAAGAAGGCATTAAGTACTTACATGGAATGTGAAATCGTAGTTACGGAAAACTTTAAGGCACTTTTCTTTTTAAAAGGGTTATTACGAAAAAGGGCCGAAGCTAGCTGAATACTTTTTTTAAAAATTTCTGTCAAAATTTCTCTCACTTGTATTTTTTCTGCAATTTTAGGGTTAGAGTAAAATAAATGACGCGTGCAACCTTTCCTATATCAAAGTTTGTTCCAATTTGACGACCTCGGCTAAGTATAATAGTAAGGTTAATCCTAAACGGACAACATATGTTACCAGCTAAAGAACAAACTTTGGATAAAATAAGCAATTATATAAAACGACTCGGGGGAAGGGGCAAGAGTCCCGAGTGGTGGGATCCCGCTCCTGCCCCCTCTCCTGGTTAGGCATCTGTAAAAATTAACGACTGTAGTCCTATTACCCTAACCATGTCCTTAAATCCCGACGACCAATGGATCTTGATTATTAGCAAACTACAATAACGGTTTGGATAAGTTTATGCACTGGGTCACCTTTTGGCACTGGTAATGCTACAGTATAAAAGTCAATTACGAACAGTCATTTTTTAACGTGTGGGAGGTTTTTAAAACCTCCCAATACAATCTTCCGAATGTTTGTTTTTGATAGTTATAGCAAAATAATACAAAATGCAATTATAAGAAATAATAGAAAATCTATACAGAATAGAAACGTAATTGAAAAGGCCCTTTCACTACGACATACTAATGTGGCAAACCGTACGTAAGCATGATTTGTAATGTTTACCAAATGTTATCACTCTAAAAAAAAAATTGACTCGAATCACAGATTTGACCCGAACTACAATTTCTTGGTCAAAGTTACACGCTTTCTCGTTGGTTCAAACTGGTACACTTTTCTCGTTTAGGTCAAACTGAAGTGTGAATTTGATTCATTTCCCGGGTCATTTTGGACACATACACACTAAGCTCTGTGTTTCATACACTCTGTGGACATTCCTTTGTTCTGTACACATAAGGAAAATCCTGTTCGTCAACACTGTAAGTCCCTACATACGGTGTCTCAAGTCCCTACACTGTGCGAACCTCTTTTGTTCTCATCAGGTCCACAATCCGTATGTAACACTTAACTAAACACCGTGCAAGTCCGATCCAAGTCGGATCTTACCCCATCGCGTTGCCAGACCAAAGAACACGCCTACCACTAGTCACACTGACTGAAAACGTGTCTCTCCCCATGACGTGGATCCGGTTAAATTCTTACCGCGGAATTACTTCAAAAAAGCAAATCGTTTTCTCGTGCAATTTTAATAATAGGTTCTCGTTTATGGCACGGGTATATTCTCGTGGAATCTCAGGAGAATCAAGGTCTCGTAATGTACCCAGACTTAAGTCGCAACTCTGATCTCTTTAAAATTAAGACTTTAGTTTCATCATCATCAGCTTACGCTACATCTACAATTCATCGAAACAAAATACAAGCGCTGAAAATGGACTACCTCTAAGAACACAAATAGTGCCTACATTAGAAAAGATACTTTTCATAAAATTCATTTATAATTTTTTTTATCTGTACATAAATATTATTAAAAGCTTGCAGTAGCACCTTAAAATTACGTTTACATTAAAGGATACCTATTTATTAAGAAAAAGAAAAAGTATACTAAAAGTGGCAAGATTCTCTCTATGGAGACATTTTTATGTCGGTTTCTTTGTTTATCAAACTGAACTCTGAGTATATTTTCTACAAAATGTTGATGTCCCGGATAGTAATGTTCAACTTTGACATCTTTTTCCTTATATCGTTTTTTAGTGGCATATTTAGCGCGCAAACTTTTTCCAAAAAATTTAATCGGTTAAATTTAAGATGCTTTAAGCAAAAAACAACGGCGCAAAAATATATAAGCCCCCATTAAAACTATTGAACCATTTACTCTGGAAAAAAACATTTAGCTTTTACTGCTATGTCAAATACTTGCATTGGCGGGGAATGTACAAAAAAATAATAGGCTTTAGGAAGTTCCTTCCAATTCTTAAATTTCGTCGGTAGAGAGGTTTGATTTCAAAAGATGGTCAGGTTAAAAACGAACAGGAAGTTAAAGCAGGAAATATCGCATTATTTTCTTTGTCGTGGTATTGTTTTTCTTCTAATAACTGTAGAATTATAAATAGATGCACTTTCAAATCGTACGTGGAAATCTGTTCGGACACAATGTTACATTTTCCGTTAAAGGTAGGGTCATAGCTTGGTTTTTTTGTCGACGTAAACCTGATACATAGGCATAGGCCTACTTGTAAAGACAGGCTCAGCAAAAGTCACATGTGAAAGATTTAGCCGAAAACAGTGTCTACTTGTTGATAAACAGCCAAAACTGTTTAGCGAGGTGACAGCGGGTACCAACCGCATCTCTGGCCCCCAGCATTCGCGAACAGACACCAACTCTCAGAGGTTTAATTTCTTTGGGTGAACAATTATCTAGACCATTATTACTTAGAATGGGAAACATTTCTCAAAATAGGTTATACTGTCAACAGCTGCAGTGCTTTTCACAAAGAAAGTTTGTTTTTTTTGCATTCATTAAAAAAAACCCAAAAGTATTTACCAATCTATGACCCTACCTTTAAACACGTATAAGTTTACATCGAACCACCAGCAAACTGTTTCCACACTTTACATCAGCTGCTGTACATTACAAGACACTCCAAGTCTAGAATAGTTTGTTTTTCAAAACCATTTCTTCGGTTTGGGTTCCGGCGTGTACACCAAATTTAAGTACACGCGGCTTTAACTAATGACTTTATACATGGCCCACTTTACTAAGGGGGTCCAATTTGATAAAGCTGCTTTAAGCACACAGATAAGCTAAGCACAAAACAATGGTGCTTACCAGAAAATGTACCATTCAACTTACCATGTCATTTGTACTGTTTGTAACTTGTTTGCTGCTTCCAACCATAGCAGCTATTTGTTTCGCTTAAGGAGTTCTATGAAAATGGGCACAGGGTAGAATCAGTCAAGAAAGCAGCGGTTTTGACAAAGGTTATCTTTTCTCTTTCACTTTACATCGACCTTGGCCTTTTGGTTGACGCTTATCATTATTGTTGTTTGTGTGATTTTTCTTGTTTTTCTTTTACAAAGAATTATAGTTGTGTGTTCATCCATCATGTGGCAATCTTTCACTTCCATTGTGAAGTAGACTTGTTTACATAGTTTTCAAACATCCTCTTCCATTACCGTTGAACTCACTGGGCGGGGTCGTAGAACTTCATCGCCAGGGTCGCCATATCACGTTGCATCTGGGCGTTCTCACGCTGTTCCCGTTCCACAGTGCGCTTCAACTTCGTTCGGCGGTTCTGAAACCAGATCTTCACCTGGAAATAGAAGAGCGGGATAAAATTGATTCGTAACACCAAGATGAACTTTGTAATATACTTTATGGTGTTGAAAGTCGTTAAATGTTGCATTTTAGTCATCTTGAGTCCGCCAAAGTTGAAAAACCATTACATTGAAAATGGGTGTGCACCTCGAGTTCTTTAAAAAATAAACCGGACCAGAAAATAATACGATAACTTATACTAATTCCAACTCCTCCACTTGAAGTGATAACGAGAGGAGAAGGAATCGAGATAGAGGGAGAAGGAATTGAGATAGAGAAAAGAAAGAATTGGTGGAGAGAGAAGAAGGAATTGAGATGGGGAGGGAGGAACTGAGACAGGAGAGGAACTTGATGTATACAGAGAGGAAAGGAATTGAGATAGAAAGAAGGAATTGAGATAGAGAAAAGAATGAATTGACAGAGAGAGGACAAGGAATCGAGAAGGAATTGAGATAAAGAGGAGAAGGAGTTGAGGGTGAAAGGTTGTTTTCTTTCTTTCTTTTTTCTTGAGGGTGGGTGGGCATCTTCATATAATCATGTTACGGTTTTCCCGGCGTGTTTATTGTGTTCAACTGACCTGGCGCTCCGTAAGAGTCAGGACCTGGGACAGCCAGGCTCGACGCTCTCGACAAGGGTACATGCTCCGCTCGAACTCACGCTCCAAGTGGAGGAGCTGGAACTTGGAGTAAGGCCGACGCTTCGGTCGAGAGCTGCCGGACTTCAAGGACGTAGACACTGCAGGAAAAAAAAAGATGACACAAAATGGGAAAAGGTGTCAACATAAAGATAATCAGCAATACGTCCTGCCCCTTTTCCCGGAAGGAAACGTCAGGGTATAATATCTGAAGAAGATCTGTTTATTGCCCTACGGTTTAATTTATTGCCCATTGTAAAAACGCTTTGGATTTCTTTGTAAACCTTATAACGGGGGAAAACCAAAACAAAAAGACCTTCACCTATAAGCAAAGATACGGGATTAAAAAAACAAAACAAAACACCCAGCGTTTTTCTTAAATTTTTCCATCACTAGTTTTCGTTCAGTCTTTATACTTGTGCTAGCAGGTAAGTGGCCAAACTTTAATCAATGCTCACATTAGTTTGGGTACAAACTTATGGACGGAAAAAAATTGAAAGTGATCAATCACAACTGCAATTGGAAACTGGTGTGGGGTGTTTTATTTTGAGGGATAATAACTCGACGGGCCTCGGGACTCCCCATATCAAATTGAGCAGAGTATAACAGTTCAAGAGTCAATGGGTAAGTTTCCCTTAGCTGTAAAAGCCAATGAGACTTCTAAGTATTTTTTGTTTGGTATTTGTGTATCTTATTTAGCATTTTGCGCTGTATGCTATTGGAGCTAATTAGTGGGGTGCACCCTTCATTACGCCGTGTCCATCTTTGTCTGAATACCAGTGTACACCCAACGTTGTTCTCCGGCATAACTTGAGAGTGACTGGGATTTGAGTATCATCGACTCCAGACTCGCTTTAGTGACAATGACATTTCAAAACGGGTTGAAAACAGGCGGGTCACTTAAGTCACACCCCCCCCCCAGAAAAAAAAGAAAAAAACGTAACAAGATTTGAAACGAAACGTGGCAGTCCTGGCCCAAGACGACACACCGTTAACCATGCCCAGCGAAACGGAAGCAAACAATACCAGTGATGGAGCTTTTGATTACTTGTTTCTCTCTCTCTCTCTCTTTTTCATGACAATGTCCACTGGCTTGCACTTACTGGTTACTTTACCGTAATTCATGCACTCATGCTATATGACCGGAACGGTGTTGCTAATGGCAAGGGTACAGACCAGGGGCCTGCCGGCCTCTTGTGATGAGGAATTTACCCGGTCCGCTCTTTACGCATAAAGACCGGGGACGCGCAGTCTTCGAATTACACGCAGAATTTGATATCTGGATTAGAAACCGGGGCGGCTAAACCTAAATGCGAAGACTGATGGGTTAAAAAAAAAAAAAAAAAAAAAAAGTTTTCACCCACGTGGTGGCCATGTGCGTTGTTGGTAGCCACAGGTGTCCGCGGTGGCGGCGCTAGGGTGCTCTTTTTTAAGAGGTGTCCGGCACGTGAGTCCGGTGAGTGAGGTTGCCGTTTGTCCTGCGGGCAGGCATCCCCGCCGATGCATTAGTGGGTATTACGGGTTCCTTCATCGGCGTGCGAGTGGACCTTGGGGGTGCTTGCTCATCCCTAACGCCGCAAGTAGATAACCCTCCATAAGTTCAAAATCTCGTCTCTCCCGAGGGATAACACAACTCAACTGTCCTGTCAAGATTTTTGGTCATTGACTCGATTTTATTTAGACCACCTGATCTCGGTTGATGGAACCGTACCTCCATTATGGCACCACAGGGGGTGTAGATAGTCAAAGTGTTGTTTATGTTCGGCAACGAAATGACAGGGGTATTGGTTGAGCTTGGGGGTGAGCTTTGGGACACGTGCACGGCCTAGCCTTAACCAGACAAAGAGCACACCAGTGCGTCATCAACAACAGGGGAGTGGATTGCTTGCCACGCGACCGGCACTCGCCGAGCGTGCTGCCGATCAAGCGCCACTAACGGTCCCCATACCTTTACAACACACTCTCTATAGTCTACCTCAGTGACCACATGATTGTCAGCTTGAAATCATTGCTTTTATGTAGTGACCGTGACATACCAAACAACCTTACAGCGTCGACAATTATAATTAAGGACTGCGGTAAACACCCAAGACAAGTAGTTGCAAAGGTAACACTTAAAATAATAATATGACCTAAACCATTCTATTGGACTGTACAAATCCCTCCCCACGCTGAACTACAAACGAAGAGTGTGCCCTCAAAAACAGACGCTGACAATTATGACAGTTATGACATTAGTATAACGACCACCAGGACAATAATGACGACAACCGTGATGGTAAAAAATGACTTTGAGGCTCTGGGTGACGGTGGCGTCGATTAGCACGACGACGACAACGACGACTACGACGACAGAGGTGAACGACAACTAGAACGACGATGACAATGGCGTTGGGGACACTAAACAATTAATATTGTGCAGACTATTACTGTAATAAAGCTATTTAGAAGAAAATCTCAAAGTTTTTTTATAGGAGAGAAAAAGCCAGTACAGTATAAATATAACATCACTGAACTAGGTCATAATGTGACAATGCAGCCACGCTGTGAGGTTTTGCTTTCAAACTATATGGATATTTCGGTCAAAGGTTAACACCGATTAGAAACGGAAAGCCCCTCGAGGATAAATCAGATGCATTTCCAGACAAACTACAAGACGTTTTTACTACAACGTCGCCGATGGGTCAACTAGGGGTGCAGACCTTGTAAAATGGGGCGGGGATATGGGGGTATGGGGGTGGGTCGAGATCAAGTAAAGGAATCCCTACAGGTTTTGATTTTTTTAAAGGATGGGTCACATGTTGTTTTTTGTCAATGTAAATGCTGATTTATAGGCAAATTTATATAGAAAGATACAATGATGGTCACATGTGAATGTTTCAGCTGAATACGATGTCTGTTTGCTGGGAAAATAGTAAAAAAAACAACCCGGTATTTTCACAAGAAAGAACGGTCGTCGAATCCATTCACATTAATCAAGGTGACAGCGGGTCGCAGCATTCGCGAATGGACACCAACCATTAAAAATCTGAGAAACGATTCATGCATGAATCGTTTCTCAGATTCAAATTTTTTGGGGGTGAAAAATTATCCAAGTCTTTCTCAAAATAGTTTAAATCGACAGCTGCTGTGCTTCTCAAGTTTATAATGGTCATTTTGTTGTTGTTGAGTATTTACTAATCATGACGACCCCATACCTTTAACGACCTGCACCATTTGCCGGGAAAAATCACCGTGTAAAAAATACACGCCCTAAATACAGAAGCACGTCACAATGAGCAACTACTTGTGAACGTGCATGGGGGATTTCCCTAAACCTTTTGAAAGACAATGTAGAAAGCGTCTTTATCTTTGAACAGCCACCCTTTATCATCAACAGACGCGAACAGAAATGCTGTGCTGTTTTTTTTTTAAACAAGATGGTTTATTTTATAGTCACAACAAAAAACAAAATCAGTGCGCCTTTGGAACAATACTTGGGACCTTCCTTTTCCCAACAGAAAGCCATGGGTATGAGAGTGACGGCTGATTGCTGAGTCGAGGTGAACAATATTAAGGGCGTGGGAAAGAATGCACATTGCGTGAACCATTCGGACTGAGTCACCTCTCACGCGTTTATTGTTATCTTAGATTGAAGATACCTTTAAAGTTACTCCTCGGGAGAAAGAATTTGGCACTTCCAAACTGACTTGCCTGCATTCTTATCAGAAAGGTTTTTCTGGACTATTAAAAGGTTCTAAGCAGAAAAGTGCATTCAGAACCTGTTCAGAACCCTTGATCCCTCTTGCCCCCAAATGAGATCGAACCCCCCCAAAAAAAACCCCACCAAAAACCAAAAAACAAAAAGCACAAAATATAAATGGCCCGATACATTAAACAGCTCCGAATCTATACGTTAAACAGCCTCGCCCCCCACATGAAAATGTCTTGTTAAGCCAACTGCGCTCCCAATACACAACGCTTACTGGATGGTAACCAGTCGCCTACAATGTAAAACTACATGCTATATTGGCAGGTAGCCCGTTTTTAAAACTAAGCATCGACTACTGGATAATATTTACCTAGGCACCGACCCGTATATAAACTACACTCTGCATGAGAAAATGAACACAACAAACACGTTCCTAAAATTCGCTAGTTCGTGGACCAGTTTCATATAATTGAGTGCAAAAATATGCTTAGCAGAAACAGGTTACCAGGGACAGAATACCTGTCCATATAATGTATATTGTTTACGCATGGTTCCCTGCTTATTTTTGCTTAATATACAATTTTGCTAAGCATCATTTCCTGCTTAACGGATTTATGAAATTATTTGGTCAAGCGTGGGTCAAAGGTTACCTTTTTGTTGCCAGTAATTTTGTGGTGAAAGCACCGCGCTAACGCCTTTAACTAATAAAATCAAACGACGATTTGTCATTGCACAATAAACTGTTGTCATATCATAGCCGGTAAATTGATAAGCAGAAAAAATGAACCAAAGATGGCATTTTGACACCATTAGTTTAAACGGTTTGTTGGTGGGGCCTGCTAGGCTTCTGTTGGTTTTATTCTTGTCTTGTGTGGTTTTTTTTCCTTTCTTTCTCATGATTTATTGTGGAAGCGTGTTAGAAGAGCGTACGCCCACGAAGTTCTATAGTGCACCTTGATTTATGATAACCCAGCAAACATGCATATTTTACATTACACGCGGCTCACCGCATTAATTCAATAACATTCAATACGGTTAAAGTGTTCCCAATTTTTTATAATATCCGTTTATTGTGGCGCAACAAGTTCATGACCAAATATGGATACAAGAGGATCCACTTGCCAAAATATCAAAATCGAATCTGCAGTGCGGTGGTCATGAGTTTGCTGAAGTGTTTTGCAACATATCGGCACGTAAAGCGCACATTCTACGGAGTGATAAGAGCCCGAATGGCATTTTAATGAACAGTTTTCCCAAAAAAAGCTGTTTTCTGCTTGGAGCCCCCCCTTTTTTTTGGGGGGGGGGGGGAGGGAGGGAACAAATCGATGGTCTACAAAGAGCTACGTGAAACCAGTCCGTTTTGGAACCTCATTTGGATTCCCATTTACACTCTTGTAACGATGAATCAAAACCCAAGATGGCTGTTGATAACTTGCTGATGACGTCATCTAAGATCAACTTCCTTGCCCCTTTTTCGACGGTATGCGTTTACATACCTTTCTTTGTCATTGTTTATTGTTATTTGGGGAATAAGAGAGCTTCCTGGCGTTGGTGGTGTGCGTAAGAGGTCTCAACATTATTGATTGATTAGTTTATAGATTTGGTTTATTTATATTAAAAAAAAGTTTCACAAATACCAAGAACAGACTTGGTTTCTATCGAAAACACAGTTTACCCATTTTCCTTTCTTTTCTTTTTTTATCTCAAAGAGTCAAAACTGTCCAGCCACCTAAAACACGCTCCGCTGCCGTTCAGTCGGAGCTTTGGAGATAATCTTACGAAAACACTGGACGTACGGAAACCGTCCACGCGTTGACATCAGAGATCGGCCGTCAACCTGTGGACGACGCCCCTAGGCAAAAAACGGGATGCGAACGATGGGGCGGATCGTCGGCATCCCTGGCCCACCCAGGGTGTGAGATTGGCCGAACGAAACCCGTACCTAAAAAAAAAACCCACCCTCTTCTGTACAATGACATAAGCCCGTTGTTGCCACATGTTCGAGCTCAAATTCAAGCAAAATGTTTTAATCCGACCGCCGACAGACAGCTATAGAGGTGGGCATAATGGTTGTGTATTACGGAAGGTTAGCATGGGTATCTCTTGGGGGGTTTTGGGTCGAGTTGGATCCTCTCAGTTAACACCCAGTATCTCTGACTCTCTCTCTCTCTCTCTCTCTCTTTCGGTCTCTCCCCCAGGGGTGACATATATAAGTGCTCGCGTGCCGATTCAGAACAGACACGCGCCCACCGTCCAATGCCTGGCTCTCTGGGACAGCCAGGTTGATTTCCATTGTGAACTCTGAAAGTTTTATGAAGAGAATCCCCAAAATAGACATTGGGACGCTGCTGGAGTTTTGGCACGCGGCATCTTCCATTGGTTGTTGATGGAGATTTTCGAAGTGTTAGTGGTGGACAACAGAACGTTGCTCACCAAGCCGCATCAGCAATTATAATTATAATGAGAATGATTACGTAATGAGCACAGCTGTAAAGAATCTACAGAAATTGAGCAAGAATGTTTGAAATGTGTTTTTACCTTGCAAAGGCGGACCCACTGGATCACACTTCTTTTATTATTTCTGGGTATGTATTCTAATGAAAGTTCGGAGGTTTCTTGGCAAACATTGTAATCATTGTAGCATTAATTTATAATTGTTTTGGGCTGGTAGATATTCAAAAATTCACAAACCGAATTATGCAGTTTGTGAGAAATTTAACAAAGAAATTTGATTTCATATAACATTTAATCATCACATATTTTCAACTGAGCTTTCATCGGCTTTTGCCGCGCGCGGAACCCGAATGCAGTCTGATCGATCCTACAACTATTTTTTTTGTTAACTCATTTACATGTAACTTCCTGACGTGAAAAAAAAGGTCTGGCTCACGCTAAGCATTGTGAGCTTTTAGTGTTACGGCATAGCGGTGTACGGCTTTACAGCCTCTGAGATATCGCTGCAAAGTATGCCTTTACGTTCTGGCCGACTGATTTATGTCATCGTGCTCAACTTCTCTTCTCTGCCGATGAACTACACCAATTGTTTAAAAATGGCCCTGTTTGATATACAGCACGCACTCAGATGCCCCTGTTTACAGTATGGCACGAGCCAACACGTGGCACACATTGCGCCTTGGATAATTGTCGACCCGCCGCCAGCCACGAATTGGCCCTCTATAAATTTCTCGGGGCCTCGGTCCACCAGCAGCACTACCACCACGGCACCGCCAATTACGGGGCACTCCGTGGCACACAAGGGCGCCGATGTGTGTCCAGAAGAGAATGGGGTCCCATGGGTGCGCACGGGATGTACAGCTGTTGGGAATCGCAGTCCAGGTCACCGAGGACACTTCTTTGCCATGCTGGGATGCGTGGATGGGGGTGATAGTTTAAGGGGTACCAGTCTGGGAGCACACACACAAAAAAACCTCAGCTTGAACTGACTCGAGTTGAATTTATTCTATATTTTCGTCATACGACAATTCAAAGGCCTTAAGACGCCGCCAGAAAACAAAAAGTGACGAATTTCAAATGCATAGGTATGAACGCAGGATAGTGCGCTGTTTATTAATTAATTAACGCTGCTAATTAGTATTAATGAGGCAACTGCTCTTCGTCGCTTGTTGCAAATTGTTCACGCATTCTGAGCCGCATAAGAGAAATAAAAACACACAGTTTTCCCAATGGCTTTTCAAAAATGCGACGCTAAAAAGCAGCGTTTCTCAAAGTCAGAAGTGTTTTTGCTTTCAAGGGGAAAACAATGGGGGCAACTGAAACAGCTCCATGGCCGATGAATAACATTGAGCTTGACGGGTTAATTCAACACCGTTTATTCTGGTGAAATCATCACAGTGGCAAAAAAACCACCACGCTGAAACGTCAAGCCAAAGTGGCTTCTGCAAAACAGCTTCAAGACAGTGTTGTTGAGCAGCTGTTGCCCGATAATCCCTGCATGCTAACATCTCTGAAAGATGCTCCGACATCTGACAGAGTAAGGACCAGATGACATTGTTATAAAAGAAAAAAAATAAGTCCCCAAAAACTTTCCTTACCTGAATGTTCTACGGCTGATTCGTCGTCCATTAAAGGAGATGTGCTGTAGGGGGGTGCCTCCGGCGACTGAATGATGTCACGTTCTTGCTGGTCATCCACGAGAAGGGCATCCGTAAAAGTGTTGGAAACTGTGGCGGTGTGGGCCGGGAATTTCAGGTGGGCAGATGAAGGGGAACTCACGTAGGATGCCTCGGGAGCCTGGAGGGTGTCGTAGTAGTGCTGATGCTGGCAAGACGGCACCACGGTATGACCGATGGTTGTGGTGAACATGCAGGAGCTCTTCACCGCCGGAGAATCCTCCCATACGGTTGGGTTTCTCTCGAAGGTGTCGAACTCGCTGTAGTTCCGCAGAAGAGCTGGCTCTACGGTAGCGTCTGAAACCCCCAAGCATCGGGGCCTACTTGCCGGCCACTGCTGCATGCTGATACCACTTGTTCAAGACCCGCTTGTCCCGAGACGCTATAGTTTGTCCCGTCTACACTGTCCCGCAGCAATCTTGCTTTTGAGCGCTGGGTTAGTTTGGCTGGATACGCGTAAACAGAACCAGTTGCTAGCACCCACCAATCAATCATTACTCACTTCAGGGGTTGTATTAAAATTTAATGACAATTTTATTCAGCTGTTCTTAACCACGACAATCACAATTTTGCACATGTAAACACAATAAGTGTTAAATAGGCACTCTAAATTAGTATGTTCATCAGCCGAAATTCTAAGAACTATCGCGAAATGTCCTGCCGAATTTTCACACCGATATTTCCGCGATTTAAAAATTTGCATCACATTTGCAGGAGAACGAAGCTCCTTTCGGAGTAATTATGAAAGTCAAATCCGGATCGAATATCGTTTGAGTCATAAACATCAACTGGTTCCGTGAAAAGTGCGACGTGAACTTTCGGCGAGGGAACCTTCACCTGTGCCTCGCGGAGATCAACTGGCAACATCCAAAGAAAGGAGGCGGAGACTAAGTGAGACGATCCCTGGCACATCACCGACAGAGCAGGCGGACATCTGCCATTCGCAGAACCCAATTCCACCCTGGAAGCGGGATTTTCAAAAGGGGCCATGTCTGTTTTGCCACTGTGGGCATTGGTCCAAGCAGCCGAGGAGTTCAGAGGCTCGCTTTAGCGCCGGCATTGTGCCGGAGCGTCTTGGCCACTGCTCCCCTCAGCACCCGCAGGCTTACTCCCGACATGAAGTGACGAAAATCAAATGTTTTTGTTTATATCTTAGTCTAGTTTTATTAAATTAAAAGAAGACTGTTTAACCAATCAACTGAACAGCTGATTTTGACCGCGAAATCGACGTCTTGTGGCAGAAACAGCCCGCTTTCACGAGGGTTGCATTTTACGTGACAGAGCGATGGTGCGTCAAATGGCGGCGCCACTGGCACGATCGTGTTTACTGAAGAACATTAAGTGTGATCACGTGGTAATCACAATGTAAGTACAATTATGCTTTTAATTGTTAGGAATATTCCATGAGGATTCACATTCTCATCCTCGTTTTTTTGTTAATAACAATCAAAGAGGCAATGCCGGCATCTCGGCGAGACAATCCCCAAACACGGTCAAATTACTGGAAAATTGGTACACCGTAAACAAATAGTTCATAATCTTTCGATTTCTATGATTTTATTTTCAAAAAAGAGTAAAAGAGAAACATAATCTGCTTTTTCCATCGCTCACGAAGGAGTACACAACAGCTGCTAAGTTCCCTGTGTTGCCTGACTGCGTCGGCGGTGCTTACTAAAAGCCGTGTCGTTGTCATGACAGAGACCTCTTGTGATCCATCGTTTTGTGTCATGTTTCAACACTCCTTGCACGTAATTTACACATGATATTATAGCTTTTTTCATTTGCCGACGACAAATAATAATTAATCGGCACCGGGATGTCATTTACAACTCACATGCTCCTTTGCCCGTTGAGAAATCCCCTCCCTAAAGCGCGCAAATGGTTACTGTGCCCAGTTTGTATTACTAGAGTAAAGAAATATAAACAAACTAACATAAACTTTGCAGACTCGTCCAACAAGTTGATTTTATTTCGTTTTAAAAGCGTCGAAACATACCAATCTTTTGATTTTTTCTTTCAACAAAAATACTATTCTGGATTTTCTTATTATTTGAATTAATTACATGATGTTTAACTGGGTATAATAGTGTACTGTTAATTACATTAATTATTCTTCTTGTGGTACATGTAAATTAGCCACTGCCGGGTTCGAGGCCAGACAGGTCGTGGGTTAACCGATCGTGCCGAGATTTCGTTAACAGACGGTGCGAGTCAAATGTCTGTCGATTCTTGACTCTACTGCCGCCCTTTTCTTGGATTTTACATTTCTTTGGAGGATATACAGGTCTAGTTTTTGCTTGGATGTGGTTGTTTGTGCTGGTTTGGGGGTAGGAAGTTGCCACGCTCGAGGAGAAAACGCTGAGTCGGTTAGACCAAGAGCGGCTGTTTGCTTACGCGTCGCTTGGCAGAGACGCAGGGCCCGGCATTGCCGACAACGCAACGTGATAAGTGTCTAGATGGTCTATCGTGTGCTTTCACATGCTACTTGTTCCTGTATATTTTTCTACAGCGAACAATGACCCTTTTTCCAAGCCCGCCCTCAATTATTACTTGGGGATGATGATTTTTTGTGTGTGTATTCGAGAAACTAAAACTCCAGGCTTTTTGACTTTTTTTGATTTCTGATTTTGAGCAAATAATTTACTCTTTATAACACTAATACAATAGAATTGCATCCAGGATATTTGTAGGGCGGCTTACTGAAGAGTGTAATTCTAAGAAAGTCTGGAGCATCTCGCGAAAAAGGAATAATTTGACATTTCACAATTTAGCGGGCAAGTCGGCTGCTAATTGAAAAAAACCCAATGCTAATTAATTTGGATATTTTTACAAGGCCGAACCCGCACATCTGCTGTTTTGTTTTTAAATTACAGAAGTCTATTCTGAATTAATGTTGTAATGAAAAACTGAACACATACACTCACACCCACACACACAAAATAAAATAAAATTTAATACCTCGAAGATACCCTTCTCCCCCTGGTATCAAAATTATACGGTAGAGGTCTCTTGCCTATTTGATGGATGGACCAGCAATTTTGGCGGGCTGATTTTGCTTGTCTATGCTGGATGGATTTTTTTTTCAAGGAGCGGGTTGGCAGCGCCATGTAATTGCCAGTTAAACCCACGACTCTGCACTTTGTGAGTTTCTGTATTTGAATAGAAACAATGTATCGACCCGTAACTGAGGAAATACCTCCGGACGAGATTGCACTGGACACCCCTGTTGTTGTTGCACCGGCTGGGGAAGGCGGAGAGAGACCGTGTCCCGGCGGTGAGGACGGGGAAGAAGACCAGCCCGAAGCGGATCATTCGGCGGTGGCTGACCCGGGTGTTGAGTTCAGCTCGTCTCGGTCCAGCTCCGGACTCACGGCCCAGCCGAGGAACAGAATTCAGTTGAAATGGGAGCCTCATTATCTCACTACCTTGCCGGGAATTATGAAAATGCTACAGCTGGTGAGTAAAAGTATAGTTGGTTACTAATAAAATTAAAATCGAAAACAAATCGCCCAAAACATGAAATTTGAACTTTTGATGAATTTGTTTCCCAATAATTATTAATTATAAATTTCCCAGCTTGAAATTCATGCATGTAACAGTGGCCTAAACGTCATTTAGATCATGGTTAGTCTCAAATTTTTTATTTTGTCCTATTTTCTAAAGTTTTGAAGCAGATTCACTTTTAGAATTTTTTTGTTTGTTTATTATTTTTACAAATATATATTACAATTTTTTTATATCTCGAGTCTTGGGCATTGTCACCCTTACCATAATTATAATAAAATCTGAGTATTTTAGTTTCCTTTGTTTATTAAAAAACAAACAAACCCCCAAAACCCTTGCAATATCATGGTAAATGGCCAAGTCCCAGTTAATGCAATTAGAATGAGCTAAAATTCAGCAAGCAGGGTACAAAGTAATCCTCATTTAACAATTAATTGCAAATTGAATTCCACCAGGTTTTGTTTGCTCAGTAATGCACATTCAACAATGTTCTTGTTTCATTGCTAATGCTTGCTAGTCTTTCGCACAAGCAGCAATGAAAACGTTTTTAAGCAGAATTATTTCTCAGTGATATTGGTTGTAATTGTTACTTCACTATTAACATAGCCCTCATTGCAAAGAGAAAAAAAAGAAACAAAACTGATAGGAGCTTGATGCATTCAGTGTTGTTTTGCAATAGTATCAACCTGGCGTGGGAGCGACCCCTCCCCTCCATAGACCTGCAAGGTGTGAAATAAATGTAAAAAAAAAATGTAAAAAACTCCCAAACTTTGGGATGTGGAAAATGTTGGTGTGCAGGTATTGCAGATATTGAACTCCATGACACAAATTTATAGAGGGACAATTTTATTTGTTAACACACTAAATGTACAATGTAGGTGTTCCCTCCCTCCCCCGGTCAACTACATAGGCCTATATCCCATGTGGTTCTGAACAATTAACTGCAAAGCGAAAAATACTAAATTGAATTTTTGTGTTGAGTTTTGTCCCATTTTTATGTAGTATAGGGCCTTGATTATCTTAACCATATTCCATTATCAATTTTGTATTTGTTTTGTGTGAATCACATCGGATTTGGTGCTGCTACTTGTATATTATTTGAAAAATATTAATTGATTCCTATTTCTGTTTTCTTTTGGGGTAATTGAAAACCTTCTTAATGCCCTGATTCTCTGATTCAATACATTCTCTGCACAGTTGGATAGAATTTGTGCACTACTTTCTCAAGGAAAAGAGCAGCCTGTAATTGACAGCTTTGTGTAAAATATTTGACAGTTAATTTAAAAGCATTCTCATTGGAGCCAAGAAAGGGGGGGGGGTGTATCAAGGCCATGTGAAACAAAATTATTTTGATAACAAGTACATGTAGCTGTTGTTTTTTGTTGGAAAAAAAAAGTCTTTGTCTTTTTCACGCAGAAATAAAAATTTTCACTCAACTGTAATTTTTGTTTGGGTGAAACAAAACGTATCCTAGTTTAGCATACATGTCAAGGTTTTATTGTCTGATTTCTAATAAGTTTTTCTTTTTAAACGCAGCTTATCGTGGAACTTATTTTGAGTTTTCTAATCCTCTAGATATGGTAATAGCCACCACCCCCTCAAAACATTTTCTTGTGGTATGCTTACAGTATAAATACACAAGATTGGGCAAACATAACAACCCTGGTAGACCTTTTGTGATCCTGAATCAAGTGGAACTGGTGATGGTTTTACAAGCATACTTCCTCCTGTATACTGTTTACAGTAATGTACGGCATCTTAATATGGAAACCTCCTCTAGGGTACGCGTTCAAGCTGAAATGATTTTCCAGGTTGTCCCGTGGGTGATTTCTTAAAATGGGTGCCTGACCGATTTCGAAGACTAAAGACACCCCCCCTCCTCAGTTCCTCTTTTCTTGTCTGTGATCTCAGGTGTAATGTGGTCTTGACAGAGACGTTTGTGTAGTTTTATTGAGCAGTCCAATGATTGATCACTGTGTTGATTCAACTACTACAGTGTGTGTATGCTAGGGCTTATACACAGCGCTGTAGACTATAAGCACCATAGAGCAAGCCCTGAATCCTGTGGTTTTTGCGGTCTGAAGCGTGGCCCCTCAGATGATAAATTTTGGGGTACAATGAAGGAACAAGTTCAGGATCTCGGCCAAGGGTTGTGAAGCTGTTCCTTTGTTGTAGAGGGAGAAGGATGCGCTGCTTTTTAAAAATGTAATTGGTGATGCTTTTCCCTTCATTTTGACACTCGGTGTTTAATTTGACAATGAAATTCCTTTAGATTACAACACGTAATGTCTTGTTGGCAGTTTCTAGTGTCTACAGCACATTTAAGTACTCTACGAAGACTAGCAAATAAAATGACATTTCACACCATTTGAGCGTGAGCTTGGAGACTTGATAGTTTTGCCCCACTTTCATGAGGACTCTATTGGAAAATGAGTGCATCACAAAACTCAACTTGACCTTGGAGCCCCTCTTTAAGAAATAGGTGAGAATTAGTGGGTCGGAATGGTTGTACCCTTCCTAAAAACAGAATTAAAATGCTGTACGTTCTATTGTTGGGGTTACTCTGTATAATAAGCCCTTTTCACATTGCAGAGCCAACTCCCAGGAAAATATACCCCAGGATATTCCAGGAAATTTTCCTTGGAAATTTGTCTTGTGTAAAAGAGGCTATGTTGTGCGCTATAATTCGGCTACACTGTAGCTTTGTCATTTTCACACCAGGTTTTAAATGTTGACACCCAACATTATCATGGATTGTAACAAGAGAAACTATTAGAAGCAATGAGCACACCTTTTTTCCATTCTACTGCAAATTTTTACACATAATTTCTAAATTCTGGCTAAAATGTAATATTACTATATAGAGCATTATCACACTCTTCTTGTATGTATGCATTGCTCACATTATGTGTAAGTGAAGATTTACATGTATGCACAGCAACAACTGGACTAACACGCTATACATATACATTGTACATGTACTGTTGGTTAACGTCTAGATGCTGTATTAGTTGCATGACAGGCTGTGCATGCTGAGCCGTCCCTTTGTTCTTGTCCAGCGTTGATGCCATGTCACGAATGAGACAGCGATTAATGTTGTTGATACGCTGCGATGGTTAACCCCATTGACCCTTACTCCCTGGCTTTCGTCCCTGCAGACGGTGGATGATGGTGATGATGATGATGATGATGAACTCCTCCATTGGGTGTCCTTGGAATGGTGAAGGGTTCTTTTTCGGCGGTGATGGAGGGGGAAGGGGGAAGGATTTGTTGGGGAAGGAATGAGGGACAAGTCAACATACATTGATACTAGTCAGTTGGGTTTCAGTACAAACTTGAGCAATATTTTTCTGGCCTCTGAACTAAGAAGTAACAGGTAATATGCCAAGATGCTTCTTGGTTCGGTAATCATTCCCCGGTACATTTAGTATACCGGTATGCTTAGAAAATCAGTATGATTAGTATGATAGTGAACTAACAGGGTCCGCCATTTTGCTGTGGGCCGTGTTCACGAAGTAAAAGGAGAACCACACAATTTCAAAATTTTGTGTGGAACATTTATATTCTACTGTACATTTAAACATCTTTCCAACCATATTCATGCCATAACAAACTCTTTTTATAACCCAAAGAGCTCAATCCGAAGGCACCATGTCCCTTTAAAAGAATAAGCACTTCAGCTTGATACACTATATGGGTATAACCATTGAGCAATATAAACCAGGGCTTGAATTTGACACTGGACCGCAGGCCCGAGGCCAGTGATTTTAGCACCGGGCCAGTAAACTTAGGACCGTACAAGTCCGGCAGTCTTGTCTTTTTTAATAATACTACCTCTGTATTTTTTTATTTAAACTGATAAATACAAACTTCTTTCAATTCTGTTGAGTATTGAAGTATTACCCATAGGAAAAATTAGATAAATTTAATGCTTGTTAAAAAAAACCCAGCTCAAATGTGAAACTGTGTAGATAGTGTTCTTCTCGATTTGATTCCGGTCTTGTAACAAATTTTCTGGTCCAATAAGAGTTTTGAGCTACAAGCCCTGCAGTCTTGTGGGTTTTTTACCCAAATTCGAGCCCTGTAAACAATCTACACAGAACTTGTTCAACCTTGCAAGCTATGCTGAGCCAACAAATGTTAAACACCTAATGTTAACTATCCAGCATTATATTTCATTACTGATCCAAGGCTGGGGCCAATTGAGAACCTTTATTAAAAAAAACATCGACAAGTGTTTTGACTCTTTTGGGGGTCACAAAAAATGTGCAAACAAAAGGTTGGCGTTCTTAAGGAAAAACAAGCAACAGTGATTTGGGGGCGGCTACAGTATTTCAGGCTGAAAAAATGGAAAATTTAACTTTGAGCTTGCAGATTGGGCAAGGTATACTTTTGGTAATTGTGATAGACTAGTATCCTCACTTGATGTATCTCAACATATGCATGAAACAGAGTTGTAAGGACTCGAGAGTCGAGTCACAATTTTGGTGTCTCGGACTTGACTTGAGTCACATTGGCAAAAGACTTTGATTCGAACTCGAACTCAACTATCATGACTCGGATTTGACCCCAAGGACTGGTGACTTGTGAGTCACGTATTTTCACCAACAATACCTTTTTTTTGGTAATACTAAAAGACAATTCCATCCAATCGTTATGCACATGGAGGAATATTGATGTTTAGCACACGAAATAAATATGCTATCAGACACCCTGTTTGAAATGGACATCTTGTTTTATCTGTCGTTTACATTTAAATGTATTGTAAGTATACAATTTGGACACTGAGTTTATAAATTTTCAGCAAATTTGGACACCCTTTTACCAAATCGTGGCTAAAACCTTGATTCAACGACATAAATTCCAAAGTTCCATTTTATTGGTAAAGGAAATGGACAAACACGTGGCACAGCCACTCAGTAGGATTACACTCGTACATGAACACTGAAGCCGTAAGGGAATAATAAAACCTCATAAGCCACAATATGCAATGATATGAAGGCAAATCCCATATCCCTTATTTGTCAAGTTCCCTTTGCCCAATAGCAGCAATGAGTACTGGTTTTTGATCAGGGGCCAGACTATTATATTCCTTGGGTTTGATACAACTTGGCTGTGTCTGAACAAGGGCTTTGGCAACGGCCACAGCTTGAACCCTGAAAAGTCCTTTCCTTTGACGTTGTCACAGGAGTAGCTAAAGGCACTTGAGTTGGACGCCTCCTTTCATCGACTTGAATGTGTGAGAAATAAGATGGCTGCTTCTGTCAATGTTAGAATGACATATTTCTTGATAACGGGTAAAGAATCGTGTTACAAATGAGAACAACATCTTCTCCACACTCCTTTGTGGGAGGACTGCAAAAGATAGCACTCCTTAAACAATGTTTTATTTTATTTGCAGAAGGAAATAATCTACTACCGATGTGGCATTTATTTAAAAAAAATTATTACTTGATCATGTAACAAGAACAACAATCTCCTAATCCAATCCTGCAATCTGGTATGTGCACATGAAGCATCTTATGTACATTACAGTGCTGAATTTAAACATCAACAGTAAGATTTTATAAAAATTGTACTTTAATTTAATTTAATTTATTTTTTGCAAAGAGCCCTCTTCAAAAATTTAAGGAAAGCAGTTAATGGATCTCGTATTTTCTAAAATGAAAGTCATGCAAGGATGTGGGATAAGAGGAACTGAAATTTTGAATTTTAAATGCAATCTAAATTTCTGAGTGTCTTTTCAAGTGTTGCAGTTCGCATTCACAGTTCTCGTCTTTTCACAGGAGAAAAGCATTTTACACTGGCCTTTTCACAGAATAAAAACATTTAACACTGGTCTTTTCACAGGAGAAGAGTATTTACCACTGGTCTTTTCACAGGAGAAAAGCATTTTACACTGGTCTTTTCACAGGAGAAGAGTATTTACCACTGATATTTTCACAGGAGAAAAGCATTTTACCACTGGTCTTTTCACAGGAGAAAAGCATTTACCACTGGTCTTTTCACAGGAAGACAGATATCAGGACTAAGAAGAGGAGAGAAAGGGAACAGAAGCATCCTTAAAAAATATTGATGGTGGTACAAGGCTGCTATTGTTGTGAGAAAATCCCTCTGTGCAGCATAAACAGAATTTGTGAGTACAACAAAAAACTGCAGTCAAGCAATGGGAAAAGTATCAGTGGTAAAAGGACGCGGTGGTGAAACAATAAATTGCATAAAGCTCTACACAATCATGTCTTTGCAGCATTGGAGCGTTTGGGCTATAAATCCACAGGGAGACATTAATCTAATCACATAGGTCAAGGTAGGGCAGACCCAGATTCATCTGAATTGCAAAATGTTGCATCTAACCCGACATTGATACAAGAAGAATTGACTGGCTCACGCAGGGGGCTCAGTCGGTCCCCTATGCACTGACTGTCACAGGTTATTAGCCTCAGGGTAAAAAATGGGTCAGAAATAGGCATTTGTGTCTTACAGACATGGGGGTGTTCCAACCTGCTTGCTATAATAGGACATATGGTTCTGCTTAATACAATTTTCTTAATGTTTTTTTTAAATATTATTGACTGATAGAACTACAAGTTTGTGGTACAGGGAGTATGTGGGGCAACAAAACCCCTGACAACAAAACAACAACAACAACAACAACAACAATTAAGTTCTCTGCAAATGGCTGTCATAGTGCCACTACAGTAGTTCAAGTGGTCTGCAAAAACATTAAAGGCATCAAGCAAAGCTTTGTTTTGAAATAACTGCTGATCTTCGACAACCAAGTTACGCTCAAAATAAATTTGACTCCTTGTATTTTGTATCAAGGTCGTGTCCCACATAATAATATTATTTGAGTTTTACCGTACACTAATTTGTGATAAGCACTGTATACTCTGTGCTTCGCAGACACTGAAGAAAAATATCCTCAGACATACTACTTGGGTGGGATTCGCACCCACGATCAACATATTCAAGAGCAGGTAATCTTAAACACTAGACCACTGAGTGTATTTGCTGACAATCGGCCAGTTTGAATCCCGTAACTAGGTGCAGGTTCTACAAACGATTTCGTAGATGTAATAATTGCATCAGGGATAAAGGATAATATGAATAGCCTCAAACCCAGCCTTGCTACTGTGGGCAGCGCGCTGTATTTGATATCTCTCGTCACTAACCCCTGGTAGGGATGTACTGAAAAACAATGGCTCCCAAAAGTGACTACTTTGCATGCACACTTGTTATAATATTCTTGTACGGCACTTGTAGGGCGCTTATTACGCTCTTGTGAAAATGCAAGTATTTTGACACGATTCCATTTTAAATAAATCATGTTTTTACACGGTCACCCTAAACTGCATAGAGTTAGACATATCACAAGATCAAAGACGAATGAGAGGGGACCAGCTGGCACTCTTTAACTTGATACCTCTTTTGCGATTACCATACTTGAGCGGGCGCGTAGAGTGGATCGGCCACAGGCCTTATTAACATTTGACAGATACTGGCACATTTTAATGAACCAATGCCAGGGGTTATGAGTGAGCAAGGCATTCTGGGAGAAAATGGCACGGCGAGATCTATCACCCCTGGGGACAAGGATGGGTTAAACCAAAGTGTTACTCTTTATTTCTGATGCAAATTATTACACCGAATAATAATGCTTCACCTATACTTGTTGTTGTCCCATTGCTTATTGTATAGTTATTATTAACTATTGAAATTGCGTATACATTTTTTTAAGACCAAACTTACTATAAATGTCACTGTGTAACCAAATAGATTGTTAAACATTGCATTTGAATTTTGTGAGATGCATGGACAATAAGGAAATAAATGTCAGCAATCAATCAGAAATCAAGTGTTTTAACCCCGGGTGTCTCTTTTTACACTCATCTTTGTAACTTGGACATCCTTCCCCTTAACTTTACTCACAATCTAATTTGGTGTTGTAATTAAGCAATTTGCAGACCCTGTGTTTATAAGTCGAGCTAAACATCTTTCCCTCTTGCCCTATTCTGTACAAGCGTGACTTTAATCATGCCTACAGTTGCCAGCTTAGTGTTCAAGGGGGTTGTCCAGTTGCCCCTGGCAACCCAAGGTTCAACCTGACCATCAAGGGTTGTTTTGTTTGAAACACTGACTACCATTGACCTGTTAGCTGCCAAGTACATGTAGCTGGAAAGAAAATTATGAGACCCTCTTTGGGTCCTAATATCAAAACTGGGTTGTTTATGTTTCAGGACTATTAATTGGGATGAGAAATTTCAGACATTTGTTTATTTCAGACTTTTTTTTTTTATGTCAGCTTGGTGAAAAAAAAGTAGTTGTTTTTTTCCAGTCTGAAATAAAAAAAACTTGTGCCTGTTGATCTACTTCTTAAGCACTTAGAAAAAGTGGTTTCTAATGTTTCCAACACTTTCACTTGTCAAGGCTTGAAATTGACACTGGACTGCATGCCAGAGGCAGTGTTTTTAAGCATAGGGCCAGTTAACTCATGTCTGGACAAGTCAGGCGGTCTTGCATTTTTTAAAAAATGTTAACGTTCAGTCTTATAAAACAATACTTACCAGTACTATAAATGATATAAATCTTCTCTCAGTGCTTGTTCAAATTAAAACAGTTCAAATGTTAAACTATGTACTAGGTGTATTTTTTGCCCTCTCATTTCAGTTTTGGTCTTGTCAAAGCTATTATGGTCCTGTAAACATTTTGAGCTACAAGTCTTAGTGTGGATTTCCTCCCCAAAAATTTGAGCCCTGCCATCTTGTCGTGAGTCTGTTGAAGCTTGGAGGACGCACACCCTTCCCATCTGAGTGATAAAGCTAGTACTTGGCCAGGCTACCTGGCACCTGTAACAACCTTGGGCTCAGTCTCCATTTCTTGCTCAGGTCGTCATAGTGTGTTGAGGGTGATACCAGGGCACACATTTCAGCCCAGATAATTCCAAGGCCCCTATTTCACTTTGTGATGCCGAATAACCTGAGAAAGGCTCCAGACACGAAGCCTTTCTCAAGCAACTGATAGCGTACAATATTATGCAACAAGGGTGTTTTTTTTCTTCTTTCATTATTTTTGTCTAAACTTCCATGACCTTCGTTTTCATCTGCTTACTGTATTAAGCAATGAATCGGCACTTACAGAAGCCGATAATTCTGGGCTTTCTTTAAGGGGATTCCACAGGTTGGCTGAAAATGTTTGCTTGTGTGCGTGTGTACTTCACGTTGGCATTATTTGCTTATGAAGCTAGCACAGAAATTCAGCACTTGCACTGTAAGCAAAGAATGGTGATTGCAAGCGCAGACTTGGGCAGTAAGCAGAGCCATGAAATTTGCCCCAGATCTGGGTGATTTGGTTATCAAATTAGTAAATCCTTTGTGTGATTATTTAGTATTGGAAAAAGAAAAAAAAAATAGTCTGGACTTATAAAGCTGATAAGCAGAGTAGGATTAAATTTGGTGCAGGTGACTTCACTGTGTGAATTGACCTTCATATTTCAGCCGCAGGTCTTTGTCATGTACCCCGTGTGTTATAGCAATTATGAATATCGATTTTCTTTTTTATCGGCTGGGGGGGGGGGGGACAGACTATTTTCCCATTGCCTACCTCAATTCGGGTACATCGATTGGAACGTGCAAGCAAACAAGCAAAATAGCCTCTCTCTCATTTTTTATTTTTTATTTTTTTTTACGTGCTAAAGGTCTTCATACCAGGATTGAAAATAAATTACACTTTGCAAAAAGGCCAGTTGTAAATTGACTGTGTGTGTATCCAGAAAAGAAACAAGAAGTGCAACCCCAAGGTATCAATCTTGCCCCTGGTGTTGATGTGATGTTGAGTGATACATGTGCCATTTTGCTTTAAAGGAAGGAGCGTGGGGTCTCCTCTAGGGTCTGTCGTTATCTGATCCAAAGTGGCGGGGGGGGGGGGGGGGGGGGTTGGGGGGGGGGTTGGGGGACACCTCAATGCTGGTCAGCTCATCAGAACCCTCACCATGGTCCTCTTAATAAGCTCCATCAGTTTATAATATTTACCATGTGGTGTGTTTAAATTTAATGTATTTCATTTGTTATGGTACTTTTATCAAGGGGTGGGGGATAGGGGGACCTGGTAGTTGAATTAGAAATTAAGGTTACATGAGGGCTGGGGAAGAAAAAAAAAAGAAAAGCTGCATTGTGTGGACAAACAACGAGTCAATAAATCCTAGATTACGTTTCCATTTTGGAAAAATGTGTTCCTTATTTATTTAATTTGTTTCAATTTTGCGCCCGTTTTTGCACTTGTGTTTTGAATTTTTTTTTACATTTTTTTTTATGAGCCAGGTTTTTCTGATCAGATCACACTTTTTGCAACTGTTTGCTTCCAATTAAAGGAAGGAGTGCAAAATGCAAAGTGAAAGCTCTGTGCCTTTCCTTTTTGTAAAAGGAAAATACATGTATCACTGTAGAACTGTTTTTAAACAACTTTGTAGAACTGTTAACAACTTTGTACATGTAAATAAGACTTAAAAAATGTACCAAGATAATAATTGTGCTGAACTTTTTTACCTTAAAACTTCCAAAGGAAGCTAAAAAACTCAAAAAACTTTCCTGTAGAGAAAGTTTGTGTAAAAACTATTTAGAAACATAACTTTTCATTTATGGAAATGTTAAATTACTTAAACGGGAATACACTAGCATTTATCAATGGATCTGCTGAATGGATTTACATACAAGTATGTCTCATTCTTTATCTGAAGTCAGTAGCCGTTAGTGATGGCATGTAGGCCTATATGTACACATCGGAAAGGCCCGTTCTTAAAATAGGTTTGTTTTCTACATGTTCAATGGATACAGTGTGCTTCAACTGTTTACGTGAGTGAAGTTAACATGCCCACCACCTCAAGAATAGATTAGTGTGGACATTCTTTGTTTAGATGCGGGATTGACTTATTTTGACCGAGGAAGAAGGCATCAGAATGCCTTGCCTTTCCTGTATACATTGTGAGCACCTCTCCCCAAACAGGGGGCCCAATTTGATAGAGCTGCTTGAAAAGCACAAAAAGTATCTAAGAACAAAACAATTGTGCACACTTGAAAAAGGTTACCAGCCAAAGTACCATCTATATGAACCGTCTGTGACAGGTATCCTGCTTACTTTTGTTTCGCAGAAACCTTTGTTGAGCAACATTTTCTCCGAAATAGGGCCGCTGTCTTTATTAATGCATCAAGACCAACTCACAAAGAAGCCCACCTTGCCTTTAACAAGCACAGAGGGTTCATGGGGGCACCCTGATGTACAATTTGTCAAGTAAGTTCAGAGCTGTGTGACAAGCTGGTCACATCAGCTATCAGTCAAAGAGGGTATGACCCACGGTGTAATGCTGAAGCGTGGCACATGACACACTGCTTGGATTTATGGCCTTTTGGATCCCTCTAGGGGTGTTACTGAAATGAAGATCCAGATGATGGGTCAAATACCAAGGCATTTAATCTTGGGGACACTCCCTCTAATTATCCTTTGGCTTCACCTCGGTGAAACAACGCACCCCCCCCCCCCCCCCCCACCCTCAGCACTCACCCACTCAACCTAATAGTCCAAGTTGAGTCCACCTAACAAAAACATTCTCCAGCCTTACTTTTTGACTACAGATTGAATCTTTGTAGTCTTCGTCCAGTGTTGTGTGTTTTCAAAGGGTCTGTACACAGTTGGTAATGACTCTGAAAATCGATGGCAATAAGAACTTACTTTGTAAGAGGTACAGCAGCTTTGGACAGTATAATGCAGTTTGAGAACCATTTCACTTTGAAGTACTTTTGTCACTTTTTATCAGCAGAAATTTGAATCTGAGAAACGTTACTGTCAGTGACGTTTCTCAGATTGTGTATTCCTATGAGGGATTATTCTACTTGCGAGGTCATAATAGTCGCTCCGGATTTTCTGCGGTATCTCAAAAACGCGACCACAATTTTCACATGTAAGTTTTATTGTATATATCTACATTTATGTAGGATTAAAGCAATCGAACGGTTGCCAAAACCAAAGGTATACTGAACTGATCTACATTGTGTTTTCTTGCTGAACTGAACTATTACAATCAAACACTAGAGGGAGCCGTTCCTAAAACCTGACTCGCCGACGATCCGCTGTCACCAGATTTACTGCACAGATCAATTGCCCTCTTCTGGTGGAGTTGTCGCACTGTGCTACACATCGACAACAACCACATTTATAAGAATGTCTTGCACCAAGAGTACATATTGAAATAGGGGTAGACTACTCCTTGCCAATGACTTTGGAAATATTCATTTTTGCTTTGGTTTTAAAATTAGTTTGAACTGCCCCTGTCCTTGGGTTGACCACTCGAGTCGTGTATGAAGATAAGTGTACAGAGTGTGATCAAAAAGTGTATTGCCTGTACTGAAGTTCAAGGCCTTTTAAACTGAAGCGGATACCTTCCCATTCATGTTTACGACCACTGTATTCAAAATATCCGAACAAGATATGTAATAATGTACTGCCAAAACTCTTAAGTTACAGTCCCATCAGTGTTCAGCTGGGGCCACTTCACAGAGCTGCTTTAAACGTAAAGAGCAGCTAAGCAAGATAAATAAATAATAATAACAAGAAAAAACCCCAGCTAAAACACCATGCCACCATCAGTGACTGGTACCCTGCTCATATTTGCTGAAAGCAGAAACTTGCTAAGCAATATTTGGAACACAAGCAGCCAGATGAAATTGTACATTCTATACAACAGTACATCGTGTGAAAGCTTTTTTGAAAATACAATGGTTGTACTGTACCGTCCGTACGCCTAAATTAGCAGTTGTGTTTGCCAACTTTTGCACATACAACATGTACGAACATGCTGTTTGAATGCCATCAAACCACAACAAATACATTCCTGGGACCACTGGAGGTCAAAGACTGGTTAAGCCAAGATTTCCTGCACCCCTTAACTTCTTGGCAGATCTGGATTACAGGAGCATTCTACATTTACATGTATACATTATTTAACGAAATCACGATTGTGTGTGTGTTGTTTTGTCTGAGTTAATGGAGGTGCTGGTATTACAGACTTATGAATGTGGGCTATGTGGCTCAATTTCCTAGTTACATTGTCTGACATGGAAAGCAGACCTGGAATTTCATCTTTGAGAGGGCAAGGCCATTTTCATTTAGCGAAGGGTCACTTCCATTGGAAAATCTTACCATTTTCATTTATTATTAATGTTATTATTTTTATTTTTATTTCTCTCCACAAGGTCAATCAAAATTCACACACAAAAGAGATCCAAAAGAAGGCTAGACTGAGGAGGAAAATGTAAATTATCCTATAACCTAAAGGTTCAGTCTGCCGATAAAAATATTTCTAAAAGGTACAGACACTCAATATACACAGGGAAAAAGGATAACAATTACAAAGATGTAAACAATTAAAAACTTTGAATTGCATAGGTTGAACCGAGGAGAAAGCTGCTGACTGCTACTTTGAATAAAGAGATAGATATCAAACGACGGATATGGATGGGCAATGAGTTCCACAACAAGGCAGGCACACTATGAAAAAAAGAATACTATTTCGTCTAGAAATTTAGCAAAAGGGCACTTCCATTGGAAAGTCTTAACCTCTGGGAAATGTCTCAAGGGACACCAAGACCAAGACTAGGGCAACAGAGGCCATTGCCTCCTTGGTTATTCCAGGCCAGGGAATTAATGTTTGATTTCATAATCTGTGATCGAATTTTTCATGGGGTCTGTTTGTTGCACTTTCCTCTCATGCAAGTATTTCAATTCAGAAATACGGAAAGAGCAATAAATATTTATAAGATAATAATCAAAATGGCAAAGACCTTCTCTATACTGGACAGTACAAACACTGTGTCTGCCATTATAACATGTGAACCTTTTTTTCCCCCTTGTTTGATCAGGTCTTTTTCTTTAAACTCAAGCTTGCCTCAGAAGGAGGTTTCATTGTTGACCCGTTGGATTTCCTTAGGTGACCTTACAGGGAAAGTAAAGTTCCAATTAGGGTAAACAAAATATATCCCGAATTGGGGTAGTATTGATAAGAATAACCCTGCTATTTCTGTTCCACCTGTCAATGTCACTGCAATCTGTAAACTACAGGAGAATCTTTGATCCAGATTAGTCCAAATAGGCCTAGTGCAATTAGCGTCAAAGTCCAGACTATAGATGGATTGCACATGATGTCAGTGGCCGCCATCTTTAATGACAAAACAATGGAAAAGTGCAGGCGTGTACGCGCTGCGTGCGACTCTCAGCCAGTGATAGCCTTTCACGCGTGCAGGTTTCATCAACGATGGCGGCCAATGCAGGGGTCTATTGTTTGCTTTGTCTAGTCGCGACTGCCTCTTTTCAACTACCGAGTTAACCACGCGGCCACGACTACTGAAAAAACATAGTCGCGACTAGTGTCAAAATTTCGATTAATTGAAGGGTGGCTAGTTGGGTAGTGTTGCCGCCCAGGGCTACTTGTCATTGTCTTCAATATATTGTTGCATCAAAAGAGTTGCTTTACTGCAGTGGCAATATCCATTGCGATGCATACTTCACATTTCATCCTGAATTTGACCATCTTGCACCTGCGGCGATCCACAATCTTTGGTTTTGAAAGTAGGTTTTGAAACTGTCATCAAAATCGTGACTAATTAAAGCGCGACTACATGTAGTTGGGTAATGAATATCACTAGTCATCCAGGCCTAGTCCAAATCAAATAGAAAATGGCCTCCAGCACTCAGTGGGACTACATTAGTATGCAGTCAACAGTTTCCCTTGTATATAGCAAAGCAAAATGCTACACAAAACTTACCAGTTACTACTCAAAAATCATCATTTGCTTCTCAATACTAGCATTCAGTGTGTACAAAAAAAGGTTCAGTCCAAATAATTTGCTCTACAAATTTTCTTGGCGAAATCCTTCTCTGGTGTTGTTGTACATGTGACAATTTTGAGACCGAGGGTTTTTAATAATATAACTAAAAGTTTGTGTTGACTTACATACACTGTAGGAGACCAACACCAATTTGTGTGGATCCAGAAAACAAACAAAATTGTTCCTATAGTTACAATAGGTCCTATAGTCTTTGTTATTTTCACTGTGGTATATATTTTTTGTCCTAGTTGAAAGGAGAATTAATTTTATTCACAAGCCATCAAGCGGTGTATTGCCTTCGCAGAAAGTGACAAACAAATTTCCTTTCAAGAAAAACACACTCAGTAAATTCAATAACCAGACAATCTTGTAAATTGCTTTTCCAGAAAGGAAACCCTATCTCATTTCGCAGATTACTTATTCAATGTGATCAACTTTTCAAAATGTACAACCTGCCATTCATTCATAACACACTGGAGATCAACAAGATTCCATCGTTAACATACACCCCTGCCCCCCCCCCCCACGCCCTCTGGCTAGTTCATGTAATGTCATTGTTACAAAATGTAGGTATGTTTGTGCTTTGGATTGCCAGAAATTATGGTGTGTTTTTTTTTTAACCAGAATAGAAATGCTTGGGTTGAAGTCACTTCCTGAAATATCATACTCATGTGTATTATTAGACTGTATGATGGAAAATTAATATCAAAGTGTAGTACAAAAAATATGCAGCTACTGTAGTGGAAAGATTGTATTACTTTTGTATTGTATTAAATACAAACTGCTACAAATGTAATACATTTACACAGCTTCTGTGCATGCCCTGTGTACTGCAACTCTGTCTCTCTCATTGCTTGCTTTTTCGTGGTGTGCAGGGTTCTGTACACGTGTAGAATACTATGATGTGTGTAATTGGATATCAATTATTAATTTGATTTTAATAATGTTTTCTAAATTGTAATAATGTAAATGTTATGTGCATGTGATGTTAACATTTTAATAATATAGTATTTTTTTTGTAACAGATTTGATTGCATTGAGGATAAGGAAATATCATAAAATAAATCAAATACTGAGCTCCCATTCAGTACAGATTGTTGAGTAAAAGCCATGCCCCAGGCCTTGAAATAACCCACGGCACCCACAGCAATTGCCCGTGGTGCCCTTTGCAAAGTTCCAATACGAATTGGCATTTTCCTCATAGAGTGCCCCTTACCAGAGGAAAATTGCTGTGCCCCCAAGAGCGAAGTTCAAGGCCTTTAATAGGCATATATCAGGATAATACATCAGGGATTTGTGAAGACTACATCCAGGATTTCCATCCTCTGGTTTTCAATGAAAACTCCACAAAAAAATCACCCGCTTAACATTTGGCAAATTGGGTGGTTTCATTTTTGCGAAAGCACAAAAGTTCAGTTTATGTTTTTTGGAACTTTGCAAAGGGCACCACAAACAAAAGCACAGGGTACCGGGGCAATTGCTGTGGGTGATAGGGTTATTTAGAGGTGTGATATTAGCTTCAGCAGGCAGATATGACATGCATTGATCGAGTAGCTGCAAGATGTACACATTCCTCCGTACCATAATGTATCACACACTGAGGTAAATGGTATTCTATAGTGTTGTCCAAAATCATGCATCCATGTATTGCCAACAGATGCTACGGGTTGGCGTGTCTTTTTACTTTGCTGATGATACAGTAAGCTATGGTTATGAACTAGATAAGCAGTATACTAATTGCTAACAGGCGTTTTGGGTATACTGAGTCAGAAATGCCCCCTTTAATACTGTACATGTATCTTCCCATGCTGAATCTGTCTTCCTTTTGTTTTGTTCTGTGTTTTAGTCGTCCATCCAAAGTGTTAGGCCTTATTCTATTCACAGTCCTATTTAAAATGAAATAGATATGTTGTGTCTACAAATGCTTACCCAGTATTTCCACCCCCATGGTATGCATTATGCAAGGGGGTCATCAACACAAAGTCTTGTGGGTTCCTAGATGACCCCCTTAATGATATTACCCTCCACTGAAAAATTCATGGGTATGCTGCTTCCCATCTCGAAATTCAGGCCAACACCTTGCAGAGCTACACTCCGATGTTTATTACTAATTGTGATTCAGTCTAACATTCCAGACCAGACGCTACCTTGTGTTGTTATGTTTTTCCCACTGTGAGAAATCACAGCGTTGTTGTGTCTACTTTAGAAGGAACCATATCGCACAACGAGAGTCAAAATGTAAAAAGGCCTACAAAGGCATTGATGCCCAAAAATGGTGGAAATGGTAAGATGGAAATGGTGCATTATGTTTTGTGCAAGGGGTCAGTAGAAATATTCCTGATAAAGTGGGTACATGTACTTCTCTCATGAGTTGAGAGTGTGTTCTGAGAAGACGCTATCGTTGAAATTTGACCGCATTTGGATTTCTCATCATCAGTTTTGCGATGTAACAGAGCTGTAAAAAAAAGAATAAATAAATCATTACCCATTCTTGGTCCATTCACTGTTACTTGGTAAAGAGCACTGGAGAGCTGTTGACATTATAAAACATTGTTTGAAATGACAATGACCCCGTTTGAAGTATGTGTAGTTTTAATGAAAGAGGTAATTTTTCAAACCAAACATTTAAATCTGAGAAAGGCCTCAGGCATAAAGCCTATTTTTAGGCGTCTGAAAGCACAGCATTCTTGGTCCATTCACTGTTACTTGGTAAAGAGCACTGGAGAGCTGTTGACATTATAAAACATTGATTGAAATGACAATGACCCCGTTTGAAGTATATATAGTTTTAAAGAAAGAGGTAATTTTTCAAACCAAACATTTAAATCTGAGAAAGGCTTCAGGCATAAAGCCTATTTTTAGGCGTCAGAAAGCACAGCATTCTAGGAACAAGGGTGTTTTTAGTATTTGACAGGTACCCTGCCTTAATATTGAAATACAATTAGCACCGGCACTGTCAACACACATGTGGTAAGACCTGTGTTCTCACAAAGTCACGATTCCTGTGACCTATTTAACTAGATCGCTCTGCTGGCAGGTCTTGTTTTTTAAATAAGTTCAGGAATCTCTAACTCATTAAAACGGTTGAAAGAAAGACAAACTTTGAATTAGCCTTTTGTCAAGGCCTTCGTGGCTTGGACAGCTTCGTAGAGCCGCAATCCCAAGCGACTGGAAGGGGAGACCATGCACGCGAGTGGCGAAGCCACGAGGGCCTTTTCCAACTTGTTTGCGGTTTCTAATGTTTTTTTTTATAATCTCGATTTTTGCAACCCAAACGGTAGCAAAAGTCAAAACCAATCAGAAGCCATGGGGGTCAGCGGGTCAGCATACAATGGCGAACGTCTTGTCGGGGGTATCATCAGATACTTGTTTGCATACAAGTTATGAATAATGCACCTTTCATACGTTATGAATAATTCATCAAAATCAAACCGCAAACTAGTTGGAAATGGCCCTCGTGGCTTCGCCACTTGGATCGCGCGCGTGGTCTCCCGTTCCAGTCGCTCCTCTGTTTACAAAGCTGTCCAAGCCACGAAGGCCTTGACAAAAGGCCAACTTCGAATGGTCTGTGATTGAGGAAGTTTATTTTGGTAGTAACTTTTTACAGACGAAATTTGTTCTCCCAAGATCAGAAGTTTTGAAACAAAAGGTCGATTGCAAACACGCTTTGGGGCCGATTTGTGTTTGTGGGAAGTAGTCATCACTTCATGAATATCAGGATCACAGTGTAAACTAGTTGATGTCTAGTTGTGGTATTATTTTAGTACCTGCAATCTTAGGATTGATCTTAAAGGTATTAAGGAGTGGTAAGGATAAAAACATCAGTGTTTAATCTTAGTCTGAAAGCTGACTGATTATAAAGTTCATACTAGAACCATTTTTTTCCTGTGAAATATTTCCCTGTAAAATGAAGTCATATTCGAGAAAATCAATCTGAACCCCCCCCCCCCAAAAAAAAGGGGTCAGCCGATATCAGTTGTTACAACCAAAATTAAGGAAAAAGTGTGTGAATATACTGAAAATTGTGCATGGTTTTTATTTTCTCCTGACTCGTTCAAGGGTGTTAAACCCAAATTTTCACAGACCTGTTTGTTATTTTGATGTTCATACATTTGGTTGACCACACCAAACATGAACACTTTTTTTTGGTCAGCTCCACCAATCCTGTATATTTTATACTTTTAAAAACAAGTGTGAATCTTAGGTGAATGCGTAAATAAATTCAACCTGCTCATAATACAAGCCAGGGTACGCCCAAGGGCACACCTGATGATTACCACATGTAGTCGGATGTCTAGAGAGGCCATTAGAGTTTAGACAAACTGAGAAGAGTCTCCTACCATCCACAGCTTGGGCCGTCAAGCCACCTGTCCACTGACCCTGCCATGTGTGTCTCATAGCCTTGGTAATTGGGCCTATAATAAACCACAGCTTCAGCAGCAAATTGAAAGGTCTGTCATCTTTAAAACCCCCACTTGCTGTTTCAGAAGGTGATGTCCCCTCCCCCCCCCCCCCCCGAACTTCGGTTTACACCTCTTTGCTGAATGTTAGTTGCATGCTTGAAAAAAGTTGTTGCCTTGTGGAAGTATTGTTTCTGGAGACATTGGAACCCTCTGTTTGACCCTTCAATATTGTCCGCATGGTTTTTGAATGAACGGTTCATAATGCCAGCCTGCAGTATGATATCATTTTCGTTGAATAAATCCACCCTACAGAAACATAGTTGTAGTAGCTCACACAACCACAGCGGTTGGAAGGGGGGGGTGGGAGGGGGACTGGAGCCCCTGTTTAGAACCCCCATATGAGATAAAACAATGCACAACAAATTAATTGGTTTATTACATTAAATAGTACCCCCAAACCACCCCCCAAAAAACCTAACCCCCCCAAAAAAACAAAACAAACCCCAAACCCCAAACAAAACAGCAACAACAACAACAACAAAACCACAAAATATGTCTTTGCCCCACTTGCGCCCCCCTGCCAAATGAATATGCCTGGTTAAACCACTGCACAACCAGTGCTATTCAAAGTTTTCAAAATGGTTGGTCAACTCACTGGTACGTGTTATAAAAAGTAGACAGGGATTGAATTGTATATTAAACAGCCCATTTGGCCAATTAAATTGTCCCACCCAAATCCTTCACTGGCATTAGTCAGAGTGCTGTATTTAGGTCACATGACTGCCCTTTTGTGAAGGAGGACCTCAGCTGAACCTTTGGAGTGGACCTCGTTCCAACATTTTTAGCCTAAGGTCTATCGGACAGATCATCGGGTATTTTGATTGCACAACTTAGAAAAAAGAGTGACAATATTTGTGTCCACAGATTTGCACACAACTTACATGGTATCAAGAGGGTCCTGGGGGAACACTTCCTGTGAAACATTTCTGCTTTAACAGTTGCCTTCAATTTTTGAGAATCGAGTAGAACAATTAATTTGAAACTCGCAACACCGGAACTTGACTTTTGAAAACCGCAGGTTGTCGCTTTTTTCTTGGAGTCCGATGATTGATTGAGCTCAAATTTGATTGATTGATTGAGCTCAAACTTTCACAGAATTGTTAATTCATGTAGGCCTATTATAACAAAGCAGAGTTGTTGCATATGTTGGCGCGCATAAAGTGCGATTATCGGTCTTTGACAATAACCAATACTTAAATTTGTGTGCTTTACAGATCTTTACAAAAATGTAAAAGATCTGTAAAGCAACATTGGTTATTGTCAAAGACCGGTAATGGCACATAAAGTGCGATTATCGGTCTTTGACAATAACCAATACTTAAATTTGTGTGCTTTACAGATCTTTGCAAAATGTTTTTCAGGGTAGCTCTGGTTTTTGGAAGGCCGTTGGAAACAAAAGCCGTGTTCGCATTGGATTATGTTTTACCGAGACCGTGGTTAACATTCCAATAGATGAAACTTTACCAGCGTCCGCACTTGGATTATTGACGTGGGTTAAACTAACCGACATGACCGGTAAAACTAACCGACTAACTTAGGACAGACACAAGAGGGCGCGACTGCCGTGACCTTTGACCGGGATGCATGACAGCGAGAGTGCAACCGAACTTCCGTCGTGTAAATTACATGTGCTTGGGACGTGTAAATACTTACATAATACGTGTACACTACGTGTGGCGCGGCGGGTCGGGGGACCGGATGTGGCTTTTTACCGGGACGGCTTTTACCTAGATCGCGTTTGCACTGGACTTTTCGGCTCGGTTAAACTGACCTGGTCAATTTAACCGGGCAGACGTGGGTCGGTTAAACTACCCCATTCAGGTCGGGTAAGTTACCTGGGAGGGAATCTTCCTGGGCTGTTCGCATTGGACTTAAAACGGTTAAGTTACCCATTTGCTCGGTTAGTTTACCCAAAATAAGTCCAATGCGAACAGGGCTAAAGACTTAAAGCAAGATGTAAATGCACTTTTCTGAGTCAATGACTGACTTTGAATGCTATGAACGACAAGGTGCCAACGTACCTCAATCAACTTTTCTCACCCTCTACTCCAAGTTGCAATCTTCGATCTACTATACAAACTCCTTCTAAACTGTCCCTAAAACAATTCCACATTCTATGGCGATCGTGCCTTTTGGGTATACCGCTTCCAAACTCTGGAATTCTTTACCTCTAAGTATCCCATGCAGCGGAGTCTCTGGACATTTTCAAAAACGTGCTCAAAAACACATTATGTTCTACATTGCTTATGACTGACTCTACATTTGTGTCTACAAGCTTTTTAAATAATAGTGTGCAAATAATTACATCCCAATATATAAACTTTGATAATCTACACGTAAGTATCGTGTATGTTTTTTCCCCTTAAATTTCATTTTTTCCAGCACCTAGGAATATTTGTGGTCATAGATAGTTGGGGCTTTACAAATGTATTATTATTATTATTAATGGCACTGTTCCATGTGGGTTATAATTCAAACACTTCCTCCATACTGCAATCCCTTTAAAACTCTGATTAGTTTCCATTTACCACAGGTGGAATTCCCCCTGTTGTCTATGACCCCCATATCTTGCTTTTCACCTGCTGGTGAACACCAAGCCAATTTTTAAATAGCACAGGCAGAGAGAGAGAGAGTGAGAGAGAGAGAGAGAGAGAAAGATCCCACCCTGGCCACCATGCATGAATATATGTACAACCATGTACAACCATGGTGCAACCAGCTGGCTTGTGGGCTGATGCCAGTCATTATGTAACAGGTGTGATGCTTGTAACTGTGGTTTGCATAGTGTCTGAGAGGAGTGAGTGAGTGACTGCATGGAATGTTGATTAATGAGTGTTTAGCTTGGGTTGTCCTGATCAGGTCAACCTGCTACTGTTAGGCTAGGCGCAGGTGCTTGGGGTTGTCAGACATCAGGCATGGGTTAGAGGGCTGGGACAGCTGGTGGTGGGGGGGGGGGGGGAGACCATAGGTCCATAGTACATGGTTGGTGACAAGACCACTGTGGTGAATGAGAACCAGTATGTTTACAATTTCAGATGACCTTGGAAAAATGCCAGAGTGATTTTAATGCACGTGGTGTTTATTTGGGTTAAATTACATTTTATATACATAAATCTGCAATGACCCCAGACTCCCCTAAAAATAAGTTGTTTTGTTTTTTGTAATAATAAAAAAAACCCTAAAAACTGAGGTGTTATGCATAAATAAAATTCCGCTGAGGGCTGTTTGTTTGTTTGTTTAGATGATCTTTCTAGTCAAGGTAACTCGGCTAAAGCCCACAAAGGAGGACATGCAATAATTTTATAAAGTATATTTGCCCTACAAACTCTTACAGCCTCGACTGCAATGTAAATGTTTTGAATGTGTACAAACATCAAGCCTGCGATGTGTCACACAATTTCCCTGATTTTGGGATGTTTTATTGATTTCCCTGTCCTTCTGATTTTGTTTTTGAGTGGTGAAGTTACTATTAAGATAAAGTAAAGACCTATAACCTAGCCATTGTTATGTTCAACCCTCTTAAATGTAATACCAACACCCCCGCCTGGGATTTCAGGTGGCGTCATCCTCTTTAATCGACGGCTTCCACAAGGACATAAGTGACGGCCCTCCAAATGTTCCTGTCCTCATTTGAATGTCCTCGTACTTGTAGGTTTGGCCCAATTTCATAGAGCTGTTTAGCGGCCGATGTTGTGCTTTAGCTGCGCGAGTTTCCATTTCATAGCGCTGCTAACCGTAAGCATTTGAAAAGGCATGCCAACCTTTCGGCGCTCACTGGAATGACAATGAAAGGACGTAACAATGCAAATCCACGGTGAATGTACAAGCTGGCTGTCTAATTTATCCTGCTACCCTGTGAAACACGCCTGCGCTTAAGCAAATTTTTCTGTTATGTAGCTAGCACGAAAATGTTGCTTACCATTAAGCAGCGCTATGAAATGGGCCCCAGGTTGGAATCTTCACATCGCTGGTTGATGTATGTTTTTTTTTACCCCCCTCTGCCTCTCTTTTTTCATGTGTTGATGGTCGCCACAGCACCAAATCTGACACCACTTGATTTATAATTTGCTTGATACATTTTGACAATTTTTTTATACTTTTTGACAGTTTCCCACCTAAAGCAACAACAACAAGTCTCTCTGGTGGAAAACAACTTTCATGAAGGGGATCTTTTCTTAAAAAAAAAAAAAAATGTCAAGTAAATTGTTGTTTTTGTTTAGTAGTAAGTTTTATTCCAACTTTTAAGGTTTATGTAAGCTGTAACCTGAAACGACAGGCCCGGCAGTTGCATACAAATTTCTATGCAACAAAGTTTAATGCATTTCATTCATAATTTATTGCTGGCATTTGTGGAAATATCAAATACTCATTAAAAAAAGAGATGATGGGTTTTAAATGGATTTATAGCTATGCTGAGATGTAAAAACCATCTGGTTGAAAGGGAGGGGGGGGGGAGTGGGATACACTTGCAGGCATGCTATGATGAGCATATGATCTTGCCTAATATTTCTACCTTGATCAAAGAGAGCTTAACACCTACCGAAGGCTACAGCGGTTGATATCAAAGAGAGACACCAAGCGTCACAAATTCCGCTTGAACAAAGAATGGAAACCAGGTTACACCACTTTGTACTTGTCGGCTCTTTATGGAATTGGGCATACAGCTTGGGTTTCCCTTCTGGCTTATTTATGCCCATCATACGCCCCCACCCCACCCCCCCCCCCCCACCCCCCATCTGCCTGATTGAAGTTAACTGATGGATCCCTTTAGCAGACCCTGTTTTTTTTTTTACTTACAGCAAATGTACATAGGCCTACAAAAGTGGCCGAAGTGGCACAAGTCCGATTGCACACACTTTGCCTTCATGACATGGTATTTGTTTGGTGTTACCTGTTACTGATACTGAATGTGTTTTCTCCATGCAAACTGTGTGAAATTGGGGCCAGACTACTTAGGGTGCTATTTAATCTGTTAAAAGCTGGTCCCAACTTCATTGCACTGCTTAGGGTGCGTGTAAAGTGCCTGATTTTTATGGGCTGTAAGCGCAGGATTCCGTGGTAAGCAATGCCATGAAGCTGGGCCAAGATAATCTCTTGACAATTTTCGTAGCAACCCCCCCCCCCCAAAAAAAAACCCATTTGGTGCTAGTTATTGTGCATGAGGATTTTAGGGGGACGGTACTTCTGTACAAGAGGAAAATAGTGTGTAAAAAGTATTGGGTGGGGATACCCTGAGTGGGGGTACCCTGAGTGGGGGATACCCTGGGCGGGGATACCCTGGGCGGGGGATACCCTGGGCGGGGGATACCCTGGGCGGGGGATACCCTGGGCGGGGGATACCCTGGGTGGGGGATACCCTGAGTGGGGGATACCCTGGGTGGGGGATACCCTGGGTGGGGGATACCCTGGGTGGGGGATACTCTGGGTGGGGGATACCCTGGGTGGGGGATACGCTGAGTGGGGGATACCCTGAGTGGGGGATACCCTGAGTGGGGGATACCCTGGGTGCGGGATAACCCTGGGTGGGGGATACGCTGAGTGGGGGATACCCTGAGTGGGGGATACCCTGAGTGGGGGATACCCTGGGTGCGGGATAACCCTGGGTGGGGGATACCCTGAGTGGGGGATACCCTGAGTGGGGGATACCCTGAGTGGGGGATACCCTGAGTGCGGGATAACCCTGGGTGGGGGATACCCTGAGTGGGGGATACCCTGAGTGGGGAATACCCTGAGTGGGGATACCCTGAGTGGGGGGATACCCTGGGTGGGGGATATCCTCTGTCCCATAGCGGGCAAGGTATAAAAGTAAAGTCAGGGTCCCAGTCACAAGCAATGTTCAAAACATGGTACAGTGTTTTTAGACTGGTAATGCCTGTCTTCTGTTGTATGATGATTCGGCCCTATTCTAAATTAATTTCAGACTTTTTGTCAGCTTTTGGGCTCAATCAACTTTGCCTCCTTTTTTCCCAAGGTACCAAGCATCCTGGCTAGCCTGTCTATTCTGTTTGCAAAAAAAGTGTGGTGCAACTTCATTGTGAGCCACGCTCACTTCACACAAGATGGCTCCACTGATAAAGTGATAACCAGAAGCCCATGAACTAATTCGCAAAGACTCGGTATTTTTATGCGAGTTAGCCGGGGAGTGAGGGGCATGCTGGTCTAGTTAACGACACATTTGGCCGCATGCACCTCATTCCATGGCTAATGCACGCGCACTGAGTGTTTGCGAAAGTACTTTTGCATTGAACATAGTATTTCTTTTGGATAACTACAATTCATAGGTCTTGGAACTTATGAAATAAAATTGTTAACATTATTTAAAAAAAAATGGCTTCACTATGGTGGCCCTGAAGGGACATCGCATATCGCAAACGTGTGCGCATACGTATGCGATGTCGCGAAATAAATCGCGAATATGTGCGCACACGTGTGCAATGTCGTGAAACAATTCGCGAATATGTGCGCACACGTATGCAATGTCGTGAAACAATTCGCGAATATGTGCGCACACGTGTGCAATGTCGTGAAACAATTCGCGAATATGTGCGCACACGTTTGCGAATTCATTTGCAATGTCGTGAATTTTATTGCATACCTTGTCGCATACCATTCAATAAAATTCCTAATGAACTGGGGAGTTGTAGCAGCTAGTCTGGGATCGAGACGTACAAATAGATATAAATAGGGTCTGACTAATTTACCTTCGAGCGCACTCTGTTCCTCACGCTTTTCTAATAAGTGAATAACTACTATACTAACCATTGTACCGGTGCTCATTTTAGTGAGAATAGTCCGACGATTGTTTGCATGGACCTTTTGTTTTGTGATTATGATGCTGTACCATCATCATGTGGCTGGCCGGCTAGGCATGGCCACACTAAAATGTACCTGCCTGGTACCCAAGCTCCTGCCTTGAAGTATCTTTGGTATACAAGGGCCACTTGCGTACTCCCTAGGTTTACTAACAAATTGCCCGCAAAATTACATCACCCCAAAGGTATGCGACAAGGTATGCAATAAAATTCACGACATTGCAAATGAATTCGCAAACGTGTGCGCACATATTCGCGAATTGTTTCACGACATTGCACACGTGTGCGCACATATTCGCGAATTGTTTCACGACATTGCACACGTGTGCGCACATATTCGCGAATTGTTTCACGACATTGCATACGTGTGCGCACATATTCGCGAATTGTTTCACGACATTGCATACGTGTGCGCACATATTCGCGAATTGTTTCACGACATTGCATACGTGTGCGCACATGTTCGCGAATTGTTTCACGACATTTGCATACGTGTGCGCACATATTCGCGATAAATTTCGCGACATCGCATACGTATGCGCACACGTTTGCGATATGCGATGTCCCTTCAGGGCCACCATACTTCACTTATTTGAACGTGATTAATTGTAAAATTGTGCTCATAGAAAAACCCACTTTGTTGTTCTGAACCTGCATAGTATTTTAAACATTGTGTGCTTTGATTTTCTTGTCAGATCCTGACACTAATTGCCCTGATATGTGCAACGTCCATCAGTTACCGAGGCCTGGACTATCTCTCCCTCCCAGCAAGCCTGGAAGTTCAGGGTGTTTACGTTTACTTCGGTGCTGTCGCTGCTGTCTTGTGTTGGGTTCCTCTTCGTTCGCGCCACCAACCTGGCCAGAGTGTTGCCGGTCGACTGGCTCATGGTGGTGAGTTGACATCTTTGCTTTCTTGGCAAGTTTCTTTTTTTTATATAAGGAAGTTTGTGAACAGATTCAGATTGATAAGCCATGGGTGGGTTGATGGCAGGGGGATAACAAGGGGGGGGGGAGGGGTCACAGGGGGGCACGTACCCCCCAATTGATATCTGTGCCCCCTCATGTTTGTTTTTCAATTGAAGTGTAAATGTAGACCTGCAACCTCCTTCCCAGTTGTGTAAGATCTCGCCGCGCCATTTTTTTTCCTTTCCCAGAATGCCTTGCTCGATCGTAAGCCCCTGGAAGTGTGACTTTTGAAATATCCAAATACATCGGATGTTTGAATTATAGTCCTATGGTTGATCCATTCTGTGTTAGAGACTACGCAGAGCGCGCTGTCAAAAGACGCATCAAGTCATCAAGCAACTGGTAAGCCGATCAGCGCTGTTTTTTTAGTGGACTTCCCTACCAGGGGTTAGTGAGGGGAGGTATCGATACGGTGCGCTGCCCATAGTAGCGAGGCTGGTAGACCTGATACTTCACAGAGGCAATGAATGCAATCGCCTCCACGTTGCCACAGTGCCCCTTGGTCATTTCTTCAATGCCCCTTGGTCATTTCTTCAATGCCCCTTGGTCATTTCTTCAATGCCCCTTGGTCATTTCTGCAATGCCCCTTGGTCATTTCTTCAACGCCCCTTGGTCATTTCTTCAACGCCCCTTGGTCATTTCTTCAATGCCCCTTGGTCATTTCTTCAATGCCCCTTGGTCATTTCATAAATGCCCCTTTGTCATTTCTTCAATGCCCCTTGGTCATTTCTTCAGTGCCCCTTGGTCATTTCTTCAAAGCCCCTTGGTCATTTCTTCAGTGCCCCTTGGTCGTTTCTTCAGTGCCCCTTGGTCATTTCTTCAGTGCCCCTTGGTCATTTCTTCAGTGCCCCTTGGTCATTTCTTCAGTGCCCCTTGGTCATTTCTTCAGTGCTCCTTGGTCATTTCTTCAATGCCCCTTGGTCATTTCTTCAATGCCCCTTTGTCATTTCTCTAATGCCCCTTGGTCATTTCTTCAATGCCCCTTTGTCATTTCTTCAATGCCCCTTTGTCATTTCTCTAATGCCCCATGGTCATTTCTTCAATGCCCCATGGTCATTTCTTCAATACCCCATGGTCATTTCTTCAATGCCCCTTTGTCATTTCTCTAATGCCCCTTGGTCATTTCTTCAATGCCCCTTTGTCATTTCTTCAATGCCCCTTTGTCATTTCTCTAATGCCCCATGGTCATTTCTTCAATACCCCATGGTCATTTCTTCAATGCCCCATGGTCATTTCTTCAATACCCCTTGGTCATTTCTTCAATGCCCCTTTGTCATTTCTTCAAAGCCCCATGGTCATTTCTTCAATGCCCCATGGTAATTTCATCAGTGCCCCTTGGTCATTTCTTCAATGCCCCTTGGTCATTTCTTCAATGCCCCATGGTAATTTCATCAGTGCCCCTTGGTCATTTCTTCAATGCCCCTTGGTCATTTCTTCAATGCCCCTTGGTCATTTCTTCAATGCCCCTTGGTCATTGCCTTGGTGCTCTAGGAGCACTCATAGATGCGCCTTTAACTGAGGAAAAACAGCCTTGCCCATGCAAGAATAAAAGTATGGGCCTGTAAATGTATGGGTTGTTAAAAAAAAAAAAGCATTACACCAGTATTGCTTTATGAACAACATGGCGTCCAGTTACATCTACACGTAAATACAGCCGCTTGGGGGGATCAAACTACACAAAAGATGAAGCGGTTTAACGATGTCGATTTCGCGCGGCTGTTGCAAGTAACTGTCCAAAAAGTCTGAGGTTTAATGGAACCAGTAGAAGTAATCTGTGAACGTGATGAAATGTGTCCGTGTGTTCCCCATCAGCGCTTTCCCCCCTGTAAGAAAGAACAATCGTGCGGGAGTTAATGATGGCTCAGTGTGTAAGATGAGATCCGGAGACCAGTCTAAGTACCAACAATTTGGATTTTATAGTGAGATTGACATGTTATTATAGGCTGCAAAACATGCGTGCTAGAGAAACTTGTAAGTGTGTCACACCACTGAACTTGCTGGTTTTAGTGTACCACCTCCACTGGAGGTCTTTTCCCACATGTATGTATATATCTGCCCGCCGAACCGGGTTCCTCAGTACTTTGCTAGGTGTTTTTTTTACATTTTTACATTCTTCTTAAAACTATTGTATTGTTTGTTCTTGTAGATCCTTTGATTTTTCAATTCTTTGTATTGTTTTTGTTTGCTGGCGTATAAAATGAAATGGAATGAAATGAAATTTATTACATAAGAAAAAGGAAATGGTTAGATCTTAATATGAACAGGGTTTTGTAGCAACTGTTTCATCGAGAAGTTTTGTAATAATAGTGATAAAATAAAAATGAAAAAAATTAGACTGTTGAGTTTTAGCACTAACTTGGAAATGGGTTGCTGGAATCAAGCTATGAAAAAAAATGATGTTAAAGGCTGTGTCCGACATAAGCGACTTCGGCTATGGCGGTTGGCTATGGCTGTTGGCTGTTGGCTGTAACAAACATTGTTGAAGAATACATGTAGGACTTTTTGGCCATCCATTTGAATAGGGCCTATTCTCCACGCTTACAACAAATATTGACAAAATCCCTTGGTCTACATAGTGTGTCTGGAGACACCATGGACTCCTTGTTGTATCTGTCCTCTTCATAATTAAGGATTGTGATCAATTCAGATTCCATGTTTCCTTAATATATACGGCATGTTCGGAACACCGTTCCCCCAGATCCTGGGTAACTACTTTCACTGAGTCACTTTGATGTCCACGACACCATGCAGCCCGGTTTCCCCGGCATTTTACAAACATTGAGTCAATGACCCATTCTAATATTCTAATGTGTGCAGTGGTGTAGACCTCAGTCTTGAACTTGAATCTAAACTAACAGGTGTCACCTCGGTTGACTCCCAGGCATCAACCCAATATGACAAGTGAAGGTCCCAGCCTTCTAGTCTAATTGTGTGGGGTTTTTTTCTTGCCCCTTTTTTAACTTCTTTCATTTTTATGGCGTTCAAAAGACTTGCTGTGTGTGTTCTATTCTGTGTGTAATGTCACACATATGAACTGTTGGAGTGTTAAAAATGAACTGTTGGCTGAGAAGTTGATTTAGGATTGGAATAACCAAATTACATAATATACATGTAGTTTGTATTTAACAGCAGTTGTTCAAAGTCGGCACTGGTTGCCGGTTCAGTATCGGCTTCAACTCAAACTGCTCCTAATTTACTTACGAATGCCATCCTTGGACCTGTTTTTCTAAGGATTCTGTGTGTAATGTCACACTATATGAACTGTTGGAGCGTTAAAAATGAACTGTTGGCTGAGAAGTTGATTTAGGATTGGAATAACCAGATTACATAATGTACATGTAGTTTGTATTTAACAGCAGTTCTTCAAAGTCGGCACTAGTTTCTGGTTGCCGGTTCAGAAAAGGCTTCAACTCAAACTGCTCCTAATGTATACCATGTACTTACGAATGCCATCCTTGGACTTGCTTCCCAATACATCACCGATCCTATGCCGCAATCAATCATCTTCTGGCAACTTAAGGGTCTTCCAGTAAACCTTTTTTCTCCACATTCCCAAATGAAAACTTACCTCATACAATATATGGCTGCCGTGCATTTTTCAAGTTTGGCCCCAACTTTATGGAAGGATTTCCCTATAGGCCTATAGACATCGAAACTTTTCCAAATGTGAAATTTCAAGAGGAGACTGAAAATCCATGTGCACTCCAGAGCATTTTCTGTGTATTTTTGTATATACATTTTTGTTGAGGCGCCTTTGAACATGTTTGTTTCTGGATACTATATAAACTGTTTTGATTGATTGATTTTAAGATTGATTTATCGATTGATTGACTGACTGATTGAGTGATTGATTGAGTGATTGATTGATTGGTTTATTGACTGATTGACTGATTGATTAGCAGTGCAAAAAGCGGTCAAGATTATCACTTGTTGGTTTTCTAGAGACTGTGTAATATTTATGGAATGTCCATGGAAGAATCCGTGTTATGACTGCCCCCCCCCAAAAAACAAAAAACAAAAATGGCTGACAGATAAACCTTCTTTCTCAGAAACATTGGCCAACCTGCAGAGGTTAATTTTTTTGTTCAAGTGTAATAAAAGAAACATGTTTTTCCATTAGTGACAGAGAGCTTCAAAAATATTACGATAACGAAGTTGTCTGACCGCTACACCCACACCATTGGGCAACTGTAGACAATATTTCTTTGAAGCTTAGGTGTGCCTGGTTGGGGGTGGTGCGGATGTAATTCAATTGAGTATCATCAATTTGATTTCAAGATCAGTCTGTTTATTTTGTGGTTTTCCTAGAGGGATAATCTGAAAAAAGTTTGTGATTTTTTTCCCCCGTCAAGACATAGTCATAAGGACACTGGCTTTTTCAGTTTGTAAATAATATTTTCATTTTCAAATGGTTTTCAAGTAAGTATTATTATACATTGTCATGGCTGCAAAAATAAATTGCAATCTTGTCCAGGGGTAAGGGTTTGGGGGGTGGGTGTTAAGGAAAATGTTTTTTTAACCCTGATCTTGTAGCAGTGTCAAGCAGGGAAATTTTTTTTTTAGATGGCGGTGGGGGGAGGTGGGGTATGGGCTGTAGTTACTAACACCATACTTGTCTCTATTCAGCCCAACTAGTAACCAAGTTTCTCTGAACAAAAGATTAATAAAAATCACAAAAGTGTCCCCGTTGATACCAAAACGCAATTGCATATCGGCATGTTAGAAGTTCATTCTATGATTCTGTCAGCAGTGCTGATTTCAGTGATGATGTGACGCGTGTTCCAGACCCACTTGCCACAAAGCATGCGGCAGGCCCTGTTCTCCCTACACGGGCCCCTGTGAAGAAAAAAATGAAAGATAAATAAATAAATACAAATCCTTGCCCTCCAATTCAAGAAAGTTTGTCACTGATTGCTTCAGTGGAATCCTGCATCCGGACAAAGGAAAAAAACGGCACGGGAGCTGTGAGTGCCAGACAAGTAGCGCTTTGGGTCAGGGAGCCTTTGGAGAATCTGATTTGTTGACAAGTAAGACGCAGTAGTGAGGGTTTCATTGATTGTAGAAGAGAGGAAAAAAAAACAAACCCAACAACTTCTGGTTGTAATCAGAAGATCGGTATAAAAACCAACTTATGGCTGTGTATAAGTGGGAATTCTCTTTGACTGGTTTTTTTGACCAGGGGGAATTCATGTAGGATTCAGTGATTTGTGGAATTTGTATTTTTATTTCTTATTTTTATCGGGGGGGGGGGGGGGGGGAGGGGGGTGGTGATGTGCCACTAAGTCTAGAGTGAGACCACCCTCAAGTCCATGCGTGACAGACTGAAACCTGTTTGTGGCAGGGTAAGTCGTTAAAGAGACAGGTTTGAATTGTTGTCGTCAATTTGTATTTTTCAAGTGCAGTTAGGATATTTATTCATTTGTTGGCTTTAACTACCCAGGTTGAGTCAAATCAGTGAAAAAGGTAAATCGTGTTCTCATCTGGTCCCTTCAGCTTAAAAAATAGATTACAAACAAGGTATAATTCATGAATAACAAATTAAGATTTAAATTAATGATCAACTAGAAGAACACTAGGCCCTATACAGAACTATAAATGTATATACATTGACAAATTAAAAAAAGAAAGTAACTGCAAGGAACAACGAATAAGATCATAAGAATGTCTTTCCTCAATACTCTGTTGGCACCTTTCCCCCCTTTTCGCTCTTCTCTTTGGGAGACTGGGGTGAGGGGGAGGGGAAAGGATGAGAGGAAAGAATGAGAGGGCAAACAAAATTAAGCAATCTCTCCATGTTCTAACGAGCAAAGACAATCTCCCTGATTATGGAAAATTGTTCCCTATGTTGAATGTCATTCTATATGTCTCCCCTCGATGTTGAACAAAATCCCCCCCCCCCCCATTGCAAGATGCAAATGTTGGCAGCTCTGCTATTGGTTCGGCAGCGGGGTTCCGCGAAATTGCGAGGTTACGCCTGCAGGGGTTGTTAAACAGGGGTCTCTTTTTTTTGGGGGGGGGGTAGGAGATGGTGTAAATCAAGAAGAAGGGTAATAATAATAACATAAACTTATAAAGTGCACTTTCTAATACAAAATTACTCAAGGCGCTACAGAAAAGATACTACAAGAATATCAAGCTCTCTACAGAAAAATTGCACCCAAAACAGGAATGTGAATAACTTGCGGTACACAGAAGTTTCTTGATATGAGTTTGAAATATGTTGAGAGAGTGAGTGTTGCTGATGTTTCTGGGTAGCTTGTTCCATAAGACCGGTGCAATGTGAGAAAATGCACGGTCGCCATAGTGGGCGGTACGAGATTTAGGGTACAACGAGTCCGGGTTGAGGCACTACAGAATGGAGAGGATAACGACAGTGCCTGATTTGAAGAAGAGCTTTGGATGCAGGTAGTTGTTGTAGTGAATTCACAAAAGTGGGCTCAGGCTTTGGACTTCTGGTAGAACACCTGTTTGATGAAGCCCTGTACCGAAAGATTAAAAAAATAAAATGGCTAAAAAGAGTCTAATCAGGGGTAAAGCTGTGGTGTCAGAAATGGGCATCTGAAACTCTCATGAGACTGGGTTGGATTATTATCAGGCATGTGAATTCTCAGGATTTTTGTTTTTCTGATTTTCCGATTTTCTCAAATTCTCATTGATCCTTCAAATTTTCTTGAAATAATGTAAAGCAATCACCAAAGAGAGACGGAGATAGATTGTGTTCCACTGTGATGCACAGAGTCTGTCAACCTCCTGTAACAACCTCGGAGGTTCTGGGTCTAAAATAAAGGGGGGTGGACTCGGGACCAGTGTTTTATGGACAGACCTCTACTGTTTGTATAGCTGATTTGAGAAAATAAAAATGTAGTAATTTTTTTTAAAAAGATAAATAAAATGTGCATTGGGAGATGATTGAAATGTTGTTTTCATGGAGGGGAGGGGGGGGGGGGTGGGAACACCTTGTTTACATTGCTGTCTTCCAACATTCCAATATGCACCAGCGGCTGCACCGTCGTCCAAAAAGTGATGAGAAATAATTTCCATATATGGTCCTTCTCTGGCTGTTTGTCCCCCTTGACTGGTAGTGACATTGAAATTATCACGGGGTTAATGTCACAGGTCAGTGGGGTTATAATTTATGCTCCCCGATGGAATTGTGAATTAAAACAAACAGAGACTAGCTTATTTTTATGGGTTCTAAAAAAAAATAAAAAAATGGGGGCAAATAAAATTGGGTTTGTCAGTCGATGTCAATAGTATATTTGAACTTCTGATCACACTGGTTATGATTTATTCCATTGCAAGACTAGTTGTGTGGCAAACAGGTGAACACGGGAGGCATATTGTTATTGCGTTACCTGCTCCCAGGGCCCTGAAAATTATGACAGTCAAGACAACTCCTTATTCCCAGTTCCCTTTTGTTTGTTTTTTTGCTCTCACTTCACAAACACTTACACATATAAGGAGCCAGCTCCCAGTTCACTATTGCTGTGAGGAACCACTGATTCATGGCTGATGTAACTGTTTTCATGGATAAGGAACTGGGCACCGTTGTCATGCCTTTGAGCTCCTTATGCGTGACACGTGTCTGAACAGTTTAGATCTACATCACATGTAGATAAGACAGCGGGAGATGCTTTGAAGCTTTTACAAATCAAATTTCAACATTGGTTCCACAATCCTATAGACACACATGGCCCGAAACAACATGGCTGTCATGACGTTATTTGTTATTTTAATAGACTTCACATAGTCCCTCGCAAGTTTTCTGGCAATATTGATTAACAGCATAGCAAATACCATACGTTGTCCTAATGTAAAGCACAAATTCATCAAGCAGGACTGCCTTGAGTTTACTTTCTTTGGCCTGCCTATGAGTTCATAAATGGATTGCATTTTCATTTCATGGGGGTTAGGAATGACATTGGGATCGGAAGCAGAATGTTTCTATTTTACTGATAATTTCAGTAGGGCCGAGACTGCCAACCCAGCTAACACAATAGGTTGTTACAACATTGCACAACGTTGTGATAAGGTTGCAATTTGGTCGATGGGATGACAACGTTTTGCAGGTCTTAACATGATTTTCAACTAATATTGTATATTGGTTGCATGTTGGTAATTTATGCAACGTTACCGAAAAGTTTTATATGCTACGTTTTCACAACATTGTATTTTGGGTATTATTACAAAGTAGTATAAGTTAAGGCAACAACGTTGTGGATAAGTTGTATTCGGGTCTCATTAGAACAGAATAATTATGCTGTGACGAGAACGTTGTGCGCGTTGTATTTTGTTTTTATCAAACGTCATAATTAAATTGCGGTGGGCATGTTGTCTTGACGTTGTATTTCGGTATTATTAAAGTGTAGTATTTGCGTTGTGGCAGTCACGTTGTCTACACATTATATTTTTGTAACATTAAAACGTAATATTTAAGTTTCGGATGTACGTCGTCTTGTCGTTGTATATTGGAATTGTCAGAACGTAATGGCTAATTTTTGGTGATCACATTGTCACAACTTTGTATTTTGGTTTTGTAGACAAAAAAGTAGTAATCAAGTTGTGACAGCCACGTTGTCTCATTCTTGACCCACACACGTATAATTGTGAACATCACGTTGTAGGCCTTTTAATTTTATCACAATGTAGTATCTTTGTTTTTACCATCACGTTGTGAAAATGTATTTTAGTTTAATTACAAAAGTGAACGTACACACTATATAGACCTTAGGTGTTTGTGAACAAACACAAAGCTGTTCCATTTTGTTTTGCTTTGACTAAACGCTCCAAACCTTTAAAGTGAGCCTGGCTATCAAATGTACGAATGTATTTACTGGTTCAATGTACACGATAGTGTCTAAACTCCGAAGTTTTTAGTGCATAAATTGTATCAGAATAAAGAATTTCAAGCAGTCATGCGACAATTCATGACTGTTAACTTTCATTACACATTTTGTCAATGTATCTGGGAAACTTTCAAATTTACAATTTCTTTTACTGGTTAAGTGTACACAGTAGTGTCTAGACTACGAAATTTAGTGCAGTGCATAAATTGTATCAGAATAAAGAATTTCAAGCAGTCATGCGACAATTCACGACTGTTAACTTTCATTACACATTTTGTCAATGTATCAGTGAGAGTCCAGACTCCGAAGTTTAATGTAATGCATAAATTGTATCAGAATAAAGAATTTCAAGCAGTCATGCGACAATTCATGGTTGTTAACTTTCATTACACATTTTGTTAAAACGTTGACTGCCGCCTACGAGTGTATTCGTAGTAACAGGTGTAACCTATTCTGCCACTACGAGTATACTCATAGAGAATGAAAAGTTTTTGTATTGTTTTAAAATTGAATACACTGGCATCACTGAGAACGCAACAAATATGCTTCTGGCAGTGGTGAGGACATACATCCTTAGAATTTGTATTACAACATGTAGACACCAAAAAAGTACATATTTGGTATGCCCGCATGCGCACCACACTTGGCAAATGGGAACGCCCTAGGAATCTATGACCAGCAGTCAATGTGTTAATGTAACTGTGAAACTTTCAAATGTACAAATTTATGAACTGGTTAAAATGTTGGTGTCTAGTCACTTTTTAGAGACATGGGTCGTTTTGTCCCCCACTAACAACTTGCTCAGAAACCACAATTTGCTCCCTAATGTTTCAAAGACACCTTCAACAATTTTAATGACACTTTCAAAGTACTTTCGGGTACTATTAAATGTGTTTTGTTTTGAAGAACAAAGACCTACGTTTCCACTTAGGTATCATGAGCTCATCTTGCCGCATTGAGCAGCGTGCGGAATGCTGCATGTCTATTTAAAATTAATATGATAACGTTAGGACAATGTAAATATCACATATGCAAATTAGTAGATTGGGCTTAGAAGTTGTAAAATACCTAAAAAATAATTCAAGAAGTTTACCAAATTTATGAACTAGATATACTGATTTCTTCTTGTATTAGTCTTAACTTGCAGAGGTTTTAGTGATAAATTAGTTGTAGACATGTAATTTTACTTTCAAAAATATTATTGAAATGGAAAAACTTAAAAACAACATACACCAATGACTGCCAAAGTCGAGAAATCGGTCTGTATATAATTTATAGTACATGCTGTACGATGTATAGAATACAGCTTCAGTGAGGTCACAGGTATTGCCGGCAACGTACGGGGACCTTGTCTGTTTTGTTGAAAGTAATTCATTGATCTTGTTGACACATCAATTAACAGTTTTCATAAAACTATTGTATACAATTAACTGATATAGCAGTAACATAAGATTGGGTAAGAATGGGCTGACGTTGTGTCAATGCCAAGGGTACTGGAAATGGAAACGTTGTTGCAACATTCTTTTTAAAACGATTATTTACAACATTGCGTATACATGCCATCAACGTGGTTGTTTCGTTACATCATTACGTTCTAAAGACATACAATGGAGTCGACAAAGATTCTTTGCTACTACGTTACTTAGATAACGTTATAACAACCAAACAAACACGCTCTGGTAACGTTGTCGTAACCTTTATATAAGTTGTCATAAGGTCACTGGAAACGTATCTTAAACGTACCAACAACGTGGTTGTTACATTGTGTCCTTACGTTCAGAAGACGTAAAGGGGATTCGACAACGATGTGTTGTTAGAACGTTATATTAATATCGTTACTTACACCAAAGTCTGACTTCATTACAACGTTGTAAGAACGTTAAATTGTTATCTGGGAACATAGGGCTAGATAGCTCAGTTGGTAGAGCACCGGCACTTTAATCTGGAGGTTGCAGTTTCAAGTCCCGCTCTGGTCAATTTGTTTTTCTTTGCTTAGCCCAAAATTATAATTCCCGTAAGGCGGAAGTATTGGCAGTGGCCAAAAGTATAGCTGATTGTGAAAGACTGATATGTGAAAGGAGAGGCCCGAAACTTGATAAGAGACGGCTAGGCCATTTTCATTTTGCAAAGGGCAATAATTTTGGAAAGCCTTCAAGGCCAAGACCAGGGCTAAAAAGATAATGGCCTCCATATAATTCCAGGCCTATATTATTACACTCACCAGCTGCTACATGTATTTATTTCTTTCTTTCTTTATTTTTTTCTTATTTCAACTGGGTGACCCATTCAGTGGCAACCCTTGTACCGATGTATTCATTTCACAGTTGAGTTTTTAAAATTTAAAAGATTTTAAAGACTCTGCTGGGGTCGAAAACGTCAGGCCACTAACTTTTTTGTGTGCATTTATAACCACAGGTCCTTTCGGTTGGTAAACAGTTTGCAACAGCTAATTCTATTTTCTCAGTTGAGATTTTAATTAAATTGCTGGCTACTTTTAAAGCTATTTTATACAGAATTGGTATAATGGATACAAAACATCATTGGTTAATTTTAGTCTGAAAGCTGACTACATGTAATTATGAAGTTCATACTGATATACCAGAACTAATTTTCCTGTGAAATATTTCCCTTTGAAATGTAGTGGTATTTAAGAAACAGTATCTGAAAACCCCCAGGAATTGCAACAGCTGAAATTCGGTTGTTACAACCAAAATTAAGGACTATGTATATTACATGCTGAAAATTGTGCACGTTCTCTCGCTATTTTCTCCTGACTTGCGCGAGGGTTTAGGCCCCGAATTTCAGGGTTTTGTTGTTTCACGTAAACCACGGTCGATCACACAAAACTAAAACACTGTCTGTGACTTATTTTTCAGCTCTACCATTCCTGGGAAAATACCGATAAAGTCTGCAGGAAACTTTTGAAGGGGCACCAAGGCCAGGGCCAAGACCAGGGCAAAAAAAAATAAAAAATCATGGCTTCCTTGTAGTTCTAGGCCTGTAATACACTAGCTGCTTACATGTATCCATTTAAAACATTTCACAGTTGAGCTATTAGTATTTTTTAGGTTGTACACAGAAAAATTGACCAGAGTGGGACTTGAACCTGTGACCTTCGGATTATCATGCCGGCTCTCGTCAAAATGAGCTTTCAAGCCCTTATGTCGGTGGTCTCCCTATTTTGTCAATATCTTTGTTCGGGGGGGTGCCAGTCGAAGCTTATAACCTTTAACTGCCGTCTAGCCAGGGATCACACCCAAGTTTACGATACAACCTGGAGAGCGGCAGCAGAGGGATCACCTTTTAAGGAGATGCGACTTTTCGGTTCAAATATCAAGTAATAAACCACAAGCAAGTTGAGATTTGAATTAAGTTGTTGGCCACTTTAACAGCCATGCTGGAATGTTTGCCATGTGCTTTTCTTGTCGGAAATGAAGAGTCAGGAAACGAATCTGTTATAACTATCTCGTTGAACTTGCATGTTTACTACGCCTGTCATGCCCCCACCCCCCCCCCCTCCCGGAAGCATTGTCACGTCAATCAATGCTTCATGAATGAGTTTTATGTTGAGGATTAAGAACTGGGCCCTAAAGCTATTTAGCAGAACATTCCCCCTCGACAAATTCCGGTGCTAAGCAAGAAATGAGTGGGGTACCAGTTGCAGAAAAATTGACATTGTATGATATTTTGGCTGGTAACCTGCTAAGCACGATTTTTCTGTGCTCAGCAAAGTTTTGCTCATATAACAGGTTCTATCAAATTGGGGACATGGATTCCTATCAAGACAGGAAATTTGTGGTTATCAAATTTGTGGTTAGAGTTTCGACAACAGTTCTTTTATCTTCCCCAAAAAGATCGGACAACATGTTTTCCGTTTGCGTTTTGCAGCATGTCATTTCCTGGTGTTAAACCTTTTCTAGGAAGGTCTTTGAAATGGTCTTTTGCGTGTTTGAATCCACGTTCAGGGCCCTGGTAGCTGTACTTCCCGATGGCCTCTGTATAGTATCACCAATTTTCCATACTTCTTCTTTACTTAAGCACCATTATAATTTTCTATCTGCTATTTTCCTATTAAACTTTTGATGCATTTCTGGTAATGAAACCAAGGATGCCTAATAAGTGAACATAGTCACTGCATCTTGCAAGCGTGAGGAAACCTGTACACAAGGGTGCTTGATATGTGAACCAGACATACTGGGGTTAGCCCCTCACTCTTCCACATTAAGACTTCTGGGTTATTTTATGTGAACTGTCAATCCTAGTGCATGGAACCTATGGCCCCGTTCCCACTGGACCCCGCATTGATCGCGCAATTTGAGAAAAGGGCGATCAGACCCCGCAATTTCTCGAAAAGGGCGATCAAAGGGCGATCAAGCGTAAGTGGGAACGCGAGGGCGATCAGGATCAGACCCCGCAAATTTGATCCACCTCGGGAGTAGGATTAAAGCGGGATCTGATCGCCCTTGTGGATTAATGGGCGATCAAAAGTCTAGTGGGAACGCAAAGGGCGATCAGACCCCGCAATTTGAGGGCGAACATCCGGTACGGTAGGCCCGAATGGCGCGAAAATGGTGTTCTTTTTTCTTCTATTCCCAGCAAGCACCACGCATTTGGTGACATGAATTGCAAGTAAAGCATAAAGCAGTATTGACGTCACGTGACGATACCAACTACACGTTCTGTACAGCGCATCCACACTAAGCCCAAACCCACGCTTTAATTTTGGATGCATTGTATTCATACGTGCACGTTCTTTAAAGATGGCAGCGCCCAGCAATAAACGTCCCATAAATTCGTCAAAAAAAAACCTCCCAAAAAGATGAGAAGCGTGGCAAACTATGGTCGGACGAGGAGCTAGGAGCCACGAGCCACCCCACACTGTGTGGTCGCCATAGATACGTTGCGCCTGCGCACTGCCCACTTGGTCGACCTGCGTTGGTGAACTTTGAATCCACTTCCGTTCCCAAAAGGGAGATCAATGCGCGATCATACTCTAGTGGGAACGCGACCGCGATTCACGTCTGCGACTAATCCTTTCTTTTGCGGGGTCAGGATCTCGTAATTGTGGATCCAGTGGGAACGCGGTCTATGGCTTAATGTCCCATCCGAAGGACAAAGCAATTATGGTAAATTATCTTGCCCAAGGACACAAGTGCCAGGAGTGGGACTCGAACCCGCACTCCTGATCGGAAACACCTATCAAGCTTGAGTCCGATGCTCTTATTCACTCGGCCATGACATGCCAAACAGTGGAAGATAAATTGATTAGTTTTCTTCGTTCTTTTGTTTGTCACAAAATTGACTCCTATTACTATCCAGTCAGTTTCCCCTGTGGTTTATTACCTGACACTAAATTGAACTTGAATGTATAGCCCGAAACTCAGATGGAAAAAAAAAATGAAAAGGAAGATTGTATCAGGCCATTTTCACTTGTAGATTAAATGTTTAAGTATAATACATGGCCAGAGAAATGGGGGTAAAGAGAACTGTAAAGGTGCCATTATTTCCAGCATTGAGAAAACAGGATTTGGTTTTGATTTTATCCCAAAGGAAAAAAAAGCCAACCTGCACTATAAAACAGTACGACCCCCCCCTCCCACCCAAAGTAAACTTTTACCTGAATTCTTTAACCTGACAAATAAACAATTTATGGAGAAAACAAAATCCAGGTTAAAAAAAAATCTGATGTGGGCATCATCCTGAAAAGAAAAAAGGGAGAAGAAAAAAAGAAGAAAAAAAAAAATCCCCAAGAGCATAAAACCATGAAACACCAGATGTTAGTTTGCAATCGGAGGACAATAAATCTTGGGGAGGGTTACTACTCCTCAGGGTATAGCACACCTGTCCAATGCTAATCATCACAGTAGTTCCACTTCAAAAGTGGATCATTACAGACATTTAGGACCTAGATGTACAACCTACAATAATAGGAGAGAAGGAATTGAACTGAGACTGTGAGAGTAACGAGACTGTGAGAGTATCTTTCCCCTCTTTTTGACCTGTGAAAATAATTGCAGACGACCACCTTCCACCTTCCAAAGAGAGGGTGCAAAGTTGGCATTTGATTTGATTTGATAGATTTATCATTTGTGTATTTGTTTGTTTGTTGTTTTTGTTTTTTTGTTAGTTTGTTTGTTGTTTGTTGTTGTTGTTGTTGTTTTTGTTGTTGTTGTTGTTGTTTGTTTTTTTTTGGGGGGGGAGGAAGGGGTGGGTGGTTGAAAGCTCACTGTTTATAAAGTTCATACCAGCAGTTCTAATCCTCCAGAATTTTTTGTTGTTGTGTCAGTGTAAAAAACGTTGGATCTCCTAAAATAGCACTTTGTGTTGTGGGAGAGTTTTAAATTGTCGAAACGCTGTATCTCACTTAGAATAGTGCGGATGTACACCCCCCCCCCCTCTAGAATGATTCTATGGGACCTATAGAATAACTGTACACAATTTGGTGCTTTAGTCCAGCGTGCCATCCAGCGTTGCCAAAAATTGGCCCTAAGCCACGGGACTAGTATGTCCTCTTTAAGTTTCTGCACTAACGGGAAAAACCCTGTATCTCTGCCCCCTCCACCCCTGCCCCCTCCACCCCCTGCCCCCTCCACCCCTGCCCCCTCCACCCCTGCCCCTAATCTTTGTCTGAAATAAAAACTAAATACTCCAAGGAGACATGATATTTACACGAACGGTATTTATACCTCCTTAAAGCTGACCTACCCATAAACTATGGTGTTTTACCAGGGGCTGCACAACACCGACTTCTTTAACAATACAGGGTTGAGTAGTCAATCACCATTGGCAGGCACAGATCCAGGATTTTTGTAAGGGGGGGGGGTGGCACACCTAATTTTTTCAAGTGTTGACCAAAGACACATCTAGTCCGTGTCGAGTGACCCCCCCATGCTCCATTGGTCTATGTACGTATGCCTTCATGACCAAGTTTGATCCTTGTTGGGCTGGACAACGATGCATGAAGTAACATTGATTACACAGAGATCCTTTTATGTGCCACACCCCTTTGCCGTGTATTATAAGGCAGTTAGGGTTAAAGAGATGAACCAGTGAGAGAAATGCATTTATCCTTTCGGGATGGGATTCCGAGAGGCCCGCTTTATGGCCCAGGAAAATTGTTTAACATAAGGTGCTCTCTGGTGCTGTCTAATACACTTCGCAGGCATTTTACACATAAGTTTTACCCAGTTGTTAACATGTGCTTTATTTGTCTTTTTACAATTGTTTTGGTAAATTGTTTTCGGGGAGAAACCGTTAGGCTATTATAAGGGTGCCCAACTCTAGCTGTTTATATTGAAACATTATTCTTGGCCAGGGCGTAGTATGCAAAAATGAGCAAATGCAAAGCTTTTAGGGCGTATGGTCCAAAGAGCCGCTGTAGGGCTCTCGAGAAACATTAGTAGATGGTTTCTGGTGTAATCCAGACATTTCAAAGGTGTTAAACACATTGTTTTTACCCAGTTTTGTAGAAAAATGTGTATTATTTGCCTTGTAGCAATTATTGTTTTGCACATTTTTTTTTAAAGGTAGGTTTGGTCGGCTATTATAAAGGGGGCGTAAGCTTGCCATTTACGCTGAAACATTTTTCTAGCCAAGATGTTAAATTGCATTACATTTAGCGCAAGGCAATTTTTACGAGAAGGGGTCAGGGGTCAGGGGCCCGCTTTAGGGCCCAGGGAAAAAGTTAACATTAGATTGCTCTCGGGTGTTATCTAGGACATTCCAGCAGCATGCTTCTCATAATGTTGTACCTAGTTTAAAGTTGAGATTTTACCCTTTTTTTTGGCCATTTGTTTATTTATTTTTTCCAGGCGAAAATAAGGGGTGACTGTGTGCCCGATGACCACTTCCTTCAATCCACCTTTGTTTATTGAAACAAATACCTAATGCAGAGGTCAAGGGTTGCCCGGTTTTCGGGGGGGGGGGGGGTGAAAATATCGACTGAAGACAATCATCAGCCGGTTGTACAGGCTTCGCAGTAGTCACAAACAAACGCAGTTGCAGAGCAATTATTATCTTTTATTGTAAAACGTTGCTTTAACCTTCCATTTCCCTTCCCCCCTCCCTCCCCCCCTCTCTCTCTCTCTCTCTCTCTTGTTTTCCCCTGGGGGTGGCTTGTGCCCCTGCTCCCCTGGATCCGCCTATGATTGGTCTGGGATTTCATCATTGAGTTGGCAAGGCTATTTTCTCTTTGTACAGGGCACTTCCATTGGGAAAAATCTTAAAGTCTATGGGAAACGTTTGAAGGGGGCACCAAGGCCAAGACAAGGGGGGCAACAGAGGCAGCTGTGAAATTCAATGCCTGCCGCCTACCAAAAATACACCACGGTTTTCTTCTAGTTCTTTGCTTGCACACCGCAGATGGGAAGCTTGTTCGCTTTCACTCTTTTTTAAAACAACAGGGATTAAAGTGTTTTTCCAATGTGCAATAAAACAATGTGAGTAGTGTTTAGAATTAGATGCCCTATAAATGTTAACATTGTTATTGATCACTCTATGTTGCTTGGGGGGGGGGGGTTTAGTCACCTGGCAGTAATATGTGACACAAAGAAAACATGATGAGAAAGACACTTCTGGGTAGGGAGGGTAGCTTTTCACTGAACTTGAAATCGGACCAAAGGAACTCTCTTGATGCTTTCGACACATTTCTGTATCGAAGTTTATATTTGGGGAGAAGTTTCTTGGAAAGTATCTCACCTAAGCAGGTACAGAATGTGAGGAATGTGAAACCTCACACTTGGAGAGATAAGGAGACAAAAAATAGGACAACTTATTTATTGTGAGTCAAGTTGTAGGAGGGGGGGGGGGGGTTGTGTCCTCCAGCAAGACACTTAACCATAATTTGCTCCTGTTCATCCAGGTGTATGTATAAATGTTGTAGGTATGAGGGCCAAGACTGGCAGTGGTGTGTTTGGTATTAACCCCTTTGTACTCATTTTCTGTCTGAGGTTGTATGCTCATCTCTCTCTTTGGAGAGAATCGACCCAGTTTACCTGACGTCACTTACTATGCGATAAATCTTACTTGCAGCATTTTGGGACTCAATGTCATCAAGTGCTACTGTGTAGTGAGCAAGGGATCACACCCTTACAAGCTGTCCTACCTTATGGACTCCTCTGCACTATCACACACTTTTCATACGCAGGGCCTTGAACTTCGCTCTTGAAGGGGCACAGCAATTTTTCCTCTTGTAAAGGGGCACTCTATGAGGAAAATGTCAATTTGTATTGGGAACTTTGCAAAGGGCACCGCAGCAGAAGCACAGGGCACCTCGGCAATTGCTGTGGGTGCCGTGGGTTATTTTGAGGCCTGCATACTACATTTTGTAAGTCATACGGCCTTTTCCCACAAGATAAAGAAGCGGGGGGGGGGGGGGGGGGGGGAGGGGGGTCCATGGTCCTAAGAACACATTCTTGTCAAGTCCACACGGTGTGAAATGTACCTCTGCTATGCACATAAACGGGTGCCTAGTCTTTTTATGACAATGACAGAGAGCAGCAGCAAAAGAACACAACGCTGTGAAAAGTCACCACGATTGTCTGTGCGTGCTGTGTGAATGAGCACCCTGCGCACCAGAGACCATGATTTAAGCTAGAGCTGCCACGCATGTGCAAATGATGAATTAGGATCTAGTGACGCGGGACATCATTGGATTCTGCGCCGTGGTGTGAAAGCGGTCCGCGTTCGAGGTTGGCCAACGTCTGTGGTCAAGAATCACAATTTTTTTTTTTGGATTTGTGAAATTTCATTATCGTAGACGTTAAACCAATGTTTATGTGAGAGAGATTGGCTGTTGCCAGCTTGGTGTTTATATTTCCCTTGACGGGAAGATCATCTAAACAAACAAACAAACAAACAAGCAATGACAACTGGCGACTGAATCCAAGGACCCTACATGTAGTTTGACTTTGGCATGTGAAAAGGGCCTTTATATTCTTTACTTCAGCTACTATCAATGTTTTATCTGTAATTCCACCAATAAGTTTTACATTGATTCTGTGGATGGACAAATAAATTGAAATTGAAGCCGAAGTTTAAGGTTTGTGCCAAATATTGTTGTTTGCTTGTAGTTTTGTGTGTTTTCTTTAATCAACTTCATTAAAAACAGCTGCAAGTGTTTCTAACCATCCCCCTATACCAGTGTTCCACAAGGAACCAGGTACAAGTATAGTCTGACCTCTGAAAGTCTGACCTTTCATACTACAGCAGATGTAGAGAAATAACTCATGGAGTGTGGAGTAAATTCTTATTGTGCTTGGCTTACTTAAATCTTGTTTGAGCAATCACATTATATGGTTTTGAACATAAAGGTGGATAGATTTGCTCAGGGCTTTTTTTTTATAGGTACTTTTCCCTTCAAACAAAAGTGTTGAAATATGAATTCTCACCCCAGAAATGTCCCATGGAGAGCCCTCACGCCTAGCTCACCAGTCCCCCCCCCCCCTCCCAGGGATGTTAAAGGTTGCTCTTTGACATTGACAATTGTTTTCACTCTGTCAGGATATACATAGTACAAAGCTAACTTCAAATCTCTTTACAGAATAACTACCCGTACTTTGTACAGAATGACAAAAAAAGCTTTGGCGCTTTTGTTGTTTTTTTTTCCCTTGAGGACCGATTCCAAGTGCTGCACGTCACTCCGCCATACCGGACAGTGCAGTTTCCCATGTAGAGATAGTATCACACTTCAAAACTCATTCATTTTGTCTGCGCTGTTTTTCAGGATTCAGTGTCTGTTTTAATAGTTGCAAATATCCTATGTCGATACATGGCAATGCTGCCCTGTCACAGTAACTGTGTAAAATCATGAGAAAGACACCTTATTCACATCAAAAGTTTAAAAGACTACAGTTTTTCCTCTCTTTTTTTTGGAGGGGGGGGGGGGTTGGGGTACAAAAACCTTGAACTTGCCAGCACCTGCCCATAGTCTTCGTTCAACTCGTTTTCTGGTTTGTCGATAGGCCCAACATTTGCACAGTCTATAGACTGCCACGGCAGCGCGGCCAGTAGCACTTGTGCATGCGGGCTAAAAAAAAGATCGGTCTATAGACTGTGCAAGTGTTGTGGGCCTATCGAAAAACCAGAAAACGAGTTGAACGAAAACTTTATTTATATACGATGCTCTACCAACATTTGTAACTACTTACCAAAGACCAGGGTTGAGAAATTTCAAGACTTGTATCTGAGTTTTGACTTCTTGATGTCTGCCTGGTGAAAATAAAAATGCAGTAGTTTTCTCCAATCAAAATAAATCCTGCTCTTTGATGTACTTCTTTAACTTGAGGATACTTTACCCCCCCCCCCAAAAAAAGCTCCTTGGATTAACTCCATTGGTTATCGACAGGTAAAACATGTAGAAATGCCATCAATTTAAAGAGCTTCCCAAGATCTGCATCACTTTTTTCTGACTTTTCCGTCAACATTAAATTGCAGCCCTGATAGACACACTTGACTAAAAACTTGCAAGTCCTTCATGCACCTTTTTTTCATCTTGATGTTTTATAATTTTTTGATTTTTTGTGTGTGTGGCTTGTTTTAAACAAATAAGAGATTAAAATCTCAAGGTTGTGGTTACACATTGTGTGGACAACAACTTAGGGGAAAAAAACCCCAAAACAAATCAAGCCATCGGTTAATGTACCAGGAAAGTGCAGTCCCATAATCTCCGCAGGGATCCATCAAATGTCGTAAGGAAATCCCAGAAACAACATGCGCGGCCAAATTACGTTACTAAGGTTAATCAATACCTGATCTTTGCTTTATCATTGATGAAAAAATAACCCCCACCCTCCCCCTTATCTGTTACATTGTAAGGTGGAAGAGAGTCATCAGACTTCTGTCTGCGGAGACTTAGGTTTGTACATTAAAGGTACATGTGAATGATTAAAATAAGAAATAAAAACAACTTTCACACACTCTTTTTAATTTCAAAGCTTAGTCCACCGGGACATTTGGAACATTTAAATGCAGGTAGTTGCAGACATCCCAGGTAGGGTTCCATTGCTTTGGCGTAAATTCATTTCGAAACAATCGTGTCTTGGTGGAGTGGTCTAGTGCACGGGATTCAAAGCTCTGGTAATTCTGATATGAGTAGAGCGTGGGTTTGAGCCCCGGTCTGGAACACTGAACCATCAGAGCATGAAAATTAACACTGGACCGCTGGCCCCGAGCGAGGCCAGTCAATTTTAGCACCGGGCCAGTAAACTAACGACTGGTGATTTGGGTGGGTTTTTTTTTAATTGAATAATAATAATATCTCAAAGTGTGGACAAATGTTGACAATGATGACATTATGTTGAGACTAAATGAGTATCTTTCAATTCTGTTGAGTATCACTGTACCCATGAGATGAATGAGATCTTCTCTTAGTGCTTGTTGAACTCATTTGGATTCTGGTCTTGTGAAAAGAGTTCCAATCCGCTGAAAACTTTGAGCCATTAACCCTGAGGTCTTGTGGGTTGCCCCCTCCCCCCTCCCCCTCCCGCCGAATTCGAGCCCTGACCATCATCGCTTCATCCCTCTGATGGGGTGTAAGGCCTTAGGTCATGTGTGTTGTGTAATGCATGAACACAAGACCCCGAGCCGTCAATAAGAGAAGGGTTTTGCCCCGGTGTTTGTGGCACAGTTAATGGCGGCAGATTGCGCCGCATTATATACCTTGTAAAACCTTAGGTGTACCTTTAACCAAAGGCTCCTCGTCTCCAGCCAACAACCATGGCTCTGCGAACCACAGAACCCCCCCCCCCCCCCCGAGCTTACGGCCTATAGATTCGCTTATGACCCAGACGGGTTTTATTTTAAGATGATGCATATCTGATGCATCAGCTGGTGACCCCCTACCAGTGTTTGGTGTCCTGTGGGTACAAAATCAGTGCTGAATTTCCCCCCACCAATTTTACAAGCTGCTCATACTTGTGCATCGTTTAAGTTCTCCGAAGTGATATGCGTGAAACTTATCCGTTAAACTTGCAGTGTTTCATTTTGGTGTATGAACAATCTGTGGTGGTATTGATAGTTCTTGCAAAGGTCTGTAACCTTCCTTGTGAAGTCAATGACTTTTCTCCGTGCGGGCAACTATGTTGTGAGTGAAGAACATGGAGTTGTTTTTGCTGTTTATGGAGATTCATACTTGGGCCTAGTCGAATATGCACAGGAGCCAGTCATAAACAGAAAACTTTGCAGTCATATTCCGGAAATTGTTGTGCTATTGATTAATACAAAGTGTTTTCATCTTTTAAAGTAAAGTATGATAGATTGTTTGTCATCTAATCTAACTCTTTATGGACCTGTCACTTCTCGCGGACATAAATTCATTACACACTTTTGAGAAAATTGGGGCAAACTTGGTTGATACTTTCCCAAAAAGCACTGGTCAAGGGGAAAGCTTTCACTCAGGTTGGTCAACATAAAAGGAGCTGCACAGTTCTTTAAATAAAGTAGCCCAATGCTGTACATTTTTCTCCAAAACCTGTGAAAAGTTGTGGTAAATACTGACCACTAGTTTGCCAAACAGTTTTACAGTGTGCAAAGTGCTCCCCCTTCATCAACAACAACAACATAGGCAAACAACAACAACAACAACATAGGCAAACAACAACAACATAGGCAAACAACAACAACATAGGCAAACAACAACAACAACAACATAGGCAAACAACAACAACAACATAGGCAAACAACAACAACAACAACAACAACAACACAGGCAAACAACAACAACATAGGCAAACAACAACAACAACAACATAGGCAAACAACAACAACAACAACAACAACAACAACAACAACAACAACAACAACAACAACAACAACAACAACAACAACCACAACCTTTAAGGGAGGGTGTACCTTTAGTAACTACTCCGAAAATGAATGACCTTAAAATCGTACTTACTTGATAAGACTGGGAAGCACTGCAGACTGTTGATAATGTATACAACATTTTGAGAAGTGTTTCTCTTCTAAGGAATGTGGTCTGAAGGAAAGGGATTTAAAAAAAAATGTCAATCGGAGTAGTGGTTCATGCAGAAACGTTTCTCAGATTGTGCATTCCAATTACGGATTATTCTTCCTGCGTGGACATAAACCGCTCCAAATTGTCTGCGATATTCCCCCCCCCCAAAAAAACAAACGTTTTGAAATGAAAGTTTCACCAGGTTATAGTTTCATTGTATGCCAATATATCTACATTCATATAGGATTCAAACAATCCAAAAAGCGAAGGGTTACACTTTGCCTTTAAGCCACATAACACGAAAACACAGCCAGATAAACATGTACACACAGATATTGATATTCCCCCTGGCAGTGTTTGTTTTCCTTTTTTTTTATCTGTCTCTTTTACTAGTCAGCCTTGTTTTTCTTTGGAGGTCATGGTTTTCTAGTTCCCAATTTCCTGCTCCTCATTTGGAGCCAGAGGCTCATCTTGATCTCAGTCATCAGCTGCATGGTTCAAACTAAAGATATTTGAACCTCTCCATCAGTGAGAATATTCTCCTGTCATCTCCAAGTCGTCAACGAGTTTCTCATCAGTAAGAGTCTAGCTTAAAGGGGTGTCATGTGGCCGAGTGGTTTAGAGCATCGAATTCAAGTTTCGATGGTTAAGTCATCGGGGTGTGGGTTCGTATCCCGGTCATGACACTTGTGTCCTTGAGCAAGATACTTTACTATAATTGCTTCTCTTCACCCAGGGGTATAAATGGGTACCTGCGAGGGTAGAGGTTGATATTGTGTTTGAAAAAGCCTTCGGAGCGCCACGGCAGCCCGGGGCTGTATACTCCCCAGGGAGCTGAGAAAGATCACAGGAATGTTATTGGCCCAATGACCAGGGCACTATTGTAAAGCGCTTAGAGAATTAAGTGTTAATTATTATGTGCTATATAAATTGAAAGTTATTTTTATTATTATATTAAAGGTATAGGGTCATGGATTGGTAAATACTCCAAATTTTAAGGAACATTAAAACTTACTTGGTGAGAAGCACTGCAGTTGTTGATAGTACTTTTGGGGGGGAGAAAGGAGTCCCTTGAAAGTAAATTTGGTTTGGATTGAAATGTTCACCCCAAAAACATTTGAATCTGAGAACAAGTCATGCATTGCTTCTCAGAATTCAGAGGGGGATTGTGTCCGTTCGCAAAAGCTGTGGCCGGTGATGTGGTTGGTACCCGCTGTTACCCCGCTAAACGTGGATGGATTCTTGTGAAAATACCATGACTCTGTATTCAGATGAAATCTTTCTTTATAAGCTTGCCTATCAATCAGTATTATGTTTTACAAAAAAATCTCTGACCCTATACCTTTAAAAAAAATTTCGGATAGATATTTCTGATTGTTTCAGGTTGTGAAGCCAAGGATTCTCAGAAATGCTAACTTAATCACTATTACTAGCAAAAAAAAACAACCCATGGAGAGGAGACAAGGAAGGAAGTTTCAGTTTAAATTTACATAAGGGAGGGAAAATCCCAGGCGGAATTTTTCTAGGGAAAGCCCACGCAATCAGGTAGGGACTGAAACCCAATCCAACGTAGTGCCCCCAGTGGGGATTCCAACCGGGGGACCTAGAGGGTGGAAGGCGAGGGAAAGAAAACCACTACGGCCCAAACCCGATTGCCCCGGTGTTCTTCTCAGTGCCAATCTCACACTGGTACCTGATCACAGGCTCTGCATTTAAAGCCATGTGTACTCTACCCATTATGGCTCCTTAATACTATGTCCTCTAATGACCTTGTCCGATCAGCGACATCATGCTTCATAATGATATCTTCACTCACACTGGATTATTTATATCCCAACACCAGATGCTGGGTGCTGCTGCCCGAATATTTCTCATATGTTTGGCCTCCTCGGGGGAATTGAGTTTTGTTGCGGTTTGATTTTTGTTGATGTGATTTGTGTGGAGAATGTGGAATAACATCGCAAGATGGGTTTTGATGGTTTGGGAGTCCATTGTACGTGTAGCAGACAATGTACGTGTACTCGTAGGCCTCGCATTTATGTAGTCTGGTCATAGTCTGGGTGTTCCTCTGGAGGTGGAGGGGATGAGGTTTTTTGTTTTGTTAGCAAACGGAGTGTGTCAAGTTTGGTTGCCTTAAGTTTTGTTAAGCGAAGGGCGAGGGGTGGGGTGGAATTAGGTTTTAACTGGTAGTGCCTCCATTGCGACTAGGGTTGGAGGCAGGGGTATCAGAGAAAATTGTTTGATAGGGGTCTCCGGAGTGAATTTTGCTTGGGGAACCAGGCAACCAGTTAGTGTGCCACCAGCGTCAGGCGTGGGTGTGAGGGTGGGGGGGAGGGCGGAGCAGCTGATGTTCCTCTTAGGTGGGTTAATACAATGTATGAACGTGCGGTATCTTTTTTTTAGACCTTAGTTCCTACATAAGCTTTAGCTTGTAAATGGAAACAACTCGTGCACTTTAATAACGGGTCTGTGTTGGGTTTAGGTTTATGAATTCAAACATCCAGGATTAGTAGTGTGATTTGGAGATCATTTATATGGACACATTTTACCCGCTGCCATTTCTTGGAGTTCAAAGCTCATCATCTACTTAAATATTTTATCAAGTAAAATAAACCACAAGGGAAACTGAGCAGTTAAATTTAAACCCCCCCAAATTGCTTAAATATTTGTCAAGTAAATTGGCACATAACATTGATCAACAAGATGAACCAGTGATGCACATTGTTGTTGTTTTTTTTCGCCGGAAATTTATCAAGAATTGTTGTTTTTCTTACTGTTTATTCTTTGGTTTCTTTCCCTTTTTATTATTTTTTTTTACAGCGCCTTGAGCGCCTTTGATGGATATAAGTCCTTGGTATTATTATCATAATTATTATTATTATTGGTTCAGTTCAGTGAGCCAGTTGTGACGTATGATTTCATGAAAGAAATTATGCGTAACTTCGTTGTACCTCAGCAAAATGGCATGGAGGAAGTGCCCCAAGGTGTTTTTTAACCTATACATTAATTTATAGAACTGTTTTCTCAGAATGAATTTTGATAGATGATGCGGATGAGCCTGAGGTAATGTCAGGTTCCGACAATGGATCATTTGAGTTTTTAAGTAACTCCTTTTGTCCTTCATTTTGTAAGGATAAAAGGCTTTATGCGCAGCTATAAACATTAGTTTGTTGCGTCACCGCATTGCAATGGCGCGCTCACCTGGAACAGCCATGTTCGCTTAATAGACCTTTCCATTGTTGATAAACAAACAGCGCTGGTTGGCATGGCCCACCGAATGTTAGTAAAACGTTCAATCGTGTTAACAGATGTTTCAACCAAATGCAACATTTTCGGTAAACTTCTAATTAAATAAAATACCTCCCATGATCGGTTGCTTTGTTTCCAATAAATTCAACACTATTGTTTAATATTTGTGTAACATTGTTACAAACTATAGCTATCTGTTTTTGTTTTGCATCTATGGCTTTCCATAGTTTTCCAGCCAGGGTTGGCAAAATCTTGGGCTGTGACGTTGCAAAAGAAAGGTCTATACATGTCAGTTGCACACACGTACGTTATGCAGCCACCTGGGAAAATATTTAGGTCAAAGTCAATAGTGGTTGGTTACGTGCATATTTTAATGTGTGTTGTGCAAAAGTTTTACTTTTGGCCAATCGCGTCTCTCGCCGTAGTTTCGGCGGTTTTTTATTTGGCGGGTACTTGTCACTTTCGTTTTACAGTCAGCAAACGCAAAGGTTAAAAAAATGTTCCCACCTCCTCCCCTGACAGGACCACCGGTGTTCTGGTTTGGGTTATTTGCCAGTGAGTCATAGCATAGTGGTAGAAGGATTGTTAGCACAGTTTATTGTGTTGAGAGGGGGTAGCTGATGTCGACTTCACTCGCGTTGTCAACATGGGGGCGGGGGCGGAGCTAGAGGTTTAGGCCTATTTGGTCTATGATGCATCTGGAGTAATTCGAGAGTTTAAAGCTCTTTACTCCAGTCAGTGTGCGTAGGATATAGTTTTCACAGGCTTTTTCTGAAAATACCAAATAAATAATGGGTGATAGCAAGAGAGCTGTCTAACGAAAAAGAATTATTACCAACATATACAACAGACATAAATGAATACATTTTGATGTACGAGGACCTGGCAGTTAGTTTTCCATCGAGTCTGTTTCTCTTTTATTAACTAGTATAGGCTCGAGAATATTTTCTCCAGTGTGGGCCTTTACTTTATATTATTTGGGCTCGAGGTTCTTTCCTCCAATGTGAGTCCGTAGTTGGCTCGAGAATATTTTCTCCAGTGTGGGCCTTTACTTTATATTATTTGGGCTCGAGGTTCTTTCCTCCAATGTGAGTCCGTAGTTGGCTCGAGAATAAATTCTCCAGTGTGGGCCTTTACTTTATATTATTTGGGCTCGAGGTTCTTTCCTCCAATGTGAGTCCGTAGTTGGCTCGAGAATAAATTCTCCAGTGTGGGCCTTTACTTTATATTATTTGGGCTCGAGGTTCATTCCTCCAATGTGAGTCCGTAGTTGGCTCGAGAATAAATTCTCCAGTGTGGGTCTTTATTTTATATTATTTGGGCTCGAGGTTCTTTCCTCCAATGTGAGTCCGTAGTTGGCTCGAGAATAAATTCTCCAGTGTGGGCCTTTACTTTATATTATTTGGGCTCGAGGTTCATTCCTCCAATGTGAGTCCGTAGTTGGCTCGAGAATAAATTCTCCAGTGTGGGTCTTTATTTTATATTATTTGGGCTCGAGGTTCTTTCCTCCAATGTGAGTCCGTAGTTGGCTCGAGAATAAATTCTCCAGTGTGGGCCTTTACTTTATATTATTTGGGCTCGAGGTTCATTCCTCCAATGTGAGTCCGTAGTTGGCTCGAGAATAAATTCTCCAGTGTGGGCCTTTACTTTATATTATTTGGGCTCGAGGTTCTTTCCTCCAATGTGAGTCCGTAGTTGGCTCGAGAATATTTTCTCCAGTGTGGGCCTTTACTTTATATTATTTGGGCTCGAGGTTCATTCCTCCAATGTGAGTCCGTAGTTGGCTCGAGAATAAATTCTCCAGTGTGGGTCTTTATTTTATATTATTTGGGCTCGAGGTTCTTTCCTCCAATGTGAGTCCGTAGTTGGCTCGAGAATAAATTCTCCAGTGTGGGTCTTTATTTTATATTATTTGGGCTCGAGGTTCTTTCCTCCAATGTGAGTCCGTAGTTGGCTCGAGAATATTTTCTCCAGTGTGGGCCTTTACTTTATATTATTTGGGCTCGAGGTTCATTCCTCCAATGTGAGTCCGTAGTTGGCTCGAGAATAAATTCTCCAGTGTGGGTCTTTATTTTATATTATTTGGGCTCGAGGTTCTTTCCTCCAATGTGAGTCCGTAGTTGGCTCGAGAATAAATTCTCCAGTGTGGGTCTTTATTTTATATTATTTGGGCTCGAGGTTCTTTCCTCCAATGTGAGTCCGTAGTTGGCTCGAGAATATTTTCTCCAGTGTGGGCCTTTACTTTATATTATTTGGGCTCGAGGTTCTTTCCTCCAATGTGAGTCCGTAGTTGGCTCGAGAATAAATTCTCCAGTGTGGGTCTTTATTTTATATTATTTGGGCTCGAGGTTCTTTCCTCCAATGTGAGTCCGTAGTTGGCTCGAGAATAAATTCTCCAGTGTGGGTCTTTATTTTATATTATTTGGGCTCGAGGTTCATTCCTCCAGTGTGAGTCCGTAGTTGGCTCGAGAATAATTTCTCCAGTGTGGGTCTTTAATTTATATTATTTGGGCTCGAGGCTCATTCCTCCATCGTGAGTTCGTATGAAGTATTTACTAAGCTTGATTACCTTCTGCAGTTTGAACAATTACATTGAGGTTATTGCTACTTGTGTCACAAGAGCTTTGGCAATTTATTTGCAGTCAGACAGTCAAAACACACATTTTGTGGCACTAATTGTGATCATTAAGACAATGGTTGTATGGAGGGCTTTATGGGGCATGAATTATGGTATAATTCTTATTTTGTGATACAGTTGCTATAGCGCTCACGAGTATCAGGAGGCTAGAATTCCGACCGAACGTTTCATCGGTGGAAGCGCAAACTGTACTTTTCATGTAACAACCGTGTATTCTTGTTGCTTTTTGTAGCCTACTGATAATCTTAATCAAAAGTGGGTTCATTTTATGCCTGTTGGCTAATGATAGGGTCGGTGTGCCAAAGGGTAATCCGGCACTTAAATAAAAACAGCGTTTGACTGTGACAAAAATACAAACACCAGCTTTGATTGTTTTTCCATTTTCATGAGTCTGAGTATAACTACCACTAATCATTGCCAAATTGTGTGTGCGCAATACCTCAAATGGAAGCTTATGTAACCTTCTCAAATCTACAGAAATAACTATTCAGACTTTAAGTTGAAATTACTGCCCAGGTCAAAACGGCCAAACATCGGACCTATCAACTCATGGCAGCACTATAAAACATGACTATATAGCCTCACTGACCTTGTACCTGCAGGTACAGTGCAAGCTGATATCTAACAGTTTCTGCGTGTGCTTTGAGGATGCACTCATGCGCATTCCATTGGGAATATGCGGACGATTTTGAGCTGTTACTAGTTGCGTATAAAACCTGGACTCACCGCACGTAATGAAGGGTCTAGGACCTAAACACACTGTACGTGTGGAGCGAAATCTACTCATCACATGTCGTATCAATACAGCTTCAGTCGTAATAATTTGTCCATATGGTGCTGCTAAATGCGTATCACTGACTGTGTGTTTAGAGCTATATTAGGGAAAAGGCTGTTATTTTGATGCCTTGTATTTACATTTATTTTAACCTGTGGATCCATTTAGACGGAAGTTGATGAGAAATCATTACATTTATGTTTGAGGGCTGAAATCTGCTATTAGTTGTTTTTGTGTGTGTGTGTGTCCATTGTGGGAAAGTAGATAAAGCAATACATTTGCCTTTTGGACAATTGAGTCATTGTTGAAGATATGGAACAATTTGAGTGACAATTGATGATAATATAAATGAGTTTTCCGCAAGCTCAAGTTTCCAGGTCATAAGAGTGTTTGTTCGGATTTATACTCTAACGTCTGTCTGTCACGATAAACAACGGGTCTTGGTCTGAGGTTCGAGCTTACATCCATGGTCATGATATTGTAAAAGATTTGTTATCAATCTTATTAGAAGTCGTTGTTGAAAAAGGCACCCTATGAAGTAATGTAGTTTTAAAGAAAGAGGTATTTTTTTCACCAACAAATTTGAATCGGAGAAAGGCTTCAGGCATGGATGAAGCCTTTCTTGGGCATCTGAAAACACACAGTTCTACAACAAGGGTGATTTTTTTCCTTTCATTATTTTCTTGCAACTTTGATGACCAATTGAGCCAAAATGTTCTGTATAAATTTCCAAGTGAGGAAAGTGGTCTTTCACAATATACCCCAAATTTACTCTGCCTTTAAACACGGGAAATCCCAGTGAGACATTACTTTTTATTTCCCAGACATACACTAAATGTACACTCTCTACAGTTTGATAGCTCCCATGTGTAAGGAGCTTTATAACAGAGGAGATTCTGGGTCCAATGTCATGGCTCTGCTTACCACGGAAATTCTGCGCTTACAGCACTCTGTAAAGCACGTCATTCTGTGGGCAGTAAGCGCAGAGTTGCACGGTAAGCAGAGCCATGACATTGGGCCCTAGTATGACATCGTGGGGGTGATCCTTTGTTCTTTTTGTCTATGACATGAAGTTATTATATGGCAAAGCTAGCAGTCGGAAAAAATAAAGCTTTCATTCTCAAGTGCTATATAAAGTTGTACACAAATGTTGCCATATTAGTAAGGTGCCTTTGTAATTATTGGCAATTTGAACAATTTGAACAAAAATTTGAACAAAAATTTGAACACGTAAAAAAAAGAAGGAAAAAAAAAGGAAGTATTTTCCCTCATTTTTATTTATGTATTTATTTACTTATTATTTAAACTGGGTGGCCCATTCAGTGGCAACCACTGGTCTCCCATGGGTCCCAGTATTGTAAGTAGCGAATTTACAAGGATGCCGTTTTGGGGGTATTTTTGGTTAGGAGATTTTATTTCAATGCAATAGACACTTCCATTTGAAAATCATATACTCCTAACTCTCCTGAGTGATTTTCTAATATCTTTCCTCAATGGACAAAATCTATCACCAAATGGTAACTCTGATATTAATAATGGTGGTATTCTTCTGCTGATCCCATGTTAAGCCGTAATCAGTTAACCTTTGCAGTCCTCAATCCAACAAAATCAAACAGCACGCAGTTGGATTTTGATGGTTTCAGTTAATGTCTGTGGGAATACAATTATACAAGGGCCACAATTAAGGCCAAGACCAGGATTAATAGAGGAAACAACCTGCTTATTGCAATACTGGGCCTTTTCTTTTGTAGCTAGCTCGGTGGTCTAGTTGGTAAGACATCTGTTCTAGCAATGCAAAGGTCGCGGGTTCGAATCCCACCCGAGTGATTTGCTTGTGAATTTTTTTCACAGAACTCGGGGGGGAAAGTACTGAGTATACAGTGCTTAATACACATTAGTGTAAGGGTAAGAGATCATTTATATTCTTCATCCTGATGCAAAACTGCATGTACCATCTATTAAGATTTAAATAAATGTACAATCCTTCTGAAAATAACTGTGTCCAAAATTTTACAACAGTAAGGGTGACACTGGTGCCCTCACATTTCCAGTTGGGGGGGGGGGGTATTTTAGAACCCTTGCCCCCCTTTAACAAAAGAGTGGTTTGGTACACTAAATAGCCCCCCCCCCCTCACAAATGATGAGTTTACCCGAGCTTGCCCCTCCCTTCTCCCCTAGATGAAAATATCTGGTAATGCCACTGTTCAAGTTTGATGTGTCACATCTTATGGTGTACAACTGTTTTTCTTTATCTTTTGCGGCGTGGATGGGTTTAATGCCTCATTGAAATTGAACCCTGTACCATCTGAAGGCTTTTAAAATATCATTTGCAAGTTATCTTTGCAGGTGTTTGTACCTTGTACACAAGAGAGTAAACGCTCTGCTAGGATCGAGAAAGAATCTGCCAGGGTCGAAACGTCAGGCCATTACCTTTTTGTTTTTGTTTTGCACAAAGCAAAAACATGAGAAAAACAAATTTCCCCGCCCTAATCTTTAAGTTAATGGACCTTCTCAAGTGTGTGAATTATTAGTTTCTGTCAAATTTGCTGACTGTGCTTGACAATCGGACAAACTCACGCATTCTGCGAGACAACAAATGTTAATAGTATTTGAAAAGGGATGGGCATTACACCGGGCTTTGGTGCCCGATGAAAGTAATTAGCATTGTTTTACATATGAACATGAATTGGGATCAAAGATTAATACACTATACAGTTATTTTAAATGTCTGATTGTATAACTGTAAACATTAGTGTGTTTGGTTGTAAATCTCTTTCACAGCGTTACCTCTCAACCTTCCAGTGAAACAGTGGATTTATTACTTTGTTTTTTTTCCATTTTAGTGTCACACAGCCAAGGCATAGAGAAATCCTGTTTTGACGATTTTGACGATACTAATTGACAAAAACAAAAAGGAACAAAAGAACAACTTCCAGTATTGCGTGTCGTGGCCGAGTGGATAAGATCACTGGACTCAAGCTCTGGTGTTTCTGATCAGCAGAGTGTGGGTTCGAGCCCCGGTCGTGACACTTGTGTCCTTAAGCAAGACACTTAACCATGATTGCTTCGTCCTTCGGATGGGACGTAAAGCCGTTGGTCCCGTGTGTTGTGTAACGCACGAAAAAGAACCCAGTGCACTTATCGAAAAGAGAAGGGGTCCGCCCCGGTGTTCCTGGTTTGATCGGCTGCATATTGCGCCACAGCACCTTGTAAACCATTACATGGTGCTATGTAAAGGAGTAGGTCTCATACTTCAAACGAAGCCCCACATACCTTGCAGGAAATACTGAATGTTAAGCGCTTAGAGGCTGGCCTGCAGTAGGCGCTATACAAATACAATATATTTATATTATTATTGCCCAGTTGGGGACCTTTCTTTTTAAATAGGTGAATTGTATCCACTGAGTTACTGGTGAGTTTCTTGTACACTGTCTTCAGGGGTTAGTTACCCCCTTCTTCTGTCAATTGTAAAAACAGGATCTGTGAACTTGTAACAGTCTTTGTATTTTTGTGCAGGTTCCAATGAAAGAAGTGGTTTCTGCCACCCCCACCTATTTTTTTTTTTTAAAGTTTGTGATGTTTGAATGAACAAAAAAAGGTAAAAGGGTTAGAATCACATCATTTTGTGGTTTTTTTTCCCTTCCTTTTTTTTTTGAGTTCTGGAATATTGTAAGCAGGAAAGACGTGTTTGTCGAAGAGTGATTGATCCTTTGTGTCTAGTCTCCTCTGGCAGGGGAAAAAAAAAAAGTATTGGAGCTGGGCCAAAATGTTGGGAGCGATCTTGCGATTGCAATCGGGGTCAAGAGGTCAGACAGGGTCGCTGTGTCCAGCTGTAGAAGCAACAGCCCTCCGTGCTATCTCTGCCCCGCTGCTGTTTTGTACACCCCCAAACAAATAAAGGCGGGGGGGGGGGGGGAATTGCTCCAGACACGCATGTTGTAAATAGATTTGTACCCGTTGATTGAATGTGGACAGTCGTTTGTTGTAGAATTCATAGTAAAAGATCCCTTTCAAGTAATGGTGAAACATTTCAGTCATCTCACCTATTGATATTTATTAGGTTTTTTTTTTTTCTTCAGGGTGTTCGGGGTTGCCTGTCTTGGCTAATGTCTTCTTTTGTTATTAAAGTCACCAAGTAACTATTTTGGAACGCTTTTAAAAAATAAAAAGTTAGGAATCTGGATTAGGTGGTAATTTTGTATCTGATTTCAGATCGTGGTTGTATGGGGAATTATGATATCTATTTACATCAAAAAAAATGTTGCATTCACTAGACATTTTGAGCTGCAAGCCCTGCGATCTTCTGGAATTTTAAACCCCAATTGGAGCCCTGTCTCAAAAAAAAAAACCCCTGTTCTTTCCCTTTATGAGTGTTAACCGATCCTTCTCACACGCTGGCCCATCACTGCCCTCCCAATCTCCAACAAGTCACTACATATACCAAGCTTCATCAAAAACTCAAACTGAAAACTGATTTGTGTGTTTAATTTGTCATCTTTGTAAACTCATTGTAGGACCACTTGGTTTTTTTTTTCTGCATCTCTTGGTCTGCCAGGAGGGTCTTTTAGATCATTTTTTAGACAGACATGACGCATTACAAATGGCCACTATTATTATTGTTACTGTTATTTAACTGTACTGTTTCTTGATACTGTCTTATGGATTTGAATTGTTAATGGTCTAGAGCCCTTCTTCATCTGACAAGTTTGCTGTTGTCCTCTATAGCACTAATTAGACACCAATACAGGGGCTCTGGGCATTTTTGTTGTTGTTGGACAACTTAATTCCATCGAGGGGTTTTTAAATCATAAGAAGTAGGTCACTATCAATCTATTATGCAGTGCCTGGTCTTCGTTGTGCATAATGAAACTTGATGCGGTGTGTATTTCTGTCCCTGGTGGGTTTCGGGTTGCAGTTTCTGGTATGTTTAAATATGTTTGATCTTGGGCTGCAGGGTCTTCAGGGTAGAGGCAATTTGTTGGAAGTGACAGTGTCTTTTTCTTTTTTTACACTGTTCGAATTTGTTCCCAAAAATTGGGAGGGGGGGGGGGTGGGTACCTGGGGGACCATTACAGACAGGTGGATGCAATGGACAGAAGGCCACTGTGGACAGGTTGTCAGAATTGACACTAGATGGATGCATGTGGCTGGCCACAGTCAATTGATAATGGTCACAATGGACACAGTGGTCACAATGGACACAGTGGCCACAGCATAAAGGTTGTCACTGTGAAGAGGTTGGTACTATTATGCAGGCATGAGGAACAATTGTGTTGAGATGGCCACTTCTTTAGATAAGCATCTAGATGCTCTGATCAAATTCAGGAAGAATAATGTACAATCTCATGTGAACTTTTGGTTACTGGTTCGATAACTATTTTGTGAACATGGGGCTTTAGCCATGAATGGGGGGTGCGTCTACTAAACCTATATGTGTCTTTTTGGACTCCCTGTTTGGAATTCAGGCATCCTACTTTTGTTCACATTCTTTATTGCCAAGTCTGAACTGGGGGCTACGGCTACAGCTACAGCTGGATCACGATACGTCAACATGCGTGTTTGCATAGCAGGACTGGAAATTGACACTGGACCGCTGGCCTGAGGCTGGTAGTCTTTTAGTAAACTCCGGACTGGTCAAGCCCGGTGGTCTTGTGTTTTTCAATTGGATAACAGCAGGGCTCCCTCATTGTGTAATATCTTATGTGAAAAAAAAATCTGATAGGCGTAATATCTTTCAAGTCTCTTGAGTATCAATGCAAGCTTTACACATAAGACAAGTCAGATCTATCTAGATCCTCTCTTAGTGATTGTTCAACTCATTTTGATTCTGGTCTTGTAAAAAAATAAATTCTGGTCTGAGCTACAAGCCCTGCGGTCTTAGGGATTTTCCCCCAAATTCAATCCCCGCATTGGCCGCCCTTAGCAACACCCTTAGCAACAGTCGCAGCCGCAATTCGGACACGTTCTAGTCATCTTTCATCTTTTATGTAAAGTGTTGTTGGTCTCCAATTAGGACGCCCTGTTTTTAAGTTCCAGCAGCACGTTTACCAGACACCCAAAAATGTGAACACCCAAGTGGATTTCTGGTTAAAACCTCGGCCTGTAAGATGATTCTGTTACCGATGTTGTTATATCCCTTTTGATGCTGGTTATGATATATATATATATATGCCTTTGGTATCCCTCTTTCTCCCATGGGTAGAAACGCACTCCCTTTTTTATTTCCAAGTCTTGAGATGCAATGACCCTTTCCCAATAGTGGGTAGCGGTGGGCGGAAGCTTTTGTCAACTCGCACCCAGCACCCCCAAATAAAGTGCAGGTTGCATTGTCTCTCAGCACCTATCCAAACCCATGCTGCAGACAGGTGTCGGCTCCCAAATTACCCCATCACCAAGGGTCCTCAATCACCAACTCTCTGACCTACATTATATCAAATTCTTCGACTCTATCCCCACTCCTCTAACCCCCCCCCCCCAAAAAAAAAATGTCTGAAAAAATGAAAATGGCCAAAACAGATCTCACAACCTGTTACTTTTTCGTTTGTCAATAAGAAAATGTCCAAAGTGCAGTGACTTGAAGAACACTTGGAGTAGTATTTATATTGTGACCAAAGTATTAAAGAAACACAACAAAGGACAGGACCACAACTTCCTCGATTCGAGCCCTGGATTAATGTTTTACGCAATATGTTTAAATTGTGCTTGGAACAGACATGTAAATTTATGTTTGTATAATTAAGTTTGATTAAGTGGCACTTCATAATGCCCCTGGAATTAGGTCACCCAAGGTAAGGGCTATAAAAAAAGGAAGTGTGAAGAGAGAAAAAATAGAGGGGTAGATATATAGGCGCATTCCTAGTGAAAGTAGAAGGAAACACCCAGCAGATGCGACCAAACAAAACCCAAGTGGGTTGACTGCCCCAGATGGTGACAACAGATATTGTGTAACCCAGTTGCGTTTGTTACGAGGCTCCTTAAATTGAAACCAGGCATTGAGTTTCCATTAACGGGCAACAGCGGGGTCGCCATTGTCATCGGTAGACATTCGCTCCCCCTGGGGTGTACACCAGCCCAAGTGTGTGTACCACCGAAGGGCAAGATGACAACACAGCTATACCCTCGCCTTGACCCTAGCCCCCAACAACATCTCGGTGGCAAGCGGGGGAATGATCAGCTGTGAGGTGACATAGGTAACTAAAGACCTTGCTGTTTGAAGCCGACATGCCTGATTGTAAAATGCTAAGGGAGAGTCATCGGGGGAGTTCACCTGCACTAAAATAGATTTAGAGGGAACCAAAGAAACAGTGGCCATGTAACACAGTGGCAATTGAAGACACAAAGACAACGTTGAAGCTTGGGGATAATGTAACGTGAGTGGAGTGGAAGTTGAAGGAACTTGTTTCTTTACAAACCCAAATTATTTAAAATTTACCCATAGTCAGTTTCCTTTGTGGTTTGTTACTTGAAATTTTAAAAAGAAAACGTTGTTGTATATGGGAGCAACCCCTCTCCATGTTACGGTTTATGGCTTTATCAAACAGGATATCTGAGAAGGCTTCCACACAGCCACTCCCACCACCAATCTCGTTCCGAACCATTTGCATAACCGGCAACTTCAAGCTCCTCCTGATGTTGAGTTCAGGCAGAAACGAACTGAAATCCTTTTTGGGTGACTGTATCGCTGCGTTACACATTTGGTAAACAGAGGAGGGAGATGAGGCCTTCGTATAGACCCGTAATGCGCAATAGCCGTCCCGTCACAGCTTGTACGGGCCACTTACACGTAATAACAAAAAGCAACAAGTGGGATGCTGTTCTTGTCGGGGACATTTGCCCCGTCCCGTTGCCCCATGAACATCAATCACATTACGTGTGTGTGTGTGTACGTATCGCATCGTCGTGTCCCTGCCACCTCTCTACAGCGCAGTGTTTGTTTTCTCAAGTGTGTGATTAACATCGGGTGTACAGTATACATGTTCGCATACATGTGGATGCCTCGTAGACTGTACTTGTAGTGGGTAATAGCACCTAGGTAGATTGTTAAAACTGTTAAGAGCGTGGGGGTACCATCTAGAACGCAGTAGCCAGTCTGCTGTTTGAGTGCCAGGCTAACGAGGGTTAACAGGAGTCAATTTTGGTCTTGCCGGCAGCATCAAGGGCGCATGGTGGCCTGGCCTAAAACCCTGCCTGCCAACCTGTGTTCAAGTCATAAAACTACAACTCCCTTGGTAAATCATCCCCTCAAATTGATTCATAATGGGGAATCGGGAATTCTTATTATGCCAGCTTCTCCTCTCTGTGTGGTTTAATTGTCCCATCTTTTTTTTTGGGGGGGGGTCGTGCGGAACCATTTAATCGTATTGCGTTTAAAGATGCAAAAGTTTAAAACATTTTTGTCAGCTCTCCAATATAACATGATCAGCAGTCTACTTGTAAACTTTAATGACTTTAAACTCTTATTTACAGATAAGAGTGCAACAAAAGTTGAGAGTAACTGATGAAGTGCTCTTTTGTGACCTGCATTGTTTTATTTCTAGATATTAAGTAATAAACGTGTAAAAAATAACAGCTTTAAATAGTGCCACCCTGTACTCTTGAATGACTCCCGGACAGTAACCAAGTCAGTCATCCTGACCACCTGTGTTGTTGTTTTTTTTGGCAGTAAGTTACCGCAAACCGGAGAATGAAAGTTTATATGTCACTAAAACCCAACTGCACCCTCTTCAGAAATGTATGGTAACCTTAGAAATAGAGCGGGTTTTTTGGATATAAAATTCATCTGCCCTACGGGATTGATTGGGTTTTTGTTCTGATAAATATGACAAAGAATATGACAAGAGCAAAACACAAAAAACAAGCCTGGAGTTTTACAACTTTCAGAAGGCATGGCCATTTTCATTTTGCAAAGGGCACTTCCATTGGAACATCTTAGAGTCTATGGGAAACTTTTGGAGGGGCACCAAGGCCAAGATTAGCAGCAACAGAGGGCCAAGGCCTTTGAGTATAATTCCAGGCCTGCAGGAACAGTGCTGTATTCATCCCAGGATTTAAACCCACGAGCCATCTCCCTTTACAATGGCCCGCTGATCAAGTGCTAGCACCCAAAAGGACCTGTCCAAATTCTCCAAGGAGCTGGCTAGTCTAGTGTTGAAAATCATCCCTGTTTTAATGTGAAATGTGGATTTGTGAAAAAGGACTAGTAAAACAACAAGCTGGTCCTGTTCTGGAAAAACTCCGACTGGCACCCTCCCCCCTCCACCCCGAACAAAGATAATGACCAAAGGGGGAGACCGCCAACAGTCCATTTAAAAAAAATTGTTCAACCCCCAAATTATTTAAAATTTGCCCAGTCAGTTTTCCCTTGTGGTTTATAACTTGATATTTTTTTATGAAATGTGACTAAAACCACTTGGCAACAAGAAAACGTAAACTCTTTGATATAAGATCCTGGCAATCATAAAAAAATGTTCTGCGAGTGTAAGAACCAAAGCTGCTCGTACTAAACACTGCCCCAATATTCATGTAATGTCTCTCCATTACAGTTAGCAAAACTATAGACTGGTTCTCAAAAAAACCAAACAATTAAAGTAGTGAGACATAGAGGCCTCAATTTGAACACATTGATTTTTGAATGGGGGGGGGGAACCCAACCAAACAAAAGATGGTGAGAAAAATGTCCTACGCCTTGAAGGTCCTTGAAGATAGCATCATTTCTTAATTTGTGCACAAGGGCATAATTGTGTTTGTGTCCGCTCAGCATTTTTTTGCCCCTTATTGATCAGGCTTGCCACGCCTGCTGGTGTCGAGGCTTCACTTCTCAGCCCCCAATCAGTCATGGCATTATTATCACCCAAGCGACCAGGGGCATGGAGCTTGGGGCCTCATAAGCTGGGACAAATTGCTTCCAATCACAGCCAAGCTTTTTTACCCTTGACACCCCTTCTTTACTCTTATCAAGTGTTTTTTTTTTGGAGGCTGGCTGTACATCTGTGTATGTGGTTACATCTGGGCACATAGTTATTGTACTTTATTACACATTACATTTTATCACACAGTTTTTTTTTCTTTCTTCGTCTTTCCTTTTCAAAACATACAGATTTTGTCAGGAGAAATACATTTTTGTTTAAAAACAATGCAGAATAAATGAACATTCCCTTTTTTTGGTTAAAACTGTAACCGATAAAAACATATCATCATCATTGTGAACGTCACGATCCTCTGTATATTTTTGGCTGAGTTTCTACACCTGAAGATGAGCAGACGATAATGTTCCAAACGTCGAGACCACACCGGCTCTTCTCAGAGCCAACACTTCTCCTCAAATAGTTCTATACATGGTTGTACTCGCAAGTTTACTAACTGTAGTTTTTTCTTATAAGGAAAATACTCGCCTGCTAAGTGTACAAAACTAAAGTCAGCTTTATTACTCTGGTTAGTTTTGGTTGTTCACTTCAAGAACGTGAAGATGTGTTTAAAAGCTTATAATCCTTTACAATTTTAGGAAGTAAAAGTGGGACAAACATTTAAGAGTTATTTGATGCAGATTTGAGCTGCTGAGAGTGCTTTAAAAAGAAGTAAAGTTGCTTAGATCTTTGTTTCTGCACATGAGCATCTCTCTCTCTCTCTCTCTCTCTCTCAGATGAAATTAGCTGCTGTGGAAAGCTTTAATCCCAGTATGCCCCCCCCCCTTCTGAGTAAGTGCCTCAAGCAATGCACAGTGTCCTGAATTCCACTTCTGTACCACCTTAAAACATGGGCAAGCCATCCAGGAGCAAGCTCAAACCAAGCTGTGTTACAATGCAACTGTAGGCAGCGTGCCTTTGGGTCAATCCAGAACCAGGCCAGAAATGTGATGATTGGTCTTTTACTGTGTCAACAGGATAATCCCTGGCCTAAGGGGGGATGAGTGTCTAACCCCCGATAGATGTGGATTCCATCTGCCTATGTTTTCTCCAGATCATAAAGATAGACTCAAACCTAAGAAGTACTCGAAATTTATGGCTTTCGATACCTTTTTTGTACTTCTTGGTAATATGCAATTTTGCATTTTTATTTTCAAACCTTTGAAAGGAAATTGCAAGTTTAATTTAAAGATTTTGAAAATGTGTGGTGGTCGGAAACAGAGGAAATTCTGCCAGTGGTGGTTAGAGAATCGTGAGGGCTGGGTGGGTTTTCCGGCACCAACCACTGTGGGCAAGAACCCTGCCTTTATAGGTAGGGACTTAGTCCCCACCCCCACCCCCACCCCACATTTTTCCACATTTTAGCTGCAAATTATGACCTGAGAGTTGCAACACCATCGAAGCATGGCATGCCTTAACAATCAATATGTATATGTACACATTCGGGTCGCCTGTGGCTAGACTACATTGGCCATTTTCAATGCATGAGAGCGCCATAAGGATCAACCTCATTCCCATGGGCAGAAAACTGTACGTGGAATAGGCCTATCATGACCAACTCAAGCGGAAGCGGGAACGAGGTCGGCCCTCGAGGGCAACTTGTGCTAAACTACCAACATTTGTGTGATACATTTGTGTGATACATTTTTATCGTTTTTTTTTTAAGTAAGGAAGATTGAGGATTACTCTTTTTTGTAAAAATGTAACCGATACAATCATTTGTCACTCCTTTGTTTTTGTTTTCATTTTCGTGAGGCCATTTTGTACGGGAAATACCAGAGATCCAATAGGCTCACTTACTATCGGGTTTGCTGCTGATCCTTAAAAAATATGAACGCTTTTTAAATTGAACTATCCAAATTTAAGGCCACAGCATGTACCTACAGGGTGACATGTCAATCCGATGTTTCATTTGCACTTATTAGTCCCGGGACCACCCCGATGGGAGATACGGAGAAAACTTTAGGAGTTGAATATAGCATTGGGAGCCCGTGGGTTCGAAGATATCAGTTTTTTAAAGTTTTTTTTTAAGGTCTTAAACAAATGGATGAAGCGTGTAGTGAATTTTCCTACCAACAAGAACCGAATTAGGCTGTGTGCAAAAAAGTAGCATAAAGTGTGAGCAGGTAAAGCTGTTTCTCCTCTGCTTCTAAGTCGATTACTATTTTTGGTCGGTCTTAAGTTTTTGTTAAGGGTAGCATTAAAAGGGTCTTAAAAAGTATTACAACTTGACATTTGAGACGGTGTGCAGATACCCTGGCTATACATTCGCAAGATGATAAACCAGTGTTTTTTTTTTATAAGGTGATATAATGTTAGGTACATGCTGTGACAGGTTATAAATATGTAATTGTTGTTGTTGTATTATGCAAGTTGACAGCCATAACCTTAATTCGACTCTACGTATTTCTTCCGATTTTTTTCTCTCCACCATCTCTTGTTTTCTGTCATTTAAAAACAATTACCTACAATCTCACTGTAACTATTATTGTTTTAAAGCAATAAACGAAAGTGATTCCGGTGTACTGTTATATGTTCTTTTGATGACTTTAGAAACAAAATTATAAATCGGACCCAGGCCCCCACCCCGACCCTAGGGAATGACCTCTGGGCCTGTCCTTTTTATACACACCCTGGTGCTAAAAATAATCCCAGTTTGTCAGGAGTGTATCTCAGTCATCTCAGAGGAGAAAGGGGTTAGAAAAGATTCTGTCTGATTAGAGACGAGAGGACTTTTAAGACCTAGAAAGACCCTGTCTGCTCAGAGCAGATAGGACTTATAAGACCTAGAAAGACCCAGTCTGCTCAGAGCAGAAAGGACTTATAAGACCTAGAAAGACCCAGTCTGCTCAGAGCAGAAAGGACTTTTAAGACCTAGAAAGACCCAGTCAGCTCAGAGCAGAAAGGACTTATAAGACCTAGAAAGACCCAGTCTGCTCAGAGCAGAAAGGACTTATAAGACCTAGAAAGACCCAGTCGGCTCAGAGCAGATAGGACTTGTAAGACCTAGAAAAACCCTGTCTGCTCAGAGCAGAAAGGACTTATAAGACCAAGAAAGACCCAGTCGGCTCAGAGCAGATAGGACTTGTAAGACCTAGAAAAACCCTGTCTGCTCAGAGCAGAAAGGACTTATAAGACCAAGAAAGACCCAGTCGGCTCAGAGCAGATAGGACTTGTAAGACCTAGAAAAACCCTGTCTGCTCAGAGCAGAAAGGACTTTTAAGACCTAGAAAAACCCTGTCTGCTCAGAGCAGAAAGGACTTATAAGACCTAGAAAGACCCAGTCTGCTCAGAGCAGAAAGGACTTATAAGACCTAGAAAGACCCAGTCGGCTCAGAGCAGATAGGACTTGTAAGACCTAGAAAAACCCTGTCTGCTCAGAGCAGAAAGGACTTATAAGACCAAGAAAGACCCTGTCTGCTCAGAGCAGAAAGGACTTTTAAGACCTAGAAAAACCCTGTCAGTTCAGAGGAGAACGAACTTATTGGGCTGGTATGTCTTTAAGGTCCTTCTGCTCTGAGCTGACTAGGTCTTTTTTAGGTAATACTTTGGTTCTTTCTGCTCTGAGCTGACGAAACAATGTGTATCATTGGTGGACCTTGCCTCTCTGTTAAAAAAGTAAATATTTAAAGGCCCTTTGCATTGATGTTGCACAGAGTTATTGTTCGAGGCAGGAATCACAACAAAATATATTGTGGAGTGTGGTTCACAAGGGTAGCAGCTGCAAGAATGCAAGAAGGTGATGCCATTGCACAGCAATTTTTCTCTCACAAAGTTGTGCAGCACTGGTGAGGTGGCGGTCACTTGCAAGAGGTCTGTAAAATGGGACAGAATTTATGCCATGCAGAAAAGATGAAACTTTTTTGGCACATTCTGAGGTGCACCTCAAATGATTGCACTTCAAGAATATGGGTTGTCCCTTTCTATTTTTTTTCACAAGGCTGTTCATTGTTTGTAGTTTTATCCCACATGCTGGATACTTTGTGGTTCTTTATATGTTCAGCCGCATTTGCTCTGCCTGACAGTCGTACCATGGACCCCTCCTTCATGTCCACATACTCCATGGTTGTACCTACCAATTAAGTATTGGATACAAAGATCAACGAGTTAACACCAGCAATTGAACAATTCCTGGAAGTGTTAAAAACTAAAGCAGAAAATTCACTTTAAAACCAATTTGACCCGGTCCAAATTGTGTTCCCCGTCCCCTCCCCGGAGAGAAGTGCCCAATAATAAGATTAAATCCTGAAAATGAAAACAAATTGAGGTAGAAGAATAGTTTCCTTGTGTTTACTCAAGAGGGTTACATCTATTTTTGTGAACCCCAGGGGAAATTGGCAAAAGGTTGCTGTTGTCTGGGACTTGCAGTATGAAATCAGGCGTTGGACATCAGCCAGAAGCTCAATTTTCTAGTGGAAAAAAATAAAATAAAAATCTTGCAAAGCAAGATTTTTCATTTCTTCTTAAAGGAGGTGATTGGTAATAAAATTATAAAAGTTGCTATCGTTTTATACATGGTGATACTCAGTTGGTTGTACGGGCCCAATTTCATCTGCAGTTTAAATGTCCTAACATTTGTTTTGGTTTTATTATCAATAATAAAAAATATCAAAAAACAGTAGGAAAGCATTGATGAATAAACACAAGAATTAGTCAAACATGCCTGTCTCTTTGTGAAAATGCAAATTTGATTTGGCGTACTTGCCCATCCATTTTTTAACTACATAATTTGCACATTTTTGGGGGTGCCCTCTCTTCATCAAAACACAAAATGCAATTACCTAGATGAATGCCCACTTACCAAATTATTGTAAATAAGAAATTAAGCTTAGTTTTGATTTCATAAGCAGTAATTCAGTATATCTTATAGAAAACAAAAACGTCAAAAAGTATAGAAAACCTAATTTTTGACATGAAAACGGTGACGATGTGATGTAATTTATATCCATAAACTGTTATAACCATAAACTACGTTAAACTAAAGTATTTGAAGAAACAGAATCGCGCCCACGTAAAACTCAATAGGCTTGGGACCTACGTGGTCCCAACTTGGTCTCAACTCAATACAGTTATGACCACCGACTCCTGAAAGTTTGAATGATGCATGAGACTGGCACAGATAGACATGTCAGTTCTGTATGGACTGCTTATTGGTGCTTGATGGCAAAGTATTGCATCGTGGATATTCCCCCGAAGCTATCAAAGAGAACAAATTTCCCACCTGAGATGAGAGTTTAATCGGCTCAGAATGAAATCCATCCAATGCATTTAAGGTGGCTTGCCGAGGGTCAGACACCCATTCTGGTTTCTGTCATACCTGATGCTGTCCAGCTACTAGGATGATGACAAAGAACACCTGTTCCAGAGACAATTAAAGTACTTTTAATATCGTCCAATCGGCTGGATAGCATCCAGACTCCAGAGGCACTCCACTGTCCAATCAGGGGCCTTCATTCAATCAAAGTAACACCCTTGTTAAATCATATTAATTAACCAATCAGACACATGTTTTGTTATTTTGTCAAAGTTAGTGGCTCTCTTTGAGATTTTGTTCTTCTTTGTCTTCAAAAGTTTTGGATCATCCCTTGACAATTTCGACATTCCAGCAGCTTCCACAATTTGTTATCCAAGTTTAAGAGAGTTCCAAATGTTACTTGGTATAGACTATCTAACCTTTGTCTAGAGAACTAGTGTCCTTGTACATTCCAGGGCCTTTGTGGCAGGCAAGATCCTACACTGGTCAGATGAAACATTTTACGTTCTGTGTCATAATTACCAAACGAATTCAAGAGTTAGAAAAGTGACAACTGTAAACAAGTTTTGAGATGTATCAAAAGTTGATTAAAAATCAGTTGCCATAAAATATCAGATGTAATGTTTTCTTCCATTGAAGAATTTGTGCCTGCAAAAAGTCCAGGCTCTGTGGCTCTTTTGTAAACATGTGAGATTACATGGTCTGAAAAAAACATTCAAATAAACATTGGGGAGAGAGAGAGAGAGAGAGGAGAGTCACTTTTGTTACGCATTATAGTTTCTCGACCCACAAGCCATTATTCAGGATTGTTCACATTCCTCCAATCTCACCCCAGAAGAAAAATGGGTAGTTGTGTGTCTTGATCATTTTGAATTGCGAGTTAATTGGTGACAACAGTGGAGCCAAGAACCAGATGTAGTTAGCTTTAAAATTTTAATGAAACATGCTGGGTGTTGATAATTGGTCGGATAAATAAGAGTCAGTGTGTTTCTAAACCACATATGGGGGCAGGGGTCATTGGTGTGGTGTTCTTATGAATTAGCCATTATAATACAGTAATTAAGTTTCAAGTCATAAACCACAAGGGAAACTGACTGGGTTGACTAATAGGGAGACCGCCAACATAGGGCTGGATAGCTCAGTTGGTAGAGCGCCGGTACGTTAATCCGGAGGTCGTTGGTTCAAGTCCCGCTCCAGTCAATTTTTCTTTGTTCAAACCCAAATGAATTAAAAATTTACCCAGTCAGTTTCCCTTGTGGTTTATTACTTGATATTTATAATTAAAAAGTCGCATCCCCTTAAGGTGATCCCGTGGCTGGCGCTTCCCAGGTTGTATCGTAAACTTGGGTGTGATCCCTGGCTACACGGCAGCTAACGGTTGCATGGCTTCTGACTGGCACCCCCGAACAAAGATATCGACTAATAGGGAGACTGCCAACATAGGGCTGGATAGCTCAGTTGGTAGAGCGCTGGTACGTTAATCCGGAGGTCGTTGGTTCAAGTCCCGCTCCAGTCAATTTTTCTTTGTTCAAACCCAAAGTAATGAAGTTACAACTACTTTTTTTTTAAATAGAAAGGTAGCCCGTCATCGTGAGTGGTTTCCTTCATTTCTGGTCAATGGCAAATGCAACAAAACCAGCTCTCTGGAATTGGCGCTGTCCTGTTTTGATTTTGGTTTTATTTCATCACTATCCTCAGGGATATAAAAGAAATATTATTTTGGGGGTTTTACCTGACACCGATGGGCAAGCACGGTGAACTCTTTGCTTTCCTGTGTCCCTTTGGGAAGAGAAAAATCCACAGGAGTACTTCTTGGATGGGATTCGAACCCATGACCCCTGTCATAATAGAGTGGATGCCTTACCACAAGAACACCAAATGTATTGTCAGTTGAAAGAAGCATTCCAGCTTGCAGGGCTGTATAGTGACCCCAAGTGTACCCCCCCCCCCCCAAAAAAAAATAAATAAATAAATGGTTGTGAACATTGGTAGTCAACAAACTGGCTCTCGAACACACCACCAACCCCTACCCCACTCCAACCCCAAAGGAAGTTGCCCTCCACAGATTGGCTTCCATACGCCCTGTCCAAAAGAATATGCCCCTGCTTCGCCCCTGAAGCCTTGTAGTTATAGATTGGGGGGGGGGGGGGAGGTGGACACACACATGATTCGATACCTTCATTATGACACTTATAACTCTCTCCATAACAAGTGTGAACCTTTTCACTGAGCCAAACAACCATCTTGAGTAGAAACCCACGCTCCCTGGCAATAAAAATGTGAACCTTTGACTATTTTGATAAAGCCCAAGAAATTATTGAGTTAAGTTCGCGTGTCTCCATCCCCCCCCCACCATAAATGATGAGAAAAGTGTTATTGTTCACTGTCCATCCAGGTTGTAATGCATCCTGCAGGTGGCATAGATACTATCAGCACACCCCCAAAAGAAAGAAAGAAAAGAAATTGCTGTTGGCAAATTACTAGCCCGAACACTCTGACGTCACACTTCGAGGCTCGTGAATAACGCCAGGTACACTGCCAGACCGGATGTTGGCAAACGTACCTTTGACCTAGCATTCATTTCACACGGACACTCGCAGAAAAAAACATACGCTACGTGATGTATCCAATGAAATCATTGGGCCTTAAGACCAGTACCTGCCCTTGCGGATAAAGACAGGGGACCAGTCTAGCAAATTACCTTCCCTGTCCAAAAGAACATGCCCTTGCTATGCCCCAAAGCATTGTACTTGTACATTGCTCTGGTTATAGTAGGAGTGAGTGGGGGGGGGGGGGGGGGGGTGGGGAGGACACTCTTCATCTTGACACTTAAAAACTTCAGAGTCATAACATGTGTGAACCTGTCCAGTGAGCCAAACAACAATCTCAATCCAAATTCTTGAGTAGAAACCCACGCTTCCCATATTAAAGGCAATATAAATTTGAACTGTTGACCATTTTTGGATAATGCCCAAGAAATTATTGAGTTACAGCCCCCCCCCCCCACCACCTCTCCCATAAATGATGACACAAGTGTTAGTGTTGGCTGTCCATCCCATTTGTAATACATCCCGCAGGTGGCGCCTATACCAGCGACAACAACGGCACACGCAGCTGGTATGACTAACCTTGAATGATTGGTCAATTGGATTTTATATTGCCAACTGTAAATCACCTTGGATTGGGGACTCCAGGGCTTATCATACAGTGGCAATATGGATGCCCGATGGCTACTGTGTTTAGCTAGCTTCATGATTGTACTACCAGCCGGGAAAATCTTGCTCAGTCTGAATCTCATTAAAATAAATATATATAAAAAAGTCGCAATATACAATTTCTCGTGTGGGAGTTTAAGATGCAGGCTTGGATGTTTGGAAGCATTCTTTCAGCCCCTTTTGCTACTATGAACACATCATAAAAAAAAAAAACCATTTAAATTTAGATTAGCTTGGAGGGGGGTCTGTTGGCATCATTTCTCAGCCGACAGCGAAGTGCAGCTCCCTTGGGCATTGGGTGTTATTCTTAAACTTCTGGTCTATTCTTGTAAAAAACTTATGGTCTCCCAGGGTTTAAAGAGATCTATGATAAACCCTGAGAATCCGGTCAATATCTACAGGCCTACATTTGAACATTTCCATCTTCAAGAGAACATGCTGGGGGATCAGGTTGGGTCAGTGGTTTCTGTCCCTGCCTTTCACCTCTGTGGACCCCGGTTCGAATCCGGGACCGGATCAGAACTTGCATGTGGCTTGGGTTTTCAGTCCCTACCTGATGGGCCCAATTTCATGGCTCTGCTTACCATAAGCAAAGAATCAACGCTAACGGAAGCAGGGAATTCTGCGTCGAGCATATTTCACGGATTTGCGGGGAATTTTTCACTTCTGCGTGTGCATACTCCATGTTACTAAGCATTTTTTCGCTTACACAGCGGAAATTCGGAGCTTGATCAGTAACCCGAGAATGGTGATCGCAAGCGCAGAATTTGGCGACAAGCAGAGCCATGAAATTGGGCCCAGAGTGCTTGGGCTTTCCCCCCAGGGTTTTCCCTCCCACATCAAACCTAAAACTGAACATTTCTTCTTGTTCACTATTTATCCTAAATGTGCTGTTAATTAACTATGTAATGAAACAAATGTTTGGAAACTTGCCTTTAAAGCAGGCTAATGCATAAATATTAAATTTACCAGTTTTATTATTTTAATTGATCAAAGAGAAAAAAAACATGACAAAAAAAACAGAACAACTCTAACGTATCTGATAGTTTTCAGGAAAAAAGAAGAAGTTTTTCTCAAAAAAAAAAAAAAAAATCACTAAACTAGAGCATTGAATAAGCATTATGGATTTCAAGGTAGACATTCAAACTGGTATTAATATCTACTTTCAATGTACATATTTTTCTCTCCATGAATTCCGTGAAATGTTCCACAAATCTCAGTGTGGGCTCCCCGGGTCTGCGTTACATCAGTCCTAGATAAGTCATGCTTTTTTTTCCTTCTCAACCCCCGCTGTCTTGTGGCCCAAATTCTCCCTTACTGCCACGCCAGTTTATAAAGTCCCAAAGTCGCACTTTGGCCTATTTTATCTTTACCCCGTTGTGCATTTTTGTTTTTTATTGAAGACACAGAAATTTGAAGCTGTACCACCTTGGCAGGCCTCAGGGGTGTCCTTGCACTAGACTCTGCAGTGTGATTTGTTGTCATCTTGTTCTGGTGGGAGAGTGGTGTAGAAATAAGTCACACAGGAAAATAAAAGCTCCTGTTGACATCTTGACATTTTTTTTAAAAACTTGGATTAGGAAAGAATTTAATCATAACTGCGTTTTAGACAGTTCCAAGTTACCAAATGATACAAGGAACAAAGAAAAGATAAACCGAATGGGGACAACAAGCTACAACTTTTGAGACTTTTGAGACCCTTTTCGACAGACCAAACAGTATTTTTGTTCTCTGATGGGGACACGACGACCTTCCGTTAGAGGTTAGGCAGCAGTGGAGAAAAAAAAAAAAGCTGAATTCAACTGGAGTCAATCGTCCATCTCAAACTTAGCATAAATTTGCATAAGAATGAGGGAGTCATTTAAATAGAAAATGTTGCACTCCGAGTGACTCTGAAGACAGTTTTAGGATGTTAGACTGCATGAAAGTATTACATCAACGGTGTCCAACCAGAACATTTAGATTAGGTAGCATTTCAAAAGTTAGGACTGGTAGGAATGTTTTCATTGGATTTGAAACGAATTTCCAGGGCAAGTACGTGGACTGGTCCATTGAAATGCCTGAACGTTCCATCGGAGCTTTAAAAGTGCTAACGCGCGTATTCACTCATGCAGAATTTGTCCCCAATGGTTGGCGCATTGTCGCAGACCGGCAGGATGTTCTAGAGTCTACTGGATTGCTACGGGAGCGTTCTTTCGCGCCTAGAATATGTGCCCGTTTTTTTCCAGACGCTCTCTTATTTTGATGGTCGCAAGGTATGAGACTGCAGGCACCTCTGGAACAATCTTTTTTGACTGCTTGTTTGTTTTTATGTACAGTATAGGGCATAAAGCTAAATCAGAATGGTCATTCATAAACAAATCACGGCCAAAATTTGTATTCGAATTCAAAATTTTTGGGTAATAAGCATGAGTTGCTTTTCAGATTGTTCACCCAAACATTCTTGTGGATTGCAATCTTAACACACACAGGAACTACTCCTTTCCTCGTCCGAATCAGGGACTTTCCTTGAATGCTTTCACAAGATTTACAATTCCCCTTAATACTCTGACAACCCTGGGAAGTAAAAGAAGAAAGAACAAAAAAAAAAGAAGAAGAAGGAGAAAACAACTGATGTACATGCGCATACACTAAACCTTGTAATCAATGTAAGCCATGTTAAATCCTCAACAGTAATAAACTGTCAGAATGCGGATAAATTTACTCAATCATACATATCTGGTGATCCAGAAAATGCCTGCCTTCCCATGGATGAGTGCAAGTAATGGTCCACAGCCACAGACTTACACCATTATGGCATCTGGGGAGAATGCCAAAACACTCATGGGAAAAAATCACTTTTCCTTTTTTTTTTTTTTTTTTAATGAAAGACACTCTGGGAAGATCCCAGTTGTTTAGGTTTACCCACGCCTCTATCAGAAGGGGTAGTAGCGATTGTACATACTTGCATGAACTGGTCAGGGCCATGTACGACAACAAGACTCGTTCACAACAGACAGTCCGCAGGATCACTGTTTGGGAGTCTGGGAAACTGATGATGGTCTTAAATTCAGGGCTTTGGGAAACAAAGATGACAGTTGGCAACAGGTGTGGGCACCCCATGATGGTCACAAAACACCTGCCCTTGTTTTTTTTTTCTCACCGTTTTTTTTCTTCTTCTTTTCTTCTTCTTCTTTATTTGGCTGTAGTTTTTTTTTGATATATTTCTTTGGTGTGTTGTACATTGCCATAGTAACCATGGATGTTTTTTTCAGATCAGACTTGGATTTGGGTGTTTCGAAGTTCAGCCTAGATCGATATTTGAGACTGTATTGTTCCAATTAGCATGGCTTGTGCATTTTCTTCAGACTTACAGAATAAACAAAACTGGGCAATCACAGAGTTGTCCTTTGATAAAATAGGTTGAATTAAAAAACAGTGGCAGCCATTTTGAAAAACAAAATGCTTGTTATTCCACCTATATTTTTTCACTACTCGCAAATCTGCGATGGTCCTGTGAGGGTGCCATTCCCTTCAAGTTGCATTGCCGAATTTCTCACTGAAAGACTAGAAAGTATTTAGAAAATTCTCTGAACGGAACTTATTTTGACAGATGTTCCTGAAAACAAAAAAAGAAAAAGAAAAATACATTTGCAAATGCCACTCACATTATGCAAAATATTTTTTACAGTATGCAAAGTTTGTGTAAACGGGGGTTAGCTGAGACAATGTCTGGCCTTGACAACAACTCTTTTGAATCAGTGAAAAGCTTATCAATTACTGGGCTGCAGGAAATTGGTATATTTAATGCTACATGTATATTTAATATTTCGGGGCTGTTGATACAAAGATCAAATTCCAGCTCTGGGTGTGGAAGGCACAGCAGCGTCTTGTCATCATTGGGGGTGTGTTAGCAGGCTTAGAAACCCCCATAATAAGCTTCAAGATTAAGGGTTGCCCTGGTCACTGGAGCAATCTGGAGCAACATTCTCGACCATCCAAACCATGAGTGCTTATAGAATGTCGGTGGCAGTCTGTACCACATTGAGGGGGAACTCGAGCTGTGAAATATGGCACTTTATGATAGGGATGATTGATCGCATCTCTTTTCTAGCTCCAGGATTGGTCATTGCCCCTGGAATAGTGTTGTGCAAGTATGTGCTTGTGTATAATGCTCAATCCGGAATTGTTCCATATATACCCGTGGCATCACACGTTTACAAAAGAGCTGCGGGCATGATTTCAAACTACAGCTCAATGGAAACGAACAAAAAAATACTTGCATTTGATGGAAATTGAAATGAATTTTTTTTTTTTGGGGGGGGGGATGAATAAAGAGACGCATCTTAAAATTTGTACTGACTTAGACATCTTTATCTTATTGTGGTAATTATGACCCAAAATGGATACTTTCACATTCGACCTGTGCAGTATGATCTTGCCTGCCAGGAAATGGCCCGGAATTTACAGAGTCAGACTTATTGTAAAGCGTGGGTATGGTATGAACTGTTGGCATTATCAAAGGTGACATATAATCGGTAATGATCAAAAATTTAGTGAAGGATTGACTTTTAGTCTTTAAGCTTCCTCTTTATAGACCGTGTGACCCGTGACATCACATATTTACAAAAGAGCCACAGAGCCTGGACTAGTGCACTGTCACAGCCCAATGGAATTAAACATAAAATCTGATATATTTATGGAGATTGCACTGTCTGATTTTTCAACTTTTGATGTGAAGAAAAGGGGCACTTCTTAAAATTGTCCAGCTGTTACTTTTATAACTCTTGAATTTATGTGGAAATTATGACACAAAAATTAAAAATGTTCCATATGACCAATGTAGTAAGTCGCTTGCCAGATATTATCATCATAGCTTTAACAACTTGGCAAATTCTATTAAATTGTTCCTTTATTTGTTTTTGTTATCAGTGTCTTATGTCATTGTGTGAAATTTTTATACAGAGCCCACATCTCATTAGGCTTTTCCTAAACGTGTCCCCCCCAAAAGGTCTTTGTTAGTATGACAGGTACCAACCTTCATGCTGTTTCTCTAAATACCAAAGCAAGCTTTCTGATGAAATGTTTTTATTTAGTTCCCGATTATATTATATTCTCTGGTAATTACAAAAACTTGATTTTTCCTTTAAATGCTACACTGGATGCAGGGGTAACATTAAAATCAAGTGCACATGTTGTAAACTATGTTTCCTGAAGATGACAACCCGGTACAAAATCAGTATGGTTTTATCGACTTTGTCAGCTGTCCATCAGATTTGTTTATCCGGGGCAGTCCGGTCGGCCCATAAGATCGGGGCTCTCGTCATTCCCCAAACAGCAACTTTCTCATCTCTGAGCCACGCTTGGGTCAACAAGCTCACTGCATGCAAGCTAGCTGTCTCCCCCCCCCCCTCGCGTCAATCCATCCACGCTTTGGATCCATGTCATTCCCTGCCACTCCTGGTTTATTTGCGTTGCTTGGTCAAGCAGCGCGGAGACATGCAGATTCGGTATTTGGGGGTCGGAAGGCCGGCCGATAAAATGTTTTTGTAATTTTTCCCGATCTTATATGTGAGCTTCACCGCTCAGCGGTGAATGTTTGGGTTTGAAATCGAAGCCCATGAATAGTAAGAGTGTATGTTGGAAAAACAATCACCCACCACCAGTTCAATGATGTTATTCACAGAGGTTAACTTACACCGTTGGTATTATACTGCTGGGTTTGTTTAGAGTTGTGCAACATGTGTGGATTGCATTACACTTGCAGAGACAGCTGGGCTTTGGCTTGTGGGAGGCCGGTGAAATTATCCTAATCGTATGGTTTTTTTAAGAAACAACTCAAGCTATTGTATAGGGCTTATATGGTAGAGACAAAAACATTAATATGGATGGAACATTTCATGTCGAAGCAGATAATTTCCCAAACAATGTTCTTGTGCAGAACGGCACTTAAGGTAATTAGTGCTAATTGAAACCACTGTGCTTTTTAATTATTTATCTGTCATCAGTGCTTTTTATGGTTTTCACACATCTGCAAAGTGTTGGGGTATAATTGGTTGGAGAGAGAATGAGTGGTCCTTCCCAACCCCTGCCCACTGTCCCGCCCTCGGATTCGCCTAAAAAATAATCTTGCTGGACATTTTGTGAATAGAGTTATTTGGCAAGAAGAGCAAGAGGGAAAGCCAGTGTTACAGACAAGCAACACCCCCCCCCCCCCCCCCCCCCCATTGTAAGTAACAGGTGTGCTTTGATACAAGACATCGCTGACACACGCCTAACTTCTCTCTTCATTCACAAAGATACAAGATTTGCCATAAACAAAATTTCTCCATAAAATCTTAATGTTGAATAATCAAGAATATAAATTCAATAACAGTCTCGGAACAATGTAGCTTCACAGTGCATATAGATGCATGTTATCAGGTTGTTAGCCCTTCCTTTCCTGCACTCAAGTGCACCAGCTATTATAAGTTCAAGGTTAGAATAACATGAATAATTTCAAAAGCACCTGCCGCAAATGTAGGCCTCCTCCAATTATCTGAAGATAGCCTTTCTCTTTTCTTAAATTTATTATATTATACTTTAAGCCAAGGTCACAGTTGTTCATGGCATGCATTTATGTACGATAGAGGGGGCTATTTTGTGGCAGAGGGGTGCACCAAACAGCAACCAATGCACAACGCTAAATATTCAAAAATACTCAACAAATACTCAAAAGTCTCTCGGCCTCTTGAACTTAAATCAAATATATTTTCTGACAGCTAAACTTCATTTTCTTTTCGATTTTTAGTAGGTTTAACCCTAGAAGTTTGAAGCTATGCTCATCCGAAAAACAAGAGTAAACTTTCCAGACTCTCTGTCTTATGGTCTTACATTTGTAGAGGGCTTGTGTGCCTAAGATTGTCCATGTTGAAAGTCAACAACCCCAGGTTCACAATATTGGACCATTTTTTTTTCTCCAACAAACCATAAAAGCCATGTCCCTTCAGATTTTTAGATTTGCAGAAAAAGTTGTGGGTTTAAAATTTACTCTCGAGGCTTAGCGAATGATTGCCTTTCTTTCTCTCTCTCTCTCTATTTATTTGGTGTATATATGGTGCACCCAGAACAAGGGAGCCACAGTGGGAAAGCCTTATTGCATTTTGCTCAAATCAAGTGTTTTTTTGTTTTTTTAAGTGACTACAAACTAAAACCTGATTTTTGTGTAGTTATTTTCTTGTTTGCATTTTCTGATAATAAAAACCATGAATTTCTTCAGCTTTTAAAATCAGACCATACATATGTATGTATGCTATGTATTGGATTTGTTAATTTGTGTTTCCTTTTCCTATAAATGCCCTGGTTTAGCTCAGAAAGTCACAGGGAATTGAACGAGACAGAAGTGTTGTGTAGACAAAAAAGTTACAGTGTTTTTGTACATTAAACAACATATCAGGCACACCCCTTTTCCGGTCAACTAGTACCCTTTTTTTTTGTATTAATGTTTTTAAATAACAATCCATAGTGCACTACCCCAAGGTTGCATTTCCTTTTCCTGCACATGAATATTGCAAATGTTTGATTAAGGAAAGACCCCCCCCCCCCCCCCCCCCGACGATTGTTATCATTTAAGAATCAGGCTGGACCAAGCGATTGCTGTCACAACAAAGACTAGACATGCTTGCCACTCCAAAATAACGTCATAGTTTTCTTCCTGCAGCTTTATTTAATTATTTTTAATCTTGATTAATCTTGAATGGTTTGTTTGTTTTGGTTTCTTCTGACAGGATATTGTTTTGAGCAGTGGTCTTAGTTTTCTTTACTTCCTCTCTTCCTGTATGATTGCCTCGGCCAGTGCTCACTACAATAAGAGGTTCCAGGAGTGGACATCAGGCAATAAGCTGGTTACCGGCGTGGTGAGTACCAAGTCAGTTACACCGTATAAATCCTAGAGGCTGAATCACCTTAATATCACCTTAACGTCTGCCTTTGCGTCAGAACTTGATATAGTCCTTCAATGATGATGTCAAGTTAGGATGGAAATGACGATGTTTCTTAAGTAAGAGCTCCTTATTGTTACTTATCAATTAGAACCATCCGTTGTTTTGTTATTATTATTATTTTATTTGCCATAACAGTACTTAACAAAATACAAGACAATATACCCCGAGATGGGCAAGTGACAGCAAAAGCAAATATATACATACATGTACTATGATCCATAGATCTGTTGCCCCACATCTGGGGGTACACAGGGATATAAATAAAGATAAATATTATTGTTTTAGGTCATCTTCTTTGGTATGAGATGTTGGGATGAAGATGACAAAGTTTCTTAAGGAAGAACTCCTTCTTGTTACTCACCCATTCTTTAAAACAATCCATTGTTTTGTATGGTCTTCTTGGGCTTGATCCTTCAACAAATTTTGATTTGAGTGGTTTTTTTTTTAAATGGGCTAACTTTTCTTTAGTTTTGATGGAGCAGGCAAGATGTCGGATGGGACATTAAGCCTTTTGGGTACTAAGATTGGTAGAGCACATTAAAGAACCCAGAACACTTGTCATGGAAGAGTATGGGTTAACTCTGGTGTTTCTTGTTCACATAGCAAGCTCCCATGTTTACAGGTTTCCTCAGGCTTGCGAGCTACAGTGATTAAGTTCACAGAAATATATAATAATAAAAAGAAGAAGAACACACACACACACACATACACCACTTTTCCCATTCCCGTTGCCCCCCCAAAATGAGTTCATTGACCAGATATCTTGTATTTGTTTTCTGGAGGGTTGCACTCCACCCAGTCATAACAAGATTTGATGAAAGTAAACAATCACAAGAAAGGTAAACAATCAGAGTGGGAAGATGTTTTTTTGTTTTGTTATGAACATCAGGAATTCAAAACCATTAGTGGCTTATACAGATTATGGCAATATATTTCTCAACTTTGTATGCATTCAATAGCAACCTGCACCGCAAACAATGCTTTTGAAAAGCACAAAAAGGTAGCAAAGCAAAGCAAGACTATAAGATTGCCCAAAAAAGGCACCAAATAAATATACCATATCACCTGTAACCACCTGTGACTGCTTGAAGCAGCTCTATGAAGTTGTGCCATCAGTAGAATCCAGTTTTATTATGCAATAGAGGGAAGGGGAGGAAAGAAAAGTCAGGAAATTTGAGGCTAAGGGGAGAAGGATCTTGAGCTTTAGAGCAGCATGATTGGTAAACTATTTCAAGGATTTGGGGTGGGGGGTGTGTGTGTGTGTGTGTGAAATAATGTCCCTTGTGGACGGTGTTGTGTAATGCATGTATTAAGACTCCAGTTACACTCGGCATTAAGAGAGGGGGTTTGCCCTGGGAGTTTCTGGCACAGGTTGGTTGCAGATTGCAGCATATTGCATTGCAAACCCTCACTGCGCATACTGGGTCTCATAATTCACAAACATAGCGTACTTATCTAAACATACCAGTAACAAGTGTTTTTTTTTAGGTGTCCCTAAATAAATGCTTTATAAGAAGAACTAAGAACTGGAACTGAGCTGAACATATTCCGGGGGTCGATTTCACAAAGAGATAAGACTAGTCTAGTTTATCTGAAGTTAGGACCAGTAACTGGTCTTAACTTAGGACTAGTCCTATCTCCTAGCATTGCCTGGGACTAGTCCTAAGTTAGGAAGGGTTTTGTGAAATCGACCCCCGGTCAGGAGAGTCATTCACAAGTCTCTATTTCTGGGCCCAATTTCTAAGAGCTGCTCAAGCAAACAAATATTGCTTAAAAGTTATCTGCTTAGCAAAAATATGATCAAACGTATTAGTCATAATTGCTACATTGTACATGTGACATGGTATTTTGGCTGGTATCCTTTCTGGTAGGCACAATTTTCTTGTCTCAGCTACTTTTCCTGCCTGTATAAAATTGGTCGATGATACATGTCCCTTTGTAACATAAATACCAGTAGCAGCCCCTCTCGTAAATTCAACAATTATGTGTAAAATTGAACAGATATGTATTGACCTTGCATCTGAATTATTTCGTAATGTTCGGCCTGTTTGTCATACAATCAGGTACGTTTTCCCCACAGGTTCAATGGAAGGGAGAGAAGAAAAGAAAAAAAGGCATACCGCTTATTTCTACATATAATTCTTTTGATTCTCTGCAGGTCCTCGGCTACAGTTGTTGTTTTGTCTACGCTCTTCATGCTCTAGGGATCTACGTCAGGTTCAAACGAAGGGCCCAGTTTCGTCATCAGCTCCTGCAAGTGGACTCGGGTTCTGTAGACTCCATTCAGCCGCAGGTTTAAACTTCAAGGCTTTTAATACCCCAGAACTCAATTTCTTGATAGAAAGAAAAAAATAAAAGACAAGTCAGGGTTTATTCTTTTTTTTATCACATATAACCTCCTAGACTCCTGTAGAATCAAATGATCATGAAACCAAATACCTCCATGATCAGTGGATTCAGTAATGCCTGCATGGGTTAAACCTATTACTCTTCAAAAGCTGAATTTTCTATTGAAATCCGATGGTGAGTCACGATGACTCACAAAATTCTTGTTGTTGATTAGAACACGATGTCTTTACTAGAGAAAGTCATTAAATCAACAGAGAAAAAATATACTGCCCACTGAAACTTTGACTGGTTAAGGGTTGTGGAAAAGAACTCTTGGAATATAAGTCTAGAATGGACTCTTTTATTTCAATAATAACAGCGGAAGCAGAGGAAAAAACAGGGTTTTAAAGAGTTTATTTTGGGATTATCTTGCAATGAGCATTTTATTATGTGCCTGTACAAACAAAAGAGTCGGCATTTAAAGTGTTCAGTTTAACAATCTGCCAAAAATGATTTTCTCTTGACCGAATCAATTTTTAAAAGGAAATTACATTAAAAGTTGGACGTCTTTCCCAAAATAAACACCTGTTCAAGGGAATTATGTTTATGTAATTTTGGGCTGAACAAAGAAAAAGTCACTACAGCAGGACTTGAACCTGCGACCTTTGGATTAGCGTGCCAGCACTCTTCCAACTGAGCTAGCTACCTAGCTGTATGTTGGTGGTCTCCCTGTAATATCCTTAGGATATATTTTGTTGTTGAGAGGGACGAGGTAAGAGTGAGGCAATTATATTTAAACAATTATTTGTCCCCTCTTCCTTTCTGTTTAAAATGGAAAACTCTCCCCCCCCCCCCCCAAAGTGCCAGCAGAGAATACTCAGGGTAACACTAGCACTGGACTCGTCTGTCTTATGAAAAACCTTTATCATGTTGTGGCCATTTTGTTTTCTCTTACATAAATTAAAACCAAATGAGGCTAGAAGGAGAAATAGCATGGTCTCCTTGTGTAGAATGAGAATTTGGACTGTCATTGTTTTGTTGTGTGGAAGGAAACCAGACAAAAGATGGCCACACCAGGATAAAAGTTCCTTATTCACAGTTCATTGTATACGGAAGCTTATAGTGTCCAAACACGTGTTTCTATGTTTCTGAGCTAAATTAAGATTGTCTTTTCGAGTTAAATGAAGATGAGCTAAATTACGATGTCTTTTCGAGTTCTATACCGTTAAAGCACGCTGTATAACAATTGTCCAATTGTCCAAGACCAGTTATCCACACTTTATGGGATCCAACATAATGAGATCAACCTGTGAAATTTTCAGCTCAATTGGTAATTTGAGTCACGAGAAATTAGTGAAAAACCACATTGTATGTTTTCACTCTTTTCAAATGTTGGTTTTGGACATTTGAGATCAAAACAGCATTGTTTCACTCATTTCTCAAAAACTACAGCATTTCAGGCAAAACAATTTTCACAAGAAGTTCTCCACCATGGCTATCTTTAAACCAAAATTATGTGCAAATCTGTGAACAGTTATATTTTCAATCTTACCAATATTTTGCACTCCCTTATAAAAGGGTGTTCTTATGATTTGCTGGACGGAGTTACCGTGATATAATGTCGTCGGTTGTTGAAAACAGATGCAAATTGGAAACAATGTCTTTTAATGGTACGAGATCTCAGAACAAAATAATAAATAATAATAATATTGATCATTTCTAGTGCGATGGCACTCCTGGCGCAAAAAAACCCAGGAACTCTGCTATACACAAAAGACAACCAAAAGATGAAAAAAACCTATGATTTCCAAAATAGATAGGTTTTGAGATGCGTTTTAAATTGGGAACAAGTCTCTGCTTGTCTGAGTTGGAAGTGGGAGCCTGTTCCAAAGAGATGGCCCGGCATGTGAAAAACAGCGATCACTCCAGGAGTGCAGGGAACCTGGAATGTTTAGAAGCAGGTTATTTTGAGGATCGAAGCTGTCTGGGAGGTTTGTACAGATGAGTGAAGTCATTGATGTATTCAGGTGATGTGCAATTTAGGGAGTGGAGGATGGTAAGAAGAATCTTAAAGATGGTGCGGTCCCGAACAGGAAGCCAGTGTAATGCTTGTAGGGTGGGGGAGATATGGGATGAGCGTTTGACCGGGAGTGACAAGTCTAGCGGCTAAAGTCGATTTATCTGATACTCGGGAAGGTTGATCAAAATGGCATTGCAGAAATCAAGCCATGAGGAGATTAATGAGTGGTCAAGAACCTACGGATGTGAGACAGGTTTCTGAGCTGATACCTGCTCAGTCTTTGAAATGCTGGATACTTGGTGGTTGAGGGTCTCATGTTGGAATCTATGACAACACCGAGAATTGCGGCATTTTTCAGATGGGTATATTTGCGAGGTTTCCGATTTTGATAGGATGTTTGGAGATCTTGCTCAACTTCCCCTTGGAACCTATGAGCATGAACTCTGATTTGAGCTCATTGAATATCAGGTTGTTCTGGGACATCCATTGTTGGATATCAGAGATGCAATCCTCTAGACGCTCTATAAATCTTTATAGTCTAAGATTTGCTTTTTTTTCTGAGATAGTTTAGCCCAGAAACATGAAAATACAGATGGTCACTCTAAGCTTCCGTATCATCAGTAGTAGCATAGAGAAGTATGGTTTAGTATGGTCAGTATGGTCAGTATTTTAAGTAGAAACTCGTAGGCAGTAACTGTTGTAGGTTTTAGTTTCTGCCATCGATCCATTTCTGTGTTTTAGTGTGTTTTTTTGGCACTGTCAGGATTTAAATAAATTTTGTACGTATAAGTTATTTTGCTTGTGCTGTCCAACGAAAATGTCTGAAAACGTATTTTGTATAAAATAGGATAACAGAAATTGTAAACTTTATTATATGACTTTAAAGAATTTTTAAATTTATTTCGAAGAAATTGCTTTCATATTTTATTTTGATATTAATGTAAACATCTACTTGTATACTGATACAAACATAACATTTACGGTCAACCTTTGTTATAATGAGCATTATAAAGAGGTTAATATAAAGACAGGCCTCAAAATAACCCACGGCACCCACAGCAATTGCCGAGGTGCCCTGTGCGTTTGCTGTGGTGCCCTTTGCAAAGTTCCCAATACAAATTTACATTTTCCTCATGGAGTGCCCCTTTACAAGAGGAAAATTGCCAAGCCCCTTCAAGAGCGAAGTTCAAGGCCTGTAAAGAGTACACTCTGACATCTTGAATCTCATTTCTGCTTCGATTTATTATTACTATTATTTTTCGGCTGCCCTTTTATAACAACGATTCTGTTTAAAAGAGGTACTGTCTTTGGCCAGTCCCAACGATCTTGTCACAACGAGAGTCGGCTGTATTCATAGGAATATTTATGGTTTCAATGTGCAAAAAAGAAATGTAAGAGTTGTTGTGTGTATCGCTGTTAGCCCGTGTACACGTAGGTGGAATTAATTCTAGACACGCTTCCCTATTCTGACCTGTGTTTACCGCTCACTGTATTTGATTAGCCCAATTGGAATCATTGAATTGGATATCCAGTGAGTTCTAAATTAGATAGGGGTTCGTTATCAAAAATAATTGCTCAAAAGCGTTTACGGCAGGAAAACACAATTACTCAATTGATTCGCTACCCAAGACATTTAAAGGGATGGTACGTTGTTATTTTTTTTACAAGATTTATTCCGGACAATTATCTTAAACTAATGAAAGAGGTGCTTAAGTAAAACAAAAAAAACTTTACTGCCTCAAGGACATTTTTTTGAGGCAGTTAAGTTTTTTGTAATAATTACTGTCATATATATATTTTAAAGGAAAAGTATGTCGAGTTGTTTTTGTTGTTTTTTCTAAGAGTAAATTAATCTTCATGATGTTGATTTTAATACCATACAATCATAGAGAAAAGGCAAATCAACCTGAGCCCAATTTCATAAAACTGTTTACCGGTAAGCAAGTTTATGTGCTCACTAAAGCAGAAAAAAACCTGTGTAAGCAAGTAACTGTTTTTCATAAAAGATTTATGCACAGTCACAATGGATTCGTGTTGTTGCATCACTCATCTGCTTACAAGAACTTTTCAGCTGGCTTGCTGATGGTAGTAATGTTTATACATACAAATTCTGCTTATTGCCGCTCCATAAGCAGGAAACATCTGCTTACAGGCTTTGTGAAATTGGGCCCTGGTCACGATTTTGTAAAAACATTGACAAATGTTTACAGGACTTTTGTGTAGCTTCATACTCATTTGAATTGCAGCAATCAATATAAGTATTAGTATTTGTTTGTTTGTTTGTTTGTTTGTTTTGTAATATATATTTTTTTTAGCGGGGTTTAACTGATATTTCCTCAACTTTTGACAGTATTTTAGGCAGAAATATTTTCTTGAGGATTGGTAATGGCATTGACCTTCTCAATCAATCAGCGAGCTTTCAGATTGAAACAAATCTTTCTTCTTTGAAGTTTCTTTCTCATTTTGAACTACCCATCTTCTGCTCAGTCTTTAATGTAGACTTTTGTCCTCTGGCAAGGCAAATTTTATTTCACGGAGCTGCTTAAGCAAAAAAGAATTGCTTATAAAATGTGCTGCTAGGATACCAGTCACACTCATGGTACATGTGATGACATGGTATTGTGTTTGTTAACCTTATTCCAGTAAGCATAATTTTGCTATGCTTAGCTACTTTTTGTGCTCTATAAAATTAGGCCTTTAGATAAGACAGAGTTTGCTCAAAGATTTCAAAAAGTTACATTTTCATGACAGTTAGTATTTAAAGCAGTTACAGGTATTAACCAATGAAGCCACATGATCCAAACAGAGCCCTCACTGAGGTCAATGAAGACCTATCATTGGCTGAAAGTTGTGCGCGGTGCAAACATGCGTGTGCATTTCCAGTGTTTGCTCTCAGCAGTGGCAGCCAATGCAAGGGGTCTGTACGATTGGTAATTGGTTTATTAATTCAACTACAGCTTTAGGGAATAAAGCTTCAGATCACGACTCAGAACTATGCCAAGAAGATTGAAATGTAAAAGGGCAATTGTCACAAGCATTTTGGGCTGAGCAATTTTTGTAAAATCGTAAAAAACGTACCGTGGTTAGTAAATTTGTGTGCCAAAACACATTGTTATAATGCAGAAAAGAACGCATTTTGATCAAGTCGGCAGGATTCTTCTAAAGATCTTAATGTGGCAGTAGCTTTGTACCCAGTAAATCCATTGTTCTTGAAAATGCGCATATAGTATTTATTGTAATTGGAGAAATAATGTCTGTGACGGCTACTAATTTTCACCACAAAGTCACCGTAAATAATCAGTATTTATTTTTCATAAACTTTCCTAGGTAGCTTTAGATGCCTTTACTGCTTAAACTGTCATGCAGGGATTGTGTGCAATATCATTAGAGCTTTTATCCACATGCCAGTCATCATTAAGAAGGTGACACTGATAAGAACAAGCCTGGGCTCGGACCCTCATCCAAAGTCATCCAGCTATGCATATTTCAATGTAGATTTCCATCTGAAAGTCAACGGATTTCCTTAAATTGATGGCTGTGGTGCAGCCTATAGTGGAGTCAATCTCTTTGCACCCCAGCTGAAGGAATAGACGCAGTTGAAAAGTAGCAGTGGTTTGCCTTTCAGAGCTCAGTCTGAAGCAGTCTTAGTTTTCCTGAACTCAGACGGGTACTCTCGACCTCAGGTCGATATGTAGCGCCACCATTGTCACAACGTGATACTGAAGGGGTTTATCGTCACTACATTGCATTTTTCACTTCAAGCCCTTTAAGCATCTCAGCACTAAAATTTGCTCAGCATATAAACAGTTTTGCGTAGAAAATTAAATACATACCTATGTAATGTATAGTTGTTTTTTTTGGCTGGTGCGCTGCAGACAAATGCAAGTTTTCTTATAAGCAAGGCAATACAAATACAACCTGTGGGAAGCACTGGCTGATCATCAACACAATCTTTCTCCTTGTGTACTCCGATTTATACTCCTATATGAAGAGAAGCACCTCATGTGCTAAATCACAGCATATCCCATTGTAGTGCTATCTCATGTGTGTGAAAATAAGTGTATATTGACTGGTAACAGTGCATTATAGGATGACTTTTCTTTTCCAAAATATACAGTCTGCAATATAAATGGGGATGATATACGAAAAGATGTTTTTTTTTCTTCTCTCTATAAATATGTTGTATCGTTCACTTTGGTTCTTTTTGTTTCAGACGGCGAACATAAAAGTATAAATGGTACTTTAATTGTACTTGGAGTTGTTTTATCACGAGCAATTTGAGGCCGTTTCATGGAGGGCAGAATAAGTCATTGATTGTTCTGGTGTGCTTTACACTCGAGCTGCTTTTGCTCGACAGCCTGCAGCTCGGGGGGGGGGGGGGGGGGGGGGGCGTGAATTCGGTCGAGTGGAACATACGACAACAGATCCGCTGTAGGGCAGTTTGGAGTATGCATGAGCACCTCACCAATCACGCTTTCAAGGCGGGGAGTATACTTCTCAATAAATGTGTCCGTTTTATACTCTCATCTCATTTCTACCTTTAGGATTTATTTATGGCCGGGAAGAAAATTTGGGGAAAGGGGGTATCTGTAACAGAATTACGGGGAAGGGGTGTCCTAGAGAATGTTCTCATTGTTTGCTTGCACTAACCATAATCTGAATAAGCACTAAGTATTATTCTTTTTCTTTTTTTCGCAGGACTTGGGAAAGTATTGAGTATACAGTGCTTTACACACATTGGTGTAAGTGCAAAGACCAAATAATAGCTGCATTAAAGTTTTGTCAAATTTACTTAGAAGCACAGTATGCTAACAGACTCTTTGTGTCTTAACTAATAATCTAAATCTAGTTTAGGGAAATCTTCCTGCTCTCCCCCCCCCCCTCCCAAACCTATAGACGTTATTCCCATGGCTTTTTCGACGATACTTTCTTCTTGTCCAGACACGTCCATGATAGGCAATGATCACGGTCTAGCTCTGTCCCTGAAGTGATATTGATCATGCCATGCACCCCCTGCTCCCTCGAGCAATCACTATGAAATCGGTTTCGACCGCCCCGGTAGCTAATTTCCCCCATGACTGATCACACACACGTCTACAGAATCATTTATGTCTTTCATTTAATTACCTCCTCATTATGTTGAATTGAGACCCAAACTAAAGGAGTCTATGAAGCATCAGGTAGAGGTGTTTAGGAAATACACTTGCACCCAACAGGGGGCGCTTTTGACGGCGTAATTTCCTTGCATCGCAATTACTGGTTTACTTTGACTGCCTGTATTATGTTGTTTTCTTGTATCAATGGCCAAACAAATAAAAATAATGATAAAAATGACAAAACTAGTTGGTACTACTTGTTTTGCATCTTGTGAATTTGGGTGCACAAACGCCCTCACATGGTCACAAAATGGCATTGCACAAACAATTTATGTCACATGCAGAATTGTTTCTGCGAGACAATGTGGGGATCCCAACAATAACTTTCTGATAACTTTCTTGAATCTAAAAAAAAAATAGGTAATTAAAATTATTACAATTTTCAGGTCAAAGCAAAAAAAAATCTGACATTAGCATTTAGGTATTATACAGGATTGGTAAGGATAAAAATCATTATTATGCTGGTTTCGGTTGTTACAACCAAAATTAATGACAATGTGTTTTATATGTTGAAAATTGTGCATGGTTTTTAACTTTTTTTCTCCTGACTCGCACGACGGATTAAGCCCAACTTTTTCACGGGTTTGTTATTTCATGTCTGCGACTATTTTATCAGCTCTACCAATCCTGCATAAATGAAAACGGTAAAGGTAAAGATTTCTTTTCCTGATTTGGCAAAACTTGTCGCAATGCGGGAAGTGTAAAGATGATAGGGCTATAACAGGGTTTGGCTTCAAAGATAAAGTTACCCAGAGGTGTGCAGTCATTGGTGCAATGTTTGTAGAATTAACATTTAAAGCCCAGTTCATCCTGCAACCACGAATGTGAAGCCAATCGCAAGAGACAGCTCAACACTTGTGAATTATTCGCTGGGACTTTTTGTGACTTTAATAATCACTTTGCATTCGCATGAAGTATAAAATGGACAGATGTGTCATAATTTACTTCAAATCTTATCCAGATATTCCCAGATGAATTCAAATGGGTGTTGTTGTTTTTTGTTCTTTTACAGTGGATGCAAAATTCAATTAGGGATCACAACGGTGAAACTGGGAAAAACAGCTGTTGTAATTCTGTAGAAAATGTGCTCCAAAATGTTTCTTATCTCGAGAGACCATAACAACAGTCGACTGTCTTTTAACACATTTTTATAGTTGTAATATTTTAAGACTTCTTTCCAAGAAATGTTAATTTCCTTCACCCACTGCACATTCTGCATTAGTATCAATTACACGTATTTGACTTGATTGTTGTTTATGGACAGTTCCAAGCGTACCTGGATTTGAGGAATAAAAGGGCCTAGGAAGTAAACGTTTCTTACAAATATATTTTGAGCTACTTCCGAATCCCCCTATGTGTATCTAACTGACATCCACATTTTGTTAATTTCATTGAAAAGTGAATTTCTGTACACATTTTTCTCTTACCCGGACGACTGAGGGCGCTGTCACAGTGATGTCATTTTGGGGAGACACTTTTTTTTCATTTCTGATGAAAAAATAAAATTGTGAATCCCCAAAATTTGCTTCTTAAAAGAATTTGTGAGAAAAGTGTGCGCTTTGGCTTACTGCTATGAACAGAAACACTCACAAATCACTAAACAACATAAACAAATAAATAAATATATGTAATCAAATTTTGTGCAGGCGCCACATGACTGGCAGCAACGCTGGATTTATTTCACTATATAATTAATCATTTCTTTGGAAACTTCATACAGTGATGACATGTTTATGTATTGAACCTAAGGTTTTTTCTGAGAAATTTTATTTTGACTAAAATAAATTGTTGTCACATACGGAATCTTTGTATTAAATGGACATGAAATCTCTTGAAATTACACAAAGTGTGACTTGACATGACCTTTTCTTCAGGTAAAAAGACATGTTTACAAAATGTTCTCTTCACTTTTTACGAGCTCTGCTAAATCTGGACATGTATACCGAAAACCTTGTTTTTGTTTCAACAAAAACTTATGTCTGTGTAGGGTTGCAGAAATGACCAGTTTGAGCAGAATTTTTCTGCTAGGCAAATATGGGCAGGATACCAATCACAAAAGATACACTTGACATGGTATTTTGGGTGGTAACCTTAATCTGGTAAACATAAGTCCTTTGTGCTTAGCTACTATTTGTGCTTAAGCAGCTCTGTGAATTGGGCCCTGTTCTTGTGGTTTCACTCTGTAAGCATCTCTGGATACTTCCTGCTGTTATGGGTTTTGTTTTAGCACTGGATACATATCAGCATGTTCATCCAGGTGTGTCTACATGATACTGTATATAGCGTCTTATCGTATTATTGTATTATAAGTATTTATATATTTATTATGCATGTCACTGATGAACTTTTAAGGTATAAACTGTGGGGGTACTCACTTTTTGTGTTATGTTAATGAAAGATTACGAGGCGGAAGTCATTACAAAAAATAAACAGAGCGTAAAGGAAAATCAAATGTGTTTCAATGTGTCATCTGTTTTGTTGTTGTTGTTGTCTGAATTGTATCGTTTATAACAAGGCCTGGTGGTTGATCAAGCTCTACAGAGTGTAAAGTTGATTTCAACTTTCATGCATGTCGTTTAGAGATAAGGTTATACTTTGATAATAACCCCCCAAAAATTTGTCCGAAAGCCGTCTTGTTATAAAGCGGAATGGTGGTAGGCATCCTGCGAAAATATTTCCTCTGAAATACTCCCCCTTTGATTAGAAATCAATAAAAGTATGTCGACAACTTTGATACTCCAAAAAAAAACCTCGAGGCAAGTTTTGGAGATTCATATTTCTGTGGTTTTTCTTTTGTGAAAGCTGCAACCAAAGATAAGGTTGGCTGGCACCCACTGTCACTTTGCCAAATGTGGATGGATTCCACATTCTTGATGAAGATACCACGACAGTTTTTGTTGCTGTTTTCTCAACAAGTACGCCTACACACTGTATTCAGCTGAAACTTGCACAGGTGACTGTTATTTCACCTTTCTTGATAATTACATTGCCAAACACCAAACAATGATCCACCTTTAATTATGTCATTTAATAGTGTGCAGTATCCCAAATTTTCAGAAGAAAATAAAACAACAACAGGGAAATGAATTTTCTTATGTAAAAAATCATGAACATGTAACGGCAATGAAAATGAGCCATCAGTAAGTTTTTGTCATATTTTAATGGAGATATTTTAAGAAAAGAATACATTATTTTGTTTTTGGCAAAGTAAAAGCATCCTATCTTTTAGATATAGACCAAGTGCTGCATGCGGGATATTGTGTAAATGGTTGAGCTTAACACCTAATTTGCATAAAAAATAAAACAGACAATGATTTCTCCATGTCTTTATGTACAAAACCTTGTGCTGCCAGCACCCCAGCAATGGCAGCGCCAGATTAGTTTACAGCTCTAAATAATGGATACAAAACAAGATCCATCCCCATCATGATGTGCACTCACAAAATTGTGTTTCACTTATGTTGCTTCCTTGGGTTTATTGGGCAAGCGCCCAGGTCCTGATTTTAAAAAGCTGCTTAAAAAGGCAGGGTGTGCTTTTGGTACATTGTCAAAGACCAGTATCCTCCCTCTGTGTATTCCAACATATGCATAAAACAACAAACCTGTGGAAATTTGGGCTCAACTTGTCATCGATGTTGCAAGAAAATAATGAAAGAATATACAACCTTGTTGCATAGCATTGTGTTTTTTCAGTATGCCTTTCACAGATTCAAATATTTTTGGGTGAAAAATGACCTCTTTCTTTAAAACTACATTTAACTTCAAAGGGGGGTTGTTGCTAGAAATGTTTTATAATATCAGCAGCTCTCTAGTGCTCTGTAGCAAGTAACTTTTTATGGTCATTAATTTGTTGAGTAATTTACCAAAAAAAGTACCTGCCTTTAAGCAGAGAGTTTTGCTCGAAAATTTTATGCTGAGCAACACTAAGCAGAAAACCAGTCAAAGACAGTGGGAAGATATGATATTTTGGCCGGTAACCTAATTCTAATTTCAAGTGAGTGAAATAATTTTGTGTTTAGATACTTTTTTGTGCTTAATAAGCAGCTCTATGAAATTGGTCCCAGATACCTGGAATAATGACCCCTGGGGTGGCCACTAGAGGGCAGCATTCATTTTTTTAAAGGGAAAAGGGAACACAGAAAATTAACATTGCTTTTGCAGTTCTGCAGATTTATTTTCTCACATTATTTTAAAGTGTTTCACAAAAGCGACTCAAGCAACTTGCAAGAGTGCAGGAATACTATGGATTATAATTCAATAAGAAATCAACCATTAAGCCTGAAGATTCAAATTACACAGCCCCAAGACTTTGGAGTTGGATGAGTGTAAGTGTTTTTCAAATAGTTTGATTCAAGCGAAAAACTTTCTCAAAAATGATGGTTATTGCAGACTGAAATACATATCAGTGCTAAGACTGTTAGGCGGCTGTGGCTACAGCAGAGGATGTTGCTAAAGACTTTTGCAATGGACCTCACACAGTCATGTTTGGATTCTGAGCATTTTAGGGATTGTAGAAATATTTCTGGTCCAGTACAAAGAGTTACAACACATGTAGTCTAGCAGAGTTTTTCTTGAAAGCCGAATTGAGCCCAGAGTTGGGTCTGATGGGGTCTGGGGTCGATTTCACAAAGATGGTCCCAACTTAGGACTAGTCCTAGGAGTTATTAAGAACTTAAGGCTAGTCCTAAGTTAGGACGAGTAACTCGTCCTAACTCCAGATAAGACTAGTCTTAACTCTTTGTAAAATCCACCCCAGGTCCATGTCTTAGTTGTTTGTTTTTTACTTGTGTTGATGTACGTATTCATTTGTATTTTCAAATAACCTGCAACAGTGTGCGTTGTCTTTGACTTGAAAACCAATTTGAAATTTTTTTCCCAGAGTCCAGACCTACATGTACAACCTTCTTATAGACGACCCCTTGTATAACGCGCAATGCTTCTAGAGCACTGAGGTCTGGTCAGGCGCACGTTTTTACGCACCATGAACAGCTATCCTCCCATGAGCTGTCTCCTTTTGCCTCAGTGAGGGCGCTGTTAGAGAGTGCGACGCCATATACAAGGGGTCTTTTGAAAACAAGTAAGTATTACTCAAGGTTTAAACAGTCTTTGAACAACAACACAAAATACAGTGTGGTTGTTTGAAAACTGAAAATCCTGAAAACTGGATCATACCAGGATCCTCTTGGTCTGGAGATGATGCTTAGCATATAGAGGATATTACATTTGTGAGCTTTACAGTCTCTCTACATCACCTCAATAAGAAACTTGAGGTTTGATCATGGCAAGGGGTGGAGTCTCACATCTCTTATTATTTCGGCCAGTTCACTAGGCCAAAGGACACTCCTGTCCTTCTGTAAAAGTTTCTTATGCAGTCTACTCAATGCCAAGGAAGTACATGTAAGCCTTGTGTTATCCTTGTCTTTGCTTGTGGCGTGGATGGGTCTTGCATATCACAAACAGACGTTTCTTCCGGTAAACAAAGTAACAGTCCTTGCATCTTCTCCTCACCGATGACTTGGTCTTGAAAGAGTTTGTCGCCTGAAGAAACGATGGTGATGATATCCGTAGGAATTGATCCCAACGGCTCGGTGGGACAGCAGGGTGATTAGCGATGTGGGGTATGCCCTTCAGGCTTCGCATATTGGTGATGACCCCAAGATGCACCGACGATGTGGTGAAGGTCCTGGGGATAACTCTTGTTAATACAGGGACCAGCGACCTGAGTAAAGACATCTTGCATCTGTATCTCAAATTCTGACTTCCGAACTTTGACCAGCTCAACAATCTGTGGGGTAAAAAAATGCAAAGAATGAATATGTTTTGTACAGGATAAGTCCATGACTAGCACTCGGTAGCATAACCGCTGAACTGTGACTCATATAACAAAGCTGCCAGATAAGTTTGTACATGTATGTTGTTCCATATGAAGCTTAACGTCATCCACAGAAATCATGAAGTTCTTCATGGCACATTCAATGACATTGCTAAGTAGTAAGACAACAACCAAAAAGGAAGGATTTATGTTTTGTGTAACCGTGGCTCAACTTGGTCTTAAATATTTTAAATTAATTTTCTCGTGACAATAATGATTCATGCATTTAATTTAGGATGAGAGGATCGAGGGTTACAAACTACCCTACAACAAGTTGAGTACAACTACAAGTGCAAGCTATATGAGGCCACAGCTACAGAAAGTGGCTATTTTATTTAGTATTTACAAAGTATTAAATAATATAGCATTTCGTCTGTTCGTGTTGACGGGAATGACGGAGTCAACATAACAAACAAAAGTTTTTTCACATTATTAATAGATTAAAAATTATTAATAAAATTAAAAAGTAATATTTCCTAAGATTAAGAAACAAATAGATCAGACTCTGACTCTGAGCAGGTCTCTTCTTCCTCTCTAGATTATAAATATACATTCAAAACAATAAAAACAGATTCAAATGAACGTAAATTGTATTGTAGTTTATATTAAAGCACCACCACCAGGTAAGTTAAGATTAAAAAAAAAAAAATAATGTTTTCCTTATAATATAAGTTATTCTGAGATTCATTTTTAGAGTCTAAATGAATCTCAGAGCAGAGGTCTAAATTAGACCTCTGCTCTGCCCTAGCTGATTTCTATCGAACCAAAGGAAACAAGTAGCGGAGTATTCTACCATTACTCAAAACCTTTAAAATATCATTGGGAAGGCTACAAAATGTTTATACCTTGTATTTGAAAGTTTACAATTTGGTCCTAGTTGTTTGTCTCGTCATTTACTCAGAGCAATTATGTTTCTCGAGCTCCTTTGACGAGCGGCGGTGCAATGTGTTTTATGTGTTGCACGGTACCCCTACCATGTAATATCTTTAGCATGATTTATTTCACATGACTTAAGAGACCAGACTAAAATTGCGGGAAACAGTGTCCTAACTATTTATTTATTCATTTTTTTCAGTTAGGCATCACTTTCAAATATTTTAAATTGAATTGATAACCAAATATTCGAATGTGTTTGATTTGTTTGATTTGTTTTTATTTACATAGTTCTCTGTGCGTATATCGTTACATTGAACGAGGTTAAGGCAAAATCAAGATGGCGGCCCTGAGAAGTGTATTCAGACTTTCTTTGCGAACTCAAATATGCCGCTTTTCTGCTAGTCAGCGGCAGTTAACAGGAATATCGAGGTGTCTCGCTTTACCGGAAAAAGAAACACACACTGGACAGGTACTTATGTTTAATAAATGTGAAGAACTAGGCTTCATTTTAAACGAAATCCCAAGGTTTCGTCCTGTTCAGGACAAACATTTTATCACTTTCAGACAAATGGTGGCGCCCTGTTGAAAAACATTAACGCAATAATTTGTTTATTTGTTGGGAAGTTAATTCATTACAAGATTCATGGTTTCAATCAAGATTCCATAAAAAATTAAGTATATCAACAATATAAGATTTAATACACATCTATCTAGTTTAGACCCAGTAACCACTCCCTTACTAACTCAGTAACTGGGGCGCTGTACTCCTCTTTTCGAAATGTTGTCATGGGGTCATTCCATGCCAACTCACCTAATTTTTTTAAAATTTGACAGTGACCGACTCAGATTTTGTTCTTATTTTTTTTAAAGAACCCTCTATAGGTGTTATGAACACACACAAATTTTTTTCTGCCAAATCTTTTTCGTTTTTGAGATACCACCCCTTGAACAATGTAGCCCCGCCCCCTTTTTTTACCCCATATGTTGCATCGGTGAGTTTTTGGCAATTTCAGAGGGCCACATCTCAAAATCAAGATAAGATATACCCCTGATCATTCATATTTATGATGACTGGTACTCAAATTATCAAAATCTACTGTTACAATTGGTATTCAAAATTTATTTTTTGTGTAATGGGTCCTCAAAAAGCTCAAATTCTACTGATGTGAGGGACTTTTTGTAATTTTTGAACCTCCCTTGTGCCAACATGAAATGTCAGTTTGCTTTTATATGACACATGGGTAATGTCTAGGTACATATGAGTGCCCCCAAGCAAGGAAAGACCAATCACAGATTCACTGGGTGTATGGCAGGGGTGGAAATATGGGTCCAGAATTGAAAACGCCCAAAATACCCCTTCATTCTATTGGATTTTTGGAGATGTGGCACAATACTCAAGGACTTGACAATTTTTTATCTGAAAACAGTATATATGAGCTAGGTCTGTAAGAAAATTCAGATTGGTGTTTTGAATTCTTCATGGTAAAATAAATGTTTGTGTGAAACAGGTATTTTCCCTTTATTGTAGTACACGTTAATACTAAATACACACATGTAGTCTGTTTGGGGAAGTCATAAACTTAAATTCACCTTCCAAATCACATACCCCTGAGTGTCTCAAGGCTACTCAAGACTTCTTACAATAATGTTTAAGCCACCAGTGTATTCAATGAGGTGGTTGATGTAAACCCCTGGTACTGCATACCTACGGTCACTTAAAGAAAACATTCCTCAAGATCATGCGGTTGTTCTTCTTGACTTTGCTGAAAACTACAGTTTTGTTATTCAAGATGCCATCCAAGGTTTCTACTGGGAGAACAGCCAAGCAACTCTTCATCCTTTCACAGTATCTTATATGGAACAAGGTGATCTGAAGTGTCTAAGTGCCTGCATAATATCAGACTGCTTAAAGCATTCTACAACCACTGTTCATGCCTTCATTTTAAAATTGGTCTCATATAAAGAAGACTTTGCCAAACACAAAGAAACTCATTTACTTCAGTGATGGTGCAGCAAGCCAGTACAAAAACTTCAAAAACTTCAGTAACCTGTGCCACCACCTGGATGACCATGGTCTACATGCAGAGTGGCATTTCTTCGCCACTAGCCATGGGAAAAGCCCTTGTGATGGGATAGGGGGAACCACAAAAAGACTTGTTGCCAGGGACAGCTTGCAGGCTACTACTGATGGTCAAATCCTAACAGCAAAGCAGATGTTTAATTGGGCCTCTGAAAATATCCACGGAATAAAGTTTTTTTTTTGTAAGTGACGCAGAGGTGAAGAGCAATGTAGAGGCATTTTCTCTTGATTTGCGGTACTCTTCATCAACAACAATTTCAGGAACACGTTCACACCACAGTTTCATACCTGTAGCTAAAACAGAGCTAAAACTGCGACGGCTATCTGCAGATGAACACTTCAGTGCTGTTACTTTTGGTAACCTCAGTAAGGCATCAACTTGTGATAATGTATCAAATGATTACCAGCCTGGTAAATACATTGCTTGTGTGTATGATAAAGACTGGTTCATTGGCCACATTGATGAACGGTCAGATGAGAACAATGACGTACATGTAAAATTCATGACCAAATCTGCACGAACTGGTTTTCTTTCCTGGGGTGTAAATGGTCCTCATAACGAATGTTACGTGCCTTTTCAGGACATCATCTGACTGTATTAATGCTCCAGAAATGCTTGGACGTGGAGGTCGACAGTATAAGCTTTTGTCTACAGACTTTAATCGTATCAAATCATTGCTCCCAAATTATATCAAGTGAAGTACATGAAACCTAAGGTAAAAGTACTTAAAGGCGGATGATTTGTTTATTCCACATTTTAGTTAAGAAAATTATCAAAACTACCAGCAGCCTACATTTAGCCTGCATATTATTATTAGGCAAAATACCTGTGTACTAATGTAGTAACAATAACCCAAGCCAGTCCAAATAATTGATGGTGGACATCAGACAGTATTAAGAAATCTAAGAAATTTCCTTGCTGGTGGTCAAGATGTTAAAACGTCTTTTGCATTGTGCAAGTACTTGGTGCCAGGGGTTTACATCATCTACCTCATTGAATGTAAACAAGTACACCTATTATGCAATACATGTAGGCCCATTAACATCCCAATCAACTTTAAAAGGGCAATAATAAGGCACTGGTGGCTTAAACATTATTGTAAGAAGTCTTGAGTAGCCTTGAGACACTCAGGGGTATGTGATTTGGAAGGTGAATTTAAGTTTATGACTTTCCCAAACAGACTACATGTGTGTATTTAGTATTAGCGTGTACTACAATAAAGGGAAAATACCTGTTTCACACAAACATTTATTTTACCATGAAGAATTCAAAACACCAATCTGAATTTTCTTACAGACCTAGCCCATATACACTGTTTTCAAATAAAAAATTGTCAAGTCCTTGAGTAATGTGCCACATCTCCAAAAATCCAATAGAATGAAGGGGTATTTTGGGCGTTTTCAACTCTGGACCCATATTTCCACCCCTGCCAAACACCCAGTGAATCTGTGATTGGTCTTTCCTTGCTTGGGGGCACTCATATGTACCTAGACATTACCCATGTGTCATATAAAAGCAAACTGACATTTCATGTTGGCACAAGGGAGGTTCAAAAATTACAAAAAGTCCCTCACATCAGTAGAATTTGAGCTTTTTGAGGACCCATTACACAAAAAATAAATTTTGAATACCAATTGTAACAGTAGATTTTGATAATTTGAGTACCAGTCATCATAAATATGAATGATCAGGGGTATATCTTATCTTGATTTTGAGATGTGGCCCTCTGAAATTGCCAAAAACTCACCGATGCAACATATGGGGTAAAAAAAGGGGGCGGGGCTACATTGTTCAAGGGGTGGTATCTCAAAAACGAAAAGGATTTGGCAGAAAAAAATTTGTGTGTGTTCATAACACCTATAGAGGGTTCTTTAAAAAAAATAAGAACAAAATCTGAGTCGGTCACGGTCAACCCCTAGGTGAGTTGGCATGGAATGACCCCATGTCATTATGTCATCTTCGGTCGAACTGTACATGTGTACTGTGTACGTAGTACTAGGGTGGTACTAGTACTATACCCGTACTCTAGTACTACTGTGCCCCAGCCAGCGGAAACCATTGCACATAACCATGGAAACATCAATTTGCTATGATTTTACCAACACCACCAAGCCACCAAAAATGCCCCAAAATTCAAAATGACAAAAAGACCCAACAAAATAGTTTGTATTGTAAACCGCCAACTGGCTTCTCGATATGCCTAAGAATAAGATGCAACATCAGGCATGAAATTGTACTCATGATCACTTTTTTATGCTACAAATTTATTATTTTTAAAAGTCAACACTCGGCGGTGAGACCATCCATCATGATCGACTTGACTTCTCAGTACACTCTCTGTATTAGTAATGGGTGCCCTGCCGTCGCTGTCGGTTCTCTGGTGTGATCGCATCGGTGGTGGATGTAAATCAATGACTGTTTATTGGCACACTGGTTACAGGTGCAGGTGCCACAGCGAGTGCGCACGTTCAATCAAGAGCAACGTAACTTCTGCATGGGCTGGGTTGTGTGAAGAAAGAATGGTCTATTGAACAATGCGCACTCGTTGCAGCAGCCCAGCTAGCCCTCGTGCCCAGGTTGGACTCCCAATCTTCATTTTCTGGGCTACATGTATGTTAGCCCCACAAGTTATGGATAGTGCCAAATACTCTGCAGTTTCCTCTGAATTATTTTGTCCTTACAACATATGGTCATTGCCAATCACGGGACGTTGAATTATTTTAATTTAATTTATTAGGAGTTTTTATTTTTACCCAAATCTTGTCCACTAGGTTCACTTACTCAATTCAAATTTTTAGTGAAGAAGATGGGCAAACTTGCCGTTTCCTACCTCAACTTTTTCTCTGGGATCATTACACTTACTTTCTTATTTGTTTGTTAGAAAGGTCGGTACACGGGTTGCTTCAGACTGTCAGTAGACTTGATGACAAGTCGTTAGTCAGTGTCTATTTGTCTGCCATCGCTGCCTATTACTAACACACATCCTGCCGTTCATGCAACAGTCACAGTGCTATTGTACATTCATGCAACGGTCGTAGGTAGCGCGTGGCAAGGTCCGTCAGCTCTAACGACTTGAGTAGCTTGTTCCCAGTCGAATATTCATATATGGTAAATTATACATTGCATATGCAAAAGTTTCCATAGAGGGGGCCAATGGTAGCTCGTCTGACAAAATTGGAAGAATTCATTATAAACATGGGAATGTATTTTTTCTGTTGGCCTTTTTTTTTTGAATGACAGTTTATTTGTCAACATCAATGTAAAAAGCATAACATTTTAATCATTTTAACAATTTCTTGACTTTTTTAAAAGATAAATTTGACCAATGCATTATCATAAAATGTTACTATCGATAAACCCCCTATCAAAGAATGAAGTGTGCGCTTGGTAGCTCCTTTTGCTTCATGTGACTTGCCATACGCTGCAAGATGTATGATGAATATTCATGTCTTCACGATTCTTAACCAATCGAATTGCTCCGTCCAATTTTGGTAGCAAGTCCAATTGCATGCGTACAAAGCTGGGTACAAGTTATTCAAGACGGTAATTGCGACTGACTCACACATATGTTGGGATCGAGGATGTGTGTACCATCCCCGCAACTAGACCGCACAACAATTACCAACTTGATTTCAAGACTAGACTGTCAGAGAATCCCGCCTGCTTTTAATCACCTTCATCGGGAAGCCACTTTCCCCCAGATTCGCATGCTGTTTGATCCAGATACATTGTTGTTGTTTTTATGATTGCCAAAAACAAAACAAATCAATTCAAGGCTCTTGATAAATTATCGCTCATCAGTGAGCTTGCTGGCTGTGTGACGATCCAAATCAACCATAAAAACAGCCGTTTGAAAAAGGACATTTTCTGTGTCAGAGGGCGGTTAATACCTTGCCATCTTCTCCATCAAATTACACACAAAGGAGTCACTGGAGGAGTGTTATTCCTTTTTTTATCATAACTACAAATGGATTAAGTGGACCTTGTGTGCGTGTATGGTGTTGAAACCTTTCAATGGCTGTTGGCTGTAGGGCTAAGATTCTGAATCCAGAGTTACCCCCACTTACAAGGCCCGAAACATGAATTAGTATGAAATAGATGAACAAATAATTAATGGTTATATGTACTTGGAAGCATGGTTTTCACTTCACTAATGAAATCAATGATCAGCAACTTAGAAGAATAGTATAAGCTGTTGCAAACTGCTTACCAACCAAAAGGACCTATGGTATAAATGCAAAAGAATAGTTACAGTGGCTTGACGTTTCGACCCTAGCAGAGTCTTGTCATTTAGCCTTTGAGAAAGTCTCTGCTATATTATATATTATACACTTCATTTATGTCCTCTCTGTTGCAGTATCCCTTTTGGTGATCCTCCTTACCCTCCCTTGTTCTTAGTCACATTTTGTCTTGTTTGTTACAGGTATTTTGTTACACCAGTACACCTGGTTATGTTTGTAGTCTTGTCATTTAGCCTTCGAGAAAGACTCTTTCGAAACGTCAGGCCACTTACTATTTTTTTGAGGTTTCATTGGATTAGGCATTTAACTAAAGCCATTTGAGGAGTTGGGAAGTGGCGGCCACTAAAGGACAGAAAATGTGAATTTCGATACCAATAATAATATTCATTTATAGTCGGTTTGAAACTTTTCTTTTGTTTGTGCAGGCATTTGATGAGGGTGATTACAGAAAAATCAGGTACACCGACAGAAACAAAGAAGTAAGTTCAAGTTACACCTGTCATTTCTACTGTAACTCTTTATCTTTGCAAACTTGACTTTGGTCTTCGGATTATATAGTCCGGTAGTAATTTTTTATTACACAATAAACCAAGTTGAATTGAATTGAATTTCACATAAATCCCAAGCCTTGAATGTCCTGTTTAAGAAGGCAAGGCCATTTTCATTTTGCAAAGGGTATTTTCATAGGAAATTCTGCGGGGTTCTCCCATGCATGAGCTGATCTGTGCAAATTGCGGCTAATCCTCCAAAGTAATAAAAAAAAGGTAAACAATAATTGTTGTCAATTAAATTTCAGATCAAAGTCACTAAAAATCATAACGATAAAAACACCCAGATTGCATAGTAGGGCTTTTAAAACCAAAGATAAACGCCAATTTAAAAACATTATGAAGACCTCGTTTCAATTCGGCATTTGGGTCGAGAATGCCCCACAGTTTTGAGAAACCCTGGGGAGAACCCTGGATGGGAAACTTTTGAAGGGGCACCAAGGCTAAGACCTGGGCGACAAAGGCCATGGCTCTCGTGTAATTCCAGGCCTGAAATCAAGGTCTGCTGTTCACACAAGTCAGTTACTACAACTTGTTTGCTCATTTCTTTGTTTCCAGGTGAATGAAATGTTTGCCATTGACTTGGTCCATGAAGAGCCACCAAAGGAGGTGAACACCAACAGCGTCTGGTGCGATGGCGGGGACCCAAATTTGGGTCATCCAAAAGTCTACATCAATCTGGTGAGGACCTCAAGAGTGGTTGTACAGTAGGGGATTGTTGCACACTGTGATAGGATCCATGGTGTTTTGTACACCGGAGGACCCCATGGACCCCCATCACAGTGTGCAACAATTGTCTTGTTATACCATGGTTCTATATTGCAGGAGGGAGAAACAAACATTGTAAAGTGGAATAGACTATACTTCTTTGTTAATAATTGATTTGTTGTTGAACATTGCATGTCATTGTTTAGTTGAACATAATTCAAACACTGTAACAGGAAAGTACCCAGTTTAATTTCATGAACTTTGGTCGAAGAACAGCATTCTGATCTTGCCTTTGGAGCAGGAGAGAAAGCTCTTCTTTGGAATGCAGTATGCAATACGCCGACATGAAATTACGTGCATTGCTTGGTGTGTATTTTCATTTTGACACTTTGCACACTATGAACTATGTCTTGCTTCATCCTTCGAATGGGACGTTAAGCCAGAGGTCCTGTGTGTTGTGTAATGGGTGTTGAAGAACCCAGTGCACATATTAAAAGGAAGGGGGTTTACCCCAGTGTTTCTGGCATGGCTGGCTGCAGATTGTACCCCAGCACCTTCTAAACCATTACAAGGTGCTATATATAAATAGGTCTCATAATTCAAAGTAGCTCTGCATTTGTATACTCATTATGTACATGTGTTAATCATTTATTTCATTGTGGATTTGTGTGCTTTATAAGTTTTCATTGTTATTATTATTATTATTATTATTATTTATGTTTTGTGTTGCGCATAGAGGCTTTTGCATGATGTGCTGTATATATGTCTTGTATTATTATTATCATTTTGCTGATATTTACTTGTTGGTGTACGGGTCAAAAAACCTGCTATCTAACAGGAGGGACTCATTCATTATTTATGCTGAATGTGTTTTGAAATATTCCATCTTAAAACAAAATCACATGTTTTCTCTTTATCATTATAAATTTGTTTATTAGCTTTATTCGCTAGGTTTTTTCTTCTTCATTATTTTGTTTCATTTTATGTCATTGGGTTGCACAAACAAGTTGCAAACATGAATGTTAATTTAAAATTATATTTATAACTTTAGGGCTAGATAGCTCAGTAGGTAGAGCGTTGGCACGTTACTCTGGAGGTCACAGGTTCAAGTCCCGCTCTAGTCAATTTTTCTTTGTTCAACCCCGAATGAACTTTAAGAGGTTACAGTAATTATTAAGTTTATTCCACTTTCACTGAAATTCATGAAACACCAGTTGAGATTACTGAAAAATGCCACACACTTGTACTAAATAAACTAAATTGTAACTTGTTCTTCTTGTGTTGTTCAGGATCAACCAGGACCCCATGCATGTGGATACTGTGGTTTAAGATACGTCTACAAGGGACACTGACAAGTCAAGACTGGACGTAGAACTTTCAAGAAGTATTTGTATAGTTTCAAGAATGCAGTTTATTTGGAAAGACTTGGGCCCAGTATCATAGAGCTGCTTGAGGGCAAAAAATAGCTAAGCAAAACAAAATTGTGCTTATCATTATCAGTCAAACTACCATGTCACATGTACAATTGGTGACTGGTATCCTGCTCATTTCTGCTTAGCAGGCATTTGTTGTGCGGTATGTTCTGCTTAAGCAGCTCTATGAAATTGAGCCATGGTCTGGTGTCAGTGGTTAACATCATAGCCAAATCTGAAAGTATCCTTGGTATAAAGTTAGCTAAATGTAGTGGAGCACAAGTAAAATGTTGCTTACCAGAATAAGATTACCAGCCAAAGTACCATTTCACATGTACTGTCTGTAACTGGTATCCTGCTCATTTTTGCTCAATAAGCAGCTCTATGACATTTGGGCTATGATCTTAAATTAATTATTTTCACAGTTGAGTTTTGAATTATATTTCTTGGAAACTAGTTGGTTCGAATGAATGACTGTAATTTGTCAATACCAACATATTGTGTCATCCTGTAGGCATTGTAGATAACAACAACCTACTGGATTGTATGTCTTGCTTGAATTAGAAAAGGGTGCAGTTTTGATTTGAAAACTAATGCCTCCAAATATCTTGAACAACCTTCTAACACAAAATAGAGATAAAAACATCCAGAAGTTTCCACTAGGTGCTTAGTACGGTTGTTGTTTCAGAATGCAGTGGTAGTTTTGTTCGACTCAACATACAGTTACTGGCATTTTGCTAGTTGATACTAACTGACTGTTAGTGATGCACCTGTGAAATGAAATTAGAGAAATCTGCTTTTGAATTCAATGCAACCTTCCTACATTCAATATCACCCACTGTGGTTTTTTGAATGATAGGTAAACAATATGATTGAGATATACAAACATTCACAAAACTGTTAAGACAGTTCTGTGCACAGTTGTGCCATGTATGCAACCCATATCTTTGAATGGTTTTTCAAATGGTTGTTCAACTCACTTAAGGACAAGAATGGTGGAAATAAACTGAAAACGAATCTCATGAAAGTTGACCTCAAAAGTAAACTAATTATAAACCCTCAACCGCATTGTTTCTCTAAATGTACATAAGAAATAAAGATGACAACTTAATAAATCAGCCTATGTTTGTGTGGAATTTCATTCCGCAAGTTCTGTCTGTTTGTTGATATAAATTGAAGCTTATGCTACTCAACCCTGTTTCTATTATGTGGAACTACAAACTAATCTTGTTGCTAGATATGTCAGTGTAGATAACGTCCATCTTCTGTTGCTGGGTTATGCCACCTACTGAACCATGTCTCCTCGATCCCATGTGACAAGACAATCGACCCCTCTTTTCTAGGGAGACAGTTTTAACATGGACTTCTGCCTCTGCAGGCATGATGACAGGACTTCCCTTTGTCTGGCTTTGTTTGTGCAACATCGGGCTTGAGATTGGTTGGTACTAAACCGCCATATTGTCCTTCATTGCCTCTTTTTTTCCAGCTGCTGTAATTATCTTTGATACAATCGGCGCCAGCGGTGTAACTAAGGGGGGTACTTGGGGACAAGCGCCCCCTCCCAATTGACGTCAATGCCCCCCACCCTGTTTAATAAATACTATTAGTTTCGTCATCATGCGGTTTGACCATGTGCCTTGATCACACTTTGCGTAGCCAGGATTTTTTTTCTGTGCATGCGGGAAGGGGCCTCTATTAGATTAGATTATTAGATTAGAATTATTTATTCAGCCAACGTTAAAAAGTTAAAAACTAAAAACATCGGAAATTGTAGTGCACCTCATTTAGTGGGTCACTTAAAATTGTCAAAACATTTGCAAAACTTTTCAAATGTTTCCAACTTGGTTTTAGAAATGCCTGGGGTCAGAGCACTCCTCGGGTTCATTTTTCGCGCGGCAGCCAAATTTGAGCCGACCGCCACATAATTATCTTGCGGCCGCTAGGTAACCGTCAGAAAAAAATATTCACTCCTCGTTCAAAGGAATAGGTTCACCTAGTAAATAAATACAAATGACACTCACTCATAACCCCACCCTCCACCTAGCAAACCTTTTCTTATTGTAATATTGGGTTTGTTTTTTGTTTGTTTTTGTTTTTTTGACATCGGGCTTATCATAGTCAGCGATATGACCGATGGCAGAGAGCCATAATAACGGCCCAATTAATTGTGGGCTTGTCCCTTGGGCGTGGATTTGTAAATACTGACGTTCGTGCGAGCGAGTCTCATAAATACTGCTAATTGTTGGATCGAATTTGAATAAGGAAGTCATTTGTTTGTTTTCCATGATTATTTATCCTGGGTTCGTTTTATCAACAGTTTGTTTGATTCTAATAAACAGTCCTGCCGCCACCTTCAGGCTGTTTCTTGAACGGTTGTCAGGATCGATGTATTGTCCCTTAAAAATGGCGGAAAGGAAGAGCCAGTGCGGGTGTCAAAATAAATAGTTTTGTGAAAGACCGATTGTCGAATTGCTCCGGGGGTGGGGGGGGGGGGGGGGTGGGTGGGCACGCTACTGGTCCCGCTCGCTCATCGAAAAGCAACCATTATCCTGCGCTCGTAAACAAAGTTGTTGCTTTCTGGGTCCCCAGGCGGAACAGTTGCTACGGTAACGCCGAAGCGCGCTCTACGTTGTGTATATGTTTGACAAGGTCGCACCTTCCCCTGGCCTTGTGAACTTCACACACAAAACCCTCATGTGCAGATAATGTACCTATAGTTACGCTCTCGGTGTAAAACCAACAACTTCTTGACTTGAAAACTATCCTAAATTAGTCTGCTGGAGATAAACGTATTAACTTTAATCCCCATGACGTGTGTGGGAATGTGTGTGTGTAAATGTTGATAGCATTAATTCCGACGACATAAAGCGAAATGCCGAGCAACAAAAGAACATCGAGCGACAATGCGTTGCAGTGACTTGCGGAACACAACAAAGTTTGGGGCTTATTGTTAAACCAATCAATGCCGTGGTTTTATCGCGATTGTCTGGTCGCCTTGGTCTCGGTGTGTTTCGACCCCAGAGGTCATACCATATTGTGAGTTGTGTTACCAACAAACGTGGATGAGGCAACCAGAAATAGGCCACTAAAGCTTAGGTATATATGCAACCCAGTGCTTGGGTTACAGGTGCGTTGTATTACAAGGTTGGAATCTGACACTTTCTACTTGAATTCTTGCAGTGAAGATCCACACGAATTAGAGGTAAGTAAATTGACACTTATCCTTCAGTTCCATTGATTTCAAAACTCCAAATTCCATGTGAAAATAATGTAATGTAAGCTTGAAAACTGGTAGCTCTATAGTGAAACTTGTTGCCTACCACAGGAATGTACGCTATGCTGAACTGTACAATACTACTTACTACTTATGCCTAACACAAAGCGGATATTTCGTGTTTTCCATGTTGGTGTTATCTTGAGACGTTGTTCACATTTTTAAACAAGATTCGTAGCTAGCTAGCAAGCTACCAATACACCGATTGTTAATCATCACATACAAATACGAAGTGACCAAGGTACAAAGTGGCAAAGGTACGAAAGTGACCGACATTCCAATGTTGTTTACGGGAAGTAGGCCTATACTTTTATATCCCCGACCCTCTCCCAACCCCCAACCCCCCGTAATGTTATTACACACATTATTTAATATGTGTCCATAACTAATAGCTATCATATGTTATGTCAGTAATACTTGGGGTAGGGTTTACTTTAAAACTCATAGTAATTTGCATCATCGGTATATTAATAAACATCTCTCATTAGTTTAAGCTTTTGTCACCATCAAGCCACGCCCACATTCATGTTCCATCATTTAGCACTCTAGCTTATTTCGTTTTAGCTCCATAGTTACGAATTAGACGCCATTGGAGAAAGGTTTGTTCCCATGGGCGTAGCACTATGACGGAATATAGCGTAAGTAATGCACGAGCTCCTGCATGATGCATGATGAGACTTCACTCGCACTCACACCACATGCAACCAAACACAACATGGAACTTGGTCCAATAAATTTCATAAAACTAACAATAAGCAGAAAATGGTGCTCACAAGGTTTTTTTTCTGGTAAGCACAACTTAGCAGCAGGGAGCCAGTCACAGATAATATACACTGCATGGTATTTTCGGGCTGGTAACCTGATTCTGCAAAGCAAGGGTTTTTCTATGCAAAGCATTTTGTTAATGTGTGTAACTGCTTTATGAATTCTTCCCCCGTGCTAACTGAAAATGTTGCCACCAAGACTGTTTTTCCAACACAAGCACTAGGTACAAGTAAGTCTAGGGCTGTAGTTTCAACATTGTGTCTTCCTTAGTAACAGGGTTGGCCTAAGATCCAGTGGCTGAAATTAAAGACGGCCATTTCAAAACCGGTATCCTGTCTGAAATTATCAAGAAATCGATGTTATTTAAAAAGTACCATGATCTAAGACAAAGTTCTTAAAACCAAATAAAAAACAGTGAATTTGAGTAAGACTGTACTAATTATTATAATTTTCCGAATTTCAATCAAAGATAATCGGAAGCAATTTCATAAAGCTGTTTAAGCATAACTAAAAAATACCAATCTGTTAAAGATTATTGTTGGTCCAATTTATTAAACAGGCCAACATTTTACACCAATTAGAGAGAAAAAGTATTCATTTGGACCTACAATGTTTTGCACTGGGTTTTCATTTTTGCATGGTGTGATGTGAAGTGCGGCGAACTGTGATAACCAGCAATATTGCATGATGTATAATAATTCACCCAAATAAAATCATTTCTAACATGGTCCACGGGGAAGATCTACTGGCACTAACTTTACATTTTTTAAATTTTAATACCTTATTCAATTTTAATACCTTATCCATTCATTCATCCATCCATGTATTCACTTATAACGGCCCGTGTCACCCCCGAATTACCAACACTGGCACGACGCACTGGACCCCTCACAAACGCAGGCCTTAAAACAAAATACTGGTCGGAGTATAGTTGTTTCGAGCGGATGCACATTGCACGTCGTGCTCACTAGTCTTGCCCTAAATTAGTTAACTATATAAAAACTAGAGAATGTAATACTAAACACGATTCCACATTTTTAGTTATATAAACTAAATACTTCAGTTGTGGTAACTTAACTATTTTGGTGGTCACATTCAACCCACACTCAAGGGGTTCATTATTGCTTCACTCTAAAAAACAACTCCTGGGTCAGAATTTATCCGAATCTGGGTCCCGTTGTGGCCCCACCCATTTCTGGGAATCTCTGTTTCAAAATAACCCAGAAATAGATCACATGGATTCCGGGTAAAAATCCCATTTTTAATCAGGGTCAGCTTGACCCAGAAATGGGTCAGAGGTCCCTTGGGAGCCGGAATCCGGGTCAATTCCGACTCCGGATTTCTTGCTTTTGTCTCCCGGGGGGGGGGGGCGGGCGACTTATTGACATCAGAAGCTTGTTTTTCGTAAGGGTCGCCAAAACAAACTCCTGACGGAGTCTGAAGCTGGAGAGCGCAAGCCGAAGTCATGGTGCCTTTTCCAAACCTCGCCTTGGGCTTAGGGTCTGGCTTCGACTTAGGATCCGTCATAAGTATTGTCAATCAATTTGTAAAAAAAAAGGTGTTTCCAACAACAAATGCAGCACAGAGCCTGTAAGCCGAGGTTTGGAACGCCCTAGGTTTCGCGTAATGGGAAGCGCTATATAAACTAATGGTCCTGCTGCCTTTTGATCCCCAATCCTTCCCTCCCGTTGTTCAAACTCGGTAAACCGATAATAAGCTTTGTTTATGTTTAACTTTCTACTCAGGGTGAAGTAATCAATAACTTTTATTTGCCAGCTGTGGAAATGGTTGTTTGGCTTTTTACGCACATTCTCGGTCTTTCATTGGTCATAATCTTCGATCTGTGTCCAAATGTGATCTAATAGTACAACAGTAATAAGGAAACTAATTAGTCTTGCCTACTAATTCAACTATCAAACGTAGACGTGTATAGGTAAAATAACATATTGCAGACGCTCACACTGTTTTTTTTGTTAACAGGAAAAAACCCAACCCAAAACGACACTATGAAGTTTTTATGTCTCAAGTTTACCAAAATATTTCACATTCGCTCGTCCCCGGCGCCAAATAACAATACCGATGGGGACAAGCGAATACAAAAACAACAAGACTTTTGTTATCGAGGTTGCCCCAAATTGTTAGCATCTCTGTCCCCTCTGGACTCTAAAAGTAAGCTATAAAATTTTGAATTTTCGATGCAAAAAAACTTTGATGCCTTCGAGTTCTCTTTTCTGTTAAAGGTGCTAGGTCCGAAAATTTAGATTTAAATTGTAAATGAGTATTTTTAAAAAATAGATTCAAGAAACTTATAAGCTTTCATTTAAGGTGCACAAAGAAGCAAAACAATCACCAACGAGTAGTTTTAGTTAATTAAAAACTATATAAAATATTGAATTATTGTTGGGATCCCGACGTTATCTCACGCCCATGTACACTTGCATGTACATGTATTTTGTACATAATTGTCCGTGACAAAATACGAAAGCCTTGTGTTTTTCGTTTTGAAACAGCACCATCTGTCAAAATTCTTTCAGAGAAAACGAACCCTTTTCGGCACGGTGATGGTTTAAGCAACGGTAAAATAGACGTGGATTCACTCTTATTAAGTTCCATTTTCCCTTTATTTTCCAGCACTGGATGGAGACGCTATACGGATGGGCACCGACTTCCATGAAGCCCAAATCAATGGTGAGTGTATATGACAAAATAATGTCACATGAAGCAATTTACATGAAACCGGTTCCAGGCAATCTTCTTCAATAAGAAAATACATTTACATTTTAGTTTTCTCATTATTTTCCTGGTATAGTTACAGCTAGAGGAATGGTGCGTGTGCTGCCAAAGTGTTCCCTGTACGTACAGTGCAATTGGTAGCTGCTCCTACGTTGCCTGAAAATTGCCGCGTGGCATGGCCTTCGCGGGTTTCCCAAATTTGACCATGCACATCAGTTGGAGCGCTTAATGTTCACCACGAAAGTGGCAAGACAGTGACCGGGTTCCTCTTGGTGTATGGGTCGTATTTCATCTGACCCCATTGCTCAAGTTTTGTTTGTCAATCCTGTGAATTGATGTCGAATTGAACCGAAAATTTAGCCAAAAATCCTCATCCTGCTGCAAATATTCGCCTGAAAACAAATACAAAAACTGTTCATATTTTTGGGTGCTTCTTCACCACTTAGGGTAATTGTACAAAGAAAAATTGACTGAGTGGGACTTGAACCTGCACTCTCCGGATTAACGTGCTGGCGCTCTACAACTTCCAACTGAGGTCTAGACCTAATGTTTGCGGTCTCCTTATCTTTGTTCGGGGGTATTAGGGCTAAGACGAACACTACAATAATTATTTGCACAAAATCTGCAACAGTGTGTACAGTGCTTACAGTCAACTTTGCAGCCGTGTAGTTGCGACACTGCGATTCAAAATGGCGGACGGCGCTGTGCGAAAGCTCGGAACAACAAGAGCTAAAATATAATTTAATTCTTATATATTTGTTGATGATTAATTTGTGCCCATTTTAAAGGGATTGCTCGCACCAAGTTTACGATGATATTTGTTTTCAAAATGTCCCTGCCTCAACTTTATTTTTTTTAATTTTTTTTGTTCACTACAGGGAACCTATGTTCACAGCAGTGGTTTCCAGGGGCTATCAAGTATTGGCATGGTGGTAAGTGTGTTTTGTGTCTATAATATAAACATATATCATTAATGGGATTTGCTTCTTTAAAAAAATGAAGTAAATCAAGGTGTGAGATGTAATTAACAATTCCGAACAATCCCTTAATATTAGTGTTAAAATAATTTGATTGAATTTTTATATTTAAAAAGGTTCGGGATTTACAATCAGGTAACATTGTCCAGCTAGAAGCACAGGCTACGGGCGGACTTCTCAGAGTCAACAGTCTGTCGGGAAAGATCGACTTCAACGGTGTATTCGGGAAACAATGTAAGACTTGTTTGTTTGTGTTTTGCTTAAACTTCAAAGAGAGGCTCCAAGGTCAAATTCAATCTTGAGATCCACTCATTTTCCAATAGATAGACTCCTTAGGAAAATGTTGGAAACATTTCAAGTCTCAAACTTCACGTTTAAACGGTGTAAAATGCTATTGTATTTGAAACCCTTCAAGTGCAATTTTTGTCAAAAATCCCCAAAAGTTCGATGGCGTAACATTTTGGTCTGTGTCTTTTTGTACAGATAATTTTTAGTTCATTTGTGTATTATGATGATATTCAACGAAAACGACAATGAACTTGACCTTTTCACTACCACAAATTCCTCTTTGGGAATGTATAGACCCATTTAATTTTGACGTCCGATGACGTCATGTCCCGAATTTCGCTCAGAAAGTATATTACAAATTTGGCACTAATAAACCATTTTACGTGAGCTTAGAGGCTTCATTGGCTTCAAGCACCTACACTGTAACAAACTTATTCAATTTTGTTTGAATTTAATTACAGGTCTGTTTTTATTCGGCAATCCACGTTGCCGTGTAATAATATACACACGACTTTGTTGTGTTATTTGAAACTCAGAGGACAGCTGACTGACTCTTCTCCCAGAGTTGTTCTTGTTTTCTTGGTGGATAATATGTTTATTTGGTGCTTGATTATGTGGCATGATGTGTAACCCCCTCCCACTGTGTGTCTTCATTGTGTGCTGGGAACAAGAGGGGAAGAGTGCGTTAGAGGGGGACTCCGTCTGCCACACATCGGACATTGTATACCAATATTGTATGATTAAATATTTGCTCCATTTTTAAAGAATATAAATGGAATTTATACTTGCATTTGAAGTGTGTTTTATTTTTTAGATATCTGTGTATGTTATAGTTTCTATTAAATATCATTTAAAATCATATTATGTAGAACAATGTGTCTTTGTCAAATATATAACCAAATTGTGGTGTGTATGTAATGTTATAATTAGTTCATGGTATCAACAGTGAGATTCAAATGTTGATTATTATTGCTTTTTAAAATTTTTATTAATTATGTTTTCCAGCTCAATTCATCGTCCAGAGATACAACGGTGACGTCATTACACTAAGATGTGTCGCCAACCCAAAAAACTTCCTGACTCTACGGAGCGGCACCCTCTACGCTAATGTAAGATTTTACGGCTACGGCTGTTGCTAAGGTTGTTGCCATTAGAACGCTGTATACTTCAACGCAACTATGACGTAATAATGTAGCCGTAGCCGTAGCCGCCAATTTGGACAAGGCCTTGAATTGTGACGGAATTGCAACTTTGCAACTTGAGAAGTTGTTAAAGTTGAACTGAAATAATGTTGGTCGTGTTCTTGTTGTACTTTGTTGTGTTTGTAAGATTTATTTTACGTCAAAACTGCGTGAACACTGCCTGTCAGTGGTGACTTCTTGGGGTAAAATCTGTCGTCTGTCGGTCGAAAACGGCTCACTCGCGTTTCGCCTTTCTGTTCATAGAGAGAAGGAGGTGAACTCACCAGGGTTTGCCCTTATTCAGTGACTAGCCAGCGGGGGCAGTTGGTTTGTCATTTCACTGGTCCTCCAACTTTTTCACTGGTCCATATTTTATTTTATTTTACCATGGGACTTGTAATTTGAACTGATATGAAGTGGTTTACAGGTAACTGTCGCCGAGAAGCAAAGTATTTAAAAACAAGCAGCAATACAACTTTTGTGGCGTCATGTAGTTCTTTATAAAAGGGTGGGATTTGGAGAAGGTAGGAGAACAATGTGAAGGAGCATTTGAAAGAGTATACCCTCATTTGAATCCTGTCCACAAATTTAAAAACTGGAAAAACAAAATACAACTGACCTATACCACTTTCTTACATCTGTGACATTGGGACATTTTGTAATAGGCCTACTGGTATGTAAAGTTTATTTTTTAAAACGAAGTAAGTTTTAAGGCTAAAATCGTCAGCTATTCTCGGTCGATACAAGTAGTATGTATGCCTAGCTGTTATTCTTACTTTATTCTGTAATTTTTATCAGTGCTTCTTGTTTGTTTGTTTGTAATTCTTTTCCCTAGAAGACATTTGGTTGATTCCCAATGTGGTTGGTATTTGCTTTAAAGTTCTGAATGAACTTCCTGACATTGTCTTTTCGGATTGTCGTTTTAGGGTAAAGGCGACCCGCAGTGTAGATTCCTGTTTCACCTCAGCGACGGAATGCACATGAAATTCGAAGCTGTGCATAACGCCAACCGCTTCATATCAGTCCACAGGAAATATGGCGGGAACGATGACGTGCGTACATTACGGATACGAAGTGCAATGTCGTCTGGGGACAGAGGCACGCAAGGGTCATTCAAGGTCATTCTAGTGGTGAGTTATTTTTGTAATTTGTTCATAGTTCACAATATGAATTCTTGTCTTAAGAGATCACAACTGTACGGAACTCTGGAAGTGCCATCCGACATTTTAGATCCTGGGTTTAAAGGGACACATTGCCTTGGATTGGGCGATTTTGGCTATAAAAAGCGTTTAAAAGCCTTTGTTATGAAATGAATAATGGTTGGGAAGATGTTTCAAAAGTAGAATATAATGACCCACACAATTATGTGCCTCAAAATTATGTGGTTTTTCTTTTACTTCGTGAATTAACACGGCCCGCCATTTTGTAGAACCAAATTCTTGACTCCACAAAATGGCGGACTGTGTTAGTTCACTAAGTAAAATGAAAACCACACAATTTTGGGTCATTATATAAGACTTTTGAAACATCTCTCCAACCAAATTACTTTCATAGCGAACACTTTCAAGACGCTTAATTATAGCCCAAATCGCCAAATCCAAGGCAACGTGTCCCTTTGAACGTTCACAGGTTTGTCATGTCGTGCATACGTACCGAGTCACATAAAGTGTAGATACTTGGTCTTTGACTACCAATTTTGTTCGCGTGCTTCAAAGGTCACGTATATGAAAAGCAGGCTTGAGGAAACTTGACAAATTTTCTTTCTTCTTCAATTCTCTATGCAGGGCCATATGAATCAAAGTTTTGCAACGTAAAGTGCCACTTCATAGGAGTACCAAAGTAAAGCTTGAAGCTGTAGGCTGGATGTTAGGTGACCACCACTCCAAATACTTGAACCTTTCTATCGTCCCAGCAGAGTTTGATGGATTCAGCATTATACACTGCGAATTCAAAATCTTATCCGGCCCAGTTCAGAAGATACAATCCTAGTATTCCGACGTGTGTTGTGGACGCGCAGGTTTAAATGGTATATTTATTATGTAATATAGAAGCTCAGAGTGTTTTTTTTTTTAAAAGATCCGAAATATGTTCAGCTTTTGTATTCGACAAAAAAAGGTGTAAACTAGGGGTGTGTGGGACAGTCAAATAGAAAAATCATCCAGTAACAGTAACCAATGAGCGCTGACCATGGGTTCAATCTCATAGAGCTGAAGCACAAAAAGTGCCTATAGGGTTAATAAATTATGTTTACCAGAATAAGGTTAACAGCAAATATCATAACACGTACAATTTATGACTGGTATCATGCTTATTTTTGCTTAGCAGGAAAAAAACGAGCAATTTTGCTTAAACAGCTCTATAAAATTTGTTCCAGAGCTATCTTACATTGCTTAAAAAAAATATACTCATCAACAGTATACCAGTCACAGATGCTATATGCAAAATGGTGATCTATAGAACATAATTTTAGGTGTTACCCTTTTTCTGGTAAGCATATAAAATTTGTTGTGCTTAGCTATTTTGTTTGCTTAAGCAGCTCTACGAAATTGGGCCCAGGAAGCTGTAAGCACTTAGCTTTATTATATAACATCAACCATGAAGTCCACAAACTGGATTTCTTTTCTTTTTTAAATGGAAACAAAAGTACCCTAAAAATCACGAATTTACTGAAAAGAAAAAAAACTTGCCAATTTAATCTTGTCAAAAAAAGAGGGGTTTTGACAACTGTTTTTGCTGTGTGTAACTGTAATATAAATATCTCCCCATGTTTTCCTCAAAATTGATGAAGCATTTACATGTTGTAAGTTTAATACAATTTTGTCAAGATGTCATTATATGAGAAAATATAAGAGAGCAATGTGGTTTTGTTCCATTTTCTTTTATTTATCATGTACAGTTTATTGAAACAGTTTATTTTGTTCTGATTTACGACTTCAAACAGCATTCTTTTTTTTTAGTTGAAAATAATTATCATAAAATTAGAAAATGTACAGATTAACTTTGAAACAAAAACATGCACCATTACAGAAAATTTCATTTGACATTTTGTACCCACTGCAATTACATTTCAACAATTTCAAAATACAGAATTTAATTTGCTTGTCTAAACCTTTCAATTGGAATAGAAACCAATGTTTACTTGTGTCAGGGAGCTCAGGCTGGTCTTTTTTCCCACATAATTGAATTTCCATTTCTGATATCCACTGATGTGATGCAAAGATAGCTCCTAATGTTTAGGGGCCTATTCGGAAATTAGGTACACAAAACTCAAAATTTGTTAAATTTGATCCTGGCGATGGGAGTGAAGTGCATAGTCAATCATTCAAAACATTGGTTTCCTTTTTGGCTTTTTTTTTAGCCCTACAGCCTACATCTGATAACTTGGCCATCTAGATCAAGTATTATTTGACATCATGATTACAAAAAAAAGCCACAGAGCCTGGACTTCCTGCAGGCATAACATTTACACAGCTCAATTGAAGAAATAATAAAATCTTATGTGTTACTAACAGTACCATAAGAGGCATATCTCAACACCTACTCAACTGAAATCAGCTATTGCCTTTCTTTAGATTTTTAGATACAGTTTTCTTGAATATGACTTCATTTCAGAGGGAAATATTTCACAGGAGCAAAAAAAATGGTTCTAGTATGAACTTCATAATGAGACTAAACAATTTTTACAAGGATGTTTTTTCCACTTACCAATCCTGTATAACACCTTTAAAAATGATTGCCTTGAAATAAAACATTAATAACACTGATCAGAATTGTTTTAAAATAATAACTGAACCAGGACATTTAAAGAGACAAACAGTCCAGCATTTACATCATGTTGTCATTCTTTCTATGTGGTGCATAAACTGGTTTCTTCATCACGTACAAAATTCTGACAATCCCCACCCGTTAGTAAACGCCGTCTCACAAGTTCAAGCAATTTCTGACAATTTGGCGCAATTTACATAAATCTGTTATACTTGATTTCATATAGTTTTCTGACCATGTGGCATTCTGTTTATCAAATGAACATTTTATGATAGCAATTCTATGACCCATTTGAGGAAGAAAAAACCGTCTGCTTTTTTACAGAATTCCTTCAAAATAATAAGTTTTAAAGGCAGGGTATACTTTAGGTAATTACTCTACATAAAAAGTATTGATAGTTTCAAACATAATAAATGACTCTCTCTTTGAAGTAGTGTAGTTTCAGAGAAAGAGGTACTTTTCACCCCCAAAATTTGAAATTGAGAAAGGCTTCAGGCATGAAGCCTTTCCTCGGGCATCTGAAAGCACACAATTCTATGCAACGAGGATGTTTTTGTTTTTCTTTCATTATTTTCTTGGAACTTAGATAGACGATTGAGCCAGAATTTTCATAGGTTTGTTTATTTATTCATAAGTTGGGGTGTACACCAAGTGAGGATACTGGTCTTTGACAATTACCAAAAGTGTACCCAGCCTTCAAACTAACCCCAAAGCAAAACAAATGTAAAAAAAACAACAAAAAAACACCACCATTTCCCATGTGGTAAAATCTTTATGTCTCAACATCTTCCAAAAAACCAGCAGAACTATGAAATGAAAAAAATTAAAGAGTACAAAAAATCGAATGGTCAAAATTCTCAACTTAAAAATGTGTGTGTGTGTGTGTGTGTGTGTTACAATAAGTTCAACGTGAGATTATTTCCTTGTAAAAGAAACCCTGATAAAACGAATAAAAAAAAAATTAAAAAAAAACATGTTCAAATTTATTCAATTCTTGCACAATCAAAAACAATCCAAACATCCTTTTAAAAGGAAAGCATGTGGGGGAAGTTTTTCAGATATTTTGTGTACCTTTTCAGATTCTGCTTTTACAGTTTTGTTCCCCTTCATATGTTACAAACAGCATTTTACAAATTGTAATCAAACTACGATTGTGTGTTTTTAATACTGTGTGTGTATTTGTGTGCCATATCATAAATTATTTGTATTACATATTCGTAACTTCGTGTTGCTTGTAACTGACTAGTTTGCATGTTAAATTGCAAATCGATTATTGTGTTTATATGTACAAGTTAATAACAGAAGCTTGATGATGTATAGGTTTTCCTCCCGGGAAAATTAAAATGTTTGTTTTTTTCAAAACTTTTGTGAAAGGATTATATGATTTGTTTTTTAGGGAACAAAATTAACTTGTATGCAGTTTAATGGCATTTCAATTTAATTTCAAATGGATAAGGAAAAACATGCACTTGTAGATCTCATCATGAACAAATCTATGGTATGTTTTACAGACCATGTGACCTGTGACATCACATGTTGACAAAAAGAGCCACAGAGCTTGGCCTTCCTGCAGGCACAATTTGTACACAGCCCAGTGGGGTAAAACAAAACCTTTTATTTTATGTAGATTGCATCGTCAAAAGTTTGATCGGTTTTCTGCCATTCATAAGTCATTATAGGATGGTTAAGTTCTGCAAGGGAATAGGAAAACATGTCTTTGGGTGGTAATTCTAATGCTGTAAACTTAATGTCTTATTTTAATTGCTTACAACCAGCCTTCTGTTACGTGGTCTCTGGTACAAAATACTTTGTGTGCTTGGAAGAAGGGCATAGAGCGTGACGTCCTTTTTTCAAGGCACACCACAATGTTAAAACGTTGCTGTATAGCTGAATTCAAACAGCGTCAAATTTCTTGCGTGCATTTTTGCTCATCTTTCCATCGCTTAGTTTCCTTTCTTTTGCCTCAGTGAGGGCGCTGTTTGAGACTGCGACATTGTAAGCACAAGTCTATCCGAAGGCCTTGCATTTAATAACAACAGCACACAAGGTGCAACAATACGTATGTAAAATGGAACTTATATTTTTAAACACAGCTCTGTATTCCTGTAGACAAAACTGACGAGTGCTTTGGGGGCGCCCCTTGGGTGTGAAAAGCCCTGTAAGAACTGCGTACTACTCGGGCCTCGAAATAACCCACAGCACCCACAGCAATTGCTGTAGTTTCACTTTGCAAAGTTCCAATACAAAATTTACATTTTCCTCATAAAGTGCCCCTTACCAGAGGAAAATTGCCGTGCCCCTTTAAGAGCAAAGTTCAAGGCCTGCTACTACTTTAATATATGTCCTTACTTCCGAGGCCCACATACCCACCGGCAACCTCAATCCTCTACTAGCCTCCATGTATGTCACTCCAGACCAAAATGTTTGAACTCTGATAAGATTGGTAAGCCTGGATCTACATACAGTTTCCAATCGTCTGCAATCAAACAACTTCCTGAGGAAGTTTTTAGGACGATTTGGGATGAGTAGGGTTTGGATGTGTATAGAGATCTAGAAAGGTCACAATTTTCTCTTGCAGTTGACAAAACCTTTTAAACAAAACCTTTGCCTGAAACCAACTCAATAGATGATAAAATCTTGTGACCCATGTGTTCCGTTTGCATGTCTCAGAAGCATCTCCAGGGCACGAGATGCCTGCCCTTCCACAGTAACCATCTGAATCTCCTGCATCCCTTCCACTCCTTGTACTGCCTGGTCTGCCTCCTTGGTGCTAGCCTCGGCCTCCTGGGGATGCTCTTCATTTCCTTCCTGGACAACCTGGCACAAGATGTACCCCTGGCTACTTTCAGAGGTCGGCACCGGTATCTGCAGGTCAGAGTTTACTTCAGAGGTCGCAGCAGCTACCTGTAGGTCAGAGTTAACCTTGGAGGTCGGCGCGTCAATCTGGTTGGACTCGATGTCCTGGGTGGGGACATTGATCTGAAGGTCACAGTTAATGCCTCTTTCGGGGTTGACTGTCACCGCTGTAGGCTCAAGTCCTTCATGGTCTTCTGGCACAGGTTCTTGTTGATCCTCATCAATTGCAGTCGCAAGCTCCTCCTTCTCAGCAAGAAGGCCTGATTGATGGGAAACCTTGTCAAATGTGAGATAGTGCTCAGTATGCACCACACGTACGTGAGCTACAAGCTCCTGGTAGTGGTCAGTTTGCATGTCTTTACAGAACTTGCACATATAGACACTGAGCCCTGCATGTTTCTTTGTGCAACGGATGTGTTTCCGGACATTTTCGTGGGTGTTGGCTCGGTAGTTACAGTACGGGCACTTGTATGGTTTCTCACCGGTGTGAAGCCGTTTGTGGCGCGTTAGGTGGGTTGAGACGCGTCCCTCGTAGCAACAGTCGGGAAAGTCACATTTGAAAGGTTTATCACCGGTGTGCTTTCGGAAGTGTCTTGTCAAAGCCTGCTTACTGGACCCCGAGTAACCACACACAGAGCACAAGAAGGGCTTCTCTTTAGTGTGTGACCGCATGTGCGCAACAAGTTCAATCTTGTATTTGAACTTGTACGTGCAACCCAAGACTGTGCACGGATGAACCCGTGCTAGAACATGTTTCATGTAGACGTGAGATCTGAGAAGGTTTTTGTTGTAGAACTTCAAAAGGCAGGTGGGGCACTCCTCGGTCTTCTCCCGCTTGGTGTGGGTCAACATGTGACTTTTCAAGATGGATGTCCTGAGGGTGATGAAATCGCATTGAGGGCATTTGCGGTCCTTGATGCCCAAATGTCTCTTCTTGTGCATCAGCAGATCCCCCTTCTGATTCGACTTGAAGGCGCAAATATCGCAAGCATATGGTCTCTCACCAGAGTGGACTCTCTTGTGAATTGTCATGTAGCCCTTGGAGAATCTCTTTCCGCATGTCTCACAGGTCTCAGCGCTGCCTATTCTCACTTCTTGAGCATGGTCTGTTCTGCGATGTATCACCAAGTCTGCTCGCGTCTCAAAATCCAATCCGCATTTGCTGCACTTACATTGTTGCTGGTGTCGTATTTGGTGGTGTGCAAGACCAGTTCCGGTGAAGAAAGATGATGGGCACAAATTACACACAAACGCAGCGTTGAAGTCCCCCTGAGCGTTTGCTGCGTGCTCAGTGTGCTTCGTAGTCTTAAGGTGCTGCAGCAGCGAAGTAGTGCTAAGACTGGAAAACTTACAGACTTCACACCTATAGCGGTTTTCCACACGGGCCTTTTCGATTGCTAGCTCCTCCTCAGGAGCCAGGGGTTTCCTTGCTCTTCCTCGCTTTGAAGACTTCCCCCCCGACACTGGAAGCTTCCCCTTGACTGATTTGGATATTGGCGGTGTTTGTTTGTCATCGTCGTCGGCAAAGAAATCGTCAAATATTCGCCTTGGCTTTTTGTTCCTTCGACTGCGAGTGATAACCGCTACTGAAGTTTCGCCGTTTCCTTGTTGATTGCTGTCAGGGAGCACAGACAAATCTACAGGCAATTGATGAGCCGTCACTTTTTGGATTTCTCTCGGTATCGGTTCACTTTCCTTTGAGGTCTCCTCTACTTCCCTGTCTCTTATGATCCGTCTTGGGCGTCCTCGCTTCCGTTTCTGCTTAGGTTTTTCAATTCCAATGTCTGGTAATCCATCCTCTCCCTGCTGTACTGAGGGGTCTTCTGGAGTGGTGGTGTCGTCCGATCTAGATGACCCAGTGCCATTGTCTACTTTCTTGAGTTTTGTAGGTGTAGGCTTTGTTTCTAAATAAGGGCAAAAACAGGAGTGACTTTATAATGATATTTTTGACAACTTTGGATCTTTGAATGAGAAATGTTCTCCTTGTTCACATCAAGGATACAGTTTGCATGTCACTGTGGTCAAGTGGTTAGACTGCACGACTTGCAAACACAAGGTTGTGGGTTTGAATACAGCTAAGCTGATTTCACAATGACTAGAATTTTGATTTAAATTTTAAACAGCTATTTTTACAGATTTGAGAAAGAAAAAAGGAATTGTACAAAAAAAAATAATCCACCAACATTTAGTGGTAATTAATTGAAAACTAAAGATGAATTAATGTCCGGATATCAACATTAATTCACGTCCATCAGCCATGTACAAACAATGTTGCATGTTACATATTTTGTGCAATGTCCGTGGCATAATGCGAAAGTTTTTGTGTTTTTCGTGTGAAAAAAAACAAAGCATCATCTGTCAAAATTTTTTCACGGAAAAAATTCTTGAAAAAAAAAAAAAAATTGAAAGCAATTGGGCCACACAACTTACTTAAAACAATTTCATCCAGCCACAATGCTGTACACAGAATGTCCACCGACACACAGTCATTCCTGTTGGTATTTTAAAGTCAATACCTCACACATGCACCAATTCATACATGTAAGCCTTTTGCGAGTTTGATTTGAACGTCTGGTACAACGCCTTGTTCGGTCACAACAGAATGCTCCGTTTGAACTCCTCAGACTACGTCCAGTGTTGCTATGTCACATGGTCTAGGGGCAAGGTTTTGCATAGCAACCTCCCGGTCACCAAAGACTGGTGTTCTTGTGTCACATATTTAATTGAAACATGGGCGTTTTCCCCTAAGCATGTGACATAACAACATTGGATGTAGTCTGAGGAATTCAAATTAAGCATCCACTTGTGAGCAAAAGCGTACCCACTCACCAACCCCCACCCCCCCTTAGCATTATGATTTGTACAACTTGTAAAAATGCTGAGCCAGACCCAAGTCATTCCCATTCCACACACGACATACCGCTTTCTGGGTGGATTTCAGCTTCCTTAGATTTGACGTGACAGTTAGTCCGTCTGTGCTCGATGTAGTTGTCTAGCCCGTGTATCTTCCCGTCGCATTTTAAGCAGACGTGCAAATCTTCGGAATCCTCCATGGTGATTTCTGAATGAGAGAAAGAAAAAAAGAAAAAAGAGAAACATGAAGAGGGACATGTTACCACTCAATAGTCATGATAGTCCAAAACAATTTGGCTTCAGGGTACCGTTTATAGGGGGATACACAGTCAACCCTTGAGCACTGTTACAAAGAGGTTCTGCTTATTGAAGAGTACGTTGTGAAGTCCCGAATCTCATTTCAACTTCGTGTTTCTTTTGTTTTGCTGTCCTTTTGAAATAACAAAGTTCCTCTTACAATGAGGTAATTTGACCAGTCATAGCAACCTTGTTATAAACAGAGTCGACTGTACGGTTTGTAATTCTCCAATCTGTAAGTCCAATCTGGGCTACTACCTCAATATACAACAAGCAACACTCCCCCCCCCCCCCCCAGCCAGGACTTTTTCGGTGGAGGGGGGGGGGGGGCCGTGGGCAGGGGTAATGGGTTTGTCAGCGGTTGGGATTACGCAAGTTTATTATGGGAGGGGGCCGCTGCATCCAGGGGCTACCATCCTCTTATGTTCTTGGCATTTTGTGCCCGCGGATGCTATCCCGATTGCAATCATTCTTCTACTACTAGTACTACTAATAGTACTAGATTGTTAAAACACGCAATGTCCTCTTTTTTCCCTTTTCGTTTTCTCTTTTATTTTGTGAGCACTATCGCGATTTTTTCGAGGGGGGGGGCACCTGGGGACCACTGGAAATTTGGGGGTGGGGGTGGGGGGCATGCCCCCTAGCCCCCTTAGCTAGCTCTGCCGCTGTATCACATCATCTCTAGTCTAAGATTACTCATTTGTAGTGCAGGATCTAGACTAAACTTAGCAACTGGGGCGATGTGTACTCCTTTTTAAAAATATTGAAATCTGCAGCAGATGTCAATATTTATTTTTAAAGGAGTACCGCCCCAGTTACTGTAGGTGTACTGCCATGCTACTTGGTATAAACTAAGTTTGCACTCAGCTCAGTCAAATTGTAGTGTAAAGTGTCATCATTACCACAACTTAAAGTTGGACTTTTTTTTATTAAAAACTTTAAAAATAATTGTTCAAACAAAATTTTTAATGTTCACGTTTCCCCTTCCTCCAACCCAAGTAAGTAACAATAGTACTACAGTCATTTGACCAGTTCGGGATCATTGACCAGTTCGGGATCACTTCAACTTTGCAACAACCCCATAATTAAGTTACTTCTCACATTACCAATTTCTGTTGATACATGTGAAGAATAACATGCAATAAACCAACAAACCCAAAATAAGGCTCCAAACTTCATCAACAAATAAATTATGGCCATTTTCTTGAAGTTTGTCTGCGATTTTGATCATTATTTAAATAAATGTTGGTTAAAAAACGCTGTTAAAACTTCTCACCTTTAAAATTTGAACGCCAGAGCGAATAAAATTTATGTTAAATGCTTAGAATGTGTTAAAAATATTTCAGGTAAATACTGAGCAGTCGTCTTGTTTTTTTGAGGAGACGAAATTACCGAAATCGTCTTTTGGGGGGCATCGTACCCTTGACCAGTTCGGGATCACTCACTACTCAGCATCTCTCATTGCGTCAAATGGTGCCGCACTCAGTGAGGTAAAATCTTACTGCTGCAGTCGAAAGTTTATTTGTTGCTTTTAAGATACATTTCTTCAACAAATTCTTGTAGGAATATTGTTTTTTTGTGAGAAAATGAAACTTGGAGGAAATTGCGACTGTAAGAATAGATATTTGGGTCAATGTTGCTTTTAGGCGTGTTTCACCTTTTCATTTGCCTTTGCTGTTGTTTTGTGTTTTTGTTGCTGGATTTTTGCGCTGCTGTTGAATACACTTGCATGAAATTCTCTGGAGAAAGGAAGTCCATGTCCATGCCAACACACTTGTGAAGTTTGTGTCCTTGAGAGACAGTTTTATGAATGGGAGTATTGGTTTGCAATAGAGGGCAAGCTACTGATTCAGAATAGAATCAACTGATCCTGAACTGGTCAAACAGGTGACAATACTTTTCTCAAAGCCTCTTCAAAAGTACTAATCTTTTTTTGTCAGTGGATACTTGGTGAGTTTTATAACATGTTTAGGTAAACTGATAAACTTTTTTGTTTAAAATGTCAAAGAGATTGCAACCAAAAACAATGTGAATTCAAAAAGTGATCCCGAACTGGTCAAATGACTGTATTAATACTATTTTTATAGTAATTAGTATCAACTATTTGGTACTACAATTCTGTCCTGAAAAGAGTGTGTGTATATGGGGGGTGTAAAGTAACGAGCAGAGTGACAGATTAAGGCTAGGCAGAACCATAGAGAAATGACCATGGTATGTTTTAAAATAAAAGGCAGATCAAACATGAACAGCTCCGTGCCCCCACCGCGCTTGCACGGCTGCTGGAAAAACCCATTTCTAACTATAAATGTACGGAGGTCCCTGGTACCCACCGTGCAACTAAATGATCCTGTACAGCGCAATACCACAATACACGGAACCGACGGGCTGATTTTGTTTTTTGTCGAGGTCGTTACAAGGCCCCGTAGTTTGGGGCCAGAAATATGGAGTTTACGGTGCATTCTTGGCACATGAAATCATTAAATATAAAACTTACCTTACCAAGTTAAGAAAGTTAAGATATTCCAGCAACAAATATAGCCTAATATTCGTGTTTTCTAGTAATCTATTTCGCACAAAATAATGTCCGAGATAGTGGTCTACACAAGTAGTGTGCGCATTTCTGCTGTTCAATACCGCCCTCTCTTGAGTGATATCTGGACGGAGATAAGTACACGACCATTGTTGAATACCAATAATTATCATTATTTGAGAATTTCCAACATACAAACCAAACAAAGGCATCGACACAAATTTTCATAAAGAGTACAATTAAAACTAGTCCAGACGTAACATTTTTTGGGTGGGTTCTAGGTTCGTGGTTGGTTTTTCCTCTAAAAATACTCCACGACAGAGTTTTGACTGCAGGTGGCGGGGGGGGGGACCTAGAATAGAGGAGATTGTTGAGAACAACAGCAGCTCTAAATGTTGCACAAAAAATAGATTGGCACAACAAAATTATGCTTACCAGAATTAGGTTACCAGCCAAACTGCAATGTCACATGTACAATCTGTGATTTATCCTGCTCATTTCTGCTAAGCAAAAATTGTTAAGCAGTATTTTTGCTTTAGCAGCTCTCTGAAATTGGGCCCAGGATTGAGCAAGAGTCGGTTGGGAGCAGGCGGGGGGGGGGGGGGGGGGGGTGACACAACGATGACAACTTGTTGGAGGAGTCTCCTTAAAACAAGTTTAAAAACCTCACATTTCCGCAAATCCTGTTTTGCGGCCAAGCCAAAACGAATCATGAAAACAAATATTCAATCTGTCAAGTACATTTTTCATTATTTATTTCAACAATAAACAGCACAAAGTTTTAACAATTTTGTCATCAATTATTTTGTACAGTATACACAATATATAAACCGATACCTGCTGTAAGTCTTGCGATTTTCACGGTTAAAGGCGCATGGCCTCGGATAGCAAAGTTAATTCTCTGATGGCGTTATAGGCCCCACCATAACTTAAAAACAACATGATTTCTCCAATCCTCAATCAGAACGTGAACACAACTGACCGACTTTTGGGTCTGATTTATTATACAATTTCACTGATGTTGAACAGGGCTACACCAGGCTGACCCATGCGGTACCCAAATAGGCTTAAGCCTAAAAATAGGCAGTGCAGCATAGTTACGCCACTGGCCATTACAGAGTGGACGTGTTGATTTTGATGTATTGGTGGATTGATTTCGAAAAGCTCCCCTTTATGAACGTACACTGCTTCAACTGACTCATTTTTGAACACATTACTTCTGCTGAAACCCAGTTTCGCTCGCTTTTGAGCAGATTTTATTTCCCATTATATACCTGGTAATGTGTATTGAAATGTCATGGCCAACATGGCTGTGAGCCTCCAGGGCTAGCCCCGACTTAGGCCGAATCCGAATTAAGCGCCTTCCGTTTTGCTGCAGCGACAAATAATGGGCCTTTTCAACAATAATTGGGCAATATTATATAGGCACTGCCGACTGAAATCGCAGGGACACGGTGTAATTAACACGTCCCTATGCAAGATTATACGATATATCGTACTGAGCGTCAACATGTTGCCAACATGGGTAAGCATTGTCATGGAACCTAGAACTTCCCATGAAATAGTTAAGTAAATTGTACAGTCGCGCGTGCGCACTAACACCACTGGTGGGCTAATAAAAAGGAAACATCACGTCTTTGTGTAAGGGGCTGATGGTGGCATGACGCATACGCGGTTGTGCGTCTACCTAGTGCACAACTGTATGGTATTTGCATTGATCTCCATTAATATTAATGAAGATCAATGCGTGTTTGCCAGCAACCATTAGTGTCTGTGCGCATGCGTGAATGTAATTAGCATATTTTTTGTGACGCTCTAACTATAAAGGTGCTCATTATAAATTTAATAATAATAATAACAATCTATTCTTCATAACGTTCTACATGAAATCTCAAAACGCTGTACAGGAAATCACATCAAGTAAGCCTGCAGTCAATCAGTAAACAAAATAATTAATTATAAACAGTTGTTAACAACATAACTAATTAACGAATTATATAGGCTACGTAGAGTAAAAGCGCATAACGAAAAAGTAATTACATATGATCATATACTCGTTTTGGATGAATAAATGCCACACTGTGTTGTAGTTATACTGTTCTCAATAAACACGCACCACACAATCATATCGAGGCAGCAGACGAGCAGATTATACAGTGACATAAACTACAGTGCCCATTCCCTTCGCCAATTGATGTCCGTGTCGCCCCCCCCGTTTTTAATTTGAAATCTGAAATAAACAATCACCAGGAAAAACCCTTTTATGCATTAGGCCTAGTCAACGTGTACATTTTCTTTTTTTATTTACACGCAGACAATGTCACACTGTACATCAATGTCAGATTGTCTTTTAAACAGTAAACGACTAAGAAAGAAAACAAAAATGCAAACGCAAATTACAATTGTATCTGACCAGTGACGCCCCCCCCCCCCCGCACACGTTGAACAAATGATGCACGTCCCCTTGTTCCCTATAACAATATTCCCTCTAAAAATGAAACATTTTTTTCACCGCTGTTATACACTGGTCAAAACGTCGAGGACAAAGTAACTAAGCACAAGAGAGTTAAAACACGGTCGTACCCGCAAGAATTACACCACTAGAAGTAATTGCTTCAGTCTTATTATCCACGCCATCAAAGCTTTGAATATTGCTTAACCAGTGAAAAGATCATTAATTTGGTGGTAATGGGTTTTGCAACGATAAAGGATATAAACAGTTTATGGTTTGCTGGGCTTTATTTTTATTTTGTTATTGCTGCAATGAAAATAAGCCTGTTGTTATTGGCTTTAAGAACATGGGAGGTCTTCAAATGTTATTTTCAAACAGTAAAAAATGTCCCTGGAAAGATTTGCACTGCTTTAACATTTAAACCGGAGCTTCAATACTCAAACTCACTACCCCCGATTTTTACAAATCCATTATAACAGTCTGCAAAGAAGTACCGTTTTCAATAACGGTTGTACTTGCTGAGAAGACAAACAGTTGGTTGGTCTAGCCCCCCCCCCCCCTCCTTCTCAGCAAGACTTTTATGAAACAATAATAATCAAATTAATTGTGAGCTAAAAATTTAGTAACCCTAGAATTAGGTCCATTTTCCAACAGAATCAGGTCCACGATGAGCCTCACAAAGTATCGAAGGGGAAAAGAATAAAGGCTTCATCACAAATAATTGAATTAGGAATTAGTGCCATGACTACACCTGTACGTGCTATGCATCATGATCTCGTTGTGCAGTCAACTTTATGAATTACCGATAAATGCTTATGTGGTTTTTTGAATGTTTATCTATGTGGCCTATACATATAACTTACTAGACATATACAATCTTTTATGTTTGTGCAAATTATTATACGGTACAATGATGACACACACACATTATTATTTGTGTGCCCTTATACACACGCCAACTTAAAGGGTTCTTTACACAATTGAAAACAATGCTACACAATTGGGTTTTCTTTGTTCTAGTGGTAACCCACAGATGATTTCTTTAGAAAGGGGAATAATAGAACAACAATGAAATTATAAGGGTGTGCGTGTGTGTGCCCTTACACAAGCCAACTTACGGGGTACTTTTAACAATGGAACAATGGACACCACAAGGCAATTTCAATAGGAACAATAGGGCCCCACAAGGGAATTCTTTAGAAAAGGGAACAAAAGAACAACAATAGCAGTACCCCACAAACCGGATCCGTAAGGTTGTGTGTGTGTGTGTGTGTGTGAACAAGCCTGTGCATCCACTCCTATAATACAGTATTACAGTTAAAAACATAATACTCTATATGCGGGTAAATTAAAACGTACGCTCTGCTGTCGCCCTTTCACCAGTCGTGGTGGTCTAATAACATCCCATCACCTCGAAACGCAGACAACAACGGTCTAACCAACCAGTGGGTGCAATGCGAATGAAGCTGGTGTACACCACCTCGGCGAATAAAGCAGTCACCACACTCGCTGTGTCTGTGTTGCCGGTGAACTGTTGGCGGGAAAGTCATCAGAGATTCAAGTTGCAGTTGTTATGCACGCGCAAACTACGCACGATGTCCCCCCCCCCTCCCTGGCCCTGTTTCACTGCAGACGTCAGCAAAGGGACGGACATGACACAAAACTAGTTCTCACACATTAGCTAAAGTTTTGATTCACAATAAATAGCTTTTCGGTAGGCAGATGCCTACGTTCAACCGCGGGATAAGCCTACTTCAAAGTCAATGATAGGTCCTTTTTCGAAACCGCTGGTTGGGCTCGAGCTTGGGCCCACGTTTTAAACAAAATATAACTGACGGGCCTAAAGCCGGAGGCCGAGACCAAGCCATGGTCTCGAAAATAGCAACAGGTTTTAACTTACCTCTTTGTCAGTGACGTTTTGCCAAGAGATACCATCATCGCTGTACATGGTGTAGAACATCGTCACCCAATATGGGTGTGCACCGTTGCCTTGTATCTGCAAACCGGTGACGTATACTCGTTGGTTAAAGGCAACTTGTATCCATGGTTTGACGTCATCATTTGCAGCACACCAACACCATGGATACTCTGGAAAGTGTAGTATTTTGAATGAAATTAGCGTCGTTGGTACCGAGGCTATATCTCTGATATATCACTTGCTCCAATAATAGAGTTAAACTCTGACCGTAAGTCGGACAGATTTTCCATACTCGTTTTGATGGTGGAAGCATGTGCTCGTGACGTCATTAGGAAATTTCTATTCAACTAGGATTGTGTTATCATTATAAGGCCCCCTTATTTCAGTCAAATCGGCCAGAGCGCAAAAAAAAAAAAAAAAAAAAAAAAAAATCGGCCCGTGCATCTTTCTCTTGTTGTATAACATGGTTGAAAGAAAGGAAATATCAATTTATATACAATGACGGTGCAACTGATGGGATTCCGTAAACTACACTTTTTGTTACCTATAATTGAAATTTATGAGGTTCAAGTGCAGGCCTGTTAAGGAGTGTAACTCAAATGTCGTTACCTGCATTGTTAAGTCGTGCCCTTGCGGCTGTGTACGGTTCATCTCCCGAGTCACGGATCGATGATGCGTTGATGTTTTCATCCGCGATTTCACCAGTCTCCATACCCAATGGGACATCGCTGTCAACTGTACAACCTATAGTGGGGAAACAGATAAAGAAAATACTGACTGATTTTGTAATTTGAATTCCCATTTGGAAGGAGGGCGCAGTTGAATTTCTCTGATTGAATGTCAATGTTTTAGATCTATAAACTATAGTATTGCTGCAAAGCGTCTTTATCCATTATTGGACTCCCATATTATATTTTGGAGCGTCACGACCGTATACTTGGCAAAATATATGACGACACATGACGCGTGTTCTACCAATCAAGTGACAAGATCTGTGTTTGCGGTATAACTGTAAAAAAGAAGAAGTGTAATTTTTACGTTGGTCGAGTTGTGTTCTTACCGCCGAGAGATCGTGACGTCATCAAAACGGGTTTGGGGCTCTGGGTACCTCCTGCCCGTCTACAAGCAATGCGGATGCTCTCGATGACTGGTGCCACCCATCCGAGGGGTTGATCAGAATCAGGTTTTGAAACGGGGCCGAAGAAGCACACCCTCATCTTGCTCTCCGCGAGATCTAAGTTGACTTTGGATTACAAAACAAAAGAAGAAATAAACCTAATTACTGTGTGTGCTTTGGAAACCACGGCTTTGGCTACGGCTACACAACAGCAAACTCCGTAAGCCTTGAACCCCAATTGCCGACGGTCTAAAGCCGAATCCAAAGGCGAAGTCATGGTTTAAAAAAAACAAAACAAACAAAAACATTGAAGCTGTGAATGATTTGCTTTTGTTCTTACCCCGTCTGGAACCTCACCATGGTTCTTTTGAACTTGAATGGCAATACTTTCCACTACACACAGTTGGGAGGTGGGGTGGGGGTTGACACATGTATGGGTCAGGCTGACCCATAAACTGGTTAAAGAAAGGATTATGATTCTGCTTGACCCCTTTCTGTGTCATTTTGAGACAAGTTCCGGGTCACACTGGCCCAGAAATGGGTCGTGCTCCCCACGGGAACCCGGAACTGGGTCAATTCTGACCGGGGAGTTGTTGGAGTGGATACCTGCATAGTGCATACTATAATATTATTATAAAACATTTACTACTCAATCTCGAACGTACCACATCCAGTGGGGGCTGAACTCCGATTAATGAACCCAGCTTCAGTTTATTTGGTTTGTACGTCACCAGATGGACGCAATACTATTTTCACATCAATATTTCCGCTCACTCTAGAACCTTATTTCGAGCTACAGCTTTCCACTGACAGCTGTTATTATGTCTGATTTCAGAGAGGGTGATGTCCGCTCGTTATTTTTGCCGATTCTTTCAAAACAACGATTGACATTTCCAATATGCTCTATGCAACTTTTCAGTGTTTGTTCTGAAACAACTCTGATTTATACATAATAATCAAAGTAAACTCACCAGCTAGTGAAATAAATGCAAGACCCATCAGGGGTAGCGCTCTAACAATCCAATGTACACTGATCATGTCGAGTTAGTTTCAAACTGACTTGAGGGCAAAATCCCGAATGTTGCTTAGCTTTCAAATCTGAACACAAACTGCAGCCGTTTGCATCTTCGACTGATCTCTACGAGCAATGGCTTTGCCACTGTGGAAATCACAAATCTGTGGTGAATAGTATGATACAATATAATTGTCACGCGCGCGATACTGCAATTATCATAAACGCTGACGTCACCTTGTCGTCGCGATCTATTGCGTAAAACTGTTGGCTTTTACAGCCCTAGATGGGGACTCAGTCGTGAAGTCGGGGCAGGGCGTAGCCCGAACATCTAACGTCACACTTCGAGGCTCGTGAATAACGCCAGATACCTGCCAGACCGGATGTTGGCAGATGTACCTTTGACCTCCCATCCATTCACACGTCGCGACTATTCGCTTACGTCTCTGCACGTTTATCCAATGAAATCATTGTATCCAATGAAATCGCTGGGCCAGTGCCTGTCCTTTTATCCTTGCGGATAATGACAGGGAACTAGGCAGGGCGCTGCGAAAAATGTCGTCACAAGGGGGCGCTAAAAGGGTTTATAGTAATTTTGATAAATCTGTTAACCTGGAAAGTTTGACTTGCATTGATATTTCGTTTAGTTATGACGGTGCATTTAAAAAAAAATATAAGCACTGTGATAAAAGTATTTATTTTTTGTTAATCAGTCGTTTGGATCACAGGAAATGTCGTCATGTTGACATCATACAACTGAAAACCGCGACAATCATGTTATTTAACTCAAATAATCCTCAAGTATGACTCTAACTCTTAATAATGTGTTAATATACTTCAAGTCCTTTATAATGGACACTAAATTGGCTACATTGGTAGGACCCACTGGAGCTCAGCAGACCCAGGTCCGAATTTAGCCTCATTTGATTTTGTCAGTCTGAAGGCATTTAATTGGAGACTTCATTTGGGGGGGGGGGGTGGGGGGTTCCCTCCCAAGGTCTTCAAACTAAAATACCTTCGTCTTCAAATGCTTCTTAGGCAGGAGTTACACTGTCTACCGATCACTGACGAGACCTCACGGTTTCATTTTCCAGAAACAGGTAAATACCGTTCTTATACAAATGTATATACATTTACGGTATTTTGAGCGCCTGTAAAATTCTTGGAAATGACCCGGATGCATCTAAAATCTCTTTACACGCACGTAAATCTCCACCTCCTTAATATACCTTGTAAAAAAATTCCCTTGTTACCTCCAATCCAACAAACTTAAATACTTCATAGGCTGCCGCAGAAAGAATTAAAGATAGCCGACCTTAAACTTCTTAAGAAGCGACCGGGAGATCTTTTGAACCTACCGCAAGTTCACAAAAGAATTCGGTGCCTATGAAAGGAGACAAGGGCATGCGGCCTTCGGTCTAGCCGCCGAGCTATTGTGACCGTGTCCACAGTAGTTGCCCGCTCCATTGTCCCTGCCTGTTCTCATCGAAAACAAGCTGCGTCTACTTGTCATTTCTTGACAACTTCTTCATGATACAACACCAACAATTTGTTCTCTCTCTTCCTAGTAGATCAAATTCTGCTTGCAAATACTTTGCCAGCGCAAAGCGACTCTTGATCTCTTGCTAGTAAATATTATATTCCTTTAGATTTCTTACGAGTAAAATGGCATCTGCACTCACCGGTTGCTCAGTGGGGCAGAGTCGGCGAAAGTCCCGCCGTCCAAACTACCAGCGCCGGGTTAAGCCACAACTCTCGTACGCAGAGCTCATCGCTGTAGCCATTAAGGTAAGTTTTCTTCTGTCTGAAAGAGGGGTGGGTGGAACGACCGACGAAACTCTTCTTTCGAGTTTCTCTTCTCGTCTATTTCTGGCTATTCGTTTCCGTTTTGGAAAACACGCTCGTTGTTTAGGTCAATTCGTTCTTCCGGCAACTGTCAAATTTGAAAGTAGTTCTATATATCTATAAAATGTATATATTTTTTTATATTGGACACCCATACCATGAAGTAATACACGAATAAGAAAAAACAATAAAGACTACCATTTTGAATTTTTCATAACACCGAGAAAGAATACCGTTTCTCTATGATCATAGGTACCTTATGAAACCACCCAAAAGTGTGAATGGACGTGTGCAGGCTTATACCGAAAATTATTTAGGTTGATTTATAAGATTTTTTTTAAAAATGCACCCTTAAATTTTCATTAACAAAATAAACGGGCATGACGGGGTTGATTCGCATGCCCTTTCCGTCTATATATTGAATGCAATTTGAGAGTAATATTCAGAAAGTTTTAATTAACTCCAATTTTTTCAGTAAGCCTGCATGTCCATTTCACACGGTCCTACTACTTGCCGTCAACTCGCCGACTTGCCGTCAACTCGCCGTCAACTCATTTTTCGTGCCGTCAACTCATTAAATATACATCAACAATTTATAAATGGGGCATGGAAGTGTTAAGTCTGGGCTAAACAACATATTTCTTATGGTTTTCGGTACAGTTTCATTTACAAAAACGATTTTGTGTTGATAAATAAATAGTATATTAGTATAAACGCAGCGTTAGCCGTTGGCCGCAATCTTTCCTTTTCACGGAGCTTGGACTGTACCATTCATGGTATGGGTGTGAAATGCAAGTATCAAGCTATGGATGGACAACAGAGAACGCTATATTGCAGATGGCTGCGGGTGGATGGTGCACTCTGGATATCAGAATATTGCTGCGTTTATACTATTTATTTATCAACACAAAATCGTTTTTGTAAATGAAATTGTACCGAAAACCATAAGAAATATGTAGTTTAACCCAGACTTAACACTTCCATGCCCCATTTATAAATTTTTGATGTATATTTAATGAGTTGACGGCAAGTCGGCGAGTTGACGGAAAGTAGTAGGACCGGCCATTCACACGTTGAAACACTCTGTGGTGGTTTCAGGGTCTTATTAAAAAGTTACAACCATTGGAAAAACTGCTAACGGGACGGTAGATAAAAGGTTCACTTTATGGGTATATTTCCAGTGTCAATATTAATAACAGTTTGGAAAAGTTATTGGTGATCCAAGTTATTATCATATTCGTTGACATTAATTACAATTTGGAGCTCTGCATAGTATGGGTCAGGGTTACGGGTGATATCCAATGACGTCTTTGTGGGTGAGCTTAATACGAGAGGACTGAGTTTCTTTCACATCTTTCTTATCAAAGTTATTTCCCCCGAAGGAGTGTTTCATAATAATCAAATGGAAAATGTCAATCAATCGCCCATGATGTAATATTTCGAATTCAATATGAAAATTTGCGATGTAAATAGTCTTTATTTCATTTGTGAAGGGATCAGTCCACTGAGTTATTCAGTCCACTGCATAAACACTGCATTTCTCTTCCTTTTCTGCAGAATTCGCCAAAGGGTATGCTGACACTGCGTGGCATCCAGACCCACATGTCCAGTACCTACGAGTGTTTCCGCGGTACCTACGTGGGCTGGAAGAACAGCGTTCGTCACAACCTCTCTGTCAGCGACTGCTTCGTCAAAGTGCTCAAGAACAAAGGAAAACCCAACGCCAAGGACAATTTCTGGAGTCTGAATCCTAAGTGTTCCCATTATCAGCTGCATCAGAGCTGCCCCCTGACACGAAAGAATAACACCAAATTGCCTCAGACCTCATCGTGTGCCCCCTGCAAGGGTACAGCCGTAACTTCTTCTACACCACAAAGCCTACCGAAGTGCAAAAGTAAAACTGAACAGTTTCCCGATCGGAAGACTTCAGCAGAAACGCCACTCAGGGCCACCACCTCCTCTGCTGACAAACAAAGTATGGCTTCTTCCATGATCACGCCCTCGCGGCGAGTGAGCAACGGTACCCAGTCGCCATTATCCAACCCGTCGTTAGTGAGTTCCATCTGGCCCACTCTGCAGCCGTCTGTCGACCCTCTTGGTCACCATGACCAGCCAGTTGACGAGGAGTGGGAACTTCTGAACGACCTGTTTGTCCCGGACAGTGCCATTGACATTTCCCTTTACAATGATTTTCAGCCGGAATGCTTCCACCATGGCCAAGGTAAGATCTACCAAGGTGTCATGGAGCAGAAAGCACATCTCTCCCGGGGAGATCCTTCTCTCCAACTTGCCAACAACATCGTGCCCAAGACGGAGGTCCAAACTTCATATGACGTAGGTGCCCTCCAGAAAAAGTTAAGAACCAAGACGGAGCACGCTTCCGCCAGACGCCACCACCCGTACTATCCAAACCAGGTGTTCGGTAGTTCCCGACGTTACGAACACTGCAGATATGAACGGCAGTCTGCGGAGGCGAAGGGTTCCGATGATTCCCGAAGAGTGCCGAGCTACTCGTTCGGCAATGATTACATGGTAGCTTCAGCTATCCGGACTAGTCTCGGACTGGACTTGGACGAAATGGCCTTATTCGCCATCGAGGACTCCGTCAGAATTCTTGATATGTCTAGACCGTGTGACTTTATGAGTGCATAAATTATAACATGTTGTTGTCTTATAATATAATTTGCAACATGCCCGTATGGTTGTAAGGGAGGTTGTACAACTTCATACAGCAGTCATTGGTTTTGAGAAAGAATCTTTGTCTTCCTGCCACACTATTTACTTTTAGGATTTTTTGTTTGTTTTACGAAATAACGTGCATTGAACAAAATAACAGTCATCTTAGCATTAAGTCGAGGTACGATAATGGTAAGGCATTCCAAAAATATCAATAAAATAATGTTGCTAATCTTTATGTCTCGAATATAAAAAAGGCCGGCCTCGAAGGTCTTTTTTCAGGAGTTTCGTCACCAAATAGTTTTGCTAAGTTATGTATTTATTTTGTTTTCTATTTGAGAAAAAAGGTATATTTACCTGTTATATTCAGGATCGGTAAGGATAACAAAAATCATCTTTTAGCTTTAGTCAGAAAGCTTATGTACTATGAAGTTCATATTATTATAACCGTTATTTTCTGTGAAATATTTCGCTCTGAAATGAAGTCATATTCGAGAAAACTGTATCTGAATAGGCCCTACCTGAAAACAACGCACCAGCTGACTTCGGTTGTTAGAACCGAATTTAAGAACATCGTGTTAACATGCTGAAAATTATGCACGGTTGTTCACCGTAAAGCAATTGTTTTCACAGTTTTGTTGTTTCATAATAAAATGGTTGATCACACAAAACGCAAACACTGTCTTTGACTTTTGTTGTCAGCTCTACCAGCCTGTGTTAAAAAAGTACCTTCAATGCTCCATTGATCCAATGTTCAATGGAGAGTGTATGGAGTTTGATCACACCCGAGACAAAGCGATTGGTTCTCGTGACATTGAAATATATCTTCGTAACTCATATATTTATATTATCCTCTTTTTTATGGTAATGTTTTGTTTCCAAGATTATAAGTTTCGTTTGTCTACATGTGTTGTGTTTTTTGAATTTTTTTTCACATAGCTTAAATACTTTGGAGAGGGTCAAATTCCCTTTTGCGATCCACTTAATTTCCAATAAAGTCTTACATGGGGAAACTTACTAATGTTGGTCTCTAACCTTAAGTTAAAATGGTGAAAAAAGCCAATGTGTTTGATACCTTCCAAGTGCAATCTTTGTAAAAAAAAAAATTAAATAAGTTAAATAATAATAATCAATGACGTCACATTTCTAACTATGATCTGTTCATTTGTATACAGAGAATTTTAAAATAATTTCTGCACGTTGATGATGTTTAATCAAAACAGCCTCTGAAAGGTTTTTTCATTCCAAATAAAATTACATTTTTTACACCATTTTAACTTGCAACTTTTCCTCACTTTCTTTGGAAAATGAGTGCATCACAGAACTAAATTTGACCTTTAAACTCACTTTAAAATGGGCTTTGTGTTTGTGTGGACGTTTACCATAAACTTGTAAAAATTGTTCACGTTATCTGAAAGGTAACCAATTACACATGTACATGTATTGTCAATAAACGGTGTCCAGATTTACTGGTATGGATGAAACAACAGTTTTAGACAAGACTGCATTTTATTAAGATTGTGTATCATATTTCTAGGAACATATCACCAAATGGGCCCACACACTATAGATATGAAGACATTATTATTTGTACGAGCTGTTTTACTGAAACTTAAGACTGTAGTCACGAGAACGTTACTCAAAATTAAAAGCAATAAAGGACAACACAAATTTTCAAGAAGATATGAGTGCAACTATGAGATTAAATGAGACATTACAAATTAAGATGTAAACGAGGCTTTAGTTTAGTGTACTCTGGTTCCCTAGCTAGCTAGACATCACTACTGACAACAGGGCCCAATTTCATAAAGCAAACCAACGGTAAGCAGCTTTTCGTGCTAACTGTAGCAGAAAACAATTTGCTTAAGCGTAAGCGTATCCTAGGTAAGCAAGAAAAACTAGGCAGCCAGCTTGCGCGTTTACCCTGGATTTGCTTTGTTACGTCATTCATTTTCATACAGTAAGCACCGGAAGGTTAGCATGCCTTTCCGTCTGCTTACGGTTAGCAGCGCTATGAAATGGAAATCGCGCAGTAAGCACAGAATCGGTCGATAAGCACAGCTCTATGACTTTGGGGCCTGATGGAAACACGTGACAATAGATGCATTAGTTAGAACAGTCAGAATGATGAATAATTTAAGTCATTGTATACGACTGATCAGCACAAGGCTATTCGTGGAATAGCAAAAGATAATGCTGTAATCCTAAAAGCCTAGTCTAGTTCACATACAGATTTTATAGTACAATAAACTTATCGCATTTCGAGACAGTCTTTTGCTTCTTCAACAGACCAAGCAGTCAACACTTGGATTCATACAGGCGACGTGATTTGCATAATACCCCTTGCCCATGTTGCCTACACTATGGCGTCGTGTTCCAAGACTAGGTGATGTTTTTTTTACACAAAGAACTTTCAAACAGTAATATTTACTTAGGACATTCATACGGAAAGTCATTTTGATAAAGCTTACACACTTTAGCTTTCGAAAAAATGTACCACCAGTTGTAAATTGCATTTAATCATTAGGATACCATCTTATGTTTCAAGTCCATTAGACGACCACTCAAGAGCCTAATTGTGTTGAATTATTGACAATAACAGGATCCTTGAGATTGCCATTCACTGGACCATGTAAGGATAATTATGCAGTGGATACATAACAGTAAAGCCCAAGGCCACATTTTGTAATTGTCAAAGGTGATCTCTGCCGGAGACGCAGGGAAATAGTAAACTCATAATTTGTTGTTACTGCCATCCATTTATCTTTCGACTAACAGGATCGAAACTACATGTACTTGTTTTGACTCATGCCTGAAAACTATCGCAAATCACCAGGGAATCATATTTAAATGGAAGTTTTCGACTACAACCTTCCACACAATGTAGGCCTAAGTATAGAACTGTGAACATATTTCCAATCTAACAATACAATCTTGATACATTGTACATGTATTGCCAAGTTGATAGTTAAAAAGGGTCTTTAAAGTAAACACGTTGCCTTCGATTGGGCGCTTTGGGTTAAAAAATAACCCCGTTTGAAAGCATTTGTTATATGAAACTATCTGTCTTATAAAGATAGTTTGAGGGCCTACAAATAATTATTACGGAGGCCGACGCACTGTTTTCTCCTTATTTAGGTGGGGTGCACCCGTATAGGGCAACATGAAGTTTGGGTTTTGTTCTCATTCAGTTAAGCCGCGTAGTAGACAGCCATGACACTTGCCTACCCAGCACATAGATTTGTGGAATGTAGAGTACACTATAGGGAACACAGCTTTTCTCAGTCGGAGTGTAAGGAATTCGTGATATCGAGGATGTATGTTATGCAATCTAATTCCTAAAAGGTTAAACAATTGATAGTGAGGCAGAATTTTATGCAAAATAGCAAGGCAGTGGTATGTATAGTTTCGGGGCGTAGTCCAGGGAGATCACAATGAGACAGCAGCGAGGCAACATATCTTTCCCCCCACTCTGTCGGCTGCTGAAATTTGTGTGTCTGCTGACAAGGAGGGTTCTATAATAGGGCCAGTTTTGTGCAAAGTGAATTAGTTTTTTCTGCGTGTATCACAAATTTTGTGGTGAATGATTAAACCAGGCAGAGTGGTGAGCAAAAAAGCCATTTTAAATGGAGGAAAGCTGTAAGTAGAAACCATTTTGCTTAATTTTCAAAGCTGCTCAGGAGAACCGCTCGTATTATAGAATAATATGAGATGTAGGTCATGACATTTGGATATTGTATTTGCAAAGCTAGATGTTTATGTCAATAGGCGAGTTTAACAGAATAGAGTAAGTGGTATGTTGCTTTGAACATTCGCTGCAAAATAGTATCATAAATTTTAGACTAGATATAGATGCTAAATAGTGAAGGCACACTAAAGCAATAAGTGTGTGGGAGGTCTAGAGACTTAAAAGTAGGCGTGGTCAACAGAGGCATATACAAAGTAAGACAACTTGGCCAATCAACTCTGGAGATCGATGGACTACCAATGCAGGTCACCAACTTAGGTACATACCTGCCAACAAGAGTTGAAAATGAAAACAGTCACAAGAATTTGTGTTCTGAAGATTTTGATGTTTCGAAGATTAAGTAATGTGGATAAGGCCTATATTCTAAAATTAATTGTTATCAAAGTTCCAATTGGACTTATTATAATATTGTGTGCACCATTTGAAGGATCCAGTTGGTTGTAGTAATAATTTAAGAGAAGTTGACAAAGTAAAGGTCTAAAAGACAGGAGTTTATAGTAAAACTCTTTGATTTGGATTTACATTACATTAGGCCTGTTTTCAACCAAAAGGTGTTTAAAGGCCTAAATTAAGAATTAATTATTCCAAGCTGGAGCACTGATCTTTACTTTTCAAACCGTTTAGAGGACTGATATACTGACGAGACGACAACTGTGTCGCATGTATCCGTGTCCAGTCAGATGAAGGTCGAGAGGTCTCAGTGTCCGGAATGCGACCGAGAAATCTGAACTTGAACCGGGTTATGAATGGGCGGCACTAGCCACGCACTTTCATTGCAAACGAGTTAAGTTGCAAGTCATCGTATAATGGGGAATGAAAGACGAAGACAAAATTCATGGTTGAGATCAATATCAACATAACGACCCTCTGACGCCCATAGCTATCACTGAAATAAATGCTCAGCGTGATTATTGGTGTATTTGGCGATCCGAGATCGATATCATGATGACTTAAAGGTAAATCACGTGCCAGCAAAAAAATAGGCCTCGACATAATACACATCTAGAGGGCGGGATTTTAGTAAAACACTTTGATTTGGATTTTACATTATGTAGGCCTAAATTAAGAACTAATCTAAAAAAAAAAAACTATCAGTAAGTAGCAAGAACATTTTTTTTCTCGAAAATAGAGCTTATTTATCAAATAATTTGATAGGTCTTTTATGAAAGAGATCGGATGAAATCTTCAGTGTTCACAAGAGTTAAGCACAGACCTTTATTTTTTCAAAGCTTTTAGAGGACTGACATTCGTACGAGACGACAACTGTGTCGCCTGAATCGGCGCGTTTTTCTATTTCGCGCGAAGAACTTGAAGGTCCTCGAAACAGTCAGTCAATTTCAAATTTAAGCAAGAGTGTACTTTTGCGTCATTATATGCGATCAGAAAAAGATAGCCATTCAACTTAACAGTTCATTCGAAGGGCATTCAAATTCCCAGCAGCTTTTCACAGAAATATCCAGTTGCACCTGCTTCTCTAAACCGACTTTCGATTTCGCAATGCCGAAAAGAGCACATATACCAAGTTATACTGGGAACAAATTGACTGGTTTTAATTATTTTGGGGTTGAACGAGGAAAATATTATAATGCCGGCACTCTACACCACCTGAGCTATCTAGCCCTAATGTTGGCAGTCTCCCTATTTTCTCAGAATCTTTGTTCCCATGGGTACCATTGAAAAGCCATCACAGTTTTTTGCCACATCTCAGACCTTGGGTTTGATTTGACCATGTATGGAGTTGTATGTCACTTTGTTTATATCGGGAGTTTACGAGGACGAGTGCATCGGAATTTTGTTTTCACAATGGTTTTTAAATGGTACCCATGGGAACAAAGATATTGACCAAATATTGTCTTTGTTCAACCCCCAAAATAATTAAAATCAGTCAATTTATTACCCAATTACTCAATTGTTTTTATGCGGTAAATGCCTCGAATTATAATATGCCTTGGTGATCATTTTTCATATTGTATTAATTTGCAAGCCTCGAGTGCATTTGAATGACGGTTTCAACTGAAGAAGCAAATGAATACAATGCATGGAAGTGAAATTGACTATCCCCCAATAAAAATAACAAATAAAAAAATAAAAATTAATACAAAATGACCGGGGAACCTGTATTAGATATTCTCCTTTTTTTCATTTGAGACACTAAACGAAAACGACCCCCCCAACCCCCCCCCCAAAAAAAACCCAAAATGATAATCAATAGTTAGTTAAAACCCGTGCAAAAGCAATTTGCATGTTATACTTCGCAAAATTATGCTTGGCGTAAATGCGGAAGTATTTTATGGTACCCCCCCCCGTTTTGAAACACCCATCCTCTGTCAAAAAATCAAGTGATGTATAACTTTAAAGTAAAAGTATATGCGGTAATAAAAAAATAGTTGAAGCTTTAGAATTGTACGGTCTGCTGATTACAGCTAACTGGTGCCCTATCTTATGCGGTTTAAATTACTAAGCAGTATTTTTCGGTCTATAGAAGATCCATGTATTTTTTACCAGTTCCATATACGGCTGCTATGCAAATTTACACACCGAACAAATAAAGATACTCTACAGCCCTATTCACACTGCCAAACCAATTCCCGGGATATGTAAAACCATGAGGTACTTCATGGGGAATTTTTAACCCCATGTCCAACCCTGCTTTAAGCAGGGGGTATAGATACTTCCTATTTACACTGACCCAGAAATGGGCCAGGCCCCTTGGACCTGGGATCCAGGGCCCAATTTCTTAGAGCAGGCTAGCAAGCACGAAAAAGTAGCTAAGCACAACAAAATTATGCTTACCAGAATAAAGTTACCAGCCAAGCTACCATGTCCTATGTACAATTTGTGACTGGTATACTGCTCAAATCTGCTTAGCAGACAATTGTTAAGCAATATTTTCTGCTTAAGCAGCTCTATGAAATTGGGCCCAGATCAACTCTGACCAGGGAGAGGTGTTCTTGATAGCGGTGTTCGTTTTATTCATTTTTCTTTACGTTGGCGTTCCTTTCACTGTTCTTGATAGCTGTGCTCTAGTCCTCGGGGCAGCACAGGCCAGGTAGACCGCACAATGGGCAACAGAGCACTTTCGCATTTGCGTATGGTCTTGGGGTGTTTGCGACTACTCCCTCGTAGCACTCATCACCATTGTAACTACCGCACCCAGTACTGAATAACTGCGCGTCGCGTCCAGGCAAGGCAAAAAAGAACCAGTCTGAATATGGTTGACGGTACCCCCTATCATATGCTTTTTTCAACTCCGCCAGGGTGCAGGGGTGAGCTTCCAGCGCGCAGCAGGCGTTCGCTTTCGCATCGCGGTCAGTAGACGCACATGCTTCCGTCGTAATGACTGGGTCCGGTAGGTCCTCGTAGGCGAGTCCGCTCGACCTCACGGTGACGCTACGCAGCGGCTCGGCGTACCAGGACCCGTTGTCGGTGACGGGCACCTCGTGGTAGTAGCCCGCATCGAAGGCCTGTTGGAGCTCCAGCGGTTCGCAAAGATGTTGATTGACCCTCTGGCACTCGGATGCAGCTGAGGCGGGAGATGAATGCATGCAATCAGTACGACCTGGTAGACCTTTCAAACCAAACCAGAAAAAACTAATAATTTAACAAATAAATGTTTGAGTGCACTTTGAGAATATTTTTTAGTTGAAGATGGAATAATCCTTGTAAAATATTCTCGCAGTTGCACAAAATCGAAACACAGTATTAAGATGTACAGTAAGTACATCTGTGTCACTTGTACGAAAAAACAATCCGATAAAATGTACAAAGGTTGCTTTCTGGTATACAAATAATATTTAAATCACTGAGGGTGTCGTAGTTTTAAACATTGCACGTCAAAGCAGTCAATATTTGTTTTTATAAAACCCTCAACATTGTGCCTATGTCTAGTTAGCCCTTTCAAAAAAAACCATTGGCTGAGAGATGTGCGATTTCATTGTTTGTCATCAAAGAATGTATGGTGGTCAATTACGTCATGTGCAATCCATCTGTAGTTCCAAAATACACGGTTTATATCCGTGTTTTGAACATAAATGTAAATAAAATCAAATGAAAACCAACCGACAAACAAACAAACAAACAAACAAACAAACACCCCAATCAAACATACCTGGGTATTCAGAAGCCGATTGCCGAAGCTTCCAAACGAAGGAGGCCTTTAGTTAGAAAGGGTAAACAAAATTGTTCCATCCATAATTAAATCAGGTTAAAATTTATCAAAATCAAGTTAAAATTTATGTATGTGGTCCACTCATGTTCTAGTATCGATATAGTCCGTATGATGATGAAAGACCTCAGGTTAAAACGATGTAAATTGCCACTGTGTTTGATTACCCCCTACCTAACGAGCATTTTTTTGTCAAAATCCAAAAAAGTTCAAATCGGACAACTCGACGGGTCGACGACGGGTCACGGCTTGACAAGTCGTCGGTGAGACAACTCGACCGGAGTGCCAAGACAAGTCGACGGGCGAGCGACGGAACTATGTCACTGGCAAAGTTTATACGAATTGCCTGTTTAAACATCACTCCACAGATTGTTGATCCAATCTGAATCTTTCCAAGGAGCTGGGTGAGTTTTTATAATTACATTAATTTACCAATCTATTAATAGTGCTTTGACGAAAGGATTGCTCATCCGCTGTAAGACACGTTTGTATGATTGTTTTTCCGCACAAAAGCAATCAGCTGACCGGCTTGACCGGTCGTACACCACACATCGATCCAATAACAATTTCAGCATCGCCTGGAATTATTGGAACATGTGCACTCGTTCCCATACACTCTATACCCCTGCGAAGTCACGGGCAATCTTTTTCATTGACAAGGTCAAGTTGTACTAACATTCTGATCTTTGACAACTCTCTACACGTCATCTCTTCCTTAAAATAGGTCAATCTGTACCCAAACGCTGACCTTCTAAAACCCTATTTCATAACATAGGTCAACCTACTCATTATATTATTCTTATTTCTATCGTATTTCCGGTGCAGTTTCACCTGTTATTGCCTTCTGTGAGCAGAAGGGCAAATCGACCGTGCAAGTCTCGCGCGTATTCGAACATTATTTTTTGGAACCACCATTTTGGTCCCACGTACATTGCTTTCACGCGTGAAAGAAACAAACTCGCGCGCTTTGACGGATCCCCAGTGTTCGAATACGCGCGAGACCTGCACCAGAGATACAACCTGAGCTATACTGTTGTCAAAGAATGTTTACAAATAATTACTGGCTTCACTGAATCAACGCTAATTCATGCAAAGGCAATAGAATGTCAACAGTATGAAACATTAATTTATCAAAAGTAAACAATTAAAACAATTAACTCGAAAGTGATGCTTCATACAATGTAAAATAATCAAACATCAGATAAAAACTTAGACAATGATGAAAGACACTTTATACCTTTTCCGGTCCGTAGTACAAGGTGCTGTCCGCTTCTGTTAGGGAGAGCGGGAACCGCGACGCTGAAGCCTCGTTGAGGACGCACCCCATGTCAGCGTCATTGTATTGGAATGAAAAACAGCCCCGGTCGGCAAGGCACTCCTTGGCGCATGTCAAACGAGTACCCTTAACATCACGGTAGCCGCGTCCCAGCAGGATATGATCAGAACAATTATTGAAGTACATGTCCCGATATTGGGCGTCGTTCTTTGTTAAGGTACACATCTGGAGAGCCTCTGCATAAAGACAAGGGGTGAATACTAGAAACAATAGACCGAGCACCATATTGCTGGTTTGTCGGTTCTCGAGAATTAAATTGAATAGGCTGATGTTGTATGTACTTATAATTAATTGTGTCCAGTTGTACCAAGTGATTCCTCTTATGTTGTTATTGTCTCTCTGGCAACATTTGATCTGAACAGACAAATCCCTTAGCCCGCCCCCTATGCACACGCGAGCTTCTCATGTCACGTCCCTCAATCCTGCACTGCATAGGCAGAATATTCTGGGTTTCTTCTGGGTTTAACGAAGCAATATTATAATAATTATGAGAAAACCTCACGGAATGCGCGTGCGTATGACGTCACGCGCCGTTTGCGTATTGCGTACGTGCGTACTTTGCTAAGATGATCGAATTAGATTTTTGTGATGAACGGACGTATAAACGACGGCCTCGGCCAACGTATCCCTCGGAAATTCAAACAACACCTTGCAACTTTCGCTGTTTGTAGTTTATCATATCTTTATAACTCTTGTTGGTATGACTTATTAACAAATCTACACACTATACCTGAAATTGGTAACATTTTGGAGTTCATAAGGTAACTAATTTTGTCGTTATTTATCGAGGAAAATACATAAGTGAAATAAACATTATTTTTGACGTTCACAAATGAGTATTACACAGGATGATGACGCATTCACAGTTTCCCGAGCAGCACACGCATCTCGTACTTGCACCAGTTTCTTTTGCACCACTTTCCCTATATTCTCACCAATACTATAATACCATCCACATTTTTGCTTATACAATATTTTTACAATCAACTTAATTATTGATAAACAAGAAGAGTCGCACTTAGTTTAAAAGCCCCACCCTTTTAAAACCTCACTAAATGGTGAAGTAATATAGCTTTGACAATACATTGTAATAAGTCTGACAGCATCTGAATTAGCGGCCACAGCTACGGCTGTTGCTAAGGGTGTTGTTTGGGAGGTACTATACTTCAATGCATGATGACGCAGCTATCCGCCAGCAGCCGTAGCCGTAGCTCGATTCCTTCACTCGCGTCAAAATGTACGCGGAACCAAAGAGTAATCCCATGAATTAATTTTCGAAAAAGCGCGAGACTTGCACGGTTTATTTGGGCACGGCCTAAGTTAAATAAGCACCAGCAAGGTGCGGAATGGCGGAAGACAATACAGTGTAATTATCTTAGCGTGTTTTGTTTCGTTACCTGCATGCAGTGGCCATGTTTAAATATGTATACTCATTGGTTTACCTTTTGATATTTATAGATTAGTTTAATTACTAATACACCTCACTCTAAGAAAAGAAAGGTAGATTGTTGGTAAAACCGGTTGGGTAAGATCAAGAGAGTTGAGTAGGCCTACTATCCCAATCAACGATGAGCAAGGTCATGTAGGTTGCAATATGACGTAAATCGGCCTTTTTTACGGGCAATTTCGCGTGAGAATGACATGCAGCACGGGCACATTTCACAAACCTCGTTGCACGCGATTGGTTGTTAGTTAACAGCACGACTGCGTTAATAATTTAAGCGCTTGACGGCGCCTGCAAGCCAAAATGCAGTTTGCCCGTAAAGATGGCGTCTATTTGGAACTATCTATATCTTTTGTCTTTATCCATCACACGAAAATCAGTTTCTTGGTTTTAGGTATCAAACGTTCTGATGTGTTCATTTTTGTAACGTTCGGGGAGTTTTGCGACACATATTGCACGGTAATTTTAAACATTCATGCTGACGTGCTTTACTTTGTTTTGAAAAACACACACATACAGAGTAAATAGAACGTAATGTTTAAAATGTAGCCATTCCACCAAAATGTTTTTGGTGTGAAAACAAGTGATGAAACGAAAATAAAAATCACCGAACATTGCACCTATACTTTAATCTCCCATTAGCTGATATGGCTCAAAGGTGCCCGGAAGCTTAATGGTGACCTTATCGTCGCCAGACTATACACGGTCTTTTGAACGTGACCACAGGGTACCCAGTCTATACCTATTGCTTAATACTCCATTATTGTCCGAAGACCATCGTGGTCTGGATATTTTTTACCCCATTCCTATCCGTCGCTCGAGTTTGCTGAAAAGATGTTTAGTTTTCAAGACTCGTGCAGTAAATTACCAGAATTGTGGTTCAAAAATATTTCAAAGGCATAGTTGTTTACGTACAATCGTCCCTTTCGTTAATATTGGCATTGAATAAACGAATATGTCAGGTTCAGAAGTGATAAGTCCCAAGGGAACAATAAGTGCATCTCGTTAACGGCTACCATACTTTTTATGCAGGTTTTTTTTATAAGCATGAACAAAATATCTGTAAAGGCTTTGATAGATCATTGTTAATTTCCCCCTCCACAGTTGACATGTAAAATATTAATAACTATGAGTTTATTTTAGCTTGAAACTTATTTCATCATCTATGACAATGTCAAAAACTTATCAATTATTCAGTGAGCATTTGATGCAAGATAAGCGTTTAAAAACTATTGTGTTATTGGTTGGTTTAATTCCGAAGTTGGTTTATTGCTGAAATGTTTGTTTATTTCTGAGTTGTTCGTTTATTTCTGAGTTGTTTGTTCGTTTCGCTACTGTGTTGTATGGCGCGCGCAGTGTGTTCCTCGCTCACGTTTCCCATTTAAAAAAATCTGCATTCTAAAAACACGTATTAAGCTTTTTTATAAATATTTTAAAATAGTTTCTGTACGCAGTATTATTTTTTTTGTATTGTGGAATATGTGCTTATTGTTGAGTTACTTCAAAACAATATGCATCTAAATGTATTTACTTTTTACTTTGGGAGTTCTGTTGAATCATTTACATCCTTTATTTCGGCTTGTATTTGTTCTTATTTTATTTCGGCCTCAACCTAAAGAACAGGTGGTTTTTTGTATATATAAAGTATTTCTTACGGTCTTCTTTTTTATTTTTCGCATATCACTTTTGTTTTGTGATTTAAATTTTAATTTTTGTAAATAATTAAGTAAATAATTATTAATTGTGATTTAATGTATGTTTAAGTTAATGTTTTGTTCGTTTGCTTGTTTGTTTGCTTTTGTTTTTGTGTTTTCCGTTTTGTAATTTTGTATTTTAAAAATATTTTATTATATATAATAGGCCCTATACATTTTTTTTTTTACAAAGGCATAAGAAAAGTGCCTCTCTTGAAAAATATGCCTAAATATACACCGCAAATCCCTGCCACCCTCAAGCATGCATCGTACGCATGTCTTTTACGGAGATTATGTACACACAGTCAGGGCCGGCCAACCAGGCACACACACACTGGGCATAACAGTATCACAATGCTGGCCGTCCGAGCACAATAATGGTGCCGAAAATGTTACACGTAGGCCTATAGTATATAAATTATTAACTTTTTCAAAAATGTCAGTGCTGTTGTCCGAGTCTGAGTCCTCCCAACCGAGTCCAAGTCATCTTCAGTCCGAGTCCAAGTCCTCTTAGTCCGAGTCCGAGTCCACAAAAAATGGACTCGAGACCGGGCTCGAGTCCCCCAGCCTTGGGTGCTTAGTATTCCAGCTCTTGGTGCTTTAGTACATTCCAGCACCCCTATCCAAAAAGTTGGGGGTGCTGCATGACCCACAGCACCGCCACTCACGCGGGCCTGATTTGAAGGTTGATTAATTAAAGGTTTTAAATATTATAATGAGGACACACAATATGCTTGCTAGTTGAAGGACATGTTATTCTACAAAAACATAACTTCAGTAATATAATTATATAGAAATAGAAATGAAACAACCTCGCCTCATCTTGTAGCGCGTATACGCGTTATTCAATTCTAAGAACAGAATGTTGATTCTTTTAGAACCATACTCGGAAGTTTCAGTTTTAGATGTGGAATATGCTAATTACGTTCACGTATGCGTACAGGCATTAATGATTGGCAAGAACCATAGTGATGTGCACAAAGCAGACGCAGAAACGTGTATGCACCATGTCATGCCACCTTCTGGCCCCGCAATCGTTCCATCATTTTTGCCAACCAATAGTCTAAAGGGTCATGTCACACGAGGCAATCTACAGGCAACCAGTTCCAGGCAATCTCCATGAAGAAAAGACATTCACAATTCAATGTTCATATATTTTTCTTGGGGATCATAAGACACTTTTTGAAAAATGACTCCTGTGCTACCAAAGTGGTCCTGTACCATCCACCACAGTTGGTCGCCTCCAGGTTGCCTGGAAAAGTTGCCTCGTGTGATGACAAGGCTAGGCCGGCCCTAAGTTGCCCACGCGCGATGCGTAACTTTACATGTCATGGGGAAAAATATAAAGGGATCTATTGATCCAGGGAAAACCCACGCAGTCATGTAGGGACTGGGAATCCAGTCCGCGTAAGTGGACCCCCACCCCCCGGCGTGATTCGAACCGGGTCCTAGACGTGAGGCTAGGAAATACCCGACTCACCTCAAATTTACATGGATAGAGTCTATCCATGTAAATTTGTATTGTGTGCGCCATGGTCTTAATTAATTGAATAGCACCTTGGTTAATTGTTATCTTTTGTGTGTTATGTTACCTTTATTACATCAGGCTCATATACAAATACCATGGATAATTGAGGTATGATAAAATAATAATGGATATACAGAGAGAAAAAATGTCAGTATGTAGCGGCAGTCACAACCCTTTAAACGTACGTCACGTCTCTTTTACTATTAATCTTGTACACTCATGTTGTGTATGAGACCTAGTGTTTCACCGAGCCTTTGTTTTTCTTAGGTTCAAAATGTTACCTAAATTAATAAACTACGGAGATGTAAGGCCTACCGGTGTATTGTGTTCGAAAGAAATGATGTGGGCCCGGAAACTCGGTGGTTTTTGGGTTCAACTAGTGGTGTCAGTTTGACCCAAGGGTCATTTTGACACAGATTCCAAGTTGGTCAGGCCCCTTGGGACTGACTCGGACCTGGGTCCATTCTGAACCGGAAGTTTTTAGAGTGTAGTCTTTTTGAGATAATAATGGTGGACACTGTGAACCAAGTGCACTGTATTTAAGTGTCTCAGACAAATTGACCACAATTCTAAAAGCGTCTTAATAATGTGTACATCATACCCAAGTATCTCTTATTGTTATATTTCGATCATCCATTGCATATTCTTAGCTTGACAACCTATTTGGGCACGGCCTAAGTTAAATAAGCACCAACAAGGTGCAGAATGGCGGAAGACAATACAGTGTGATTATCTTAGCGTGTTTTGTTTCGTTACCTGCATGCAGTGGCCATGTTTAAATATGTATACTAATTGGTTTATTGATATTTATAAAATATTTTGATTATTAATACACCTCACTCTAAGAAAAGAAAGGTATATTGTTAGTAAAACCGGTTGGGTAAGATCAAGACAGTTGAGTAGGCCTACTATCCCAATCAATAATGAGCAAGGTCATGTAGATAGGTTGCAATATGACGTACATCGGCCTTTACCATTGATCTCCATAAACAATAGTTGTTTTAACATTCTTAAATTGGGAGACGTAAATCCGGAGATCCGGGGTTGTGTGATTATCTGAAGAAGGCATGTTCGTTACTAATTTGCAAAAGCACTTTCCCAAACAGTATTTATTTCAATCTTTATTACATTGCAAGCTAATACTGAAAAACAACGGTAAAAATGACAAAACAATATTCTTTTTTATGTATCGCAATTTCAGTTTGGTATCAATCATGGTGATAAACAGTCACATCTGACGACAGTTGTCCTGCATGGTGGGTGACAACAGTGGTAGCTGTGGAGTGTGGTGGTGGTAGTGTGCGGCCGTGTTTCTCGTAAATGAAATGTGTAAGTACGCAATAAAATGTACGCAAAAATTGAAAAACCTTTTTGGAGTATTTTTGAATTATTACCATTTAGCATTGGTTGCTACGGGGAGCTATTACTAGGGCCCAGGTATTACTAATTTAGTGCGTGTGAGAGAAAAACAAACATGAAAGTGAGCCCTCTTGTGCCAACAATGTTTGGCATGTTTACCCCCCCCCCCCCCCGTCCACGTTGTTCTTGTTGCATAGCGCCATCGCATGGTGTACACGGGCAACGTCTTGTTATCATTTTATTTTACCAATTTTAATTTTTGATTGGATCCAGATCGTTCCAGTTTGCAAGAAGAGCACTGCATGCTAGCTAGCTTAGCTTTGTCAGAAAAACCTAAACAATTTCACCGGCGCGAGAGTTGATTTGCTTCGCTCTCTGTTTCTGATCTGAGGCTCACGTGGGTACTTTGGGTTGCATTTCTTTCTCTTTTCTGGTGCAGTTGGGTATCATTATCAATCATGGTGACTGATAAACAGTGACATCTGACGACAGTCGGTCCTGCAGTGGTAACTAGCTGTGGAGTGTGGTGGTGGTAGTGCCTAGTAGTGGTGTTAAAAGTGTGTGGCTGTGTTTCGCGTAAAAAAAATGTAAGTATGCAATAAAATGTACGGAAAAATTGCCGTATCCGGCCACCACCTTTTCATTCATGATCATTATAATTTTTTTACATAAAAATGAAACGAGACATTGCTTTTGGTTAACAATGACTAATGACAAAAATATGTCTAATGAGTGAAAGTGGTGGCCGGGATACAGACATTGTTCTGATTGATTCAATAATTAAAGAAATGCCATTAAATTCCCCATTAATCGTAATGATGCTATAATAATAATCCTTGTTAAGTTCTCCCAAGACAGCAAGCATTATTTAAAATAGTAATATTACTTTTGGATAGAAAGAGTGAAGCTCCTCTCCTCCTCCATGCCCTTTGCTTTATTACCAGCAAAGTGTGTTCAGAATGGATTTAAACACTAGTATTAATTTTACTTAGTATTACAGATCAGTATTGAGGGAATAAATGCAAAAATTATTCAACGGCCTGGGCCCAATTTTATACAGCTGCTTTTAAGCACAAACAGTAGCTAAGCACAACAAAATTATACGTATACCAGAATCCAGCCAAAATACACCATGACCCAATTTCATGGCTCTGTGTACTGCCGAATTCTGCGATCACCATCCTCCGCTAACTGTACAAGCGTCAAGTTTTTGCGCTAGCTGTGTAAGTGAAGAATGCTTAGTACGTAGTGGAGTACACACACGCGCACAAGCAAAAAATAACTGCGTACCCTTAAAATACGCTTGACGTAAGCGCGGAATTTCCTGCTTTCGCAACTGCCGATTCTTTGCTTACAGTAAGCAGAGCCGTGAAACTGGGCCCATGTCACATGTACCATTTGTGGCTGGTATCCTGCCCATTTTTTACTCTACAAGCAGACAATTTTTAAATTTGTTTCCATTTTGATAAAATGTAGAACTTTCAGCTTTAGCGATACAAATCTCAATAACTCCAACCTAATTTTCCATTGGCAGTTCAGTAGTTAATTCATATTTCACAAAGTGTAACGTCCGTCACAGAAAGTGTAACATTCGTCACAGGCTTAAATGGCAGATTTCTTCTAAAACCATGTGATGTTAAAAATTTTACATTTTGTACTGGCTACACATGTACATGTATGTACCTCAGACCCTCATACACTGATGACATTCGGATTTTTTTTACAAATTATAATTCACAGGGATTTTGAACTAATTGTAAGAAGTCTAAAGTGCTTGTCCTTTAAATGTAATGTCTGTCACAAAAAGTTGTTGAAGTTTTTGTAAAGGTTGACCAAAAATCAAGATCTTGCGTGCCACGCTTTATTACTAGTGACTTATATGCTATCAAACTGTAGCTATTATTATTCCCAGCAAACCTTGGTTAAAAATCTACAAGACAAATTGTTCGCTATTTTCTATGCAAGTTGACAACCCTCACAACGGAATCGCCCATTAAATGATAACTTAACTTGGAGACATTGTTACTCAGTTAAAAACGGTACTTAAAAGATGAAATTTGTTTCTTTTACTGATTATCCCATCCTCATAAATATTGCCCGCTGTGTTTAATTGGTACCCCGCTGTTCATGCAGGTCATAAAACTGGTTTAAAATCCAAAACAAGAAAAATCAGGTGGCCGACTAGAAGGCAGCAGCTTAGCAGGAAGCATCTGGCCTTGATAAAAACTTTATTTATGGAATCTTGGGAATGAGTAAAGTTGAATAACATCACTAGGCAGTGGTTTTAACTCTTTGACAAGCGGGACCGGGTTGGGAGCTTCAACTGTCTGAACGTTGTCAACAGGGGACCTCATCTTTTTGATCATTAGTCTAATCCAAATTAATCTTAAATTCTAAGGAAATAAATAATACAGCTGGTTGAAATTCTTGTACGGTACTGCTACACGAAGGTTGATCTTGTGTATATTTCTAATCGGTGAATTATAGTGTGATGGCACAGTACTATTCACCACCGGTGGTTTTGACTTACTCAACTTTGAATCTTAGTGCTTGATGAAATCGAGCCTAATTGAGTAGTCAGTACTCAATTTTTTTTTAACTGGCCTTGACTTTTGACCAATCCTCTGTGAAGAGATTGAACATAATGAATTGGGGCAGGGGACAATTTGTAATCTAGTAATGGGGTTAGTTAAAAACCCATGTTAAAAAATGGAGTAAGAGTTGAAAATGTATCATTTGAAGAAATGGTGCCTGGGAATGAAAAATTTGACCAAAAAAACCCCTGAAAAAAAAACCTAGTGTGTCTAACATCCACTTTTTAAGGTTGCTTATAAAGTGTGTTTCTCCTTTTTCAAACAACTGGTAGGATTTACATGTCACACATGTTAGTTGACCTTTCTACCACAGGCACAGGGTTTACCCTGCAACTTTTTCAGTGACTAGCCAGCAGGACCAGTTAGCTTGTCATTTCTCTGGTCTGTCACCTTTTGCACTTGTCCATAATTCATATTAATAAATTATAGGGATGCTTTTCAACACTGAACTAGCCAACCGGACCCCTTGGAGAGAATTTTGACTGGTCCTCGGGTGTTTTACAGTAGCTAGCATTCAGCCAGCGGACCACTGTTAAGGGAGGATGCTCTACACAAACCAATAAAGTGAGAGTATTGATGGAGATACTGTGGGAAATCGGATGCGGCAAATGTGCCAGAAAACCTTGTACGTCTATAAATATTCTGACTGTAGTTCTGTAATTAGTCTGATGGGCATCTGGAGGAAATCGCTGAGAGCCAGTGGTGTGATTATTGCCTGGGTTACGTCGTCACACTTAACACCAACCCCTGCTTACGTTTGATGCCATGGTTCAGGTGAAGCATTGTATTTTAGATTCCTTTGTGCATCATCAGGTGATACCTGGTGGCGGACAATTATTGCGGTCATTGCATTCAAACGGCCTGCCTGTTTGTACACCTGTAGCATTAACCCATATATATCCCCTTCACATTATAGTAACCTTGGAATAGGATTTGTACTATATACGTACATCTGCATGTAGCCCGGGGTTTAAAAGCGGATTTACTTACCGGGATTCGTTTCACACCTGAGCTTGTGTTTCACTCGATCGTTGCAAACCTGGAGGTACATTGTGTAAAAACCGTCATCGTTCAGAGCTAAAGAATTGTCATCTGTACTGCAAACCTTGACTGACCCAGAGCCCATATTGCATTCAAAGCTAAAATATGCTCAACGAACGTATCTAGATAGATATGCAAAAGTTAGCAGAAAATATTGCCTACTGAGCTGGCATGACTACTTTGTTCTTGTAAGGGCAATGCAGGCCTGGAAATGCACACATGTAGTCCATGGCCTAAATTGCCCTAATCTTGGCCTTTGTGCCTCTTCAAAAATGTACCATAGACTTCAAGTGCCCTTTGCAAACTGAAAATGGCCTTGCACGGTCTTGTCCTTGGTGCCCCTTCATAAGGTTCCCATGATAGACTTAAAAGATTTTCCAATGGAAGTGCCCTAGTTGCAAACTGAAAATGGCCTTGCCCTGATCTTGGCCTTGGTGCCCCTTCATAAGGTTCCCATGATAGACTTAAAAGATTTTCCAATGGAAGTGCCCTAGTTGCAAACTGAAAATGGCCTTGCCCTGATCTTGGCCTTGGTGCCCCTTCATAAGGTTCCCATGATAGACTTAAAAGATTTTCCAATGGAAGTGCCCTAGTTGCAAACTGAAAATGGCCTCCTTTGCCCTGGTCTTAGCCTTGGTGCCCCCTTCAAAAGTAAGTTCAAAAGTTTCCTATGGACTTACATGGTTTATTACTTGATATGTAAAGATTGTCTAATTACAAACTGGAAGTGGTCTTGTCCTCTCAAACATGAAATTCGTGTTAGTAAAGGTGTATTCTACTACGGGTAGCGTAGTGGTCTTCTGGCCAAATGCTTATTTTACAGGGATGTGATTTCTCGGTTTTTTTCCGGAAATCCGTTTTTTTTTAATCCCCCCCCAAAAAAAAAATATATATATATATATATATATATATATATTTTAAATTAACACCATTTAAAAGAATGAAGATAAAACCAAATAGAATGCACCAGAGTGTAGATTAGGGCTTTTAAAACAAAAGATAAATGTATGTACATGTAAGTAGGCTTCGAGCTCACAAGTTTTTGCCCTCGCAAGCTTTCGCGCTTTGGGCTCACAGTTCAGGGTTTATTTTCAACAGCCTATCACATCCCTGATTTTACATCTAAGGACTAGTCAAAATTCACTCCTTGAGGTCCGGCTGGCTAGTTCAGTGTTGCGTATGGGTGAACATCTCATCTGTTCCTTGCTCTCTGGGTGAACTTACAAGTTATTCCGTCCTGCAGGCCAGACACTGAACAACAAATAGGGCAAACCCTCATGGGGCAAGTATTAGCTGGGCTCGAATTTGGGGAGAAAATCCACAAGACTGCAGGGCTTGTAGCTCGTTTTTTTTTTTACTGGACCAGAATTTTGTTTCAAATTGAGAAAAGATCGTAAACAAAAGGAGACTTAAGACAGTTTTAACATTTAAACTGTTTTTATTTTTAAAGCAAACACTAAGAGAAGAGTTCCCTTTTTTGTCTTGTGTGTATTATGTAAGTAAACTTTGAAACTCAGCAAAATTGAAAGATATTTACCAGGCACAAACTCAACATTTGAACGTCTGTTTTTGAATCAAAGAAAAAAACAGAAGAAGACCTGGCAAGGTCTTTTTCCATGGGTTGCTTTGTATTAGAATGTCAAGGGCATCAAGGGCGTGTAATTCCAGGCCTGTATCATATACGTATGTACAAGATCCACCGGCAAAATAGCATGCCTTTTGCTTTGCTGAAGGAACTCGTGGGTTAGGATAGATCGAAATTTATTTTACTTCTTGGTAAGCAGACGTGTTTACTTACAGTCTGTATGAAACTGGCTCCAGGACACTGAGGACAGTATGCCCATGTGGGCTATGTCCTCGCTGAACTTCTACAGTGAACTGCTGGTGAACTTCTCATACTATTATGAGGAACTGCTTAGTAAAAAGTCGCAGGAGGGACCATCTGCACATTCAAAAACCCAGTGTTACTCCCTTAAGATTCGAACAGTGTTATGGTGGTCTTCCTGCTTGCCAAACGCCAGGAAAAATACCCCATGGGAATGGAGGGTGTGTCCAGGTGGATTCTTGCATTCCCAAGTTTTATATTTAAACCAATCCAAGCGCAGGTTTTACATTTGATTGGAGTATGAGTTTCCCAGCGTTCAATGTAACTTGCAATGTTGATCAAAGGCAACCTTTATATTTGGACTGGAGGCAATGGTGCTGGCGAACTTGAGAGATGGCATGCTACCTAGGCCTAATGGCATATATGCAGGAATAGCCTAGTGTATGCAAGTTTTTCAGCTGATCACCAGACTGGTATCTCGCTCTTTTGGTTGCAGGCCTGCTTCGTGAGAGATTAAAAAAGAAGAAGAGCAAACCTTGGCAAGGCCAATGTGACCTTTTTTGTTTATAAAAAGAGTGACCTTGTACTTTTAAGGTCATTTCCTGGCAGGCAAGACACTGGTCAAATGGGAAATGTTTTATGTTTTGTGGTCTAACTTCCACATAATACCAATAATTATAAAAAGAACGGCAGTACAAGTTTTGAGATGTGTCTCTTTCTTCAAGTTGATAAAAATCAGACAGTGCAATCTTCAGTGTCCCACTGAGCTGTGTACAAATTGTGCCTGCAGGAAGTCCAGGCTCTGTGGCTCTTATGTAAACATGTGATGTCACAGACTGTCACGTGGTCTGTACTAACAAGTCAAATTGGCCGTTAACCAGTGTTAACCTAGGCCTGACTTCATAGAGCTGCTGGAGTGCAAAATCATGTTTACCAGAATAAGGTGACCTGCCATTTCACATCCTTGCTCTATGATCTATCCATCTACTGCTGGTGTCTTGCTGATTGATTTCTGCTTACATGTAGCAGAATATTTCTTTAAGCAATATTTTCTACAGGAGCAGCTCTGATATGTACAGTACTTGGGCCCTGGTTCCTACTGAGAAATGCTAATCTGCTTAGCCAATTTACACATTTATGTACAAATAATATCTGCTTAGCAAGTCTACACATGTAATTAATGTGTTTTGCATTGCAGATAATAGCATTACCCAATACCCAATACAATTTGCCTGCTTGTCTTACGTACACATGTACATTACCACACAACATGTATAGGCATTGCTATGAACGATAAATACCCACCCATGTGGATCATAAAATCTCGTACAGGGCATGTGAGGGGGCTTCAATATACAATAAAATGACACACGTTCACGTATTGAACAGTACGTGATACTGTACCTGTGAAGATGAGCTATAGAGTGTTGTATCGGTGCGTACTGCGCATTATTTAGTCCAGATGGCAAGGGCTGTCGCGATGTGTGTGAGTACATCATTGAAAACGTAGAATGACCTAGTTTTTGATTTTGTAAAGTGTACAAAGCCCGTGTGCAGTTAATACACTCCACATATAAATACAGCAATAAAGGGTATACACAAGGATGGTACATAAGACTGAAAAAAATATGTGTTTACTGATTTGCATATAACTTATGGTATAATATGGTAGGAAGTTGTCATGGTGGAAAACTTCCCTTTAAATATTTTTGCCTGAGCATGCTAATAGTCTTTGAGAAACAAATAAAGCAATTTGTTTTGATGTTGTGTGACCAAACCTTTAAATTATAAAGTGAAAATATATCTATTTTTTCTCAACTATTTTCTTGTGACTCAATTTGAGACTATTTTTTTCATGTATGGGTCACATGCCGACAGTGGTCTTTGACAATTATCAATAATGTGCTTTAATTAGACAATTGTTTCAGTATTTTTTGTTTTTTGACTCCCTATCATACCTGTATAAAGGCCTTGAAATAACCCACGGCACCCACAGCAATTGCCGTGGTGCCCTGTGCTTTTGCTGTGGTGCCCTTTGCAAAGTTCCCAATACAAATTTACATTTTTCTCATAGAGTGCCCCTTACCAGAAGAAAGTTGCTGTGCCCCTTTAAGAGCGAAGTTCAAGGCCTGCTGTATAGATTGTGCAAGTCTTGCGCGCGTTCGAACATTGGGATCCGTTAAAAGTGCCAAGTTTGTTTCCTTCAATAGAGCAATGTACGTAGGACCAAAGAGGTCCCAAAAACATTCAAATAGGCGTGAGGCTTGCGTGGTCTGTTCTCTGATGTTTACATGTTGAAGTTTTTTTTGCGGGTGAGCAATTTGGACTACAGATAGCATCGTTTTTTTTGTCAACTAAAAAATCCAAAGATTAATTGCTGTATTAAACTTGATATACATGTACGTCTTAAGGCTCTGCTGGGCTCCCCCCCCCCTTAACACTAGCCTGGTGTAATTGTCTAGTAAAAGCTGACTAGTATTTAGTAAACACCACTTCTCAACTTGCCCTGTGGGCTACTAAAAACTTTTCTACCTACAGTGTACTTGTTTAAAATGCTCATATTTTTTTCCTTTTCAGATGTGAATTTCTAAAATGTGTTATCTTTATGTTTGAGTGTCTGAATGTAACTTGATTGACCATTAACGCGGTGGTCATTGCTACCATTGATTACATCAAAATGACAGTTCATGTTTAAAATCTGAGCTACTAAAACTTCAAAGGGGAAAGTAGGAGGCAAAGTTTACTAGCCCAGTGGGCTACATGTACATGTACTTTACAAAAAGCTTAAGCGCAAAGCCTGCTTTTCATAGTGAGATTAGATATTTCTTGTAATTCTTGCAGGATATTTGTATGTGAAAAAAGAAGAAAAAAGAAAGGATTGTTGGCTCTGAATGTCTGAGAAAAACGGTTAAATGGATGTTTCGACTCCATTTCTCCCTGATTGTGCAGAAAGTTCCCTGAGAACAAACCAATCTGTCCATGCTCTGATGAGCAAATTTGAAAGTCTCCCTGATTATGGAAACTTGTCCCCTGTTATGTTGAGTGTGATTCTAAATACAGTATCTCCCTGATTGCAAGATGCAAATGTTGGCAGCTATGCCATGTGAAATTGTGTATCAATCTGTTTTGGGGAAATAGTGTTGGCTCTGAGATGAGCCGTTTGGTTTATTCTCCATGTTTCCACTAGCTTCTTGTTGTCGTCTCCAGGAAGACTTTTTTAAACAAAAATCTTGATTTACCATTTTTTGTACCGATTGTCCAGAAAAACTATTTTGTCAATTAATATGGAGGTTACTGTTGAAAAGATTCTACTGTACCTAAAAACTCACTTCTTATTTTGATCAAGCAAAACTGAAATGAGAGCATTATGTGTGAAGATGTACTGTACAGCGTGTACACAATGTATCTGTGCACCTGTGACATATACTCTTTTACTTACATGTAAATAAAAAGAATTTGGGTTTCAACAAAGAAAAATTGACTGGAGCTGGACTTGAACCAACAACCTCGGGATTAATGTATCGGCGCTCTACCAAATGAGCTATCTATAGCCTTATGTTGGGCTCATATTATTTAAATACTACCTAGTCAGTTTCCCTTGTGGTTTATAACTGGATAAATAAAAAGAAATAAAACAAAACACAAACAACAGCCTTAAAGATTTGATGATGTCTTTGCAGGTTTACAAAAAGAAGAAGATGTGTTTATGAAAAGAAATGAGTTGTAATGCGTAAAACAAACAGGGTTCTTCTCTCTCCATTAACCCACATTCTTAATAAACAAGTCAGCGAGAAGAGAATTGTTTCGAAAAAAACAAAACCCTCATTTGACGCAAGCTGCTAATTTTTAACAGATGACAAAATCGACCTGAACACAATCCTGTCTCCTTCTTACACCTCGGGTCATACACTCATCATCTTCAAAGAACCTCCACGGATTTTGCCAATCAGGAACTTGTCTCCGGCTTTGAATTAAAAACACAGCCCCCACCGCGGGAGGAAGACGTTTCCTCCTACATCTCCTACCGTGAATTTGGGGAAAACAAAACCCCCACATCCCACGGGGGTCTCTCTTGCTGTATACGTAAGCGGGGGGGGGGGGGGGGGGGGGCATATAGATTTTGTCGATGACCGTGTCGTTTTCCCTGAACGGTCGGGATGAGAAGAGCTTCCGGACTCGCACGTCAGTGATAATATTTGTTCATTTATTTTTTTCGGAACGGGATTGATCAAGTTGTGGCGTGATCAATGATGATGCCCCACAAAACTCTTGGGATCGTTTGGTTTGAGTTTTGCCTCTTCATGGCCTTGCTTGTAAATTGGTTTTGTCATGTCAAATGAGAGATGTACAATAGGTTGCCCAGAACAGCCCAAACAAGGCAAACGTTTGCCTAGATAAGCCCATGTACCCTAAATAAACACCCCCCTACACCCCCTGAAAAAAAAACTTGAAAAAATTATCTTTTATTTCATTATAAACTCTCTGGTTTGCTAGTGAAAATACCCTCGTTCTCTCTGAAAGTGGCTTGCCGTAAGTGTCAACTCTCTATACTATAGAGTTAATAACTTTTAAGTTATTAAAATGTGTTTTAAAAAAGACATTTTTAGAACAATTTCATTTGCAATGACTGCAAATTTCTGTAGACTGTGGTAGTTTAGTGATAAGCACTCCACAGATGTCTTTGCACAGATGTCATTCTTTAAAAAAAGGGGAACATTGTATGAACTTTCCAAAACCTGTTTCTACAACACTCAACGACAGCATGATTTCCGAGTGACATTATAAAGGAAACCCATGTGCAGTTGACTACGTGCAGTTAATCTGATTTTTTCAGATGATGCAGACTGAATTGAACAACTTCCACACCAAACCCAGCCGGAGTCCACAACAAAGGGAGAACCAACGGCACCTCTCACAGTGTGCCTAGTATAAGTCCCACATGGCCAAACAGCCTAATTCTGGTTGAATAACCCAACAACACAAACATTGGCCACTTCCATTGGAGTGAGCAGTAATACAACAAGAAATGAAACGCAGGGGCCCCCCCTGGCAAACTACAGGCATGCTCAGCAGTTGATCCCCGCCATCTTGGGTTACATCCAGGAGCACAAAGAAAAATACCTCCCTGCATATTCCCCCGCTGCATATATTATACAGCTGGCTTGCATTTCAAAGTCACCATGGCGTTAACATTGGAGGAGCTGCACAGTTAGAGCTACGTGATGACCTACGACTGCCTTTTAGTTTGCACGTGTGCTTCTTGTTGGCCGCACCGTCAGATCTGTGATTGAATGATAGCGTCGACGTTTTAGGAGATATATAAGAGGCTTGTTATTTAGGACACATCTCTGTATTAGTCCGTGCAGCGGCCAGCATCAGGAGAGAGCCTCAAGCACTGCGGCTTGCAGATCTTTTTTAAAAATCAGGGTACGGTAAATGTACTTTGTTTATACAATATGCATTAAGGAATTTTCAAGCTCTTGAGAAATGCCATACATGTAGCTGGTGTTGGATTGTGATGCAGTATATGAAACACAGGTCTTAGCCTGAAGATTTTTTTTCCCTCCTTGGTATTGGATTTATCATGAATGCTACCATCTGTGTCTTGTACCCTTCTCAGAGTAGCAATCACAGATAGAGAGTCTCATCGCACCGAAAATGGAGCTGACTATTTTCTCTTCCTGCCTCGGTTTGGTTTTATAAAGGACAAGTCTGAATTAGTGGCTATGGCTGCACTACAGCTGGGTCCCCCACGTCATGCTTTGAAGCATAGGCTGCACTAAAGCAACACCCTTAGCAACAGCTGTAGCCAAATCCAGCCAGTGTGACAGCCATATACGTAACGTAGATTGCATTGAAGGGAAAAACACTGTGGCTGCACCCTGAGAAAGACCTATTTATGTTCAACAGTTTATTTTCGCACAGCTCACAAGTTGTGAACACACAGCTGCAGTTGATCCTTGTCTTGCCTCAGTTGGGAAAACAGATTTCTCCGATAAAGCCAAACATTGGGGGTGCACGTATACACACCTTTATTGACCAGAAATTGTTGTGCCATCTGCCACTTTACTAAACTCTACCTGTTATCCTTGCCCACAGAAACCAGCTGTCAGAGGTCAAAGGGCACCCTTAAGACGACAACAGATTTCTGTACAGTGTGCAGGGAAAGAGAAAAAAAAAGGCAAGGGTGCAACAAAAAATAACTTTGTGAACAGGTAAGGTTGAATCACTGGTTGTGTTTTTGTTGTTGTGCTGTCTGAGGATCTAATGCAAGCTAAGCACTTTTTCCAGATATTTACATGGCAGTTATCTCTTTGACTGCTATAGACTGTAGGTCGCAACCGAAGTCTTTGCAACCTGGTCACCTTTAGAATGAGCAAAAGACGGGATCCGGCCGGAATTGACGAGGGGGTATACCTCGGTTGGAAACCAGGACGGTCAGGCCGTACCGACGCCTGATTTGGACTTTCATCCCCAAGACGAAAATTTCCCTTGAACAATCAACACTCAGACAGAGAGGAACATTTTTAAAGAGTTTGGCCAAATCGACAATCCTGGACGATCGCTGCCGATATTGGTGACCTGCCGTTGAACTTGGTGCTATCCAAAGGGGGGTCTTAAAACTTATTAAGACTTTCTGAGAGTAAACGTAAGTTGATCTGGAAGTCTCTTGCCGGGTGCCTTGGTAAGAGGTACTATTTCTCTCTATGTATTTCAGTCAACACCTTCGATAATGACAGTATTTTTTTGACATTCCAGGCACTTTCTGTGTAGTGGGGGACTTGAGGCACATTTCCCAGTTTGCATGTCGTGTAGAGTGGATTAATGTTTTGACGCACGTAGTCGTAGAGCATGCTGAGTGTTGTAGATAGTGCATGACCCTGTTGTATGGATCACAGTTGTGTGCGGTGTATACAAGTGTCTCCGAGTTAAGAATTGAACATTAACATGCATGGCTTATCGTATTTAAAGCTTCATTTGAAACGAGACTGATCTCCTCAGGCGTTCATAAACAAGCTTCAGTTACAGAACACTAAGCGTTGCTACATGAAGGCCGAGACTTTAGTTTCTTCTCTAAACCCTCTTACAAACAAAATGGAAGCCTGGATTAACACAATGTGGACGTCTGCCCCTCTAAAGCCTCAACCAGGTGCGGATCCAGTGGGGGTGGGGGCAGAGGGCACATGCCCCCCGGGTATAATTTGAAAAAAAACTAATTAAAAAAAAAAATTACCGGTTAAAAAAATCCTGGATCCGCCCCTGTCAACACTGGTGCCCCCATAAAATGCCCTTTACAGTAACAGCGCATAGCGTTAGGACCAGATTCAATGCAAATGTCCTTTACTTTACCAACAAAAGTAGCCTTGCCCAGGAATGAAATTCCAGGCCTATCAATACAAGAATAAAAAAACAAAAACCCAGATCTGTATCCTTTAAATTGTGTGCTTTTGGTAGTTTTGGGGATTTCAATTTGACACATTCTACCGTTTTAGCAGTGTGTGAAAGGAATATTTAATATCGAATTTGGTTTCAGGGCATTAGACTGTAACTGAGATTACACGAATGTAATAAAAGAACCGATTGTCCCAATAAAATGAGATGCAATCAGCAGAGTGTGTACACATACACACTGTAGGCCTATTTTAATACATGTAATTTAGCACTCTTCTTCAAGGCTACCTGTTTCTCTTATGTGGTGGTGATTATGTTTCAAATAACTGGGTTATTGTGTCATTAAATTATTTTTTATTACTAACAAGATCAAAACAAAAAGTCATTCCCTTTTTGTTCGCAATTATGAAATTCTTCCGTCCGATCAGCAGTTTGAAGAGCTGTGTCATTCGAGTTGGATTCGAACTGTATTTTTAGATGCCGTTTTTATATAATTTTGGGTTGAACAAAGAAAACTTGACTGGAGTGGGACTTACATGTAAACCTGCGCCTTCTGGATCAACCCTAATGTTGGTGGTCTCCCTATTTTGTCAATCTTTGTTCGGGGACTTTTTGATATAAACAGGTGAATGTGACAAAAAGTTAGAATTTAGGTGATAATGTAAATTGAGTTGCATTACCTTGTAAATCTCCTAACAAACAAACTGTTAGAAACCTGCATTAAATCTCATCAGTCTTGAATTTGTAGGAAATAGGACCCCATTCGAATTTGGGTGGAAAATCCGCAAGACTGTGGGGCTTATATAGCTTTTATTTTTTTACTGGATCAGAATTTATTTTACAAGATCAGAATCAAAATGAGTTGAACAAGCACCAAAAGAAGATCTATTTCATTTGTGTTTATGTGTAAGTGTACTTCGATACTCTTGAAGGACAATTCAAAGATAATGTTCACATCCACAGGCAACATTTTCTTCACAAAGGTATTAAACAATGAGGCAGCCTTTTTATTACTCAATTGAAAAACACAAGACCACCGGGCTTGTCCGGTCAGGAGCTTACTGGCCCGATGCTAAAATCACTGGCCTCGAGCCTGCGGTCCAGTGTTTATTTTGAGCCCTGCCTTTTTGCCTAATTTTTAATTCACAAGACCGAAATCTTCATGAGAGAGAGAGCTTTCTGCTCAGTTTAACATTGTCTTTAGTATATTGTGATACTCAATATAATCGTATTTAATACCAGACTGGCCCAAGGATAAAATCACTGGCCTCAGGCAGGCAGTCCAGTGTCAAATTCGATGTCTATCTAGGTACACAAAATGTATCTTGTATCTTGTATGTATGAGCATTTAACTTTGGTACCTGGAGGTCTATCAAATAAATGGTCTTCTTTAAGCTGTCAATCACTCCAAAGATTCCTGCACTATAGGGATGGAACATCAACACTTTATACAAGTTATTAGTTATTTGTTTGTAGAGTAGCACATTTCTCTTCTGAAAGCTTACATAAAAACAACAAAAGGAATGACACAAAATAGTATTGTTCTGTTTAAATTTGGGCAGTTTTTAATGTTTTCTGAAGACTTCAGACAGAAACTAAAAGCAATTTGTTCAAATTATTTGTAAGAATTCCAATGCAAACTAAAATCATCATTTTATTCTTAAATACCTGAATGCCTTCACCAAAATAGTCTCACAGTACACACCAAATTGCTGAGAATCCAAAAAGCCCAAACAGTGCTAAATTGTTTTGGCTTTAAAGCATTTGTGTAATCATCATTGGATTTGTATTTTGTTATTAACTAATGTTTTTGTGGGGTGAGCTAAGGTTAGGATGCAGACGTGCAGGGTTTTAACTCTTTACATGTGACAGAATCGAAGGTTGGAGCTTGCTGGAGGATGAAGTTCCAGACTACACGTGTATCTAGAAAGATTAGGGTTAAAAGGCAGTGTACACTTTTGGTTCATTATTGTCAAAGACCAGTCTCCTCACTTGGTGTATCCCAACAGTATGCATAAAATAAACAAACCTATGGAAATTTTGGCTCAATTGGTTATCGAAGTTGCAAGACAATAATGTAAGAAAAAAAAACTTTTGGTGCATAGAATTGTGTGCTTTCAGATGCCTGAAAAAGGCTTCATGCCTGAAGCCTTTCCCAGGTTCAAAAACTACCTCTTTCTCTAAAACTACATCACTTCAAAAGGGGTTGTTTCTACAATGTTTTATATTATCGACAGCTCTCCAGTGCTCTTTACCAAGTAAGTTTTCATGGTCGTAAATTTTTGGAGTATTTACCAAAAGTCATACCCTCCCTTTGAGAACCTTTATAGGACTGCTTGCAATTGTAACAACTTAAACTACATTAAAAAAGTTATTGTTTGGCAATATTTAAGAACCTTTTCAGGACTGCTTGCAATCGTAATAACCTAACTTAAACTACATTAAAAAAGTTATTGTTTGGTGTTGCCAAAGGTATTTCAGAATGTGCGCCTGGGAACCTGGATGTCTTCTCAACTTTTATAAAAATAAAAAACATAAGCACCCAAGTTTAAAACCATTGGGTTGAAGATGTACATGTAGGTCAGATTTGACGAGAGACTTTAGATTTGAATTTTGAATATCTATTTTTGTAGATTTGAGAAAGTTATAAGCTTTCAGGAAAGGTATAGCACTAAACAATCCGCCAACTATATGTGGTACAATGTAGTTGATTAAAAAACTCAAAATGAATGTACAAACAACTTTGCTCCTGATATGTATTTTGTGCATTGTCCGTGGCATCAATGCAAAATTTGTGCATTTGTTCCCCTTTTGAGGATCAACTGTCAAAATTCGTTCAGAGAAAAAAGTTTAGGAAAAAAAACAATAACAAAAATGCGCAAAGTCGAGCTGTGCAACATTAATGTAACAAAGGATTGAAGTAATAACATTTCTGTTTACAAAATAAAACTGTGTAACCATCTCGTAATGTTATTTTCATCACTTGGTATCAGGGTTCAATTTTCATAGAGCTAGCAAGCAAGAAGACATAAAATCTGCTTAGCAAGTTTATACAGTGCTTATCAGTGAGCCAGGAATGAGCTGTTCACCAATCTTGTCATTGCAGCCAATATCCATAAGCTGTAGCCAATGTTGCTTGATGTAGACATGGCTTTACATTACATGGCACTTGGCTGGTTATCATGGCCGTGAACACCACCACGAATTGCTGCTTACCACTGAATTCTGTGCTTAAGGCGCCCTTTTAAGCACAGGATTCTTTGCACTGTATGTGCAGAACTCAGTGGTAAGCAGATGCAGGAAATTGAGCTGAGGATTCTTTACGCTGTAAGCGCAGAGTTCTACAGAATAGATATGGCATTTGAGCCCTGTGCTTATTCAGCAACACAAAATTGTGCTTATAAATCTGCTCTATGTACTTGGCCCCTGTTTGCCTATTGACCCCTTGCTCAACGCGCAGCGCACTTACACGTGCCTATCATGTCTGCCATTTTCGGAGTTAAATGGTGGAAATGGTAGAGGCGCATTGTGCAGAGGTGCGTTCCACATTTGCAATGGGGGGGGGGGGGTCAATTGACTGATGTACCATCCTTCATGCATGCTTTTCACTCTATTAAAAAAAACTTTGTTTGCACATTATAACTTTTATTTAACATTTCACAATGTTGTCGTTCCCCCTCCCCTTCTTTTGATTCTCCCCCCCCAACACAAATCTGCCATAATATCAACTTTGCAGTGTACATGAACCCTAACAAGAAAAGTTCCGGTTCTAACAAATTAAAATCACCATTTAAAGTTTGCATTTGGCTACATTTGCATCCAAATTTCATTGAAACAATACCATGTGTTCCCTGTAAAAAGAAAACCAAAACCAAAATCTGAGATCTTGAACTTGAGAGTCCGATTGTTATGGGCTTCATAAACCAGGCATGGTATTCTTCCTACTTTAACCTGACTCCAGATTTCTTTTGCAAAAAGAAAATTTGTACAAAATTATTATTAAAAAAAGTTGCAAAAGGTTAAGTTTACTGATGTTTTTAACCATGTACTCAGTGCAAGGTTTCTCCTCTTTTTGGAAGGGTCACTAACCCTGGGAAGTTAGTATCGTGCTTGCAAGTGGCTTACTAAGGCTTGGGCCATCTTGTATTCTTTTGCATTGTTTGAAAGATTGAGTCCACATTTTCAGATGAAGCAGATAGCTTCTTTCATTTTATTTGTTCATTTTTACACACGTGTAGTTCAAATCATCGTCATCAGCCAACCAAGTTTTGTACTAAATTGAAATCGTGTGTGCAATTTTAAATTGTGGTAGTGCTGGTTTGTGCATACATCATTGTGTCTATGACAGTGTTTAACATGTAGAAATATTTTTTGGGGAAAATAAAGTGTAAATAAGTGTAAAACTAACAATTTTGTTGACCCACCACTGCAATTTTTGATATAAATTTTTAAAAAGTGTTTTTTTTCCTTCTAATATGTTTTACTTTGAAAACAAGTTTTGATTTACAATTATTTTATTTGACCACCCCCTGAAAAACTTTTCCTTTTATATTGATCAGTTGTCAACCGCTTTATCAGGATCTGACCAATCGTTAGTGTTTACACAACCACTAGAGGTTGTTCACTCCACCCCTGTGATTAAGCCAGGACTTTGGTCATATCGGTCCCATATAGACCGCCTAACTTATCAGTTTGTCAACACGGTGTCCCCTGATAAATCGAGTTCATGGAGGACGGTTTGTCTTTTAAACTACTGCATGCTCTAACCATGTCACTGTCGTAACGTCCACTCAAATTTAAGGATCCCCCTTGCTTCATGTGTGGTCTTCACCGACCACAACTTTCTGAATGAGTGTCTGATATTTTCCTCTCCTAATAAAGGATCGCTGGTGGACATCCTCAAACTTTGTCCCCTCCCATCGGAACAGGACCTCAAGGGAGAAATAGAGACAGAAAGAGATTTTAGAAAAACGCGTTAAAGTGTGGTAAGTGATTCCGTAGTGTACAGATATTTCTGTGTAAAGTTCAGTTCCTTAAGTGTGCGAATTGACTGGTATGGTAGTTTTAGAAGTCCATGGGTCAAGTGTGTCGGACCAACCATACGGAAAGGTGAGTATTGCTCTTTTGTTGGATTTCAATGCAGTACATATTAATAATAATAATAATAAACAGCACTTATAAAGCTGGTTTACGAATCTCTATTGTTATGATCAGCTGGGATGGTTACCAATGACATTTGGGGTGTAATTACATACATCTTCGCTCAGTAACCCTCTCCAACAGATGAGAATGCGTTTTGTACGGTGGGTATTTTTATTTATATTTTTGTATTCACATTATTGAGTTTGTCCAAGACTTCTAAAGAAATACTTCAGATTTCTGCTGTCTCCTACTTGATTACTTTATTGATTCAATCTGCACATTGGTAGGGCAAATTCTTCCAGATTGTTTTTTAGATTTTGGGTTGTTGTTGTTGTTATTGTTGTTGTTTTTTTGCTCACCTAGGCTGTATCCTGTTTTCCTACTACAGTACTTGCTCCTGTACCTATAACTTTTAATAGTTAAAAGGCAATGTTAGTTGTAGTATTTTGACATTTAAATTCCTGTTTATAGTTTAAAAGCTCCCTACACCACGTTTTGAGTGCCGGTTGGAGGGTCATGTACAAGCCTTTGGCCAACTTCCTAAAACATTTTAAATGAATACAAAACTAGGCAGTTACTGATTCAAATGAATTATAATTAAATTGCAGTATAGTTTTTCTTTTTTGATCGCTTATTCAAAACATTACGAAAAAGTAAAAAAAAAGGCTATAGGAAAGCCATTTGCTTTCATTTGTGCCGCCTGGCGTGGATGAATATTTACATGTACCTATGCCCTTAAAAGAAAAAAACAAACCTCAGAACAAAAAACATACATGTAGATCAGAGAACCCTGTGACATTTTTGAGAGTGCAGTGAGAGGTAACATCGTCTGCTATCATGCTGTTCAGTCACGCCGTGCAGCTCTCGGTTTGGCCATGCTCTCATTGCCGCTACCGACCGTGACTCTAGGTGTGATACACTCACCTGCACTTTCCGTCAAGGCAAAAAAGGTCAACGTGCCCACGAAAAGCCAAGATGAGATCGAGGAAATTACTTGTAAAAGAAGAAAAAGAGAAAAAAAAGAGCAGCGAGTCTGGTCACATGCCTACATGTCTTGGCCGAAACTCACTCGACGTCATGTAACCATGCATACCAGAGAGAGGAACTGATGCAAATGCATAAGCTGTTTGTTTGGCACGCTTTCTTCGGGGGAGTCAATCCATTTTATAGTTCTTGGTTTACCTTGTTTAAGTTTAATGATAATTAGGTTCCAACAACAACAAAGTGATGAACGTGGATTAGACTTCATGATAGATTTTGAGCGTTTTTTAATTGAAGTAGATCACCAGGGATGACAGGTGATGGATGAATGTAAGTAGTAGTTTGTTTTGCCAACTTAAGTTGATTGTTTCCATACAGTCTGTGTTCGTACCAGGCATGATTTCTCTCTGGAGTTTTCCTGATTTCACGATTTTCTCAAAACCTCCTTGAAGTTTGTAAATTTTCTTGTAAGCAGATCTCAGCAAAGGGAGAAAGAATTGGTCCACATTGTGTCCAAACCTGTAGTGTTGTATTTCTGGTGATGGGCAGAGTCTGTAAAAACCTCCTGAATTGTAACAGCTGGGAGGTTCCGGATACTAATAATGAGGGGGAACCCAGGCCAGCAGGCCATTTGCAGGAGTTGGTCACATTGGTCCAATCTAAACTTTGATATACCGAGGTTGATCGGACAGTTGCTACTAGTGATGAATGTGCTTGGGAATTGAGACGGCCTGTTTTACAACGGCCTCGTTACTGCACTTCATTCTTGTGAGGTTCCAATATGAACATGTGTCTTTGGAGACTTTTCTACCTGGCAGTTTTGAGTACACATCTCTCGAACAAGAACAACTGGTGATAAACACTTGTTTGTAGTCAACACATTCTTGCAATTGATCATTTTAAATCATGTGGAAAAGTATTGTGCCCCACCCCCAGTGCAGAACCCCCCCCCCCCAGTGGGATTACAGAAAAATAAACCATGGACAGATTTTGTAGTGTGTAAAATCCTCTTTTCTCTTAGTAAATTGTAGATTCCCCACAATTCTTTCTTGCTCCCAACTTCCTCCACCCCCCCCAAAATGGAAATGTCTAGTTACTCCATTGACTGGATGGAATGCAACCCGCTCCATAGGCTTGACAGTGAGTACATGCTCATGTACACATGTTCATACCCTTTCATGGTAATCGCAGCAGCACAGCCAGCAATTACCGCCATGCTGTGCTAAGAAGCTGCACAAGCACACGCTGCAGAAGACTGACGACACCGGTGTTAACGTCTGTATAACAACAAATTGCGTTACAAATAAATTGCAAATCTCCCCCGCCATGTTATCTTGTGATCAGTTTGCACTGAACATGCTGGAATTGGTAACTCAGTTAGTCTAGACGTGATTCGAAAAGTACATCGCACATGTACTTATGGAGACAGTCCGAAGCCCATATTTGTCTGTGGCCGCCGTAGTGTGCAGATATGTACACAGGAATTTTAGTCTTTGAGCTGTTTATATTGAGTGCTCAAATGATACTTCTTTGATGTAGAATGAATAGTCGTCCAGATTATCTATATAAATTGTAGAGCTTAATAGATGATCAGCTAAAATTTAGAAAAGTCTAATTGTTGAATAAGCCACCAGACGACTTCGTTCATCTGCTTCTGATTACTAGTCGTCCCTCCGCCTGACATGATTCTGTTTTTTTCATCCTTGTTTATTTTGTGTTGCATCATTAGTGTGAAGTTTTCCTATTTGTCATTTTGTTGAAACGGAAAAAAAATAGCTTCAATCTTTGAACTAATAGTTTTCCTGCTGTTGGTGGCACCCTAAATGGTTCCCAGCATATACCCATAAAAATGTTATATGAGATCAACACTGGAATACCAATGCCTCAGTAAACCAGCGTAAACCATTACGTCATCACAGCACAGAGTGTGTTGAAAGTTGTTAATCTTCGTCGCTATGCATTTTCCATTTTCTTGTTTTTTATTCCTTTGTGTTTAGAGGTTCTTTTGAAAGTCTGCATTTGTGCCAAGCCTCACACCTATAAAAACGTGTTGATTTGTTTAGGACATGAAACCATGTATTGAGTTTTACTCATTTTTCTTCCTACAACAAAAGGACAATATTTTAATTTTTGTTCAAGTTGATCTTTGAAGGTGTATTTGCACGTTTAGTTTTTTGAAGAGTAAGTTGTTTGACCTTTTCATTTACAAACCTGTTTAAAACATCAGCCAGATCATTCATGATGAACGTGGCATTATCAGCACATTGAATGTCAAAACAACAAGACAAAAAAAACAAAACAAAAACCCATTTCAAACGAAGCGAAGTTAATCAAATGTGAAATAAACAACGCATGATGTAATTTTCAGCTTGTTTGGTCAACAACGCTTCCACAAGCGTTCACAGTTCTCATGAAAATTCAATTATCCTTTTCTGTTGTTGGTTTTTTATAAAAGTTTTTTTTAGGCCAGACCATAATCTCGGATTTTGGAATCTAAAGATAAACAGATTATGAGTTGCATGATGGTCCAGCAAAGTACAGAATAAAGCGTACTTGGAAAAGTATGAGGATGCCTCTAAGCTTAGTTAATACTATTTGATGCTCCGCCTTAGTTGATAAGATTCTTTATCAACCCACATTTTTTTCTCTCTCTGTATTCAAATGACTTCCAGCACTTATTTTTTTTTGGGTGTAAATATGATTGATAGTCCTTCACAACTTGGGACCACCACTCCAACAAATCCAATATTTAACAGTTTTATCTGGTTGGGGGCCGTTCAAAGTCCGTATCATTTTTAAGGACGTACTGAGTACTATTTTATAAGACCCCCCCCCCCTCCACCAAAAGAGTTTGAAAATTGATGTGCATTGATCTAATTTATACAACTAACACCTTCCGTTCCAACCAGGCATAATCAAAATGATTGCTTGCCAGTTTTTAAAGTAATTTGGTTTTTTTTGGCCTGTCAGCCGTACTCATGTTGTTTTTGTACTGGTTTGGTTTTTGTTCTGTTTATTCTTCATTTTATCCTTCATTTTATCCTTTTTTTTCTTCTGTAAACCTTCACGACAAAATTTCTCAAACAAAGACAGCTGGTACAGCCTCCAAGCATAACTTTCACCTTTTCGTTTGATTTTACCTGGACCTTATAGTTTGTAGACAAACTGCAGGTTACAGGGCGTCAAATTTTGCTAAATCAGTGTTGTGGCATTTTGGCTGGTTGTGGCATTTTGGCTGGTTGTGGCAATCATGATTCTGGTAAGCAGAGTTAAACTGCTGTGCCAAGCATTTTGTTTCCCTTTCTTATTTCATTTAAGTTTTTGATCACTAGACAAGCCAAGGACTAAAAACTTTTTATTTTAAAATGACCTGAAAAACACTTAAAAACATGTTGACAAATAGAACAAAATAGACATAAACAAATCAATCAATCAATAAAATCTTAAACATCATAATCACAAAGTATGCTAGTGATTGAAACCATCTTTTGATTGCTTCACCACGAGAGCTTCTTTCAGCTGATCAGTTTTTAACAAATTCTTCTCCTGATTTTCTTTTAAAGACCATTTAGCCAGAATGATGATTTTCCCCAGCTCTTTCTTTGGGGTGTCGCTGTACTCATTCTGCCCCCTCTTTTTCAAATGCAGTGGCATGCCTTGTAATTGTTTGACTTATTTGACCTTAATAATACCATTCTTCAATAGAATTTGCCTTCACTTCTCCAATTCGAGCCCAAGTCCAGAGAGCCGTCCGTTCATTTCAATAACCATTCTCTGCTTTATTAACCAGAGCATGGAGAATCGTTTGTGCAATGCAGCAAGTAATTTGCCCTGCCATTCTAATCCGTACAAAGGCAAGGAAGATTGAATGGGGAGGGGATTGATTCCAATGATAAACCAGATTGTGTTGTGGTCAATGGCCTGCAGGTCCGCATGACGCACAGGGAGGAAAAAAACACACCAAATATGCATAAAGCAATTATAGAAGGAAAAAAATCATTCCTTTGACACTTGTTCCAGAGTAATTTTATGCAGTCATAGTGACGCATTTTATGCACTTAGGTCAATTTTGGAGAGGATGACATAAATTAGCGGGTTTTTTTTGCACACTGTTTACAACATGTTCTTATGTGTATGCGGTTTTAGTGAATTTTTGTGGTGTGCAAGGAGAAATTAACACCAAGCTGTGATTGAACCCGCTGCCCCCAGGGGCTTGCGTTCGGGTTGCTGTGCCAACTGAGCTATCTAGCCCTATGGTGGCGGTCTCCCTATTTTGTTATTTTTGTTTGGTTATGAAACTGTATGAAAAAAGTACATTGTACATCTAACTACACTTTAGCTGGAAATTTAATTTATTTTCAATACAAAAAACAACTTTTTTTTTCAGCAGGTGTCCGGAAGGCAATTTATAATAAAGACATTAGGGATGCTTTAATGTGCTGATAATTTTGACAAATTGCGATGATATATGAAGCAACAGTAATTGTCTCCGTGATTTGACAGAAATAGACTCTCCTAAAAAATAGTTAGCTGTGACAAATCTGTCCATCGGATTCCCAATAAATAGTTCGTGAAAAAGGAGACTCTTCATATAATTTCTTTCATCTCTGGACAAAATGCCGCTGTTTTGAAAGAAGTGAGAGATACTCTAATTTACCTGGGATGCATTGTCTAGGCATGCCCTGGAGTTGTGTAAGAAGGGAGAAAAAAAACATGGAAGAGAAAAAAAACATGGAATCTAAAAAAAAAAAAATTATGGTAGTTTCAGTACAGTCTAGAGGAGTCATTTTCCAATGACAGAAGGAAGGGGGGGGGCAGAAGGGTTTTGTTTGTTGAACCTAGATAGCCTGAGGAAATTTGGTAAAAATACCTTCTAAATGGCAATTTTGTCAACATGATTTCTCTCCCAGTCTGCTCTAGAATGTCGAAGGTCAATGGTTCAATTCCCACCCAAGCTGCCTGTAGATTTTATTTATCCTGCAAGGCACTTTAAGAATTGGATAGTGCATTTGGATGGTACCCATGCCTTTATTCTTACCGACTGTGAAGGGGGTAACCCAGTTTCAGCCCAAGGAGTAGGTGGCTCATGCCCCTGGTGACATCCCAAATCATTCAAAGTGTAGCCCTTACCTTGATGTTTGGCGATATCTCATTAAAAAAAAAAAAAAAAAAAAAAAAATCAGTTCAGGGAAGAACTAAAAACAACAAGGCCCTGCCTTGTGGGTTCTGTTTTTCTTTTTACTCTCGTTGTTTCTCCCTTAATACCTTTAAAATGGAAGCGATAGCATTTGACATCCCCCTTGACATCTCCAAAGCACTATTTCCGCAAAAACAGAACAGTCCTTCAAGAAGGCTGAGCTAGATAATATATCCAAAGTCCCTTGTTTTCCCAGAAGTGTTTTGATCCATCAGCTAGAGTCAGACTTCTGGGTTCTTTTACAGGAAATGTTAAGGAGTGTTTTTGGTCTATCTATGGCTTGCCGTGGCCAGGCCCGGGCAACTCTATCGCACCGAACTCAAGCTCTGGTTTTCTGATCAGCAGAGTGTGGGTTAGAGTCCCGGTCGTGGCACTGTGTCTTTAAGCAAGACTTTTTACCATTATTGCTTCTTCATTCGGTTTCGGACGTAAAGATGTAGGTTCTTTGTGTAAATGCACAGAAGAGAACCCAGAACACTTATCGTAAAGAGAAGGTGTTTGCCCCGGTATTTCTGGCGTGGTCTGGGAGCAATGTGCGCCACCACACCTTCTCTCCCTTTCAACGTGCTGTACCAGGGTTTCTTTGTCTCATAAAGTCACTCTCAACAAGCTCCACCAGATTTGATAAATCGGCGATAGGAGTATCATTTATTACAAACATGGCGCATTATAAATGTACATTATTATTGTTATTATCAGCTATAATCAGAGTTCAGTTCATTGACAGGAAATGTTCAAGTGTTTTGGTTAAAATTGGTTTTCAGCTTAAGTCAGAGTTCTTGTAACCTTTACAGGAAATGCTCAAACATATTTTCCAGAATAATTTTTACCTTAATGTGATGTCAGGGTTATCTGGGTAGGGCAAGCACCTCATGTACAACCCTTCACATTGTGATCAATAACCTCCAACCTGCTCTGCTTTTTTTCTGTTCGCAAATATCCGCCATATGGAAATCTCAATAACAGTAAAAAGGAAATTATACAAAATTAACTCACTGGGGAGTACAAGACATCTGTAATCCATAACTTGGAAATTATAATGATCTTATGGTGCAACATGCCTTGAGACCAACCGTTGGGAGCTTGAGGGTAGGAACGGGTTAGATAAGGGTCAACATTTGATTGGTAAATTATCCTGTAAGAATCAGTTTCCAGAGACCAATTTATTGCAGTCAACTTGAACGACCGAATTCAAAAGTAATCCCCAACCAAAAGTGGGTTGAAAGAATTGGAAGAAAATAAAATTGTCTGTTTTTTTCTTCTTGAATGGAATCCATAAGCAAATCGTCCCAGCTAGAATATTGGGAAGGCATGATTTAGAATGTATTCACACGGACCACTTGTAAATGCACCGACTCTGCCCGTGAATCGATTTCCCGGGCAGCAGCGTCAGTTCCCTTCGTCTCCACCTCCCAAGTGGCCAAATTTGGTAAATAGATCAAGGTGTGGAATGGGTGCCAGAGATCAAGGCTAAGGTCAAGGAACTTGAGACATACTGCTCTCTCTCTCGGAGTAGATCTTGAGCCGTGAAATTTTGCCTCTGGAATTTGGGAGCTAATCCGTGTGTTTGCATGTAAGAGTCATTGATTACTGGAGGGCCACATGTGCAGAGGGAAGTAATCGGTGATTACCCTCAGCCTTCCCTAAAGCTCTTGTGTTTCAAGTCCCTGGTTTTATGTTTTTGTACACCCGGACATGGATTTACTGTTGTTGTTGTTTTTAAGAATTTGTTTTCTTGTAAAAGTGTCTGATCAGGAAAAACACAATGTAAAACAGTAGTTTAGTTTTGTTTTAGAAACATAAATACAATGTTAACATGGGAATCATTGGAAGACGTCAATTCAGATTGTGAACTTGACTTTGATCTTTTTGGGTTGAGTGGAAGTAGATCACATCTTTCAGCAGTTTGGGGCTTTCACCTGAAAGTGAAGTCAGTCAAGTGTAAAGTGAGTTTTGGAGCATACAATACACTGCTACATGTATAAATTGTATTCTTATTTCAAGAAAACTGTTCTTGTGTCACTCCCAAAAATCTTATGTAGAAACATTTTCAAGAGAGTGACACAAGAATGTTTTCCTTGAAATAAGTTTTTTTTTGGTCTTCTTCTTATTTAAAGAATATCATTTTTAGCAGTGTATCAATCATCAGGAGAATTGTTTAAAATCTAAAAAGCAAAACAAAAGAATTGCATCCATCAGCAAGTCTTAATGGAATTTCTTTTCTGGGCAAGGTAAATAACAATGTCATAATTGTTGGGTGTTTTGTGTTTTGTGGAATATGTTTTCATTCAAAACATGTATTACCATTCCATGCCGTCTTCTTCAATTCTTGAGTACCTTTTACGGTGAAATCTGATTCTGGTTATTTTTAGGATCTGTTTATTGGAATACTGTAAATAAATACTTCCATCTGAACATCAAGGGTTTATACAGCTTTAAGTGACTGGCCGCTGTGCCATCCTGCTATTTGAAGAAAAGAGAAAAATCCAAAGCAACAGTCCCCTGATCTTCTCAAGCACTGCTGACAATTTTCTTTTTTATTCCTACACCAGTACATGGCCGCAAAGTGTAGAAAGAGAACAAATTAGAACAGGCCTGCTTCGGTCTGTCAAGTGTTAAATTACTAGCTGGTCTGCCAGACTGTGATTTGTGAAATAGAGTGTTGAACAACTGCTGGGACTGGCATTCGAGACCCGGTATCGATAAAGTGGATGGATTGTATACGTAGTCTGAGCCATGATCAAAAACTTATTGGCGGGCGGGTGTTCTTCCTGGATTCTCCTTTCCACTTTGAAGTGGTGAATGAACTGCAAAAACTGATCCCCTGTTTACCGGTTTAGACCGGCTGTAGTTTTGTCCAAATAATGTTCCTGTCTGACGATAACTGTAATGCTTTCCCGTAGCTCTCCTCTGTGGTTTCAACTGTAGTTTTGTCCGAGCGTATTCCACTCGGAAGGCAACAAGTTTTGTCAAGCTCAGGGCACCACAGCAAAAGCTCAGGGCACCACAGCAATTGCTGTGGGTGCTTTGGGTTATTTCGAGGCCTGTTCAAAGTAAATATATTTGCTATGGAAGATTATATCCTTCTCTGCTCTTTACATGTACTGGTAATTACAACAGATTAGTAAAAACAAAGTTGGATTTAATGAGGGAAAAACCCTTCTCAAAACTAGACATTTAGAATTTAAGTTTTTTTCCTGGTAAACAAGTGAAGTGTTTGTGGTAAAACAATCGGTATTATGTGCATAGCTTGTATCAGAAGCTCCAGTCTAAAAGGGTCCATTCAGAATAGTCTATATTTAAAAATTTCAATATTTGCCTGACTTAAAAATAATTCTATATGGTTGTAAAACAACAAGACAGTATAGTAGATGAAGAATATTATTTGGGTTTACCCATACAGCGATGTGTATTAAGCACTGTATACTCAGTACTTTTCCAGAGTCCTGTGAAAAAAAAATCCACAGGCATATTACTTGGATGGGATTCAAACCCACAACCTTTGCCATTCTAGAGCAAGACTTCTTACCACTAAAAAACCCCGAGATTGCTCGAAAGCCCAAGGCAGTTCTAATTCTATATTTTAGCAGCGGGGTACCACAACAATTCAGTAGATGTTAAATTTGCATCGGAGATAAAGAATATTATTCCTTTTAACCGTACACCAATGTGCTTTATATACATCGGTGTTAGGGTAAAAACCAGATACTAACAAAACAGTACTTCATAATTTGCCTGTACTAGAAACACTCAGACTGTGACAGCCTCCATTCCTGTACAAGTTTGTTGTCCATATACATACAACCCGCCTAACTATGTGTGAACCAAACAGATGCGGACATTCAATTGTCCTTTGCAGTTTGTTTTACTTTAACTGCTCTAGTCATCAGATAGGCAGATCCTGAAGATTAACTGATATCATATAATCTTTGTATGACTTTGTATTTTTGGTTATTGGCCCCGTTTGTAGTATCAGCAATAACCTTCAGTTATAAAAACGTGGATTTTTTTATTTATTATTGTTTTTTGAAAGTAGGGCGGTCACAAAATGTAGATAAAAACAATTTATCGTACAAAATGTGCTACATCATTGGACTAATCTTAAAGGTATCATGTTTTCTGCTGATATAAGCTGATTTTCAAACAAGGTTTTTACTCCTTTTTTAGCCTTTCAAAAAGACTCCATTTAGGGTAGAAACAGCAGGCCATTTCCACTTATTTCCCTTATAAAGGAAATACAAATGTATGTAAACAAAATATAAGTGCCATAGAAAATGTTAAAATATGGTACAAATCAGAGTATTATTGGCCGTTTCTTGTCTTGTTTGTAGAGCAACTAAATAGCCTTTGTGATTTTCAGCCGGGTCTTGCAGTGGTTTTTGACTAAGATACTTATCATATTTTTCAAATCCTCAAGTTTTCATGTAGTCTTAAATCCTGCAAAATGTTCTTCCCAACTGTTTTCTCAAAACTGGAGCACTCTAGTTATTGGGGTGTTCCACAAAACTGGAACACCCCACTCTTTCATTCCCATTCGAAAACACCTTTCCATTAAAAACATTGAAAAACCTTTGAAATTTGAGAACAAGTCTGGCAGTGTATCCTCAGCTTGCCTCGACTCTGCACTGAATTTCTATCCATATTGACCGCAAGTCGCTTGAAACTCGGGATAGTTTCAAACTTAAATGTGCACGTTTCATACTTGCGCGCTTAAGTTTGAAACTATTGCAAGTTTCAAAATTGTGCAAACCAAATGTGTGACCTACCAGCTTAAAAATTGGGCCGTGAAATTTGCGCGCTCTGCGCAATCATCTGAATATGCCATCTTTTGACTCAATTTCCTCAGGCCGTGTTTAAACACTCCTCACTGTGTTTGTATTGCACTCTTAAACATGGCCACATGATCTCCTCTTGACCAATCAGAATCGATAAACAGTGGAAGGTATTTATGAATGTTTGTTATATATATAGCAAGTATGGCTTTATATTAAACAAAGTCAATGTTTTAAATACCATCCAACCTCCCTGCTACATTTTCATGAAAACTTTAGTTAAAGTAATTTTAAGCAACAGGTTTTTTTTTCTTCTGACGATAAGTAAAACTTGCCTTTGAAAACAAGACGACTTAGGAAATGTTTCATCAAGAAACCTGTTTAAAGAAAAAGAGGAATCCTTTTGAGTTTTTCCCTGAACGCTTTGACTTGGAAACAAATTTGTCCCTCAATGGAGACTGCCGGAAATTAATGGTAAAAAGCATAATTAAAATAAATCTATAAGCGATGTGTATTTTTATTTTTTTAGAAGTTAACTTGCCATTAAAAAAAAAAAAAAGACTTGAGAAACGGTTCAACAAAAACACCTGTTTTAATAAAAAAAAATAAAAAATCATTTCTCCAATGGAGACTGCCGGAAATTGCTGGTAAAGAGCCTTTGCAATTATTGATGTATCCTGGATAGGTAGACTTTCTAGGATCTTTAAGGAGTGAAATCTCTTGAGTTAGTTGATGTGTCAGTTAAGTCTTTGGGGCTCGGATCAGGTACATAAATCCGTTAAAGCAGAAACTTAGTTAGCAAATTCATCACCTTTACCTACATACGGTTGCAGGAAACCAGCCAGAGGCTATGACAGTTTCAGGGGGTCTTCTGGCTGGTAACCTGTCTCGGCTCAAGGAAAATGTCCCCCTTGATCGACTCTTTTGTTTTATCTGAAGAACGGACAGAGGGAAAACCCATGGGTCTGTTAATTGTAAATTTCATCGCCCCTTTCTCGGTTTTGATTTCTGACCTACTTTGACATCTCTACCCCTGTGGCTGTTCCATTGGAACAAGCTGTTAAGTCGTCGATTGATGCATATTAGTAGCACTTCCTAAGTGAAACATCCGGGGATGAAGCGCCCCTCATTGCTACCCGGCTGGCTGGGGGTGAATGTCTTTCTGAAGAGACAACAGGGGCAGGACAAACACACCCCACCTGGGACAGGAAGCTTTCCCTCTGTCTTTGGTCACCTTTTTTTACCGAGGATAAAACAACTGATAATGAACAGGTTTGGCACAGAATCCCTGTTGCTCCTCTGAAATATTCCTACAGATTTTGCTAACTTAAAATGTTGTTTTGGTTTTAAGTAACTCTTCCTGAAAAAACCCTAAAATTCATGGCTTGGACAAAATAAATTTGCAATTTGCAAATTTGAGTCTGAAATTATGTTCACTCTTTTTGAAACAAGTCAGCAAACACAGGCAAATATTACCATGATGTGTTGTTTCATTTATGGCAAAATAACGAAGATGTCTTTAGGGTTAATTTATTCCTTAACTAATTTTTAGTTTATAACCTTAGGACTTTGCTTCTTTGTTCACACATATACTTGTATTTCTACTATTTATGAAAACATTTTAGTACAATTTTCCATTATCAGCTCTTTCACACTTGGCACTCAAAGAGTGCAACTTTGATATAAATTTGAATGGTTTCTTATGAAATTTGCTGTGTTTGATGCCTTGTGCTGAATGGATGTGGCTTCAAAATGGCTGCTTAAGCCAGAGCCACAGCCAATAAGGCTTACTTTACATGTATGTATGTCATGTATGTTGTGTGAATGCTTTTTGCAGATGCTAGAGGAGCTGCATCGGAAATTCCTGTGATTGTCCCACAGTCGTTTTTTATTTTGAGGGAGGTGTTTCAGACATCCCAACTATTTTGCCATGATGTCCTCTTTGATGGGCGTGTCAGGTGCTGGGTTTGGATGCTGGTTGAAGTTTGTTGTTGCTGGCACATTTGTGGGTGTAGATATCAGGGAGCCAAGTTTGTGGGTGCTGAGGGATGAACGATCGGGTAAACACTGAGCCAATATGGCTAGACGCCAAGGTGTATGTGACATTAGACACATGTATCCACACATTACTATGGTTATTCCTTTACAGACCGTATCTTCACCTGTACCTCCATCAACTCAAGGAGGGGGGGGGGGGTGGGGGTGGGGTGGCTATCCAGTATCCAAAGTTCTCAACATTTTCACTGTCGCACAAAGAGTATGGCATGGGGGGGGGGAAGGGTTCGGAGGCTGTGTACAACTTTAATAGGTGTTTACAATGTTTACATTCCTTCAGTAGAATCAACAGAGGAAACAACAAATTGAAGAATAATTAATGTACTTTAAAAAGTGGGGTAGCTGCAATCGTGTTGATTATGCTATGGCGTGGTGGTGGTGGCTGGATTTTTCTCGAACATCATATTGGACATCGCACATCGATACTGACACGCACAAAAGTACTTCTTTAGATATTGATTTCTTCTCCATGAAGCATGAATAAACTATTTCACTGAGTTCTCTTAGCCTTTTGGAATGATTGTCAGTGATTTTGACAGCTTGAATTAGAGCAGTCTCTACGACGGCAATGTGACTTTGAAGCTTGAGGTACACATACAAAGTGCTGCACCCTTTAGTCTGCACGCAGCCACTACCCTTACTCATATGTAGCGCAGCGGGTGTACTAATGTTGCCCCAGACATGTGATGGATGGTGGCGTAGAGGGTTTCAGATGGCCGATGAATGAAAGGGCGGATAGCAGGAACATGAGCCCGTCCAGCCCAGTCATTCCAATGTTTCAGTTTCCATCTGCATCACAACATTCTCTCGACAGAATTTAGAACAGTCAACCTTCCATCTGATACGGTGAGCAAAAACAAATGTGTAGTAATGCGTATGTTAACAATGAAGAATCACACACTTGTACGCGTTAATATTGTCAACAAATTTCAAGAGTGTTAAGGAAAAACAGATTTCCTTTGCCGTTGAAAAGAGTTTGTAACCGTAAGCCATCCCCCTTTCTTGTTCCAACTCTATCACCCACCCCCCTTCCTCCTCTTAAACCGGATAGCCACGTTCTGCACTCCACCAGAATTGATTTTCTCTCTCGATCTCTGCGTAGGATTAGATTCAGGTGCGGGTATAAACGGGAGACGGTTGCCTACGTGGAGAAACACCCCCCCCCCCCCCCCTCAAAGAAAAAAAAGAAGGGATGACCGTGATGCACATGTATTATTCATACCCCTTCCCCCTCTCTTGTCTTGCTGCCGGGCTTGTTGTCGCATTGGCCTGTCGCCACACATTGCCAGAAGTTTTCAGAGGGATCCGCTAACTCAATTAGCTGTCGTCTCCACCTGGATACATTGTCTCTCTCTACTTGTTCTCAATAACAGTGTCTCTCTTTCATTGGTTCGGTGTCTGTCAAACAGTTGAAGTGCGGGGGGGTAGATGTGAGGATCGCTTTTTGGGTTTTGGCTGCGGATTATTGTGTGTGCTCCTCTAGCATCGGGGGATAAGCTTGGATCTATTTGAAATTTGCAAGTGGATTAAAGAAAACAATGTGAGTAGATTTGGACGACGCCTGTGGAAAATGGGACAGGGGTGGATGGGTGATTATGCCCCTCTCCTTGTTTGGCTTGCTTGATGTAGGTGCGATGTGAAAGTAATCTTTTAGGGCGATAGTGAGTAACGACAATTAAGTGCACAAAGTTTTGAACTCGATTGTTATTTTACAGGTTTGGTAAGTAAACTCATGTTTACTTTGACAGTTGGTCTTGGGAACCCAAACTGCCCCCCAGCCCTTACGCACTCAACAATTGTCAATTGTCAATGCTGGTTAATGCTCATTCTGGACTAAAAATAAAAACGAGAATGAATGTTTTGATCACATCACTAAAAAGCTGATCGGCTGCATATTGCGCCACAGCACCTTGTAAACCATTACAAGGTGCTATGTAAAGGAGTAGGTCTCATACTTCAAACGTAGCCCCAAATACCTTGCAGGAAAATACTGAATGTTAAGCGCTTAGAGGCTGGCCTGCAGTAGGCGCTATACAAATACAATATATTATTATTATTATTAAAAAGCGTTTTAGGGCTTGTTCAAATGCACACTCCCTTTGTGGTGTGGCAGACATGGAATCTTGTAAAGTCTGGTCTCCAAACCCTGCACTTTCCATCAAAAACAAGTCTTGAAGTTCTCCAATTGTCTGCTCTTATACGACGATGCAGTCTCTGAAAAATTTGTATAGATTCTAAGCTGTTTAGAATGTTTGTAAAAAAAATAGACGGCATTGTTGGTGCGGCTTTATCGGTGCACATTAATTTAGATCCAATGGGAGATTTGATGCATGACAGAAGCAAATTTCTTGATGGAAGCCGTTATCTGACGGAGTTCATTGTGATTTCGGATATGCACATTAAGAACTTACTGATTGTTGCGCCAAGTCATTTACCGTCCAGAGAGGACTGTTTATTAGATTTCAAAACCATCAATGCGTAATCTCATTCACAATTTTATGACGGCTTTTCTTGGGTGCACTTTTTAGTAAGTTTTCTCTTCATTTTCACGAGTTTTCTTTGTGATTGGCATTTACATAAAACGTGATTATAGCTGTTCTTTTTGTTAGGAAGGATTTGGTTGCAAAGTGCATTAAAGCTATCAAAAAGTAGAAATAGTTTCTTTGTAAGAGACATCATCTAGATTTCTAGAAGACAAAGTAGTTATGACTATGTATAAAAACACTTTACCCCTACACCGATGTATCATAATATATATTCTGTCTGAGTCTTGTGGGAACAAATTCTCAGGCACACAACCGTACTCAGGGCCCAATTTCATAGCGCTGCTTAATGGTAAGCAAATTTTCGTGCTAACTATAGCAGAAAAATTTGCTTAAGCGTAAGCGTAAGCGTATTTCACAGGTTAGCCGTCTTGCATGTTCACCATGGATTAATGCATTGTTACGTCATTCATTTTCATACAGTAAGCACCGGTTAGCAGTGCTATTAGATTGATGTGGCACAGTCATGACAGTAAGCACAAAATCGGCCGTTAAGCAGCTCTATGAAATTGGGCCCTGGTGGCATTCAATGTAAGGTGTAATGGTAAAGCCAAAATACTATTCTTTATCCCGTTAGTTATTATATATCTGGTGTAAACATGTTGGTTGTTGTGCACTGGCTTCAAGTCGATCATAGATTTGCCTGACAGATATGGGCCCAATTTCATAAAGCCTGTAAGCACAGACACTTGCTAAGCACAGAAAAATCTTGCTTAGCAGAATTAGGTTACCAGCCAACATTCCATAAAGTTTACATTGTTAGTACTGGTACCCGGCTCATTTCTAGCTAAGTATAGAAATTTCCTAAGCAGAATTTTCTGCTTAACAGCTTTATGAAATTAGGCCCTAGACTGTACCAGTACAACATTCAGTGCAGTTGTTAGTAGTGCATTCAGGTTGCTCCTAGGATTTTCAAAACTGGGGGCATTCTGGACCCAGTTTTTGCAAGTTTGTCCGAAGCACGCTGAATTGAAACAAGGTCCTCGGGAATGTTTTGTACTTGATGTTTATTTTTGGGTTTTTTAAAAGCTCTACTGTGCAATCTGGAGCATTTTAAATGGTTTAGTATTTATGTTTTGGGGAATTCGGTCTTAAATAAAAAAAATAAATAAATAAAAATCATTATATTTATTTTCACACGTATCAATCTGCACTTAGCAGTTTGTGTATGGGAGGACCCGACATTATGTTATGATAGATTTATGTTTCTAAAGTGTCTGTCAACCTAGAATGGAATTACACGTCCGGTTTGCAGAATAGTTTCTCAGAAGGGTTCCGAAACTTGATACAGAGAAATTTGTCACGACCAAAATAAAAATTTCAACAATACGAGAGTGCCATTCCTTAATGCATTCAGAATAAAAAAATATATATATCTGATACCCCAGCCAATATATGTATCTATATTATTATTGTGGAATTGCCCAAAGTTTGAAGCGTGTGTTCTGGAATTGGTTGCTCTTCATAGAATTCAAACAGAGAAATCCGAGCTCATCGCCATCGCTGTCTGATGGAGCACACAATCCCAAACTTTATTTTGGTCAAAGATTATATTTTCACAATGGTTATTTTAAGGTCATGTGATGCGTTGCAACCAGTTCAAATACGAAATAGACTGGGCCGATTTAATCCGCAGGCCGGTACACCTGTCCAAAAAGATTTAAATCCACGGGGACACTGCTATTCTTTTATGTCAAACTTTTCTATTTTCATTCATGTTTGTAGAAGTTGCTTTGAAAGATAATTTTTCCAAAGTTGTCATCAAGTTTCCATATTCATGAGAGTCTTGGTCAGATCTTTGAATCCCTCTGATTGGATGAAATCGAAAGAATCTTTTGAGTACTTGTCAGACTTATTGCTGGTGATGGATTAGTAATGTGTACTAATCTCTTTAATCCCTTAATTCCTACTAATCCACAGTGGTTTGAACAGCACTGTATCAGCATCGTCAATATGCATTGACTGAGAAGTCCATATGGGACTAATTGTGTTTGCAGTTCTGAAGTTCAACAGAATCAAACAAAACACGCAGCTGCATTATGACGAATTGGGAATGCCTAGGGTTGACTATTCATCTAGAGGTTTTGTGGACGTTATCTGTACCAGCAACCTAATCAAGTTGGAATTTTACTGATGGATAAGTTCACATGGGACTTATGTATTGTTTGCAGTCGCTGTTTATGGTTTCTTGCATCAGTTAAAGCCTTCAAATGTTGTGAACAATGTTTTATGAATTTTTGATGAGCCCCTTTTGTAGAAGTGGCTCGCGGCTTTTTTCATCACTCTGTGTGTTTGCTTTTCCTGTGAAGCTTCTAAACTGTAGTCAAATGCTACATAGAGTTGGACCCCAAAGCCGAGCCCCAAAGTTAGTGTACTCTTTACCTGAACCAAAAGCCTGATCCCAAAGTTGTACCCCAAAGCCAGACCCTAAATCCAGACCTCAAATCCAGACATCAAAGTTGTACCCCAAAGCCAGCCTAAAGTCGGACCCCAAATCTGAACCCTCAAAGACGAACCCAAAAGCCGGACCATTAAGCTGTACCCAAAACCAGGACTTCTGGGTTGACTGATTTATACAATATGCTGGATGAGCACTTGATCAAGTTTATTTGGTGCCTATTATTCCAACAAAGAGGCTCAAAAGTCAAACTGTGCCATCCCCTCCCCATCCACGTTCCCGCCCTCACCACCGCCTACTGCTTTATCTATCCTATCTTCTCAAATGATGCCCTTGACTTTTGTTCTTGCAATGTTTGCCAAACCACAAAAAAAAAGACCCCTGACATAATTTCCTGCATAGTACCATCAAGTTTTATCAATTTGGCAACATTGCCAGTTTGATCAAGTTTGAAAAGCAAAAAGTAGCAGAAAAATCAGAGTATAATGATAAGTAAATATCTCTCGGCTGGTTTATCTTTCGTCTGTGCAAATTTTCATTGAGTCCTAGAAATCAAACAGTATCAGAAAAGAAAGGACACAAATAAATTAATCAAGCATACCTAGGCTGGTGATTTTGTAAAAAAAATAAATAATAATAATATGAACAAGGTATCTTTGTATACACACAGGGGACACACATGGTATAGAAAGTAGCTATTACTAGTTAACTTGTAGGTACTTTACCATGTATAAATCTCTTTGGGGAGGATTGTTGGCTCTGAACAGAGCCGTCGTGGTCTTGACGTTTCAAGCGGTATACACCACTCGTCTTCAGGAGAAACTCTTTGTATGTTAAGTGCATGCAGTAAATGATGCTGCCTGTATGAAAAGTAAGCCACAGATACACCTAATCCACTGGGTGAACACATTGCAATCAGCACCTGACATTTACATGTAATTAAGATCCTTTCATTGATACCTCACACCCACGTTCACTCAGTCAAAGTGAGTAGTGGCGGTGGGATCTCAGGGTTGATCAGTGGTGCATACTCTGCCCATATATGCAGAATGTGTCCACTCATGCGGGCCACTCCTCCTCTCGAAATGTCAAAAGTTTTACGATTTTTTTCTCATTGAGAAAATGAATCCTCCCCTACCCACTTGTCTTTATAGTGGGACACATGCTGTTGATCGTCTATCCCTTGCATGCTGATGCCTGGTGGCCAGTCTATCGTCTTAATCTTGTTCTTTCATTCTGTGCATTTTAAAGCATGTTAATGCGCTTTTGATCATTTTTTAGAGGGCGCAATATAAATGAATAATTACTATGAAATCAGGGCTCGAAATTAACACTGGACCACAGGCCCGAGGCCAGTGATTTTAGCGTTGGGCCAAAAAGTCTTGCGGTTTTTCTTTTGAATAATAATCAGGCTGCCTGATTGTGTATTAATGTGAAAAAAAATGTTGACTATGACCGAGTCTGATAAATATTTTTTCAATTCCTGTTTAACTCATTTTGATTAAGGTCTTGTCAAACAAATTCTGGTTCAGTAAAATTTTTTAGCTACAGACCCTTGAGTTTTGTGGATATTTCCCCCAAATTCGAGCCCTGTTAAATTGTTATTTTTGAGTTCTTCATTCCGATATCCCATATGGAGCGCCCTCCTCTTTGTCTGCATGCCCCTTCCAAACCAGGAAGAAAGGATATCAGCTTGAATACTGTCATAACAAAGAAACTTTTGTTTTATTTAATTTTTTTCCCCGGCATAGTGTTCAAATGGTGTTGGCCAGAGGGGTGTCTGGGTGTCTTTTGGATACCCTGTTTTAAATTTGGACACCCTGTTTCATCTGTGATTTACATGTAAATGTATTGTAAAAGAAACAATTTGGACACCCAGTTTTTAAATTTCCAGCAAATTTGGACACCCTTTTACCAAATCCTGGCTAAAACCTTGTTTTGCAGGCTTCATAGATTGCAATTTACACACACGTGTGGTTGTCATTTTAAGTCAACGAACTTTTAAGTGCAATGTCTTGGCTCGATTTCATAAAGCACTACGATTCATCTTAAGATGAGTTGTCAATATTGCCATAGTGATTTGTATTAAGATTGATGCAATAAGATTATAGCAATAAGATCATAGATCATTAGCCCTTTGTGAAATGGGGCCCTTGTTTTTAAAATCTCAGTACACCATCTTCAAAGCCATTTTTTCCGTCCCTTGTGAAATGAAGCACAGGAATTGTATTACTACATTACCAGCTGAAGAACAAAACAAAACATGTAATTGTAAAATTGTTTGTAACTGGTTCCCTGCAGGGATTTGTTTAGCAGTTACATATATGACTCCTATCATCCCTAAGACTCTTAAGAGTAACAAATGGATAGGTGATGAGTCCTTCAGTGTGTTGGGTGCCAACTCTCTGGAACCAGTTACCACAGACCATGAGATCCTCACCAACAGTTGATGCTTTGAAGCACAATCTCCAAACCCAATTGTTCTAGTGTGTTCACATTGCTGATGTTGTTGTTCACATTGCTGATGTTGTTCTTGTATGTATTGGAAGCTCAATGATCATCTCTTGAACTGCGCTTTATAAAAGCCGTTATTATTATTGTTGCTATAAGTGATTTGGTGTAGAACAATGAAAAACTTACTAGAGCCAAGTTTGAACCAACGACCTCCGGTTTAACGTGCCGGCGCTCTACCAACTGAGCTTATCTAGCCCTATGTTAGGGGTCTCCCTATTTGTCAACATCTTTGTTTAGGGGTGCCAGTCAGAAGGTATGCAATCGTTGATCACACCCAATCTGTAGGCTGTGACGACAGTATGCCGCCGCCGTAAGTAGAGCCATGAAATTGGGTCCAGACCAATTGAGTCGATCTTTGGTGTCCACAGGTTAGGGTATTGAGTTAAAACATGGCTGGGGGAGGTTGAACAAATAGTGGCTGAAGGATTTGGATGGACTCCGGACATATCCGAGTCAATGTTTCATAAACCGTTGCGTAAGAATTTCTCCAGAAGAAACTTATTTCATCCTCTTTAAGGATTGGCTCAAAGACGGGATATGACTAAAGAGAGCTAATGATTCACCTAATATGGTGCGTTGATCAAAACATTTTGCGGTCATGCTCAGATAACGACAGCGGAAGGTTATGCTGTTGTGGAGCGTCTACCTCTTCAATCATTAGCGAATCATTTTTTGAACAAGGTCCAAGAAATGTGGTAATTTAATCTAGTTTGTGGCCGAGCGACTGTTTCTTCAATAAAGAGGGGAAACATTTTTTGAACGCGTTCCAAACCAATGGTTGATAAATCCAGTGTCTGCATCAGATCGTGACTGTCTAATGGGTCCAGTCTAAAGCATTTGGTACAGAGCCAAGATATTCAAATGATGTTTATCGTCCATACTTCCAACGAAGTGTTTACATGGAAGAGAGTTTTGGCGCTAGAAGATCTTTCGTCTGCATTTCTAATATTGATGGTACTTCACTTGGACATGAATGCATCTCTAAAAATTACTCAGATGTAGAAAAAAAAATCATGCTGATTTTGCGGTAAAACTTGCTTCGTCACTTTGGCCTTGACTTAAAGTTTGAAACTGCCCACAGTGGTACGTGAATTTCTAGCTGAGAAATTTAGGGAATAAAGCTCAGTGTTCAAATTTGATGCATACAAAGTGCCAAGAGTTACAAATGGGGTTGGGGGTCACCTACCTGTAATTCTCACATGAATAATTTTTTTAGGAGTACGTTTGTTTAGATGATCTTTCCACCAAGAGAACTTTGCAAAGCTCCCACAAGGAGATATAAAACTTCAAGCTGGCAACAGCCAATCTCTCTCATACAAACAGTGGTTTAACGTTTCTGGTTTTGAATTACACAAATCAATAAATTGCGGTTCAGTGAACTAGACGACAAAACTTATTATAGTCGTTGTAAAATCAGACAATAGCCTGGCTAGATTCGAACCCATTACCTTGCGATTGCAAATCCTGCATGGTGACCTTCATGAGTGTTACCTTCTGAGGTAACATACCCTGAGAGTTTATTTTACTGGCAAGAAATGTTCTCCTTCGTGGGAAACCCATTTTCCAGTTGCTCATGCCCCTTGCTGTTACTCCCCTTTTAAGGCTGCAAGTGCCACCCACGGCTGTTGCTGAGGGTGACTTACAAGTAGGTCGGAACCAGACCTTGAGAACTTGTTTCACATTTCAAGCAGCTCATAACATTAACACGTGATGAACATTGCATCCCTGATCTTTGAACTGATCCTCACGCACACAGGATCCTGCCCTTATTAGCTTCCCGCCTTCGCGCACCACAAAAACAAACCACAATACCTGGGCCTTGTCTGAGTTGGGCGGCTACAGCTACGGCTGTGGCTAGATTTCAGCGCCATCTTGTGTTGAAGTATAGGATGTCCTTAGCAATGCCCTTAGCAACAGTCATAGCCATAATGGTAGCCGCCAACAACAAAAACAAAAGGAAAGAGAGGCAGACACAAAACATCAGAACAAATGTGTTTGCCGGGTTTAAGCCATGTAGGCTAGGTAAAAATGAAGGGGTTTCCCCATGATGGTTAACGCATCCGGTTTCGGACAACATTTCCATTGCCAAGTAACTGGTAAATAAATCATGGTTTACACATTCCTTCCCTCTTCGCCTCTCCCACACCCAATATATTTTGTGTGTATAAAAAGCACATGACCAACATCAGGAATTGTCAAAGATCAATATCCGCACTTTGTTTCTCCCACCATATGAACATACAAAAATTAATCTTGGAAAGTGCAGTCTCCAGCGGTCACCAGAGTCGTGAGAAAATAGTGACAAGCCACTTACTTTCACTGTTTTCAAACATCAATATTTTTTGACTCGCAAGATCTACAAAAGTAAAGTGATTGTTTTACGCAATTCTCCAAGACTATAGAATTTCAGGCAAAAATATTTCATGGGAAGTCTCTGATCAAAAAAGTCTCTTTGTCAACTTTTTTTCCTCAAATATTCCCATTTTATTTATTTTTTTATACTGAACACGTGTAAGCTTTCAAAGGAAGTCAACAAATGACAAAATATAAAAAAATTATGACAACAATTATATGGTTGTGTTAAAATGAGGCTTCCTCACTACAAGACCTTAGTGGTTTAGTGGAGATGTTTTACAATTTCAAGCTCTGGCTCTTTCAACCCAAAAGAAGCTTAAAAATGACGTTGATGTTTCCTGGCATTCTTTGTTTTTAAAAACTACCAGAAATATAGAAACTTAAGCCGGCCTCAGGTCGACCTACGATGTTCTTGCGCCCGCAACAAATCGTCGGCAACGCGCAGACAAAATATGCTCAGGTCACAACAACTGAGAAATCGTGCGACCGTCGGGATCACGTTGTACAAGTTGAAATTGTTCTACTCTTGCGACTGTTAATTTTTTCGAGCGGCGACTGTTTCCGATTGTCTTAAAATCATCGCAGTTACGCTCAGGTCGTAAATAATCGCCGACTGAAAAGTTCCCGATGGTCTTAGCTCAGGCGCAGTGTGATCCTGAAAAGTCAGTCGCCGACTGTTTTTTGTTGACGCAAGGTGTTGTTGACCTGAGGCCGGCTTTAGGGTGTACATTGAATTTGACATACAAGATAGTCCAGGGCTCCAATTTGGGAAAATTCACAAAGATGTTTTTCAGGACCAGAATCAGTAGTGAGGAAAAAATAGTATATTAAAAGACATCAGTTATTTTTTTATTTGAATAAGCATTAAAGAGAAGATGCATCTCATTACGAACCAGTATGCTTCATAATTCAACAGACCCGAAAGATATTTGTCTGCCTCAAAGTCAACAGCTATATCATAATTATTATTATTTTTGTTTTAATGAAAGAAATATTGCGTGGCTAGGTATTATTAAATTGAATGCGCCGGACTTGTTCGATCGTGAATTTGACTGGCCTGGAGCCAGTCTTTTTTAAAACAAGTATAGCAATCCTTGGCACCATTCCAAACTATGATGTCATACTCAAGTGGTAGTGTTGGTTCAGTGACCAAAGGGACAAAGAGCGCTGCCCCCCCCCCCCCCCCCCCACTCAGGTGAAACAAAAATCAATGTTTGTGTTCAGTTAGGGAGAAGAGTACACCTCTCCAAGAGATTCGTTGTTTGTTTAAGTCCAACGGTACCAGTGGGTTGTAACAGAGGCTTGCTTGCAGTGCATAACTGGGCACTGGGACATAATATGTGGCAAAGCTTATTGATCTCTGCCTGCATAAAAGAAGCTATTAATGTAGGTGTTTGTATTGTACTTTCTCAAAGCCTAGTTGTGTGTCCCCCTCCTTTCACCCCCCATGAGCTGTTACTTTTTGCTTTTATGACCAACAGTCTAGCCATTCTACTGAGTTAGTTTTTAGGTACCCTTTTATTCACAGTGGAAGGATTATGTGCACTTTATTTGGGTTAAACTTGCAGTAAACCTGGTATTGTTATTAACTTTTCAAGGGACTCATTTCTAAAGACTTCAGCAGGCATTAAACTCGGCAGTAAAACCTTGAGTTTCTGTTTGAAGGTCGTGTGGATCGGTTTTGCAAAAAAAAGCTTTTTGGGAGCTCCGTCTTACACATGGATCAACGGTGACAGACTTCCTGCTGGAAAGAGTTTTTGGTTTCATGGTTCTGTTGAGATGATATAAATCGTAGAGTGCTGACAGTTTTCTTTCCAGTCTAGCTGGTCGAGTGTCTGTGTGTGTGTTGGTAAAAGTGACGAGCCGTCCGTTATGCATGGTCTGATCAGCAATTTTGTTAACGAACAATTTGTCCCGGTTTTTAATTGCGAAAAAGGTGAGTAAAGCAAATAGCCATATGTTAGACTATGGGATTGAAAATGTTGCTGTCAAAAATTCTCTGAAGAATTGAACTGGCTCCTTAAAGGAACTGTAGCCTTGGGTTGTGAATGTACATTATTTTGACACCTATTACAATAATTGAGTGTGATGTAATTATGAACCCTTCTACTGTGATGATACTTCAGGCTGGGATATCTTTGTTCTTGTACGAGCACACAGAGGTAGTTTTGTCTCAGTGAAGGGATTCTCGGAGGGAAATTTAAATGTCAAAGGGCATCAAGGCAATGACCAGGGGCATGGGGGCGTTTACCTCGGTTGCCTCCGCCAAGTATCGGGGCCTGGTACGTATTGGGAAAAAGCATAGCGGTCTTACATGTACTTGAAGTACTTGAATGTAAATATTGACAATCATTGTTACTGACAGTAAACAACTTTTGGGAACATAAATTACAGGTAAGTTAGTATACAGTGTTAATGTTGAAAATTTATTTATGCTGTTTTGTTCCCCCTTTTAGTTTTAGTGAATTATTATCCCATTTAAATCTATATTCCCAAAGCTAACTCCGGCACAGACTGTGTGACCATTTGAGAAGAAAAAAAAAATTGAAGAAAACAGACACAAAGAAGGAAGTTTTTCATGTTGCACTTGATTTACACATAATGTAGCATGTGTGAATGTCTAGTCATTGCTATAGTTGTTGTTTTTGCTGTCAGAAGTCTGCTGAAGGGAATAATAATAATATCGAAGTCTTATATAGCGCACGTATCTACCAAACAAGGTACTCAAGGCGCTGAGTATACACAAACTTTCAGAAAGATAGGTTATTGCAGTGGTGGATTCTGAGACCCATTTATTTAGCACCGTATAAGGGTTTACAAGGTGCTACGGCGCATTAAGCAGCCACAACCAGAACCGGAGCGAACCCCTTCTCTTTTCGATAATTGCACTGGGTTCTTTTACATGCGTTACACAACACATGGGACCAACGGCTTTACGTCCCATCCGAAGGACGAAGCAATGGTAAAGTGTCTTGCTCAAGGACACAAGTGTCACGGCTGGGGATTCGAACCCACACTCTGCTGATCAGAAACACCAGAGTTTGAATTCGGTGCTCTTAACCACTCGGCCACGACACTTCCACTGCAACAATCCAGAGTATATTGCCCTTTCGTTTTCTCTATTTGACTTTTGTTCTGCATGTTCAAGTATAAAGCCTGGTTTATATACTTCACACAAAAGCAATGGGGAGCCAGCTACATGACGCAAACAATCTTGTAGGCGTTGTTTTTTAAGTTGTGATGCAGGGAAAGTATGAACCAAGCTTAATGGTCATGTGATCGGTATATAGATCGAAGACAAGTGGAAGTCTATTCTAGCTCTCTTGTGACGGAGCTTTGTTTGAAAATTTGTCGGAGAAAAAAAACGAACAAATAAGGACAGGTGTCTTTCTCCTGACATCAAAGAGTAAAATCGGTCCAATTGGATAATGTTCAAAGTCATGCTGCCGCCAGGGGGCGCTTGATCTGGGGTTGAAGTAGGCCTATACGAGAAAATGAATTTTGAAAAAAGGCTAGGAGGAATTGCAAGAATGAGCTTTGATCGTTCACATTCATATACTGTATTTACACATATTAGTGTGTTGGACTTTCTTTTTTTTTTTGGGGGGGGGAGGAACTTGAACAGTTGTAATGATGTGGAGCCTTGGCTCTGTGCCTGATTGAAAAAGGTCACTAATCTGCCAAAAGGGTAAATGTTATATTGTCACGCTGTTCTAACAAAGCTCTGTATAATTACTGATCTTGTGTTGAAAAGTTAAACCAACTTAAAACAACACTTTTCCATTCGGCAAAAAGTAATTGGCTTAACTTATTTGTTTTTTTAAAAGTTGACTTCCACCAAACTCAGGGATAAAATGGATTTACAAAATAACTGTTTCAACTTGGGGAAGCCCTGGAAATTTCTCACTGATTTATAGGCCTAAATGTTGCCACTGTTTGTTTTTTAGAGTGAGAGAGTAGCAGTCAGCTATGGCTGAACTAAGGGACAGGGACAAGAAGAAGACGTATGCCATAGAACCGACAACCAATGGAGGGACAGAGCCCCTACAGAAGAAGGTCCCTCTGGAAGGGGACGGTGTGTCGGTGGACGACGGCAAAGGAGTCAAACTGAAGAGACAGGTAAAAACATTGCTTAACTTTGTTGTCATAATATTAATAATTTGAGTTGAACGAAGAAAAATTGAATAAGATATTGACAAAATGATAGCTAGAAAGCTCAGTTGGTAGAGTGCCGGCATTTTTGTCTTTGTTTAACCCAAATTTAAAAAAATTTACCCAGTCAGTTTCCCTTGTGGTTTATTACTTGATAATAATGATAATAACCATAATTTGGGAGACTCATCATTCTTACTGTCTGCTGAGAATCTGAATTGCAAAGGATGCGACTACAACGCTGTGGGAACCGCAGGCCTGTAAAGGGGCCATGGCAGCCAGCCACATCCGAGCACAGCCAGAGATCAAAAGTGATTGATTTTTCCCAGAGGGAGGAAAGTCGTAGGTCCCATAGCAAACTCCTAGTGGGGCAGTAGAGAACCAGTGCACAACTCATATATGGCCTTTGCTGGGAATCAAACCAGGGCCACTGTGGTGAGAGGTGAGTGCTTTAATGCACTAGCCATCCATGCCACCCTGTGTTATTTGTTGTGGTGTGTATTTTCTGTTGACCAGTATTGTTTCCCTTGTGACCCGGTCGCGGGGCTCGAGCCAACTCGCGTCACTTTTTTTAAACTCAGACTCGGACTCGAGTCATGATGGACTCAGACTCGCACTTGAACTCAAATCAAGGAGGAAGAGGGCTTAGGGGAGACGGCAAGCTGTACCCATCTTCTTCTTCCCCCACCCATGTTTATTTTCTTCCTATGATGCTGTAATATGGACTAAATGATTTTATTTGCCTTTCAGGTGGGGCTCATAAGTGGTATCGCCCTGATTGTGGGAACCATGATTGGGTCAGGTATCTTTGTGTCACCCAAGGGAGTGCTGACCCAGACCGAGAGTGTTGGGATGAGCCTGATAGTCTGGTTGCTATGCGGTATTCTCTCTGTCATGGGTAAGCCGGGGAACCAGTTAGGCATTAGTGTGTTAAAGGGGGCTGTGTTGTCATTTAATCAAAGCAGGCATGTGGCTGTACATGGAACTATGAACTCATACCCAGTTACAGCATGCGCGTGCACACTCTCCATGGATATGATACGGAGGGTGGGCGTGCGTACAGTAACTGGTCCAGAGTTCATAATTCCATCAGCCACATGCCTGCCTTGATCATTAGGACATGACCCTTTACAGTTGTGATTTAAAGTGAAAATGGAAACAAAGGGTTTTAATGTGCACTTCAACTAATTCATGAAAACAAAAAAGGTTGTGAAAGTTTGAACTTCTTTCATTTAGAGCCAAATGTTATGATGAGAAATGTGAATATGTGGTAAATGTACAGGTGTATGTCCTGCAAGTAATAAAAAGGTTATCATAATTGAGGACATCAATTCAAGCTGTAGCCAATTCAATGTTGAAAATATGGTGTTTTTTTTCTTTTTTCTTTTGGATAGTGGTTGCAACTTTGTCCTCTGAAATGTAGCCAAAACTTTGAACTTGACATTAAGTTGAAAGAGTTGTGACACTTGACTAAAATTAAAGTCACCTTACTCAATGAAACCTAATAACTTGTTTCTCACATATTTCTTTTTTACTTGAATTTTTTATTTTTTTTGGGGGGGGGGGGGTTGGGGTTGCTACTAATTTCTTCCACTTGCACTCTTTAGAAGTTAAGTTTAGTTTTGTTGTTTTACTACTTTTTAACTTCAAATAGTTATTTGTTTTCTGTTCTAAGTACTTCTTCTAACACTCTCTGTTCATGTTTTTTTGGTACTCTTGATCTTCAGGCATTTTCCTATATATTTGCAAGGAATCCTTGTGAGTTTGATTTGAACGTCTGGTACAACGCCTTGTTCGGTCACAACTGAATGCTCAATTTGAATGCCTCACAGACTACATCCAGTGTTGCTATATCACATGGTTAGGGGTAAAGATTGTTCAAAGTTACATAAGAGAGGACAAACACCCATACACGATTCTCAGTGAAATATGCAGCAAAAAGATACCAGTCTGTGCTGGCGTGGAGGTTGCTATGCAAACCATGTGACACAGCAACACAGGATTTAGTCTGTGAGGCATTCAAAATCGAGCATTCTCTTACAATCGAACGAGGCGTTGTACCAGACACCATTCAAATCCAACTCGCAAACGGCTGATTTACAAAGATGCTTGCATTTTTAACCTGTTACTAAACCTACTTTCACTAACGCCTTTGGTTCCCGGTGTGATTCTTCTGAACGTCAAGGTGCGTTGTGTTACGCGGAGCTAGGAACTATCATGACCAAATCAGGAGGAGATTACATCTACCTCAAGGACACGTTTGGCAGTCTCATTGGATTCTTATTTGCCTGGATTTCAGTCCTGGTCTTAAGGACCTCCTCGCTGGCCATTATCGCTCTGTCATTCGGCACGTACGCCGTGACGGCCTTTTTCGAGTCGGATTGTTCTCCCTCTCCTTATTTAGTTAAACTGATGGCTGGGGTCTGTATAAGTGAGTATGGAGAGCCACCCGATTGGCCGTCTGTATATAACACACTGCCTGATTGGTCGACCATAATGCATAGCTTGATTGATCATCCATTACACGCTTTTTGATTGGTGAAGCTTGGTCCAATCGCTGCCTTTTAGAAGGTCATCTCTCCCAGTTGCAATTGGAACTGGTTTCATTGAAGCGAAACATGTTTTCATTTCCAAGCTGCTTTTGCACATCAATTTCTTTTTTCGCAAATTTCCAAATTTGTTATCGTGAGTTTCATTGTTTAGGATACACTCTAAATTATTCATTTTCATCAAGATGAATGTGTAAAAAAAGTTGTATTACACAAAAGTACAAATATTCAACCTCCGAGATCAATTAATTTAACACTCAACTTAAGTAGTAAAAGTTGTTTGCCTTGGGAACCCTGAAGAAAACTTGTTAGTTCTGGTTTTAATCCGGTTTGATCTGGTTAACTACAGTAATGAAGGATCTTTTATAATTTGATCTGGATGTTCTTGAGTGATCTATTTTTGTCTGTTTCTGGTCATGGTTGGGCGCTTTGGAAACTTTTCTCTGGTTTGATCTGGATTTTTCTGGCTTGTTTTTCCTGGCTCTGATTGAAATGACCATAAAGGATCTCCATTGTTTCACGAATTGGAAATCAACACCTTCGACTCTATTCTTCAGGAACAATGTACAAAGCACATAGAAGAGTTGATCTGGTTTGATCTGGTTTGATCTGGTTTGATCTGGTTTGATCTGGTTTGATCCGGTTTGATCCAGTTTGTCCCTGTACAAAAAGGGGAATCATACTAATGACTAAAGACCATATCCTTGGTAAAAGATAAGAAAAGCAGCTTCTATTTTTCAAATGTCTAGTTCATTTTTATGTTTTTGTAAATTTCTCCAAGGTGCGCTAAGCTATGCTGAATTGGGGACCCTTATTCCCAAATCAGGTGGGGAATATTATTACTTGAAAGATACTTTTGGGAATCCCTTTGGGTTCCTGTACGCCTGGGTGTCGATCCTCATGATCAAGCCATCGTCATTGTCGATCATTGCTCTGAGTTTTGCCGAGTATGTCACCGAGCCTTTCTTTGGAGACGAGTGTGAGAAACCGGTGGTCACCGTCAAGCTGATGGCATGCGTCTGTATCAGTGAGTAGTTCAACGCGGAGGGCTGCGATTGGTCAGCTTTGTGGCTTGTCCGAGTTCTCATTGGTCCAATCACGGAGATCATCCAACCATCAGTCAGGATTTCTGTAGCACAACTAACCCATGTAGTCAAACTTTAGTGTCATCTCTTCTAATCCTTAATTATATATTATTTTAAACCTATGAATATGGCCCCCTCCCCCAAATATGTCATTTTCTCATTTTCAGTTATAGATTTTGATCAGATTTCACACTTTCATTTATTGTTTCTTAGAGTGTACACAATGGGTGAATGGGCACTTTTCATTTCCTTATAGAATGGTGTGAATCTATGATAATATGGGAAACATGTTATGTCAGGAATTTGCTTTTTAATTTACCTTTTGGTTGAGAATAAGAAAGGCAAATCCTACCACTGTTTGCTGCCGGCATGGGCATTATGGTTCAGGCCGCTGGCGGCGGCTGCTTGCTGGTGGCGGCTGCTTGCTTGCAGCGGCTGCTTGCTTGCGACGGCTGCTTGCTTGCAGCGGCTGCTTGCTTGCGACGGCTGCTTGCTTGCGACGGCTGCTTGCTTGCAGTGGCTGCTTGCTTGCGGTGGCCAGCCAGATACAAAATCCCATTCAAGGCAATGTGTACCTCTAAAATTCAATGTCAACATTCTTCGGTATCCGGGCGCCATCTTCACCATCACAGTACAAAGATTTCATTTCCATTGTCACACATCACTGTCATTGTCATCCATCGTCCCCCTCACAGGTGCCCTTTGTTACGCTGAGCTGGGCACGGTGGTGCCCAAATCGGGGGCGGAGTACGCCTACCTCATGGCATCATTGGGACCCGTTCCTGCGTACCTCTTCGCCTGGACATCCACCATCGTCATCAAACCATCCAGTCTCTCCATTATTGCCCTCAGCTTCGGGGCTTACGTGTCCGAGCCGTTCTTTGATAGCGACTGCGGGCCACCGGTTGCGGCAGTGAAGTTATTTGCAGCTTTAGCAATCTGTAAGTAATGGAATACAGTGAGACTGCTTGCAGTGAGTTCACCGGCATTATGGTAGTGACAAGTCACTTTGCTGTGTTAGAATGCATGTGCATAAAGTAGTACTTTTATAAATTCTTGATTTTGCGTAAAATCACATACTTCAATTAGGAAGTGCTTGTAAAATGAAATTGCAGAGTATTCATATTTCAGATCAGAACACTCAGCTATTGAAGGCAGTTTTTCTTGTTGTTTTTTTCAAGTGAAGTCTTAGATTTTAAAGTCCTTGCTTAGTAAAGTAACATGCATGGAAACGCCCTCTATACGAAAACAAAAACAATGAACAGCTCTACATTGATCAATAAACTTTTTTGGTTCTATGATTTTTGTTTTTATTTTTTGGGGGGGATAAATTACTGCATAAGCTAGTATGCATTTTTAAATTAGCTTTTGTTCGGTTAAATGAATCTGTCTTAAAACAAACTTCCCCATAAACTTGACAGAACAGAAATCTCAAGTTTACTCAAACACCTGAGTCTCTCTTGAATCAAACTTGACAATGATATTTGATCCATTTCAATCTCGTCTAGTGAGGAGACGTTTCTCATCGCAGGGCAGCAGGGATTAACTTGCTGTACAATCCTTCAAACGCTTCACGTCACTGTTACCACGACAATGGAGATACTTCTCAAAACACATGGCACATCCATTTTCACATGCGATGCCACATTGTACTTCATTTCGTTTCACTTTAGACATCTCTTTGCATCATTAAAAAATAGTGCAAGAACACATTTCAAAAACACATGTTGAGATGGTTGTCGAGATTCATGTTCAAAATATAATTATTTCAAACTTATTCAGTCAAACATCTCTTTTGTACCATTAAGACCAGTGCAAGAATTCAATTCACCCCCATGTATGGTCCATGTTCCAAAATCATCATTGTCTTTTTGTCTTAACTATCATACTTGTAGCAAGAACATGGTGCCAGCTCTTAGCACATTTGTTTAATCCATTTGTTGTTTACATCCAGTGCCTTGAGGCAGAGCCAATCTGCAACTGTTTGCGCTTTATAAATGCTTTATAAATGTTTTCTTTATTATTATTATTATTATTTACAAGAGCAAGTTGATTTCCTGGTTGGGGGGGGGGGATCTTTTTAATAGAAAAATGAAGGATTGGCGGTGTAAGCCTTGATTTCACTTGAAAATGGCACCCTTTCCAACAGCAGTGATTTGGGGGTATTTAGGGTCTTCAAACTCTCTGCTAAAACCGTTTTTTTTTACCTGAGCTTCATGATGTGAATATTACTCTATTCATCTGCAATAGTTGCCTCCGACAGTCAAAAGGGAAATCAATCATTTAAAAAACATACTTCAAATTTTGTTTTTAGTTTTGATTAATTTCTTTTTTTTTAAAGTTACATTTCATCTTATATGGCCCAGGGATTTGTAACTGAAGGTATTTGGGTGAAGGAACGGGCTGAACAAAGTTTTTCAGACAAATGAAATTTTCTGGGTTTTTTTTGGCATTGGCGATAGAATACAAAAAAAGAAACCATTTGATTAGTTTATCTAAAATAAATTCTATAGAAATTAATTAGTTATTAACTAATTACCGATGTTGTGGGTTCAGCCACAGTAAAGCCAGTGACCTGTAGGGTAAAAAAAACCCTGGTGATAATGGAGGGCAATGAATTTGAATTGGGTAACAAAGATTCCACACTTCCCACCTGCCCCAATGGTGCCCACATATAGTTTAAAGGCAATGGATACGTTTGGTATTTTGAACTGATAGTCCGTTTCAATCGTATATGATTGTAGATAGACACCACAAAACTAACCTGTGAAAATGTCATCTCAAAAGACAGCTCTGTTTTTGAGATATATTCTGAAGCGATTTTTGTCGCGCAGGATAGGACTCCATAAAATGCGTTTGACGTTACAAACTGTATTTAAAAAAACCAACACTTATTCAGGAAAGACATTAGTCTTCGAACGAACATTTCACAAAGGCGAGACAGTGTTGTACCAACCCTTTAAGTATGAACGGAGAGAGAGAGAGGGTCATGATTTCCATCCATCACTGAGCACTCCATCAATCCACCCCGTTGAGTGAGATGCAAAGTAGTGTGTATGAACTGTTCCCATCTCAAGCAGCAATTAGCGCCCTGTTGATTGGTAACCACTGATGAAGCAATCTGCCTAGGTGACATCCTCTTCATTCAAGGGGAATTCATTTGCCTGGGGATCTCTAAATGGGGTTTTCTTGTTGAACTTTGACCTCTCTCTGGGATCTTGAAGTGGTGCTTTCTTGTTGAACTTTGACCTCTCACTGGGGATCTCTTCTTACATACATACATACACTAGGCTTTTATATAGCGCCCTTCCATTTAGACCACAACGCTTTAGCAATCTCTAATTGGTGCTTTCTTGTTGAGCTTTGACTTCTCACCCTTGACCTTGCTAGAGAGTTGAAATGTTGAAGCAAAGCTGGCAAAGGTCATTTGTTCAAGGGCCTCAGAATCGTGGCCATTAAATAATTTACGCAGACATGTAGTTGTAGAGTGAGCCAAAGGCAAATGTTTGATGAGCATTCATTCTGGAAGGCTGCATTGGTGCTGCACCTTTAAAGCCATTGATGATACGCATTCTTACTCAACGTTTTCTTAAGCAAGTTCAAGGCAGACTCAACATAAACATCATTTGATTAATGATATCATTACGCCTTAAAGGGGTGGTACAGCATTGGTTTTTCAAAAAATTCATGCGGTCATATTGTCCACATTTAGAAAATAAAAACAAAACGAAACAAAAACATCCAATTATTTTATGAGAAAGTGGAAAGTAACAGTAACATGTGTTTTCTTCATTGTTACTATTTTTTTTACATCTATGCGAGGCATTTTCTTAAACTTTATGTTGCACTTTTTTTTATCTTGCCCTTCTAGCGGTCTAGTTGTCACCTTTATAACAAATTTATTTTAGGGGATAAAAGTTCAGCAATTTTTTGGCCAATTGAAGTAAATTTCATATCTTTCTATTGAATGAGGAAAGTTTCAGAAGTTACGGGAAGACTTTTCCATCAGCGGTCATTGCCCAGACATCGACCTCATGCCTCAGTGTCCATTTTCTCATAGCCCCCCCCCTCCATTAGCAAATATCAACCACCTTGATTGGATTTTAATACTTCTTTATTCTGTCCCACCCCACCCCCCCCTGTCACCCCATTGTCTCTCTTCAACAGTACTCATTGTCTTCATCAATTGCGCCAGCGTCAAGTGGGCGACAGCAGTGCAGAATTTCTTCACTGCGGCCAAGCTTATAGCCTTGGTGATCATCATCATCGTTGGTTTCGTTAAGCTCTTTCAAGGTCAGTAGTTATGTGATATTCGGTTGACTTTATCACTGACATTTGCAGCGGTATTGTTCATTACATGTGTTTTCCCACAAAATGAGAGAATAGCCCGCTGGGTTTTTAGTTTTAAAATTTTGTATGACATATTATGCTAGCGTTTCTGTAGCAAGGAAAAGGGTTTTCTGATGGTATAGACAAGTCTTGTCTTGTATCAGAGCTCTGCCATTACCAAGGAAGCCAGTGGACAGTTGTAACCTGTGACATATGCTTACAAAAAAAGCCATAGAACTTGGGCGTCCTGGAGGCACAATTTGTACACAGCTCAACGGAAGAAAGCCTAAAATCTTACTTTATAGAGATTGCCCTGTCTGTTTTTTATTATTTGTCGACATGGAGAAAGCAGGCATATCGCATAACTTGTTCAGGTGTTATTTTTTGTAACTCCTCAACTTTTGTGAAAACAAATGTTCAATTTCCCTTATGACTTGCCTGCTGGAAAATGCTCTGGAATGTACAAGGCCACTCTTTATACATTGGTGGTTACATGGTCTTTACACAGATTTCGTTTTTTTTATTTGATTCCCACACTTTGTGTCCAGCTTCTTTCGAGACCTCTTTAGGGGCAACTTTGAAAGAAAAAAAACCTCTTCGCCCATTTCTCAGCAGATCTTCAACCTTGACTTAATATCAGGTTTACTACTGGCGCCCTCTATTTGATCAGCCATCCAACTGCTCCACAAGAGGGCAGTACAGTCAAAGACCATAGTCTTTGATGAGCTTTACGTAGTGTAACTTTATGTTACCTTTTTTAAAACAACACTATTATTATTGTTATACCTTTCTGTTAATGAAAGCAAGGTACCCTCACGTGCACTCAGCTGTAAGCTGTAGGTCCTAAAGGGCAGCTCTAAGGCGCTCTTAACATTTTAGTGACCGGTTCTGAGCGGGTGGGGAGGGGGGGCTCACCCTGCCACCCCCCCCCCATTTGCCTCTCTGGTTAGGCCACTGCTCAAAAGAACAATTTCCGCAGTACATTTCAACCTGTTTGCAGGACCCTTTATTGGTATGATCACATTTTAATGCTGTTTTTTCTTTCTCTATTTTGGTTCCCATTTCTGATAGGAAATGTACAATATTTGACTCCAAGCACTGCTTTTGCTGGGTCATCTACAAACGTCTTTGCATATGGCATTGCTTTCTATCAGGGTCTGTGGGCATACGACGGCTGGTAAGAAACTCTTCCCCCTTAATCTTTTACGAAAGGAACCAAAAAGCAACATTTAAATGTTAAAATTTATGCTTGATTACAGATTTACCAATTGCCTTATTTCGTTCCTGTTTTATTTTTCGGTTGCAGGAACCAGCTGAACTACATTACAGAAGAACTGATCAACCCATACCGGTGAGTACCAGTCAAAAGCAAAAAATGGTTCTTTGGAAAGTGATAAAACAAATCCCCATGGTGCACTTCAAACCAAAACAGTTCTTCTCTGATGGTGACCAAGGCTTGCGTATTTCTTGGGATTAAACCAAAACCAATGTGCCCTGTTGAAAAAGTTCAGAAAAACACAATAACACTTTGTCTCAAGAACAGCGAGGATAAATCCTGTTCAAAAATAATGAGCCCATGACACACAGGCGTCCTCAAATTCAGCAAAACAAAATTCTGATCGAGTTTTTCCCCCTGCAGAAAACAGAGAGCACTGAATCATGATACAAAGTTTCATTATACATTATGCTAGTACAATAGTTTCTGTGGCTGCTATACACATACTTCAAATTCATAGCTTGTGTAGCGACCATTGGGACAACTAAGTTTATGTATTTATCCCATATTCCTTAAATATTATGCATGGCCCAAATTTGATTGTCCCCCAAATTAAAAACTGCACAGTATTTTCCCATTTTAAAATATGTTTGGTCAATCGTCACCATTCCAAAAAGTTTACAACAAATGGATTTAATTCTTTTATTTAAAGTATGAATTGACTTTTGTTTATTTTACAGGAATCTTCCACTGGCAATTATTATCGGCATACCGCTGGTCACAGGGTTATACATATTGGTTAACATCGCATATTTTACTGTCATGTCACCGGAGGAATTACTGCAGTCCGGTGCAGTAGCTGTGGTAGGACAATTTTATCTGTGTCTCTCTCTATTGCCTCTCCTGTTTTCAATATCTGTTTGTCTGTTTATCTGTTTATCTGTTTGTCTGTTTATTTGTTTGTCTATTTTTCTGTTTATCTGTTTGTTTGTATATCTGTTTGTCTGTTTGTCAGATTGCTGCAAAAAACAAAAATCTGTTTTTATTTTAATTTTAAGAAGAACATTGTTGGTAGAGAGGAAATATTAAAATCTTACCAATTGAGAATATCTCTCTGTTTAATTGTTGTTTTTGTGTTCTTATTCTCCATGTTGTTTGTTTTTGAAATTAGCGCTTCAGACGGGGAAATGCCCTTTAAATTTTGATTTGATTTGTTAACGTCCCAACTCTCTCTCTCTATACTCTTATGCATGTACCATGTCCATGTGTTTCCATTGCCTGTCCAACACTACCACACTGACTGAGCAATCTCAATCATTGTATGCTTGAATCAACAACAAAATTGTTAACCTCTTTTGTCCGAACGATTATTTTTTTTATTTTCACGGTAATCAAAATCTGCAAATCATGCTACTCAAAAAATCATTTTACTCTGCACCCGTTTGTACATTGTGACACCTTTGCCTTATTTGATTAAGCAAACAAAAAGGAAACGTGAGTTGCAAGATTTTAACCGAGCTCAGTGTCAAGGGTCGGTATGATATTTGTTTCCCTGACCAGCTATAATGCATCAGTAGTAAAAAAAAAACAGGCTTCTCATTGGCTAATTGATTCAATGGTTGTGAAAATCAAGCTTTTCCATTGGCTAATTGGTTGGTTGTTTATGAAAACTGAGCTGCCCATTGGTTTACCCAAAGCCTCCTCCACTTGGAACCCTGTTCATATCTCTAATCATAGCTCTGAATTTGACCCAGGGAACCAGCCTGCTAACTTTAATTATTATTACAAGCAGGAAAAACAAGATAGCTGCAGTCTGACATGTCTGATGGCGAGCTTTAAATTCCGGTCAGGCATCCCTTCTGCATCTTGCATCACTCCATGATGCTAAAGATCAAATCCACGTTTTCGTCGTTTGTTTATGTTGTCTTGAAGTCTGTCTTGTCCTGGTATAAAATTGCATGTGAGTTTTTATTTGCACTATGTATCCTTCTCGAGAACTGTTTATTGTTTTCTCTTGAGTTTACTTTAACTCCTGGCGATCATTCCACTTTCTAGCGATACTTATTGTTTTGTTGCTTTGAAAAGCATACATTGAAAAACTTTAACCATCGAACATTTAACACCATCAACAAGTTAGCACAATGGATGTAGCACAAAGTTTCAATCAAGAGAAAGCAAATGTTCGTGGTCGCGAATACTTTGTGTACTTTTACATTGAATGTTAAAAAAATAGGAAGGAATTTGATATTCTATTTTGTATAAAATAGTTCCTAATTTGTCACAAAATGTCCTAATCTTTTTCCTTAAGTTTCCTGATCTATTGCCTGATTCTCCTAATATTTTCCCTTATTTCCTCATGTCTTTTTTTTCCCCCCCGCCACACTTCTCTGGATCACCCTTGCATGGTGGTCTCTCTCTTGTAGACCTTTGCCAACAGAACTCTGGGCGTTATGGCATGGATTATGCCAGTGGCTGTTGCGTTTTCCACATTCGGTGCCGCCAATGGCACCTGTTTCACAGCAGGAAGGTACCCACAGTACACTTGGCTTTTATCAGACATAAAACGGTCACTGTCATCTTATATACCATCTCACTTGACGTTGCAAGGCCCTTTTTTTCATGGGGATTGGGCCAGATTTACATGTCATACATGATGAATTTACAGCTACAGGATTCAAACCATTCACTTCAGGTTTGCCCTAGGCACGCTCCAGTATCTAAATTTTCATTTCTTTCATTTTACATTTTCTTTGGTGAGAGATATCCATGCCAACATTGAAAGTAGATCAGTGAAACACATCAGTCCTTGCCAATAGTGTTTATAAATACCGATGACTTGTAAAAACAGGAGTGTTTTGTTTTAAATCATCATATGAAATTGTTCAAAGAAGTTTCAATAACTTTCCACCAGCACCCTAAAGAGAGAGGGTGTTCTCATGACAACGGCTGTTTAATGTCCTTTGCTCTCCCCCACCGCCACCTAAACCTGTTTGGATATTTCCTACCATGCTAGCATGTTTGCTGTTTCATGTCTCACAGTTTGAGTCATTTTGGTTGCACCACTGCTGTTTCATCATGTCATGTTTTTGCATCCAGATTCACGGCATGAACTTTTTATTAATTTTTTTTTTCAAATTCACTCATGCTTTTTGTAACCCTTTCCACTAACCCTTTGGGACTCTGGGCATTATTAACATCAATATGGTATTGTATTCTGTGTTATGTGTTGTGCAGACTGAGCTTGTTGTCGAAATTGTATTGAATCTTTACATCAGTTACAAAGATTTCATTGAAAACTAAGTTTTAAGTCTTTTGAAATTGATCCAACTATTTCGGTGATGAACCGCAGTGCGTCATCTGAAATTTTATTTTCCAGAACATGTTTTGGTTTGGTTCTGTCTTTTTAAAGTCGGAACCAATGCATTCAAGTTCTGATCCTTTCACGTATAGTCTGATGCCTTTCAAACTTTTTCAATGCAAGGGCCGTGTTTGCTATGAGAGCTTCAGCACTGCTACGGCGTGATCGCTGAAAATGTCAATCGTCAATGTAGGAATCCGATCAAATGATCGTTACCTCATGATGAAGTTTGATTTGAAAAGCCAAACTGTGTAAAGATTCTCTGCAGCGGTATAGCGTCACTGTACCAGTGACTATAGTCTGTAGGTCTGTCTCCCAAGCAGACGTCAATGTTGCCACCCTGCATTTTAAGTTGATCCGCAAACCATGCTGTTCAGCTCCCACCCTCCTGTTGCTTTGTAGACTCTGGCCCAACGCAGCCTGGGACCCATGGCATGGATCATACCACTTTTTGTTTGTTGTTCCACATTTGGTGCCATCAATGGATCAATCTTCACTGCTGGAAGGTAAACTAATCAGACAGTTCTTGTTCCTACCTACCGTGTCCCCTTTATCTATTCCTAAAGTTGCCCACCTCCCTCCTTCCCTCCCTTGCTCTCCCTTCCCTTGATACAGTCCTGCCTCAACCAAACTATTACTTCCGCAAGGTACAAAGAAATCTTAGTTCATACCCAGTGGTGCAGATCTGAAGTTGGACAAATGCCCCCCTCCTTTTTTCCAAGTTTTTGCTCTCTTGGGTGCCCTCCAACTTACATCAGTTAACTTGAGTTGAAAGAAGGTTTTTCGGCGACACCATATACCTGAAAATCATCTCTCTATGACTTGTGCAAAAGAACCGGTGCTGTCTATCAACTTGATTCTTCGATCACTGTTTAACCTTAACGCAGCTGTAAGTAGGAGAAATACATTCTGTTTGGGAAAACACTAATGTTCATAGCTTGAGCCAGTCATACGCAGCAGTTTCTTTCATACTCCATCAGTTAAAATCGTTGAATCCATGGTTGCTGTTTAAGATCCCAAGATGCTCCAAGAACATGAAGAAGTTCCTACCTTATCCCAGATGGTCCTGAACTTCAGATTCTTGCCCCTGAGGTCTGGAGTCGGTACGCTCAGGTCCCTGTGTCTTGAGTTTGGACTCCCAGTCCCACTAATGCCCAACTCTATTCTCCAGTGTACTATCATGCACTCCCTAACGTTTAACATGTGAGCTTCTCGCTTTTATTAGAGCCCCAGTAAAAATGTGTAGAGGTTTAAACAACACTGCTTTCTAAAGTCCTCTTCGTGTTTCCAAAACCCCGTTTTTTTGTCTGAATCTTCTTAAGCTGCTTTAATCTTGACTTGCAAGAACTGATTTTCTGGGCGATTTGATTAATATGTGTGTGTGTGTGTGTGTGTGTGATATTTCTCTTCATGTGTGTAGGTTGAGGTACATTGTTGTTACTAATCAGTTTATTGGCGAAGTGTTTTTGTAAGCATTTCATTAATGTGTTAAAAGGTTTTTTGGCGTGTTTTCCTGACATTATGTAACATTGAAACAAAATCAATTATGGGGGGGGTGGGGTTGATTTCTATTTTTTATAGCTTATGCTTCTTAAGTTTTATTGGGTGTGATTTCTGGCTATAAGGCAAGTACAGCCTAGAAAGCCAACATTGGGGCTAGATAGCTCGACTGGTAGTGTGTCGGCAGTTAATCCGGAGGTCGCAGGTTCAAGTCTCACTGTAGTCAATTTTTGCTTGTTCAAACCCAAAACAGTTTCAAGTTTACTCTGTCAGTTCCCCTTGTGGTTTATTACTTGATGTTTGGGAATGAAGAGTCACATTCCCTTAAGGTAATCCCTCTGCTTCCAGGTTATATGGTAAACCTGGGTGTGATCCCTGGCTATGTGGCAGTTACAGTTTGAATGGCCTTTGACTGGCACCCCGGACAATGATATTGACAATAGAGAGACAACCTACACAAGAGCTAAATAGCTCAATATGTAGAGTGCCAGCACATTAAAATCAGAGGTCGCAGGTTCAAATCCCACTCTAGTCAAAATGGTTTTTGTTAATGTTTACTCTGTCAGATACCCTTGTGGTTTATTACTTAATAACAAAAGAAAGAAAGTGCAAAGAACCCAATCCCTTTTTTTTGGTGCTTGATCGTAAGAATTCAACATGTAAATCAAAACTCCACTAAAATTTCTTCAGGAGAAAATTATTTTGTTTGTTGACCTTTTCATGGACATTGATAAATGGTTTGACATCTGGTACTTCAATGCAAATTGAAAAAAAACCTGAACTCAATTTTTTAATATTATTTGTTTTCTTCTTGCTATTTTTGTGATCTTCAAAATGTTTTTTTCTCTAAACCTCATTGAAATTTGCGAAAAAGATTCATGCATGAATCGTTTCTCAGATTCAAATGTTGTTTGGGTGAAACCATTTCACTTCAAGGGGGATCCTTTTTTTGTAAACAGTTTATACTATCAACAGCTTCAGTGCTTCTTACCAATTAAGTTTTTATGGCCGTAAATTTGTGTGATTATTTACCAATCTAAGACCCTCCCTTTATGTCATTACATCACATTGACATCATGGCTGATGTTTGGGTTGTCTTCACTTTTAATGCCAAGTCACTCTATCCGAGAAGTGCCCAGTTTTGATACGGGGCATCACAAATTATTGGTTACCAAATGGCCAACTGTGGAACGATGAAATAAACACAATCCTGATTAGATCTACTTCATTTACATCGTGCTCCTTGAAGATTGCATCCAGGAAAGTTTTGACCTGATTTACTAATTGCTAAGAGAACCATGCATGGAAAGAGTCTTTGTACTTTATCTGATTGAAGTGTCGCACGCCAGGGGGAGATTTACAAATTACATGTACTGCCAAAGAGACCATCCATAATTTATGGGCTCTCTCATAATTAATTGATTTTCTATGATGTTGAAAATTTATCACCTTGTTCGTGCTGTCAAAATCTTTTCTCCACTGTAAAAATTTGCGTAAATTAGGAGCTGATCGAAGGGATGAATTATTAGGTGTTCGTGCATCAGCGTGAACACCTCTTGCTGTATTAATAGATGTTAAATTGCATCAGGGATAAAGAATGCTTTTATCTGGTTTTAATGCAGGACAGTTTGCAATAGCAATAGCTAATTCTTACTTTAAAGTCAACACAAGCTGACTAAAAAAGTCAACTTTGAAAAGCTAAGTTTGTTGCATTAGTAGATGTTTAACTTTCATATATGGGAGCATCGATTACCTCAGATTACTTTACCTTTTCCTTCAATCATGAGCCCCCCCCCAAAAAAAAAAATAAAATAAATATTAATAATAAAAAATTAAAAATGAAAGGAAAAAATAAAAGAAATTGAGATAAAAACATCCTTACAGGGAAACTTAACAGAGTCTAGACCGTGAATGGAAATATTTTATTGTATGGCTTAATGGTGATAGTAATGATTTCTTCGTTGTGTTGAGCGGAGCTGATGGTTCAGAATTCCTTTCTGTTCAGTAATGGACTGTGTATAGATTGTGCAGCATGGCACAAAGAATCGCATTACAACCTCCAGTGATTGCCGACTGAGAAATTATGAAAAGCTGATGGCGGCTGGTTCTTTTAAAAAAATTCATTGCGTGGAAGATTGTGTGTGTGTTAATACTGGTACGGGAACTAATGTGTAGCTTTTGAGTGGTCCAGGATGTAGGAGCAGGAAGAGGATCAGAAATTAATTGCTTCGTTTAGATTCTAAGGCTTGGTTATATTGATTAGTCTGCACACAATGAGGCAGAGGCGCGGTCTAGTGTGAGCCTTATGATAGGCAAATTCTCTAAAGAAGTTAAAACAACCTGATTTCTGGACCTTCCAAGCCTCGCAGAGACATCTGCGCTGGAACAGGCATGAAATCACTTTCAGTAGTAATTGCTGGGCAAGAGACACTCTCGTCCTTCAGATATGGGTTAACTGAGTATTCCAAGCTGAACAAAATTTACGAGAAGGTACAAATTTGTACGAGATTTTTCACCGCTATTGGCTGATTTCTCTGTGAAGTGGTTAGTCCATTTGCAGTGTTAAATCCAATGGTATATTTTTATAAAGCGTTGGACATTTTTTGGAGTGGATTTAAAATCGCAATTGGGTCATTCCTTTTAGGAAGATTGTCCATCATCAGGAAATGTTTGTTTTTGTAATAAATTCACCATTGCCTTCAGAATCAATAGGCGCTAAAAGACAAAGCAATCGGCATGTTGACAGTCCAAGATCAGTTCTTCAAGTCTGTCAGGGGAATCTTTGTGCAGACAAAGATGTTTGAAGAATGTCTCACTTGGCTGAGCAAAAACCATTATGAATGTCGGCAGCTTCTGACAGCGGAGGCATATTGCTTGCTTTCTTGAAATCGCAGCTTTCCACAAGTTGATATTTACTCTGTTCCTTTCAAATCAACATACCTTCCCTCCACCATCCAGCCCTCCAACCACGATCTCCCATCACCACTATGACCCCATCACCACTCTGACCCCTATCATCACCATGATTCCATCATTTCCATCATGGGTAGGTCAACATCCACAAAAATGAGTCAGCCATCATGGGGGCAAGCTGACTACATTGGTTTTGAAGCATTAGTAAACATCATAAATATGCGTTTTGGTGGTGGTTTTTGGGGGTCTTTTTGGAACTCATTAGTTTATTTTTTTTTAAGTTAAAAGTTATTGCTCACACTGAGAAAATAATAGTCTTTCTCCTTTCACTCAATCAACAAAATTTTGCAGTTTCTTATGACTTTTTGTGGGACTCTTAATGAATGATGTTCCATAAGACTTGGCACAGCTAAAGGATTTTTTTTTTCAGAGTTGAGTTTTAATAGTTGGGTGTATGAGTGCACCACCACTCCGCTGGTTACGGCTGACTTGGCCATAATAATTTTAACTCCCAAAATAATAACAATTGACAACTGATTACTCACACTAACACTGATTTCTGATGACCAAATCTAGACTGACATTTGTCGCTGCTCGTGAGGGTCACATGGTGGAGATCCTGTCCATGGTCCACGTCAAGAGATACACCCCCTTCCCAGCGCTTGTATTTCAGGTACGTCAATTAACTATTCACATTATATATTGAACTATTACGAGTTGTAAAATGCATAGCGCGTTATTGGGTTTTGAAAGAGTACATGTATGTTCATCCGAACATACAAAAAGGAAAGAGTACATTATTTTTAATCTGATTATTTTAGTTATTTTGTTATTATAGTTATCTTTTGATCTGTCGTTTGGTTTTGTAGTAGCTTCAAATTCGATGACCATTGTGTCGATTTAAAAGCCTTCCGAAGAGTCAAGTTTGATTTAATTGTAAAAAAAAAATTCAAGTTAAGGGACCGTCGAATCATTTCAGCATTTTTTTCAATTGTACAGAGAGTACTACTTTTGAGGACCCCCCCCAAAGTAGTATTTATCAAAGAAAATATTTTCAAAGTTGATGCACATTATTTTATTATCAATATTTGACGCACCTGTTGGTGTTGTATGTGGTCTCTGACCCACCTTCCCTGCCATACTCTTTGTGTGTCCGTGAGAATATTGAAAACTCTGGACGGCATCTCAGCGGAATAGTTAACAAGTCTAGGTTTATTTTACATGCATTTTGGTTCATCAGTTTTTGTCGGGGTTAATTTGTTCCAATTCTCTTAAACGCACACTGCACTAAGAACCCCTGAAAAATTTAATCCCATTATTCGGTGGTTGTGATTAAGAGAAAACCAGTTCATGTGTTGTCAGGAAATTCTTTGGATGTTCATATTGAGCTTTTTTTTCTTCGATTGCAGCAAACAAAATAACTTCAAATGCTATTTTCTCAACTTTGACTGTTTCAGATGGAAATATTTTTTCTGGAGGATTGGTACCGCATTGCATTGGATATTTAGTACCTTTACTGAAACTAATAACTTTTCTTGTTGGTAATTGCCATTTCCACACTAACCCTAACTTTGTCTGTAAGCAATACTCTCTGCTCAGTCGAAGCTTGACCAAGACATCATTTCAGCCCCCCTCTCTCTCTCTTTCCGTCTTTCTTACAGTCCCTCATCGCCATCCTGATGCTGCTCCCTGGAGACTTTGAGTCCCTGGTGAATTATTTCAGCTTTGCTGCCTGGATGTTCTACGGAGGCACCGTCTTCGCTCTACTTGTCCTGAGGTATCGTCACCCAGACTGGCATCGCCCAATCAAGGTCAGTTGCTTTGTAATAATAATAATAACAATGATACTTGATAATGTATTTATATAGCGTGGCTACAGAAAAATACATAAATCAACAAATCTTTAAGAGAGAAACTACAAGCAAAAAGTTAGTAGTATGCAGACTTAACAATGATATCACATCAAGAGTTAAATTACAAGTTTTCAATTAAATTTGCAATTGAAATAACAAAACTATACAAGTTATAAGAGGGGAGAGGTTACCAGCACATATACCCTTAAACAGACAACCGGGATATAGAACCAGCAATAATATGTACTACTTGGTGTTGATGACATGATGAATCTGTTAAAACTGAAATACAATTTTTTTTTAAATGGTTGACTTTCATCAGGTACCCATCCTCATCCCTGTAATCGTCTTGATCGCTTCGGTGTATCTTGTCATCGCCCCCATCATTGATCAACCAGCCCTGGAGTACCTCTTCGCCTTCCTCTTCATCTTGGCCGGTCTCATCTTCTACGTGCCGTTCGTCCACTACAAGTACGAACCACCATTCATGAGTAAGTTTCTTGACCACATCTTGAGAAAGAGAAAAGGATGCAACCGTGTCATCCGAATTACTGAGCAGTTTCTTGGAGTCTGCTTCAGTTTGCAACTGGGGTAGCGTCTGGGTACCAGAGCTTCTCTGCTGCTAGTACAGGGAAAAGACATTTCAGATTGTTGTCTGAATTCACACTTCTTGACTTTTGTACAAAATCTCCCTGATTGAGAGATTTAAGTGGTGGAAGCTCTGGAGTTGAGTTGTGCATTCGTTCTCTCCTATCATGCCACAAGGGTCTTTAATTCAGGCAATCAGGTTTTCCTACCTCCGGAAATACCACTTTGGATTCTCTGACTATTCTCTGTGGTCATATACGGGTTGATGTGGCTGGCTGCCAAAGGCCCCCTTTGCCTTGAAAAAAACATTAACTACACAAATATTTTGGGGTTGAACAAAAACAAATTGACTAGAACCTGCGACCTCTGCAGTAATATGCCCGTGCTCTACCAACTGAGCTATCCAGCCCTAAGCCGGCAGTCTCCCTATTTTGTCAATATCTTTGTTCGGGGGTGCCGGTCAGAAGCCGTTCAACCTGTAACTGCCATGTAGCCAGGGATCACACCCAAGTTTACCATACACACCTGGGAAGCGGCAGCAGAGGGGTCACCCTAAGGGGATGCAACAATATATTTCAAATATCAAGGTTTACTTGATGTTAAACATTATTTTAAAATTGAAAAACAGATGGGTTCAAAGGGAATATTTGAATGAAGACAGGGATTGTGTTTTGATATAGTTCAAGGGGGGGGGGGAGATTGTTCTGGGGTTAATCAGAGATTTCTTTCTGGCTAGTAAGTCATTGATCTCACTGGGTCAAGTGCCTTGCATTGTATTGACAACATTGAGAATCTTGAGGCAATTCTAGCAGTGGTGAAGAGCCTTTGAAGGGACTTGAGTAGGGGTGGGGTGTATGGGTTGCTCGTTTGATTAGAGTGACAAGGGCAAATTTTCCTTGCTAGGACCTTGCAGGTAAATATAGTAAGTAAGGGTGTGGTTAAAATTTACTTTTGCTAGTTGGTAACAGATAACCATTTTTTGTATTTAGTTGAAGTCACTTCTTTGTATTCATTGAACAAGTTTATTTCTCTGGTGTCTACCCACAGAGCACATCACAGTGTTCTTTCAGCTTTTATTGGAGGTTGCACCAACAAGCTACTTTGAGCCTGATCAAGATGGCGAAGCGTAATCACCGATTTCACTTGGCTACCCGCATCGCCGAGAGGAGACGAAGCCCTCCAACGGCGCTGCGACACCCGACGATAGAACTTCCCCGCAAGTGGACAGTAATTAAGACGGCTGTAACGTGCCGGCGAAACCAGACAATCAGTTGTTGTTTAGACTGGCTTAACGCCACTCACTTCCGAGTTGCTTATCGGATATACCCAATCTGGACCTCGACTCTTTTATAAAAAATTATTTGAACGATTTCAGTACAGCACGAAGTCAGTATTAACCACTAAAAGATATCCACATATATATATATATTTTTTATTTCAGACTTTATTCAACAAACAGAACAAGATTTATGAATGAAAAAAAAAAAAGAACCAGGAAATTATTGTTCCTGATTTTGTTTCTCCAAATTTTGTTTGTAACTTATAATGTGAGACGCAAGGTTGTTTTCTCAACAGTTTCTTGCTTTTTTGTGGGGGGATGGGGGGGGGAAAGCTGTTTATTAATGGATAATCTTGTGTTTTTGTAGAAAGCATGAAATCTAGAGGAATGTTTCTGTGTAATTCAATCAATTTTGTTCCTGCCAAAAGACCTTTACCCCCTCCCCCCAAACAAAACGATTGTTTTAGGGTCACTTTGGCAAACCAAGTTTCTATATAAACTTCAGTCTTAAATATTGTATATAATTCTATTAATCATGTTTGTTTGGATGCCCAATCGTTTACTTGATACTTGATTGTACATATCAACAATTTTCAATGCAGTTTAAATTGCCAGTAATCGTATGAAATAGAAATTACTTAAATATTGAAAATAAGGCATTTGTTTAAGGGTTCTTTATCAGTGATATTCATCATGATTTTGAAGAAAAAAATTTGTTTCAAATTATAATTGTAATGATACTTTACGATCTCTGTAAGAGATCTCCCAGTGTAATCTCGAAAACAACAAAGAAATTATCGTTTTTGAAATATTGTTTTAATTAACTTGTTTATTTGGGGGTATGGGTTTTGTTTATTTTTTTTCCACCAAGTGTAAAATAATGTATGCCATGATGAGATTGCAGCAGTTTCAAATTCAGATTAGTTTGCAAATTATGTGAACTTCCATCCTAAAATCTGTTTTTTCTACGGAGAAAATGGAGGTATAATTGAATTCAATCTTGTCTTGATTTATTTAGCATTAGTCCACTGGGATCCCAACTCGTTCCCCAGGGTGGGAATTACCAGGGGTAAGCTGGGGATCGGGTCTGGGAACGGCTCTTGGCTCCCCTGTGAAAGGGTCCTTCACAACTCCTCGATCTTCTGCACTTTTTGTAGGTCATAATAGGTCTTACATTGTATATGTAACTTTACATTGTCAAAACACTCCGTAAAAGCAATTTGTAAAGGCACTGTTACAAGAGGTACCCGATTAGACTAGCCACAGTCACGTATAGACCATGGAACCTTTGTTTACATTTTTTTTTTTACAATGACCTTGTACATTCAAGGGCCTTTCTGGCAGGCAAGATATGACACTGTTCATACTGGACATTTAACATTTTGTGGCATAATTTCCACATCAATTCAAGAGTTTGAAAATAACAGATGCACAAGTTTTGGGATGTGGCCCCTTTCATCATTGATCAAAAATCAAATAGTGCAATCTCTATAAAATGTGAGATTCCTTGCTGTCCTCCATCGGGATAGGTGTACAAATTGTGCCTGCAGGGAGTTCAGGCTCGCGTGTGATCTCGCAGGCGACGTGGTCTAGTAAAAAGCTGTCAATCATCACTTAGAGAACAATCATGATACCGTTCTAAAATAACCCGTTTTAAATCTGGCTTGGTTATGAGAGTGAAAGCTCTTATCATGATGGCATCATGAGCTGTTTATCAGCCATATTATAGTAATACTTGACAGCTTAATCTAAGAGCTGGTGATTTGTGACATTTTGGCTCAACGTCTTCCCATGTTAACAAATAAAAACAAGAAACAAATCGCTACAGGGATCGATGTAGAAGGAGAGCTTCGGGTAGTTTTTAAAATGTGTTAAAATATATTCACCGCAATAACCCACGAACATTGTACATTCTTCCATTCAAATGTGTCTCTAGTTTTATACAGTTATTCCACGCCAGGTGAGCAAAGCGCACGGTCAATTAAAGGGCGACTGACGAACGATTGAAGGTAGAAACGATTCAACCGCATTTGCCAAACGGTTACTGGAAGGATAGTTTGTGTCAAGTTTCAATGAGCTCCTGGTTTTAATAAGCATCTTCTACAGACCCACCTTTGTTCAGGGAACAAGTATGGTCATTTTAGGGTAGACATTGGGACGCCTAATGTTCCTTCTCCTTCGGAATTGTGACCGATAAAGTTCCATCTTTCGAATGCAGAAAATAATATGTGCCAAATAAGTGTTAATTTTGTGGGATTCAATCTTGTAGTTCTTGGTGTACCGTAGTATAGGTTTCATAAACAAAATGAATGATTCTGAATTATTTTAAAATTAAATCTTCAGTCCAAAGGGATTATAAGATAAAATGACCGAACAAATTTAACACCAAACCCGAAGGTTTAAGACAAAGAACGGGCAATGACTTTCCTATATAAACACACATTTAATGAATGTACATAAACTTTGTAAAATATTGCATGTAATTTAGTTGTTAAATTTACCATAACAAGTTCGCTTTGAATATTTGCTTTCATTAATTGTTCTTCCTCAAAAGGTCATTTCATTAATGTTCTGATTTGGTGGGTAGGAAATATACACTGATCAGTTTCAGAAAAGAGTAGCAGAACATTCTCATTCGGCTTGTTGTGTGGTTGGGGGAGGGCACATTAAGCCAATATACAGCAAAAATTTTGAAGCTGGAAAAAATTTGCCTTCTGAATCGATGGTAATTTGTCTTCATTAAAGCTTGATGATTTCACGTATTCCAACAGATTTTGTGAACAAGTTTGACAGACACCACGTTTCGGTCAGAAGTCACGAATCTAATCAATTATGTACACAAACAAATCTTGCTGGTTTTCTTAGTTGCTACCTGATGGGGAATGTGATCAGAATTGGCTTCGCATCACCCATGTTTACCCTGCCGCCACCAGATATTAACTGACACCTGGGAGTGCATTTTCACCTGCTGCCTCTTGTCCAAAGGCGACAAATGTCGTGATTTATACATAGTTAATGATCGGCGCCAACTATCAATGTCGTATTTTCTATTACAACAACAACATTGAGTTATCTATAGTATTATTGCAGGTGGGAAAAACATGTCAAATCACTGGCAAGAATTAAAACATAAAGCAGGATGAAATTTATAATTTGATCGATTTTAGTCGACCGCCCTACCCCCTTACTGTTCCTTACAACAAGTCACGAGGAAGTTAATGCTATGTACATGTACGTTGTGATTTTATGGTGCCGTCTCTTTGAATGTTCTTTCTACCATTCAAATCAGTGTAACCAAACCGAGGATGGGCGGGGAAAGTAGTCTGGTCCCTCTAAGTGTATATTGCAATTCATTATTGTTATCACACAGGAATAGTTAGTTGGGATCCCTCAGGAAAGTGTAGGTTGTCTGATGGGGCTTTCTTGGCCCCATTGGAGAGCCAACAGTGTGATGTCACGTTACCATGGAAGCAAGTTGTGTCTCCATCCTTGTTGTATGGTGCAAATATTTCAAAAATGACTTCCCAAAGTGACATCATTATTGTTGTTCCTACACGAACGATAACTATTTTTTTCCTTTGTATAGTATTCTTGTAAGAGCTTGTAAATTGTAAAATGCATACTATTTTACCATGATGTATTTCTTATTTGCCCAGAGTGTTTCTTCCCTGGACGAAGCAACCGGTTCGTTTACAGCATTATTTCAAATCCAAACTAGACATTATTGTCAGTTGGTCAACTTACTAGACACTTCAGCCAATCGCACCCGCTCTTAAAAGTATGACACACACTGTGTAAGGAGCTTTTTTGTTGTTGTTGAGTGGATGGGATTTGAGCCACGTTTCTGTTTGCTGCTTAAAAAAAGATATCGCGAATGTCACTTACAAGGTTTGCTTTTGCGTGGCAGAAAATAAGCATGAGGATGCATGCCGGAAAAAACGTTGCGTTTGCATTTTTTTTTTTTTTTTAACTTTAGCAAACTCATGTTTGTTCCCTGCTTGTTAAGCGATTATTTTATCTTAGTTGCTATCATCAGGAAGTTTTTGTTGTTGTTGTTCTTCTTCTTAAAAACAAGAAAGTTCTCGAGTATTATTTCTATAAATTTTGACATAGATTTCGGGTTAACTGACCCAGAAATGGTTTAGGCTCCTGGGACCCGCAATCCTAGTCAGTCTGACCAAGGAGTTTTAAACGGACATAAAAGCACGTTGTTTGAGTTATCTGCCAGCACAATCATTACTTGGTCGCTTTTAGACTTTTAAAATTATTATTATTATTATTATTATTATTATTGTTCGAAAACTCCTATAATTGAACAACCGACAGGGTTCTGTCTCATTTCGGGTCAGAAGAAAACTGATTATTGGTTCTAATTGGGTTTATGGGGTTGTCATTATTTATTTGTATTTATTTATTAATTTTTTTATCCCTGTTGGGTCCTCAAGTTCGAGTCAAATCAAAAATTTGAATTTTAATAAAAAGGGAATTGAAAGTCTAACCCAAACACAATTTATTTTTCTTTATTTTTTATTTATTTTATACATATTAAGATTGAATAATATTGACAAGTTAAGATGACAAATAATTATGTTTTGTATAGTGAACTAATGTCAACTCAAAAGCAACTGAATTTGTAATTGTCAACAACAGCTGAACTTAATTTTTCTCTCTTTGTTTCTATATATATTTTTTGGGGTTTGTTTGTTAGATGTTTTAGTTAATTGTATAGGTTGCCGTGAAATTGAACTATTGATTGTATACATATAACTAACCTAGGTGTCATGCTGGTTTATATACTTATTTCTGAACAGTCGAAGTCTTTTGAAGATTGTTGACATACTGAAAGGACTTTTTGTTTTATAAAATGTTCGCACCTTAAGAAATAATCTGAAAGTTTGCAAGCGGTACATACCAGAGACCGATTTGTAATATTAATTCCATATCTTTGAATAACTCAGACACACATGTTACGTTTGTCTTCGAAACTTTTTTTCCGAAAGAAAAACATTTCTGTTGAATTGTTTGCAAAAAGAAAGACAAAAATCACAAAAATATGATATTTGCCAATTAAAAGGAATTTCTTTGAAAAAACAAATCTGGTCTGATTCGTCGTGCACTGAATTTACATAAGTTTGTGTTTATTTTATAGTCTGTACGCGGAACTAACAAAAAAAAATTGTTCACGGGGAAAACTGCGGCAGCCATAAAAGTGGTCTGATGACAAGTTATTTGTTGATTTGATGTTGAACAACGAAAAAATTACTAGAGCGGGAATTGAACTACGATCTCCAGATTAACTTGCCGGCGCTGAGTTATCTAGCCATTATGTTGACGGTCACTCTGTGTATGTTAATACGAGCGGTGTACCTGCTCGAGCTTGCAACGCGTTTGCTTCGTGTTCTTGCTTCTATCGTTGACTTGCAAAATGCCTTAGTTTTAATTATGAAAGAATACGTTTAAGCAGGTGGAAAAGTGAAAACATTACTTTAAATGAATTACTTTATTTCATGGGTTTATTTTATGTAAAAGTCGACTTAAGCTACTTGTGTTCATTTTCGCAATCACCTATAATTATTGTTTCTTGTTTTCCTTTTCTTAACAGAAGGAAAACGTCCGCAGTGTAAATGTATTTTACATTGTTTTAACTTTAAAGGCAAAGTGAGGACGGAATTGTAAATTATTTATGTTTAATTCCTCAGCACATTTCAGTCTTCTTGATTTTCCTAATGTGCAGATACAATATTTACTGCCCCAAGCTCACTGCAAAGAAAGAAAAGAAAATCTGTATGCATATGCGATTTATTGGAATGAAATAATAATAATAAAAAAGATGGATGAAATTTATGGATAACATTTACTTACGTGTATTCGTTCATGCAGCATGCAGTTTGAAGGTTTTCAGTAAAGAAGTAACTTGAAAGGCGGCAGTAGAGCCGAATGTGTCATTTTTAGAGCATAATATCATATCTGAAATTTCCTTTTGGGTCGAACAAAAACCCCCCATTAATTACTATAACGGGATTTGAACGACGCGTTTTGGCGCATAAAATCGCACCGTGAATTTGATGAAAAATGCTAGGTTTGCCTCTTTTTTTTTTTACAATTTTTTGCCGAATTCTAAAGTTTAATTTGATAGTTTGACCATGATGCAAGCAACCCCACTGACACCATTTCATTTGACTTGACCAATTGCATCGTTCAAATTTATTTATGTAAGTTCACAGTAGCTTAAAAGGCTTGACCCTACTCGCACGAAACATACTGAACAGCTCTGTGTTGCAGTCACTGTATGGATATTCCTTTTACACGGAAAACAAATATGTAACACTTTGTGGACGTGTGTAAGTCCACAAAGTGTTTCAAGTTCCTACATTATGTGGACCTCTTTTGTCCTCAAGTCCACACTTTGTATGTAGCGTTAAAATGCTGGTCTTACCCCCTTACGATTTTTTTCAAATATTTGGCCGAAATTTGTTTAAAATGGGGGGGGGGGGTAACCCTTACGTTTTGTTTTTAAGTTCGATTTGATGCTTTTGGCCTAATGCACCCTTTTCGCTTTTGACGTAAATGCAACTTTCCCCTTACATGATTCCCCATATTGCTTCAAATCTCTAGGCTTGACCCTCACACACGTGTGAAGCCTCATGTACGCTTGTGATTTTAAATTTGTGTATGCTTTATCCTACACACACTGTGAAGCCTCATGTACGCTTGTAGACTGGGAGTGAGGTAAATTGTTTATGGCCGACCAAAGAAAAGACGCATTAATATCAATATTTCCCAAACTACAGCAATTTTGGGTTAAGTTAAATAAAATACATCAGTATTACCTCTTGCATCGTTTAGAGCCTAAGAATACTTTTAAATATTCCGTAAAAATGCTGGACTTCAACCCTTGTGTTTTTTTACATATATATTTGTCCCAAATTTTGACAAAATTGCTGGACTTACCCCGTGTTATTTTTTTCATAGCCCCTTTAAATGTTTTGGTTTGTTTATGAAGTGCGCCCTCTCTAGGTCATACTAGTACAGCTTTTCACGAAGGGGGTCTCGATTTCTATTTCGTTCCCAAGTTTTTACCTAGAAATGTCCCTTTTGACACAAACTATGACGCTGTATGGATTATCTGGCTGTTTATTAAAGGCAGGAGAATCACTAGATTCTATAAAGGTACGTGTTAGGTTGATATATAGGCAGATATGTCGGGTTTGACGTTAGTTCAGATTAACTCAATCATGTCAACATTAATGTAAACAAACCGTTGATCCGTACCGTACTCAACGGTATGTTTACACACACTTGTTTATATCTCTCATAACTATTTGTTCGGTATTCCTGCCAGTCCCCCCCCCCCCCCCCAACTGACGATGCCTGCACTGCAGCATGTTTCTTTCATCCATTCTCTGGACTCGTCTGAGCTATCTCGATTGATTTCATATCATTGATTTCATGTCTGATCCCCCCACGCCACAGTACTGACATCGAGTACTGACTCCATAAATGGCTTCTCTTTGGCTCTATGTTATGGACAAAGTTACTCTGTTGCCGCAGCATAAACAAGAACAAGATCAATGGAGTGCAAGCCTTGAACTTAACTCTTGAAGGGGCACGGCAATTTTCCTCTGGTAAGGGGCACTCTATATGAGGGAAATGTAAATTTGTATTGGAACTTTGCAGAGGGCACCACACATGCCACAGCAAAAGCACGGGGCACCACGGCAATTGCTGTGGGTGCCGTGGATTATTTCAAGGCCTTGGAGTGAGTGACAGTAGACTAACTGTAGTAACCGCCACTAGTGTGCTTAAGTACTTAAAGCTAGGACCTCTCGAGGTGATTCTTTTGGCTTGAGGCAAAACCTCAAGAAAATAGACCACTACGGGGACCACTGAGGGAGTCAAAGTTTTAACCATAGCATGAGTAAAAGCAGTCAATATTTGTTTTGTAACACCCCATACTTTGTGTCTAGATGTCAAGGTACCACAAAGCTGCTGTTGCTATGGGTATAGTACATTGGTTGGTATAGAAAAGCACATACGGGAGAGGTACATTGTTTGCTGTCACAAGTGTAGCGTTTGCACAGCTTTCTAGTAAAAATAAGTCATCGTGTGACAGACTCTAAACCAATTAAAAGGGAGAATCTTCGTAAGGGGTGCTTTATTACAAAAGTGAAAGTGACAAGTTATTGGCTTTTACAGTAGAATGTGGAAAAGTTGTTGATGAGCAGTGTCTTATCTTGTTTGTTATCTTTAGATTGATCACTAATTGACAGGTTTACAGGCCCCAGCCTGCCAGCATGGCCATGCTTGCTTACCAACATTGACAGTTTGAATTAATGATCAGACTTTATCTTTTCTCAGTGATCTGTCCAAAGAAAGTCATTTGAAAAAAATGGGATAGATACAAAAATCTTACCGACACTACATTTTCACTAATGTCAAGAAGATAACCATATTTTTGGTAAACAATATTGCATTTTTAGTCATAATGAGTGAACAAATGGGGGGGGGGCAAACTTAGCATCTTTTCCTTTTTTATTTAAAATTACTTTCTTTGGACTTATTATTGAGTAAAAACTGGATTTTTATTTTGGATCCCTATACTTGATCTTGGTTTGTGCTTTTATTATTTTTGTTCATGACATTTCAATCTTTTTTTTCTTCTTGGCAGTTGTATTTGTGTGATTGAATTCCAAGCAAGTCCAGTCTGTCCCAACATCTGAGAAAACTAACTCTACTTTTGAGGGTCTCAGAGTGTAGATGATGGAGAAACAGTCATACTACTCTGAGGAGCTGACCTGTTAGTGATGAAGCTGTGAGATGAGGCAGAAGTTGATCAAGAGTGGAGACACCTCAGAATAGAACCAGTTGATGGAGAGACATCCCCACAGGTGGATGACAACAAGGTGGGCACCATGTTAAAAAAAGACTTTCTTTTTTTCTCTTTTGAGAAACATATATTTTGTCTCTTAAAAACTGTTCATCAAAATGTGTTGTTTTAAATTTTTTAGCAAAATGGTTTTCTTTTTAAAAGAAATCATTAAAAGTTTTAAAAAACAAATCATCAAGTTTTCTAACTAAGCTCAGTATTTTTAGGAGACAGTAATCTTTCCTTGACAATCAATAAGAAGCAACAGGTTGTTGTTGTTGTTTTTTTAATATTTTTTTTAGGGGGGTTGGGTTTAGGTGTTCTGCTAACAGCCGAAAACCTCTTGTTATTGTTGTTGTTGACGTCATCAGGTGTTGAATATAAAAGTTTTTAAGTAAAAAAAATTACCATTTGTTAATTGATGTATTTCATTAAATTTGAAAGCTATGTTGTTCATAATTGGGTACCTGATAGATCAAGACTGAGGCTACATTTGAAAAGTTCATGCAAAAATCGCAAGACATTTACTTCGGGTTGCACCAGAAGGTCAAAGTTTGCCTTTGGTTTTTTTTTCAAGATTTAACTCAAGATTGGAATTGATTTGAACATTGAAACTCATCAGACAATAGAACCTCAGTATCAAGAGGACACAAACTTGATGTCATGATGACATTAGGTATCAATTTACAATAAATTAAATTTTAATGTTGGAAAAGTTCTTTTAAAGAAAACAAACACTACAGTTGACCTCATTTGACCTCAACTTCCGGTTCAAATCCAACGTTGAAATTTTTTAAAATTCCTCAAAAACTAAGCGTCATTTTAGCATAATATTTTTAATAAGATATAGATCTGTGAGCCTGCTCAAACTTTTGCACAGAGATGAAAAGATGACAACTTTAATTTGATACTTACATCTGGTCATAAAAGCTTTGACCCACATTGATAATACATGACTGTGTAACAACACTTTACATGTAGTATAAAGCATTGTATGGTAGCTGGCTGAGCATAAGATTCAAACTCCATGAAGCCTGATTTGACATAAAGGCTGTCTGTCAGCTGCCATGCAAAACCCCAAATGTTGGCATTTGTTGTCTGCTTACAAAGACACACTTTCCAACATGTCCAAACTTCTTTAAATTTCAAACTCCACATATAATTAGGTCTGCAGTAGCAGATGACATCTCTATAGTCATGTCATCATGACGTAATAATGTGTAAATTTTCATTAATACAAGGTTTTGAAAAATCATATCATGAACTGCATTAAGCTATTTTGACAAATTATACATCATATGAAAGGGATCAGCCTTCTTCATTAAAGTTGCAAACAGATGACCAAGGATTGACATTGGAATGTTGACATGGTTTCTCTGTATGAAATAGAGTTTGACCCCTAGGACTCCTGATTAAATGAGTAGCGTACGTTTAGTGGCAACCTGTTGCAAGGTCAAAAATGGTTTAAACAAAGCATAGACATAAAATTAATAGTGAATATTTCTAAAGATTTGAATGATCGGAATTAAGAAACTATGATAGCTTATATCTTAACCCCCCCCCCCCATTGTATGTTCATAATTATGTATCGCATTGGCTGTGAGAGTGATGTGTGAAAGTTTTAATTGTTTGTGACCTGGTTTGACCTCACTTCCTATACAAACCGGAAGTTCAAATAAAATTTATGAAGCTATATATTTTTTTCCCTGCCATATTTACATAATTTATTTAGTTGAACTTTTAATATTTACCTGCTATTCATAAAAACCAAACACCTAGTTTTTGTGATGCCACAAAAAACTGAATGTTCCGTCTGTGGTTTTTTTATTTCGGGGGTGGGGGGGGCGGCTAAAAGGTTACATGATAACCCATTCATTATAATGCTGGTTGTAAAGACACTAATCAGTTTGCTGTTTCCTTTGCTTATTCTTTACTTGAAAATCATAATAAATTCTTGTTTTAATCTATAAATTATTTATTCTTGTGTGTACAGGAATAGTCCCTATTGGTCTCACAGGGAGCTTTGGAATCTACAAGAAGAAAGGAATGCCACTCTGCAGCCATCTGTAGAAAGCAACAACAAACCTTGCATAACTGATATTCTGCAGTAATGATCAGTGTGTATAAGTTACACTATCACTGAGGATAACACAGATGGAACACCCGACATTCTGCTTCAGACTGCTCCAAGGATAAAATACCTGTGCTCTGTAGAACTTTGGGTGCTTCATATTAAACTTTAGAGCGAAACATCCTGAAGCATTTTATCACCCCAGTTGATATTGGATATGTGGTTCTGGATGTAAAGGATCCAAGTTCTGTGGATTATGCGTTACAATCTTATTTATTTATTTGTTGGAAATAATAAAGTAATTTGATCATAAAATATCCAAGCAAGTGGAAACATCTGGTAAAAAAAGTTTAGTAAGTACATCAATCTAGAAAATACAAACAGTTACAAAGGGTAGCCAATCTTTAAGTTAACATTTTTAAAGTATGCATTTATTGTATGTTCAGGATAAATGTTTGACAATTCCTAACTTCTGATTAATGTTGAAACATCTGGTGGAAAATAATTATACAATTTTTCAAATGAAGCTTTTGATATTTTAATTAAAGAAGGAAACAAAGCAAATACACTAAAATTAATTATAAAAAATTTATGTTATTTTCCACCAGATGTTTGCACAAAAATTTTTAAACAAATGTTCAATCGGAGTTTTTGATGATTTAATTAAAGAAAAAACAAAAGAATGCAAACGATCTGAAATTAATTATTAAAATGTATTTTGTTTTTCCGCCAGATATTTGCACAGAAAACTTCTGATTTTTGTGGTACATCTGGTGAAAAAATTTTAATTAAAAAAAAATCATTTGAAGCTTATTTTGATGTTTTAAATAAATAAAACAACGCAATGCAAATGCTGTGAAATTAATTTAAAAAATGTATTTTATTTTTCCGAAAGAGATATTTGCGCAGAAAACTTCTGATTTATGTTAAGACAGAACATTCATTTTAAGCTTTTGATGTTTTAATTTAATAATAAAACAATGCACAACACTTTGAAATTAATTTTACAAATGTATTTTATTTTCTGCCAGATGTTTGTATAGATAACTTCTGATTTATGTGGAAACATCTGGGGGGAAACAAAAAATCACTTTTTGCTTTTGATGTTTTAATCAAGATGCAAAACAATGCAAAGCGCTTTGAAATTAATTTAATTTTTTTAAAATTTCCCGCCAGATGTTTGTACAAAAACTTCTGATTTATGTGGAAACATCTGGTGGAAAATGTTTTTATATATTCAGTTGAAGCTTTTTATGTTTTAATTACAGAAAACAAAGAAAACGATTTAAAAAAAATTGTTGTTTTTTGTATGAACAATGTTTTTAATAAAGAGGTACACTTTCAGCATCCAAACTTTCCCGATTGGTTTGTGTTAATTTATTACCTGTCAAACTTGCAAATGTTTATTTTATTAAGAGCACAAAATTAAACTGCTTAACTTAAAAAACGGCAAACACTGAAGAAACAACAAATATAAAAATTGTGCCTTTTTAGTGGAAATTTATCTCCATTACAAAAGAAGAAACTATTTTTTTTTCAGTGGCGGTAGTTAAAAGAATTTTTTTTAAAGAGGGCGCCCTTTATAGACAACAGAGGGCGCCCTTTAAAGTCAACAGAGGGCGCCCTTTAAACTATATATTTAACATTTACCAACGTGTATTTATATATACATTAAGTGGTTCTAATATTCATCATGGTTAAAAATTATTGGCTTGGTGTGGATCGCCGATGGCCTAGCGGACAAGGTCACGCACGGGGAGAGCAAGATCGGAAGACCTGCATGGGTTCGAATCCCGGCAAGTCACAAGGTAAGAGTAATGGTATACTGTACACTAACATGCACTAACTAACACGCACTAACAAGCACCACGCACGATGCACAAGGAGGGACAGGCCGGGACGGAGGAAGGAGAGGGGAGGCGGGGAGGCGGACAGGGGAGAGAGAGGGAAGAGAGGTGGGCAATTTTTTTTTACAATTTCCCGCGGGGGAAAAAAAAATAAAAAAATTATATGGAAAACCAAAAAATTTACGGTCTTTCATTTTTCTTAAATCGGCTGAAACGCACGCTCGTTGATTATTTTTCATTTAAAAAAAAAAAAATTAAAAAAATAAAATTAAAAATTAAAAAATTATTTTTTTGCGGTCTTTCATCTTTTTAAAATCGGCTGAAACACACGCTCGTTAATTATTTTTCAATTAAAAAAAAAAACCAAAAACCAAAAAATTTTTGGTGCAAAATGTCCATTAATTAACAGCTTTTAAGCACCCTAACAATACACTACTACATCAACTTCACATTCTTGTGGTCCCAACAAACCTTGGAAACTGTTTGCAATAATAATGTGCCTTTTTTAACTCTTTAAAACGTCTTTAAAAACCTTCTTAAGATGCTTCACTTCATTTCCATAGATTTCCACAATTTTATTACACACACGGTTCAAATTCCTTCTGATCTAAGGACATCAAACGTTCTACATTACATTTTACAAAAATAACATGTCAGTTTCAACTAAAAAAGTAACATTTAAGTTAGGAAGTAGTTGTTCCCATGATTTACATCAAATGACAACTTAGTTATAGCAAGGAAATGAAAATTTCCAAATTTCATACAGCAATGACTTTATCTGGAAAGTACCACTAACACTTAACACTATAACTCCATGGTCTTTTAGAACAAACTTAAGTAGGGGGGGGGGGGGCTCTATTTATTCCAATTTATCTAAACCTTCAAGACAAAATAGAGTCCACAAGGCAAAAGTAGTCTGGTACATAGTTCATGTTTCATTGTGGGTCTGTATTGGTCAATTGGACACAGGGTACCAGACAAAAATGGCAATTGACTTGTTAATTGTTGAAATTTTAGGAGCATGAGGAAAACGTCCTTGCTGATAAGTGTAGCATTTGCCTGGTGGAGAACACTTTTGTTTCTTACTTTATCTTACCCTTTCAAGCACTCTAAACCTCAGCAAACTTGTGTCTACAAGTAACAACATCTTTAAGTCTAGGTCAACGCTAAACAACTATACATTGTTAATCTAACAAACAGCAGACCTTTACAAACAACATCTTTAAGGCTAGGTCAATGCTAAACAACTATACATCGTTAATCTAACAAACAAGGACATCAAACTGATCGAATTGAATTGGATCTAGAAATATAAGATGTTGTAGCAGTTTATCGTATCTATAAAGTAGGACCGTGATCAGTTTTATGAGATAGACGTTTCATGATTACAGATGACACACAGTCACACACACTTTAGATATGACACACTATTAACGTTAGCTTTGTTTGCCTTAGTTCTTATCTAGTTGAAAGTACCTAAATGCAATAAAACAGCAGTAGTAATACGACGACACGTATACAGTAAAGGTCTGCTTACATTAAACAAGACATTGTCAGAATACTCTTTCACTTTTGTACTCGTTAAAAATCTTCTTGCCATACATATACTGTATGCAAAAACACAGTCATTGGTATATGTGGTTTAAAAAAATTATTTGAGGACTAGTAGTGAGGACGATGAAAATGTTGTGTAAACAGACCTTTTTACATTGTGTATTATTAATGTAACAAGCCTACCTCTATATCCCAAAATTCTAGTTACAGATTTGAGGTGTCTTGATGCAGAGAGACGATGACGTAGTTGAATGTGACATGGTTGAAACGGAAGCCAAGTGTTCTCTTCAGCCGAGCTTGTTCATCTCTCATCAGAACTGAGGCGTCCAACTGTCAGATCATCTGGAATGTACTGCAATATAAACCCAAAGAAGATTTGTGCATAAAATTACTATAGCCAGGGATCAACAATTTTTAATAATAGTCTTTGGGATGTGATGAATCTTTAAAACCACAACACGCATGTCCTGCTTTCAGCAACTCTATCTACAACTTCAACCTCAGAAAACTCAGAAAACTATGTGCAAGATCAGGAGACAGGCTGGGGTGGGGTGCTGATAAGGAGGAAGACAGATAGATACTGAAAGGATCCAGAAGGAAAAGACAACATGTCGAGATACAAGTGTAGCAGATACAAGAGATACAGTAGATTGACAAAGTACATGGCACTATAAAAGGGGAAACATGTTGGGATGGATCCATAATGAGGTGCATGTTTGGGATTGATACAGAATGGCACTAGAGAAGGGGTAACATATTTGGGGAGGATCCAGATTGACAGTAAAGAGGGATGCATGTTTCAGATTGAATCATTAGGGTTGTATAATGGGTAAAAAGTTGGGGGAGGATCCAGAGTGACATCACAGTGGGGTGCAAGTTTGGGATTGAATCAGTAAGGCTCTATAAAGGGGTAACATGTTGGGGGAGGATCCAGAGTGACATCAAAGGGGGTGTATGTTTGGGATTGATACAGTAAATATCTAGAGAAGGGGTAAGATACTGGGGGAGGATCCATAGTGACAGCAAAGTGGGGTACATAAGGGAGTGATACAGTATGACATTGGAAGGGGTATCATGTTGGGGAGGATCCAGAGTGACATCAAATGGGGTGTATGTTTGGGATTAATACAGTAAGGATCTAGAGAAGGGGTAAGATACTGGGGGAGGATCCAGAGTGACAGCAAAGTGGGGTACATAAGGGAGTGATACAGTATGACATTGGAAGGGGTATCATGTTGGGGAGGATCCAGAGTGACATCAAAGGGGGTGTATGTTTGGGATTGATACAGTAAAGATCTAGAGAAGGGGTAACATACTGGGGGAGGATCCAGAGTGACAGCAAAGTGGGGTACATAAGGGAGTGATACAGTATGACATTGGAAGGGGTATCATGTTGGGGAGGATCCAGATTGACATCAAAGGGGGTCGATGTTTGGGATTGATACAGTAAGGCGTTAGTGAAGGGGTAACATACTGGGGGAGGATCCAGAGTGACAGCAAAGTGGGGTACATAAGGGAGTGATACAGTATGACATTGGAAGTGGTATCATGTTGGGGAGGATCCAGAGTGACATCAAAGGGGGTGTATGTTTGGGATTGATACAGTAAGGATCTAGAGAAGGGGTAACATACTGGGGGAGGATCCAGAGTGACAGCAAAGTGGGGTACATAAGGGAGTGATACAGTATGACATTGGAAGGGGTATCATGTTGGGGAGGATCCAGAGTGACATCAAAGGGGGTGTATGTTTGGGATTGATACAGTAAGGATCTAGAGAAGGGGTAACATACTGGGGGAGGATCCAGAGTGACAGCAAAGTGGGGTACATAAGGGAGTGATACAGTATGACATTGGAAGGGGTATCATGTTGGGGAGGATCCAGAGTGACATCAAAGGGGGTGTATGTTTGGGATTGATACAGTAAAGATCTAGAGAAGGGGTAACATACTGGGGGAGGATCCAGAGTGACAGCAAAGTGGGGTACATAAGGGAGTGATACAGTATGACATTGGAAGGGGTATCATGTTGGGGAGGATCCAGATTGACATCAAAGGGGGTCGATGTTTGGGATTGATACAGTAAGGCGTTAGTGAAGGGGTAACATACTGGGGGAGGATCCAGAGTGACAGCAAAGTGGGGTACATAAGGGAGTGATACAGTATGACATTGGAAGTGGTATCATGTTGGGGAGGATCCAGAGTGACATCAAAGGGGGTGTATGTTTGGGATTGATACAGTAAGGATCTAGAGAAGGGGTAACATACTGGGGGAGGATCCAGAGTGACAGCAAAGTGGGGTACATAAGGGAGTGATACAGTATGAAATTGGAAGGGGTATCATGTTGGGGAGGATCCAGAGTGACATCAAAGGGGGTGTATGTTTGGGATTGATACAGTAAGGATCTAGAGAAGGGGTAACATACTGGGGGAGGATCCAGAGTGACAGCAAAGTGGGGTACATAAGGGAGTGATACAGTATGACATTGGAAGGGGTATCATGTTGGGGAGGATCCAGAGTGACATCAAAGGGGGTGTATGTTTGGGATTGATACAGTAAGGATCTAGAGAAGGGGTAACATACTGGGGGAGGATCCAGAGTGACAGCAAAGTGGGGTACATAAGGGAGTGATACAGTATGACATTGGAAGGGGTATCATGTTGGGGAGGATCCAGAGTGACATCAAAGGGGGTGTATGTTTGGGATTGATACAGTAAGGATCTAGAGAAGGGGTAACATACTGGGGGAGGATCCAGAGTGACAGCAAAGTGGGGTACATAAGGGAGTGATACAGTATGACATTGGAAGTGGTATCATGTTGGGGAGGATCCAGAGTGACATCAAAGGGGGTGTATGTTTGGGATTGATACAGTAAGGATCTAGAGAAGGGGTAACATACTGGGGGAGGATCCAGAGTGACAGCAAAGTGGGGTACATAAGGGAGTGATACAGTATGACATTGGAAGGGGTATCATGTTGGGGAGGATCCAGAGTTACATCAAAGGGGGTGTATGTTTGGGATTGATACAGTAAGGATCTAGAGAAGGGGTAACATACTGGGGGAGGATCCAGAGTGACAGCAAAGTGGGGTACATAAGGGAGTGATACAGTATGACATTGGAAGGGGTATCATGTTGGGGAGGATCCAGAGTGACATCAAAGGGGGTGTATGTTTGGGATTGATACAGTAAGGCGTTAGTGAAGGGGTAACATACTGGGGGAGGATACAGAGTGACAGTAAAGAGGGATGTATATTTTGGATTGATAAAGTACAAGGCACTTGAGAAGGGGTAACATATTTGGGGAGGATACAGAGTGACAGCAAAGTGGGGTGTATGTTTGGAATTGATATAGTAAAGCACTAGAAGGAATATCATGTAGGGGGAGTATCCACAGTGACATCAAATGGGGAGTATGTTTGGGATTGATACAGTAAGGGGCCAGAGAAGGGGTAACATACTGGGGGAGGCTCCAGAGTGATAGTAAAGAGGGATGCATATTTCAGATTTAATCATTAGGGCAGTAGAAGGGGTAACAAGTTGGAGGGATCCAGAGTGACAGCAAAGTGGGATATATAATTGGGATTGATACAGTAAGGCACTAGAAGGGGTAACGTATTTGGGGAGGATCAAGAGTGACATCACAGTGGGTTGCATGTTTGGGATTGATACTGAGTAGGGCAGTAGAAGGGGTAACAATTTGGGGGAGGATCCAGAGTGACAGCAAAGTGGGATACATATTTTGTAGGATTGATACAGTAGGGCAGTAGAAGGGGTAACACAGTGGGGGTGGATCTAGAGTGACATCAAAATGGGGTGCATGTTTGGGATTGATACAGTAAGGCACTATAAGGGGTAGGGAGGATCAAGAGTGACAGTAAAGTGGGATTCATGTTTGGGATTGATACAGTAGGGCAGTAGAACGGGTAACACAATGTGGGAGTATCTAGAGTGACATCAAAGTGGGGTGCATATTTGGGATTGATACAGTAAGGCACTAGAAGGGGTAACATATTTGGGGAGGATCCAGAGTGACAATACATCAAAGTGGGGTGCATGTTTGGAATTGATACTGAGTAGGGCAGTAAAAGGGGTAGCATATTGGGGGAGGATATAGAGTGACAGTAAAGGTGGGGTGGGTGTTCGGGATCAAGGATGGTAGAAATGGGGTGTATTTAGGGGATAGATCGGGGGGGGGGGGGAGGAGAAATAAGGGGGCATGTATGGGGTGACTGCAAGGTACATAATCTGAGCAAAGAGGGATATTTAGTATTGAGTAAAGATAGTGGTTAAAAAAGTATTGGGTGTTAGATATTTTATTTTACTTACCAGAAATTCTAAAGATTGAGTGAAGTTTAAGCTGATGATGATCTTCATTCGTGGAATCAATTCGCAGGAACTTTAAATGCACAAGGACCAAAATATTCTGTGGAAAAAAGATTTTCATAAAAGGAAAGATTTTAGCAAAATGGAAATCTTAATGCAGGCTGTTGCAGAGCATCGAGTGCACCTGTGGCTGCACTGGATTATTAACCAAAGTTTACATTACAGTCCAATTTGATGGACATTTTCACGGTGTTAAACATTGAAATTCCCAAGCACAAAAGGAAGTTTCCTCATACAATGACTTATCAATCAAATCTTAAAGATGCTCGGTCCAAGTTCCAGCTGATCTGACCACAGAAATGCTATATTTTAAATAGCTTCTTTTCATACAATTGAAAAAGTCATGAGCAGTCATTTAATGTACTGCACGGAAAAAAATGCAAATGATAGGTGGTAGTAAATTAAACCTACAAATTAGTTGTTGGGATATCGACATTGTCTCATGTCCATCAGCCCTTTACACATGTACAATTTTTTTTTGCATAATGTGCATTGTCCATGGCATAGGCCCTATGCCAATGTTTGTGTAAGCTTTTTGTTTTGAAAAAGCAACATCAGTCAAAATGTGTTAAGAGGAAAATCATTTTTCTTATAAATACAAATGTCTGAAAAGGGGTGTTACAAGGCTTTAGGCGCCCGCTGAGTTATCTTTATTCATGCGCTATGCGTGAACGGTGCCTGTGTGCCACGATGAAGAGGCAAGGTATTTTGTAATCACCCCTTTCACAGAATGGTTGGTCCACCCATTCGAGTTCGTCATGCATTGAGTGTGCTTTGACAGCAAAACAGATGGAGTATTGAGTAAGCATTTTTTTTTTGGAGAGGTTTTAGCACGTAATTTGGCAAGAGTTATGCTCAAGCATTGTGAATGTATGTACAGTCTGTGTTGAGAAAGTTAGAAGAGTTGCACTTTTTTTTATACAAATCAAAGGAAACTGAAGTTATTATTGCTGGTTGAAGACCAGAAAACGTTTAACTATCAATGACCATTTTGAAAACGTATAGCGTAATACGAAGGCCCAAAAGGTGTGACCTCCATAAGACTCACTGGGGAGCCTTATTAGTATTAAGTTAGGCCCTATAGTTTCTAGAACTTAGAAATAGAGACGGGGGGGGGGGGCTGGTTGGCGGGGGTTGAACACGTCTACCGAGCCTAAACTAACTAAAGTTACCGGACTAAAGTCACAACAACACAACTTGCGGCCAAAGGCTGTCCTTTTTTAGACAATTATTACAAATAGATTCACGTCAAATGACCTATAAGCCATTCCCTAACACAACAATGTAAAAACTGAGCATACAAATCCGTACTTACCAGAGTTTTGTGATGAAAACATTTCACTTAGTTTAGAAGACACACGACACGTCGTAAGCAGACGACAGCTCAATGTTATTGCGCATTGCTTTCCGGGTACTCACTACGCATGTGCATTAAAAATGATGCAATGTCAGGGCGCCCTCTAAAAAAACTACAACTACTGTTTTATTCTTTTGTATTATTTGTTGTACAGTTTTAATATCCCTTCTTTTCAAATCCATTAACTGTTTCTCACTAAAGGTCATTGCTCTGCATCATAAGATCGAACATTATTGCTCTCACTGTAATTTCAGGCTTAAAAATGTAAAAATATATATATTTTGTTTAAATGGAAGACTATATTTTTCCTTCCCTATTCGGTCTACATACAACGACATCTAGCTGGAAAGGGCTCCGTTTGTGTGGAGTTAAATTTTCAATACTCAAATAAAACATACAGAAAAGTAGGTCTTTTTTTCCCTTTTTTTCTGTTTTTGTATTTGTGCTTGTGGGGGGGGGGGGGGTGGGGGTAAAGTTACATCAAAATAGCAAATATCGGTATTTTAATATAAAGAGCAATTGGCCTATAAAAGGGACATTACAACTTTACAACACAATTTTTGAAATGAAGTTCATTAGTGATGTTTGAATTGAGCTTGGCCTGGTGTTAAGAAGTAACTATTTATTGAAGTAACTGTGTGACTGTGGGTCCGACCATGTGTAAAGTCTCTTTTGTGAGGAGTGTTGGGTCTGAAAAGAAGCCGGTTCAACAAAATAATTACAAGAAGACGCCCTGAGGCGCCCTCAGTTTGCATCATTCGCTACACATGCGTAGTGAGTACCCGGCACCCCGGAAGCGTCGCTACACGGATTGCACAATAGTCAATAACATTGAGCTGTCGTCTGCTGCTTCAACGTGGTGATTGCCTTCAAAGTGAAATGTTTTCATCAGAAAGCTCTGGTAAGTACGAATTTTTTCTTCAGTTTTTACGTTGTAATGTATGGAAATGGTTTATAGGTCAATTGACGTGTATCTATGTGAGTGTTACAATTGTCTAAAAAGGACAGCTTTTGGCAGCAAGTTTTGTTGTGACTGGTCCGTTTAGATTTAGTGTTTACACCTCCGCCATCTTTAAGATCTGATTGATAAATCATTGTGTTTGGAAACTTGTGTTTGGAAACAATTTTCATTGAATTAGATGTTTGTAAAAAATTGCGTTAAGAACCCGATAAGGCTACAAGTGCACTCGGTGTTTATTAATATTATTAAGTTATACTGCAACAGCCTGCATTCAGGCAATTTAGGGATAGGATTTTCATTTTGCTCAAATCTTTCTTTTCTATACATATCTTTGTACAGAACATTCTCGGTCCTTGTGCAGTAAGTTCCTGCAGAGTGATTCAATGAATGAAGAGCTTAACTCGTTCTTTTGAAGTTCTGGTGAGTTAAACAAAATACCTATATTTTAAATCTATATTAACATCCAACACTTTCTTTTAACCACTGAACATCCCTCTTTGCCCATATCTACCTTTCACTCCACCCCAAGAAAAATCCTTATTTCTACCGCCCGGGATCTAACCCCTAAATATACGGGACCCATTTCTACCATCCTTGATCCAAAACACCCGTCCCCACTATGCTGCTACTCTGTATCCTCCCTAAACATGTTATCACTTCTATTGCCATACTGTAAAAATCCCAAACATGCATCAAACTTTGATGGCACTTTGGATTCTCCCCCAACATGTAACCCCTTCTACTGCCCTACTGATTCAGTCCCAAACATGCATCCCCCTCTGCCGTCACTCTGGATCCTCCCCGAACATGTTACCCCTTCTACTAGTGGCTTACTGCAATCCCAAACATGCACCCCACTTTGCTATCACTCTGGATCCTCCCCCAACATGTGAACCCATCTAGTGCTTTATTGTATCAATCCCAAACATGCACCCCACTTTGCGGTCACTCTGGATCCTCCCCCAACATGTTGCCTCTTCAAGTGCCAAAGTGTATTAATCACTGATGCAACCCACTTTTCTGTTACTCTGGATCCACCCCTAACATGATACCCCTTGTACTGCCCTACCGTATCAATCTCAAACATGCACCCCACTTTGCTATCACTCTGGATCCACCCCCAACATGTGACCCCTTCTAGTGCTTTACTGTTTCAATACCAAACATGCACCCCACTTTGCGGTCACTCTGGATCCTCCCCCAACATGTTACCTCTTCAAGTGCCAAAGTGTATTAATCACTGATGCAACCCACTTTCTGTTACTCTGGATCCACCCCCAACATGATACCCCTTGTACTGCCCTACCGTATCAATCTCAAACATGCACCCCACTTTGCTATCACTCTGGATCCACCCCCAACATGTTACCCCTTCTAGTGCCTTACTGTATCAATCCCAAACATGCACCCCACTTTGCTGTCACTCTGAATCCACCCCCATCATGTTACCCCTTCTGGTGCTTTACTGTATCAATCCCAAACATGCACCCCACTTTGCTTTCTCTGGATCCTTCCCCAACATGTGACCCCCTCTAGTGCTTTATTGTATCAATCCCAAACATGCACCCCACTTTGCTATCACTCTGGATCCACCCCCAACATGTTACCCCCTCTAGTGCTTTATTGTATCAATCCCAAACATGCACCCCACTTTACTGTCACTCTGGATCCATCCCCAACATGATACCCCTTTTACTGCCCTACCGTATCAATCCCAAACATGCACCCCACTTTGGAGTCACTCTGGATCCTCCCCCATCATGTTACCCCTTCTGGTGCTTTACTGTATCAATCCCAAACATGCACCCCACTTTGCTTTCTCTGGATCCTTCCCCAACATGTGACCCCCTCTAGTGCTTTATTGTATCAATCTCAAACATGCACCCCACTTTGCGGTCACTCTGGATCCTCCCCCAACATGTTGCCTCTTCAAGTGCCAAAGTGTATTAATCACTGATGCAACCCACTTTTCTGTTACTCTGGATCCACCCCTAACATGATACCCCTTGTACTGCCCTACCGTATCAATCTCAAACATGCACCCCACTTTGCTATCACTCTGGATCCACCCCCAACATGTGACCCCTTCTAGTGCTTTACTGTTTCAATACCAAATATGCATCCCACTTTATATTACTCTGCATCCTCCCCCAACATGTTACCCCTTCTAGTGCCACAGTGTATCAGTCCCTGGTGCACCCCACTTTGTAGTATTCTGGATACACTCCCATTATGTTACCCCTTCTACTGCCCTACTGTTTCAATCCCAAATATGCAACCCCTCTTTGATGTCACTCTGGATCCTCCCCCAACATGCTACCCCTTCTAGTGCAACAGTGTAGTAATCCCAGATGCACCCCCACTTTGATGTCACTCTGGATCCACCCCCAACATGTTACCCCTTCTAGTGCTTTATTGTATCAATCCCAAACAAACACCTCCTTTGGTGTCACTCTGGATCCACCCCCATTATGTTACCTCTTTTACTGCCCTACGGCTTCAATCCCAAATATGCATCCCCTCTTTGATGTCACTCTGGATCCACCCCCAACATGTTACCCCTTCAAGTGCTTCAATCCCAAACATGCACCCCACTTTGTTGTTACTCTCGATCCTGCCCCAGCACATTACCCATTTTAGTTCCATACTGTATCAGTCCAAAACATGTCCCCACTTTGCCGTAACTGTGGATCCACCCTCAACATGTTACCCATTTTAGTTCCATACTGTATCAATCCCAAACATGTCCCCACTTTGCCGTAACTCTGGATCCTCCCCAAACATGTTACCCCTTTATAGTGCCATACTGTATCAATCCCAAAAATGCACCCCACTTTGGATCCACCCCCTACATGTTTCCCTTTTATAGTGTCATGTACTTTGTCAATCTACTGTTTCTCTTGTATCTGCTTTCTCGACATGTCGTCTTTTCCTTCTGGATCCTTTCGGTATCTATCTGTCTTCCTCCTTATCAGCACCCCACCCCAGCCTGTCTCCTGATCTTGCACATAGTTTTCTGAGTTTTCTGAGGTTGAAGTTGTAGATAGAGTTGCTGAAAACAGGACGTGCGTGTTGTGGTTTTAAAGATTCATCACATCCCGCAGAGTATATTATAAATTGTTGATCTTTGGCTATAGTAATTTTATGCATACATCCTCTTTGGGTTTATATTGCAGTACATTCAAGATGATCTGACAGTTGGACGCATTAGTTCTAATGAGAGATGCACAGGCTTGGCTGAAGAGAACACTTGGCTTCCATCTTGACCATGAATTCAACTACGTCATCGTTTCTCAACATCAAGCAACCTCAAATCTGTAACTTATACATGTAGAATTCTGGGATATTGAGGTAGGCTTGTTACATTAATAGTACACATTGTAAAAAGGCTGGTTTACACAACATTTACAGGGCATCATCGTCCTCACTACTAGTCCTCACATGATTCTTTATAATCACATGTACCAATGAATGTGTTTTTGCAAACAGTATATTTATGCCAAGAAGGTTTTTAAGTGCAAAAGTGAAAAAGTGTTCTGACAATGTCTTGTTTAATGTAAGCAGACCTTAACTGTATACGTGTCATTGTTATTACTACTGCTGTTTTATTGCAGTTAGGTACGCTAACATTAATAGTGTGTCATATTATCTGAAAGGACTGTGTGTAATCTGTAATCATAAAACGTCTCTCTCATAAAACTGATCACGGTCTTACTTTATAGAAGCGATAAGCTGCTACAACATCTTATATTCAATTCGATCAGTTATGATGTGCTTGTTTGTAAGATTAAAGATGTATAGTTGTTTAGCGTTGACCTAGACTGAAATATGTTACTTGTAGACACAAGTTTGCTGAAGTTTTAGAGTGCTTGAAAGGGTAAGATAAAGTAAGAAACAAAAGTGTTCTCCACTAGGCAAATTCTACACTTATCAACAAGGACGTTTTCCTCATGCTCTTTAAATTTCAACAATTAACGAGTCAGTTGCCATTTTTGTCTGGTACCCTATGTCCAATTAAACAACACAGACCCACAATGAAACATGAACTATGTACCAGACTACTTTTGCCTTGTAATTTTTTAGTTGAAACTGCCATGTTATTTGTGTAAAATGTAAAGTAGAACGTTTTATGTCCTTAAATCAAAAGGAATTTGAACCGTGTGTGTAATAAAATTATGGAAATGTATGGAAATGAAGTGAAGCATCTTAAGAAGGTTTTTAAAGACGTTTTAAAGAGTTAATAATGCACATTATTATTGTAAAAAATTTCCAAGTCTTTTTGGGACCACAAGAATGCGAAGTTGATGTAGTAGAGTAATTTAAGCATCATAATGAGCATGTAAGGGTACTTAACAGCTGTTATTTTTCAAAATTAATAGACATTTTGCACCAAAAATTTTTTGGAATTTTTTGGAATTGAAAAATAATTAACGAGCGTGCGTTTCAGCCGATTTTAAAAAGATGAAAGACCGTAAATTGTTAGATTTTTTAAATTTTTAATTAAAAAAAATAATCTTTTTGAAAATAAAAAATAATCAACGAGCGTGCGTTTCAGCCGATTTAAGAAAAATGAAAGACCGTAAATTTTTTGGTTTTCCATATACATTTTTTTTTTTTTTCACCCCTTGAAAATTGAAAAAAAAAAATTGCCCACCCCCTCTTCTCTCTCTGTCCCCTGTCCGCCTCCCCTCTCCTCTCCTTCCTCTGTGCCGGTGGCCCCTCCTTTTGCATCGTGTGTGGTGCTTGTTAGTGCGTGTTAGTGCGTGTTAGTCAGTGCATGTTAGTATACAGTATACCATTACTCTTACCTTGTGACTTGCCGGGATTCGAACCCATGCAGGTCTTCCGATCTTGCTCTCTCCGTGCGTGACTTTGTCCGCTAGGCCATCGGCGATCCACACCAAACCAATAATTTTTAACCATGATGAATATTAGAATCACCTAATGTATATACAAATACACGTTGATACATGTTAAATATATAGTATAAAGGGCGCCCTCTGTTGACTAGAAAGGGCGCCCTCTGTTGTCTACAAAGGGCGCCCTCTTTGAGAAAAATTTGTTTTTTAAAACTGCAATGGAGATAAATTTCCACTTAAAAGGTTAATGTTTTATACTTGTTTCTTAAGTGTTTGCAGTTTTTTAAGCAGTCTGATTTTGTGCTCTTAATAAAATAAACATTGGCAAGTTTGACAGGTAATAAATTAACACAAACCAATCGGGAAAGTTTGGATGCTGAAAGTGTACCACTTTATTAAAAACATTATTCTTACAAAATAACAGTTTTTTAAAAGCGTTTTCTTTGTTTTCTGTGATTAAAACATAAAAAGCTTTAAATGAACATATATAAACCGTTGCCACCAGATATTTCAACATAATTCAGAATTTTTTGTGCAAACATGGCGGAAAATAAAAAACATTAAAAAAAAAATTATTTCAGAGCTTTTTGCATTGTATTGTTTCTTAATTAAAACATCAAAAGCAAAAAGTGATTTTTTTTGTGTATAAACATTTTACCTCGGATTCTCCACTTAAATCAAAAGTTTTCTGTGCAAACATCTGGCGGAAAAATCCAATAAATTTTTAAAATTAATTTCAAAGCATTTTGCATTGTTTTATTTTTTAATTCAAATATTAAAAGCTTCAAATTAATATTTTTTTGGTATAAACATTTTCAACCAAATGTTTCCACATAAATCAGAAGTTTTTGTGCAAACATGTGGTGGAAAATAAAATACATTTAAAACATTAATTTCAAAGCGTTTTGCATTGTTTTGTTAACTTATTTAAATATTAAAAGCTGAAAATGAGTGTTTTTTTGTATAAAAATTGTCACCAGATTCTCCACATAAATCAAAAGTTTTTGTGCAAACATCTGGCGGAAAAATAAAGTACATTTTTAAAATTAATTTCAAACCATTTTGAAATGTTTTATTATTTATTTAAAATATTAAAAGCTTCAAATGATTTTTTCTTTCCCACCAGATGTTTCCACATAAATCAGAAGTTTTTGTGGAAACATGTGGCGGGAAAAAAAAACCATTATAACAATTAATTTCAAAGCTTTTTGCATTGTATTGTTTCTTAATTAAAACATCAAAAGCCAAAAGGTTTTTTTTGTATAAACATTTTCCATCAGATTCTCCACATAAATGAAAAGTTTTCTGTGGAAATATCTGGCGGAAATATAAAACACATTTTAAAAATTCATTTCAAAGTATTTTAGCATTGTTATGTTATTTAATTAAAATATTAAAAGCTTCAAATTAATATTTTTTGTATAATCATTTTCCACAGGTAATTCCACATAAATCAGAAGTTTTTTTGCAAACATGTGGCGGGAAATAAAAAACATTTTAAAAATTAATTTCAAAGCTTTTTGCACTGTATTGTTTCCTAATTAAAACATCAAAAGCCAAAAGTGATTTGTTTTTTGTATAAACATTTTCCATCAGATTCTCCACATAAATCAAACGTTTTCTGTGCAAATATCTGGCGGAAATATAAAACACATTTTAAAAATTAATTAAAGTATTTTGCATTGTTTTATTATTTAATTAAAATATTAAAAGCTTCAAATGAATATGTTTTTGTTATAAACATTTTCCACCAGTAGTTCCTCATAAATCAGAATTATTTTTGCAAACATCTGGCCAAAAATAAAATATATTTTTATAATTAATGTCGAAGCATTTACATTGTTTTTCTTTAATTTAAACATCAAAAGCTTCAAATGAACATACAAAAAATTCCACTTATACCAGAAGTTATCGAAACTATCGAAAATTTATCCTGAAAACAAATCGTCACCGACGCCACGAAGTAGCATACAATGAATGTACAACACCTTTTCTTCAGTTTTGTACGTATTTAAACAATTAAAACTGAGCGAGGCCTACAATTTCATAGAGCTGCTAACGGCCGATTTTGTGCTTACTGTGTGAGTTTCCATTTCATACCGCTAACCAATCACACGAAAAGGCATGTTAACCTTCCGGTGCTTACTGTATTAAAATGAATGACGTAACAATGCAAATCCATGGTGAACGCGCAAGCTGGCCACCTAATTGTCTTGGTGAAATACGCTTACGCTTAAGCAAATTTTGCTTCTATAGTTAGCACGAAAATTTGCTTACCCTTAAGCCAGCGCTATGAAATTGGGCCCTTGTGTATAGCGCGCGTGACCTACATTTTCACCAACTCACAAACACGCATTGGATGTCACGAAGTTGCACGCATCTTTCTTACTTTATTGCATTAATTTAAGAAGAGGCACTTACAAAGCACCGTATACATGAAGTTCATTGCATCAATTCTCCACTGTAAGAAAACAAATTGAAAATACCCTGAAATTTTGTAGAAAAACTTGTTTTTAAAAAGCGTTGTACTTTAAACGCCGTTTTCTCCGATTGTTATTTTTCACTGGCAGGACTGCGCGTGGCGTTGGTGACACAATGCTTTTTTTTTTGCTGCTTTGATACAATCATTTACTTTGTTATTTGCAATAAATAAATAGATAAGAACTTAATTCGTAATCCACAGAACTTGATCCTTTACATCCAGAACCACATATCCAATATCAAATGGAATCCAGACTTTAATGTCTTGATATAAAGATTCTTCACGCTGTTCCGCTTTAGAGTTGAAATACAAAGCACCAAAATTTCTACAGCGCACATGTATGTATCCTTTGTACAGTCTGATGCAGAACGTCAGGAGTTTCACCTGTGTTATCAACGTGACGTCTATTTGTTCACTTTCTCCTCTGTAGAGGATCTGCTTTCGTCAGCATTCTGCAGAATATCAGTTATGTAAGGCCTCTTGTTGCATTCTAACGATGGCTGCAGAGTGGCATTCTTTTCTTCTTGTAGATTCGAAAGCTCCTCGTGAGACCAACAGGGACTGTTCCTGCACACACAATAATAAATAATATTGATTACAACATTAATTCATTTTCAAGTAAAGATTATGAAAAGGGAACGGTAAGTCTTTACAAACATCAATATAATGGGCTGTCATTCTGGAACCTCACAGCCCCCCCCCAAAAAAAACCCCAAAACAAACCTGGAACTTGTTTGCTTCTTATTGACTGCCAAGGAATGAGTACTGTCTCCTAAATTCTTATTAAATATTAAACTTTGAACACCGAGGTTAGAAACAAAACTGTTGATTTTTTGTTAAAATAAAAATGATGATTTGTTGAAAAAAAACAACCTTTAGTTTAAAAAATTAAATCATGAACACATTTTGATCAAGGTTTTGAACTTGAAGAGAGAAAATGTTTCTCAAAAGAGAAAGAAAGAAGGTAATGTTTTTTACCTGTAAATCATGGTACACACCTTGTTGTCTCTCCACTCTTGATCAACTTCTGCCTCATCTCACAGCTTCATCACTAACAGGTGAGCTCCTCAAAGTAACCTGACTCTGTTTTTCCTTCAACTTCACTCCGAGACCCTCGATAGTAGAGTTAGCTGTCTCGGAATTCAGTCACAAAAATAACACTGCCGATAAATGTTAAAAAGAGATTGAAAAGTCATGAACAAAAATATTGAAAGCACAAGTCGTAATCAAGTAGGTCCTATAAAGGATCCAAAAACAAAAGCTTAAAAAAAAACCCCGATCCGTTCAGTTTTCACTCAATGAATCCTCCAAAGAAAGTCAATTTAAATATACTAAGATGCTAAGTCTGCCCCCCCTTTGTTCACTCATTATGACTAAAAATACAACTTTGCTTACCAAAAGTACGGTTATCTTCTTGACTTAAGTGAAAATGTATCAGTCAGATTTTTGTATCTATCCCATTTTTCAAATGACTTTCTCTGGACAGATCACCGAAAAGACGCAGTCTGATCATCGATTTAAACTGTCAATGTTGGTAAGCAAGCATAGCCATGCTGGATGGCTGGGGCCGGTAAACCAACAATGATGTAGGCCCTTCATGTCAATTAGTGATCAATTTAAAAATAACAAACGAGATAAGACACTGCTCATCAACAACTTTCCTATAACCATAAAACACATTCTACTGTAAAAGCCAATAACTTCTTTGTCACTTTCACTATTCTATCGTCCTAAAACACCCGTTACAATGATTCTGCCTTTTGATTGATTTAGAGCGCGTCACATGTTTTATTTTTACTAGAAAGCTGCACACGAACGCGACGCGCTATATGTTCTCTACCCGTAGCAACTAATGTATTACCCCCATAGCAACCAATGACTATACTCATAGCAACAGCAGCTTTGTGGTAGTGCACCGGCTAGACACATGTTTTCATGTACGTAGTGTTATAAATCAAAATTGTGATAACCGGTCGAGCGGTCTATCTTCTTGAGACGAAACTGGGGGGAAATAGAATGCACTTCTTGGTTTGACAATCAACTTTTTGCACAAAACCAGCAACACAACTGTGTTTGGTAGAAAGAAGCATATACAGACAGAATTAAAGAGGAGGGTCCAAGGAACACACCCATGTGTCATCTTGATCCGGCCCTTATGGTTTTAGTACTTGTCATAGATTTTTGAAAAATTAATACGTTTGTCCAACCTTATACCATACATTCACTTAAGCATTTACCCCAAGTTTTGAGTGGTCAGTATCACATGTCCACCCCATAGGCTAGGCACCACTACATACAGTATTAAAGAAATGGATCTAAGGAACACAACCATTGTCATCTTGACCCGGCCCATGTTTTTTTAAAAATAGTATTTTATACTTTTAAATCATATTTTTCACGTACAAATACCACCATGTTATGTGACAAGATACACGTGGGTCGATTTCCAAGTAAAAACACGGAGGTTTTGGGATGTTACAAGTTTAATAAAGTACGTGTTTTAAAGTATGCGATGGTTCACACATTAACAAACGAGCAACAACTTTGTATGGCGTCCCCTGCCCTGTAACACAGTTCGTTTTGTTTCCCGTGTCATCATCTGACATTCGTTCACGATCGATAAAAGGGTGTAGGCCTATTTTGGAACATTTGGTGTTTTTTTTTGCTCTCAAGCAAATTTTGAGGGCGCTCTTTTCAACAATTAAAGTGTCACTTTGAAACAATTTATTTATAGAAAACATTTATAGAATAACCCATGCTGTCTTTGGCATTTTTCAAGTAAAGGACTTAATCACAACGGCTTATGTCCTACCCTTTTGATTTAACGTAAGTCCTAACATAAGTCCTCCATTTTATGTTTGCCATGACATTCACGTTAATTGGCTTTTTTTTTTGCTGAGCTGCGATACACTGTTATGCCAAACAAAATAAATTCGAACAAAAGACACTTCAGATTAACCACTGTATGTACAGTATCTATCATCTGCATTCGTTTGCCAAAGAGTACGCCTACCATTACTGACGCCTACGTGTAACTTTGCCCGATTCTCTCATAATAACATGTAGAAACGAACTTCAAATACACCATTTTGCCAGAAAAACACCACTGTATTAAAACCTGTTTATAGAGCCATTTCTGAGCTACCTCCCTGAAATATTTCCAGATTGCCATATTATTTGCTGTACAAACAGTAACCTATCTTCTTTTAACATGTAAAACAGAGACATGATTCACAAATGTTTGCTTTCATAAACATACATCAATGTGGATCAAGCATTTCACTTTAAATATCAATCTAAAATTATTATTGTAATTGTAACTCCAAATTACGCCCATACTGCCAATAAAGTATCGGGGTGACATACGCCCTTCCGCCAGAAAAACACAAAAAGACGGACACGTAAATAACGATACACTACATTGCATCCTTTGCAAACAAACATAAAAACACAACAACAACAATAGTGGAATAAATGGATGATTATAGTGCCGGGAAAAAAAATATACATGATAATTGATAAAAACAACAAAATGTAAGAGGAAACTTGCTTCGATATGGGCCGGAAACCAAGCCATTTCTTGCTCGTATCCTGTCTTTTACCGACATCTCTTTTATGGCCAGTTTCGACGAGCGTATAAATAACTGCACCCACCGAATCCAATACAGCGCCTGGAAATATGAACCACCTTTCCCACGCTTTCAGCGCATGGAAAGAGCTCTGACGTTCACCCATTATTTCCCGTGCTTAGCGCCTGGGCCCAATTTCATAAAACCTGTAAGCACAAAAATTTGCTAAGCACAAGAATATCTTGCTTAGCAGAAACAGGTTACCAACCAACATTCCATAAAGTTCACAATGTTGCCACTGGTAGCTCGCTCATTTCTTGCCAAGTAAAGACATTTGCTAAGCAGAATTTTCTGCTTAACAGCTTTATGAAATTGGGCCCTGCTCAGAACGGAACCGTGTTCCCAAGCTTACATCACCCTGTACGCACGCATCACTAAGTTGTTATATTAGCGGTTTGGAAATGGCTGAAAATGTGCACCGTCCGTTTCCTATGCTTATCATGCTCTGTGAGTTGCTGGAACTGGTGTGTTAAGTGGCTTAAATAACTTTGTGTTAAAACCCTCGACCTTGAATACGCCTCGGCCTAAAGTAAATCATCATCCTTAGACATTAATTCAGCAATTAAAACAATAAATATGAAAATATGCAATCGTTTTGATATTTCTTGTTTCGATCACAATCTACAATAAAAAACACTTGAAGGCAAACTTTAATGTTGATGTTAGTTCATTTATTTATTTATTATTAATTTTTTTTTTTACCAGTTGAAACTTACAAGAATTTTGTTTTTAATAAATAAAATAACTTAAACAGGTTGTAAAATAACATTATAGCAAAGTTTGTATGTGCAATTACAAAGCCATCAGAACTCAAATAATCAAAATAATGGTCCACAATGGCTGCCTTAAAATGGCAAAAGACAGGTAGCAAAGTGAATGTCACCAAACAAACGATTTTTAATATCAAAAAAACGGATCAAGGCCCAGTGTTTACATTTAAAGGAGCAAATGCTTAAAAGCTTAACTGTTTTCCCTTTAAAATTGGGTTGGGTAAAAGTCAATAAATATTTCTGTAAATGACGCAGATCATTACCTGAGCTAGTTATTTGACGAGCCAACTATCAATTCTTTACGATGTATACTTTGCACCATATTATAAGATCACTTTCAACCAAACTTTTTCAGACCTTTAAAAAGGTGGGCATACTTCGTACAATCATTGCTACTATTAAAGTAAAATAAGTGCTACATAAGTTTGAAGAAAATTATGAAGAAAATAATTGACAACTTGTCAATTGATTGTTGAAGTTTAGCCTACAAACAAGCATTTAATGTGAACATTGAAAAGAATGGACCCTTTGTTCTTGTTTGTATAACCTCCAATATACAAAATTATATCAAATCTATCAATCTGTGGTTCAGGGGTATTGGTGCAGTACCAATCAAGACAAGAGACGAAACAACTATCTACAAATCGCTAAACAAGGGTATAATTTAGTCAGAGCGGGAACTGAACCCCATATTTCAAGTTGATGGTCCAACCGATTGTTTAATTTTATTGTTATAATTATTGTTATCATTATTATTAATGCTGTTTCAAAACAAAAAACATACACAAAGCATATTTGTATGCAACGGGCAATGCACAAAATGCAAGTAACATGTAAATATTTTTTATACATTGTTATTGAAAGGAGGTGATTTTGTGTGAGGATCCCGACAGCAATTCTTTTTGAAATTAATTTACCACATGGCCTTGGCAAATTGCTTTTGAGCAACATGCCTACTTCAAATGAAAGCATAACTTTTTTGAGTTTGTAGGCCTAAACATAACAAAAAAGCTATTTTAAATTTAAACCTAAACGTTAGCATCAAATCGGTAAAAAAATCGGACAAGCATCTGTAAAGCAAAACATAACCTGATCTGACGTAAATTACAGCAAAACAGCTTTGGTGTTCTAGTTCTGTGGTTTAGGGCCAACTTTTTGCAAAACCTGTGACACGCTGGATTAAAGCACCAAATTTTGTTCAGTTATTCTATAGGTCCCATATAATCATTCTAGAGGGTGGGGGGGGGGGGTGTGCCCAGTTTGGGTGACCTAGGTGATGGTCAGACTGAGGTCAAATTTCATATGGTGTTTAAATTAAAATCTAGACTATATCAAATCAAGGTTTTAGTGCTAACCACATCCGGAAAAAAAAATGAAACATTTGGAAGAAATGATAATTAGCAATCAATTAAAAGTATGACATTTGTGTAGCAACCGTAGCTCGTTCGGTAATAAATTGTATATTAAGAAAATACAGCAGATAATCTTTAAATTGTTTGGGCTATTTGTTTGGCTACTTGATTGAACTGACTGTTTGGAATGAAAGCATGAAAAAAAATAAACAAAACAAAATGTTGAAATAATTTCATAAATAAATAAGCAATTAACGTAACTGTCATATCAGTAGTACTGCCTATCAATTTTTCACCGATAGAGGGCCGCTTGCGCATATCATTAAAACTTATAACAAATGGCCATGCAGCTTCTATTTCAGACACTCATGCAGAGCTATGTGGAAAAAGTTGATCCGTTTAGCTTACTGACCTGGTGATGACAGACCGGGCACCCCCCTCTAATATACTTCTATGGGACCCCTAAAACAAGTGTGCAAAGTTTGGTGCTTTAAATCTGGTGTGTCACAATTTTTTCATTCAGCCACCGGACTATTAGTACCATCCTCCTCTTCTAGTTGATCTCTCTATAAGATGTACTCCATCCTTCATACTCTAATGGCCACTTTCTCGGATGATTCATCTTTCAATATTTGCAGTGCAGATTTCATCCACTGTAAAAAAAGATGATTTTGATGCAACAAATTATTAGTATAAAATACTATATTATACAGTTATGCAAATAACTTTGGTAACAGATTCACCTAAGTGTAGACCACCTCCGTCTGACAGGGTGAAAAGTACATATTTGAAACATTATGTAGGCGTAACATTTTTTTTTTATTATCATATTTTTTTTTTTAGATCGAGCTCACAAGGCTGAATCTATAAGAAATTTCAACCCTCAATAATAACCCCAACAAACTATTACATGAAATGAATTCAAGAAGTCAAACAGAGAAAGAGATAAGCAGATGTTCATCAATGACAATGTATTTGCAATGCATAATAGCATAATTTGTAATAATTTGCAATCGTTACATGTATATTACATGTTAGTTCCACAATATTTCACACGCTTTTTTTTCAGCAACACATTTTATGTGACTTGTTCGCGAACCAGTTATGGTTAGCAGGTGACCCCTATGAGCAGTAGTGTAACCAAACATTTTCATGGGGCAAGGAGGGGGGACAAGTTTAAAGATCGTGTTCCTGAATTGCTTCCTGTCTTAAAGCATACCTTTGGTTTTTGGAACCGTTCAATTTTGTAAATCCTGTATAAATGTAGTTGTATATATTATATACAATCAAACTAACCTGTGAACGTTTCATTTCGAAAGGTGGTCGCGTTTTTGAGATATTGCCGAAAATCCAAGATCGACGTCCATGCAGGAAGATAATCCCTATAGGAATACACAATCTGAGTCTCAGATTCAAACTTGGGGGGACAAAAACTGATATCTTTTTCAATAACCAGATTATTTCGAATTGAAATGTTTCTCAAAATGCTTTATACTATTGAAAGCTGCTGTACTTCTAACCAAGTAAGTTTTTATTGCCACAAAGTTTTAGAGTGATTACCATACGTATACCGTCCCTTTAACAAAAATAATTATTATTTCGCTTTCCTCCGTACTTTTTCCTGACCATTTGAAGGAGAGCATTTGTACTTCTTCCTTTTTAAAGAAGCCGAATTTAGATCCCGAAAGCCTGTCTAGCTACCACCCTATTTCCGACCTGAGATATATTTCTAAATTAATTGAAAGAATTGCCTGGTCTCATGCACACCTGTTTCTCAACATACCTAAAGTATTTGAAGAAAACAGAATCGTGCACACGTAAAACTCAATATGCTTGGGACCAACTTAGTCCCTGAGGCTCGAATACGCACAAGACTTGCACAGTCTATGATACCTGTACAAAAAACACCAATCACTACAAAAAAGGAACTCAGGTGTTAAAACTCACTTTTTTTTCAGCCTGGTCAGTGGTTTGGGTCATCACCTTGGACTTCTGGAGGATCTTTTGGTAGAGTTGGAGACACAGACGAAGACTTGACTGATGGAGCACCAGGAGCAAGATCACGAGGACCGGACTGGACATACAGTGTAATAAGAACTCTGCACAAAGAAAATTAAAAGAGAAAAGAAAGCAGGAAGTGAGCCTCAGATAATTGTCACATGGGTCAGTTTTTGGGATGGCAACTTGCAGGCAACCAACTGCACCGAACAGCACAAGAGGCGTATTTTCTAAGACGTACAATCTGAACTCATTGGTTCTTGTGAATTGCCTGGAAGTAGAACTGGTTGCCTGTTAATTGCCCTATTGAACATGGCCCTTAAAGAGGGGGGGTCCAAGGTCAATTTCAGTTTTGTGATGCACTTGTTTTCCAATAAACAGAGTCCTCATGAAAGTGAAAACAAGTTACAAAAACTACAACCTCTCGAACTTCAGTTTGCTTCCCATGCTTGTGTTATTCTTCTGAACAGGACGAACAACAACAATGACCGGTAAAACAATTAACCGTCCAGTGAATATACACAAGCCTTTGTGACATTCTACTAAAGCTGTGTTTGCTTTGGACTTTTAATACAGAACGTGGTATTTTACTTTTGTCACATCCGGTTCAAGGTCACGAGCGGCGCCCTCATGTATTTATATTTAGTCAGTCAGTTTGATTCACCATCGTTAAGGCTAGTTTATTTAAGTTGTATAAGATTTACCCATGTAATGTTACCAGCAGCGGAGCCAACGAGGGGCCTGGGGAGCACGTGCGCCCCCAGGTAACCCCCCCTCATGAAAATATTTGCGATAGTGCTCCCAAAAATAAAAAGAAAAGAGAAAAAAGAGGAAAATGTGTGTTTGTATAATGTAGTGAACGATGGCAATCGGGATCGATACTGCTGCCACAAAATGCCAAAAACATAAGAGGATTGTGTCCCCCTGCAGCACCCCCTTCCAGAATAAAAGCATGACCCCCACCACTGACAAACCCATTCCCCCTGCCCCCCCCTCCAACTTAAAAGCAACCTCCCCCCCCAACACTGGGTCAGAAGATTGGGCAGCATGTGGCACATGGATTTTGGGGTTCGTACATTATAACTACTTTGTCACGATATGTATTAGGATAAAGCACTTTGAAAATATCCCTAAACAAAAGCGTTTTTCTACGACTACTGTTACAACCCTTACCCTTCTTTTGCTGTTGCATGGACAACTTGCTCCTGGATATCTCGTCTGATACCTGCACTCCATCCAACGTATGTATCATGATGAGGAGAATATGGCTGCCATAGGTTTCCATCATCACCGAGTCCAGACTATTTTGCAGCCACTCGGCCATGGAGAGACCTGAAGGTAAAGTGTAAGGGCAAGTTAGTGAACCAAATAAAAGCACTTATCATTGTGGTTAGGGAATCATGCTGTTATGACCAACCCCACAGGACTTTTATGTTTACTTTCGATCTCATAATAATAGTTTGGGAGGCTGATCATCCTTACTTGCAGCTGAGAAGCTGAGAAACTGCAATGTGTTCCATCCGCAAGCACGAAAGGGTGCCTTAGGCAGCCAGCCACATCAACCCATGAACACGAAGCACAGCCAGAGATCAGGGCCCACTTTCATAGAGCTGCTTAAAGCACATTAAGTAGCTAAGCACAAGAAAATGTTGCTTACCAGAATAAGCTGACCAGCCAAAATAAAAAGTCACGTGTACTATCTGTGACCGGTATCCTGTAAATTTTTGCTAAGCAGAAAATTGTTAAGCAATATTTTCTGCTTTAAAGCAGCTCTATGAAACTGGGCCCAGGTGTTTGAATTCTCTGGAGGGAGGGAAACTGGATCGAGGGCCCGGAGAAAAAACCTTGAGGCACAGGAGAGAACCAACTCTACTCACGGCCTCAGCCAGAAATCGAACCCTGGGCCACAGTGGTGAGAGGCTTGCGCTTTACGCACTAGCCACCATGTTTGCTGCTCATTGCCATTCTTTGGCATGACCTTCAGGCGTAACGTAAAATGATGTGAAATGATTTCTTGAAATGTGATTACCTACTTTGATGAAACAAGATGTACTCTTCCAAAACTCAATACTGATGTTTACATTAACTCCATTGCTGGTGTTAAACCTCGTCATACATGTATATGGCATTGTACAGTATTTTCCCTAAACTTTATCGGCGACTTGCAAGGTGCAAGACTAGTTAGCTTGTTGTTTCACTAGTCCCTCAGCTTTTCACTACTCCATATTTCATATAGGGATGCTTTTCAACACTGAACTAGCCAGCTGGACCACTTGGAGTGAATTTTGACCGGTCCTTTGTTTAGGTGTTTTAACACTTTAGAGACCATAGCGGCTGTTTGGCTTGTACCAAAATGTCCAAAGCAGCCACAAACAGCTGTGAAACACTTCCACTCAACCAAAATGGTCAAAGTAAAGGTCATGACCTGAATTAACATTTTCCAATGTTTCCCATGTGAACATAGTATATCTATGTTTCTAATACAAAACCAAAGTTCTGTTTTATATTATTTTCACTGGACTGTTTTACAAGTAGATCATGTTTGGGTGTATGATTAGATACAGAAATTAATGGTCTCTTAAGGTTTAACTAGCATTTGGTCAGCAGACTACTGTTGTGTTGAGGGTATTCTCTAGCTTACCCTTGTCCTGCTCCTTCGTCCTTGTTATGAAAGTACTTCACTGCCTGAAGAAGCTTCCTCAGGACGACATGACCGGTGAATCGATCCATCAGTAGGATGTCTTAAGCCCTCCAAGATACTGCCGAGGAATCTCCTGATTTGAGAAGGACTGGCTAGGAGTAACGGGTCTTCCAGGATGTGGGTGACAGTGGTTGTTTGGATTGCCTAACAGTCTGGTTCTGACAGAGTTTTACTTCTTCACCTTCCATGTGGTTGAAATCATTGTCTAGGAGCTGGCCTGTGAGACAAATTCAACAAAATTCCTAGTCCAGGTAAAATGATTTATAAATTGATGCAACAATCAAACAAGCACTCTCCATTACACCTTTTAAATGACATCTTTAGTTCCTGCATGAATGATGATGTTCATTGTATTTTGATTTTGTGTGTTTTTTGGTGATACAAAAAATGAGAAAAGATGGCAAATCCGACTGCCACCTTTTTCATAATGTTAAAGTTCACAAAACCTTTATCACTGGTCCGCTGGCCAAATGCCAGTTAAAACACTTTCGGACCAGTCAAACTTCACTCTAAGTAGTCCAGCTGGCTAGTTCAGTGTTGAAAAGTACTATTATTGACTTGTGAAAACACTGACAGACAAACAAAATTAGTGTTGATTGAAAACAAGAGACAGCATGATACAAGTGTGACTAATGCTGATGATAAAGGCTGCCATGAGGCAAGCCAAGATAAAAGCCTCATCTACACCCCCATGCCGATAGCCTCTGCCATCTCACTGAGTGACACAATAGAGAGGGTGCTGTTCATCATGGAGAAGACTCAATTTTCAACTCACCAGTTGAGGGTTTTAAATCCATTTTTATCTCTTTCTTAACTTGCCATCTAATCTCATTTTGCTTGTTTTGTGAACATGCTCTTCTGGTTAAAAAGAACATTGTTGAAAAATGTTGTGGTACCAGTAGTTTCTTGACATCAACCCTGCCAGGGTTTCTTTTGTTTTTTGTTTCTAATTGTTGTAGTGCAACCACCCCCCCCCCCCCTCCACTGGAGGTTGTTTCTACTTGCATATCTGCTCGCATAGCTGGGTTGCTCAGTACTTACTCGTACAGCTATTGGGGTTCAGTCTGCTAATGTCTACATGAACCTTATAGGTTCTCTTGTACAACATCCTACTCAAACTGTTTTGCCCTGCACATTTATGCACTCTACAGTTCTTTTTTGAAACCAGATCTCGCCAAAATTAGGCTCTATGTGTTCTTTGTACTTACATGTACAGTGAGCTTGGGGATGGGTCCAGAATTAACTTTGGTGAGATCCGGTATCAAAAGAACTGTAGGTGCATAAACTTGAAGGGTAAAAGTTTTGAAAAGGATATTGTACGTGAGAGCCTATGACTATGATGAGTATGAGGTTCATGCATGGAGGCAATAGCTGAATGAACCTCACTAGTCATACATGTAGTCCAATACTAGGTCATTAGAGTCCGAGTTGCTGGACCCCAGTAAACACTTTTAAAAACATTTTGGACATTATCTGGCATATGTCAGGTCCGAGTGAATGTTCATGTGTTTGTTGGTACCCAATGCAAAAATGCCCTTCAATGCCCTCTGAAGATAGAGCAGCCAAAGCTCAAATCATGCCCAATCTGCAGATTGTGAAAATCCAAAGAATGTACTCCACAAGCATCAACACACAACAGAATTTGGACATCGGTTCAGTTTATTTTAGCCAAAAATTTCTCTCTTTTTTTGGAGAAATGTATCTGACACAATTGTACCACCATTAATCCTATTAAGCAGCAACATCTCCCATGTTCCTCGGGTGAGTTTGAGTATTATTTTCATAGAGGGTTTTGATGGATTTTGGAGCATTTTTCTAAGGGTTGTAAATTTTCTATTATGTAGCATTTGTACAGTGGAACCAACAAACGCATTATAGAGCATTCACTCGGACCCTACATATGCCTGATAATGTCCAAAATGTTAAAAAATATTGTTTTTTGGTCCGAGTACTCCGACCTTCGAGTAAATCTTTTTAATTTTACAGTTTTGTATTCTTCTTAAAATATTGTGTTTGTTTGATCATGCAGACATGGCAGAAATGGCTAAGCCTTTGATTGGGCTCTTTTTTTATGTTGATGAAATGAAATCATGGCGAGAGCAGCCCCACAGAAATAGTTCAACTTCTACAGCCAAGGTTTTAGCCAGGATTCGGTAACTAAAACTTAAAAGGGTGTCAAAATTTGCTAGAAATTTAAAAACTGGGTGTCCAAATTATTCACTTACACAATACATTTACATGTAAATGACAGATAAAACAGGGTGTCCAAATTTAAAACAGGGTGTAAAGACACACAGACACCCCTCTTCCTAAAACACCGAGTACAGCCCAGGGGTATGGCTGATTCATCATATGTACAGTGCACGTCCAACTGTTTTGTAAATAATAACTAACCCTGTTCATGCTGTTCCAGCTCGTCTTCAAATCTATCTTTAGTTGTTTCAACCCGACAATAATAGCCCGCCTTATACCAATCAGGTTGACCAACTCTGCTTTCTGGTCGGTCTTCCTGTGAGCCTCTTGCGGGTCAACCATGCACTGCCTTCTTGGCGCTGCCATTTTGTATCATTACAAACGCCCGTGTCAAACTAAGTATTTTCGAAACGGCTCACTGGAATTAGCAGGCTTCCAGTTTTTTCTGAGCCTGAGCGCCCAGCAACCTGCGTTTCACAAAGACTAGGTATTTTCGGAACGGCGCACTGGAATTAGCCGGCTTCCAAAATTTTCCAGAGCCTGAACGGTGATAAACCTGCGTTTCGAAAAGACGCCAATATGGGCATTACTTTTCGAAACAGTGCACTGGTATTACCAGGCTTTCAGGTTTTTAGTCTGGAGTGAATGCTTGTGACTGAAACATTGTGTATGCCTGACCCTCATTCATAATGTGAAGCCTCATAATAATGCTTGTAGACTCATAGTGAGCTAAGTTGTTTATGGCCGACCATACCTAATCAAAAGAAGCCTATTAATATTGCCTAAAATACAGCAATTATTAAGTTCAATAAAAAGGCATCAGTTTTACCTACTGCATCGTTTTAGAATGAAAATCGCAGCGTCAAAATAGAACCAAAATTGATAAAAAATGCCTGAAAGTTATCCCATTATGAGTTATGTCTTTTTTCAAGTTCGTTTGTTTTGCTTTAAATGAATACCCTTAGCAACCGTCTGATGTAGCCGTGGCTGTAGCCGTCGATTTGATTTCAAGATTATTGTGATGATGACGTCAGAAGAACCTGGTCATTATTGCTCAGACTACCCTCTGAATGTATTGTTCTTGAGCAGAAGAAAGAATTGTGTTAAGATGACGTGTAAACTTTAATTGCTTCAAAGAAACGGGCTATTTGGTTTAGCCTGGAATAATGATTGTCTTACTACAAATACAATGATCATTTCCCCCTATGGTGGGTTAATGAAAATGTGTCGATTGCGAGTGAAACGGCACGTTCCGTTGTTTCCTGGTGACCTGGTTCAGCGGTTCGCTCGTCAAATTGGAGCGTGCCGCCGCAGTCTAAGCCATGTGTCCCGAATGTGATAGAACGCTCAATCTTCTCCTGGATGGCCCCATTAAATGGGGCAGGGATGTAAAATTGCAATAAAGGAAATGGGTCATCAGGGTAACAAGAGCATCGTTGACAGTGATGGCGAGACCTTTGAATCGAGTGTTGCTGAGTGTTTCCTACACGATACATTTTGGGATCTTTAAATTCTACCCATTTTTATCATTCCCCACCTCCCCGCCCCCGGCTTTCCATACCGGTATCCTCTAATGCTGGAGGTGTAGTGAAAGTATGGTTGCATTTTACGTTCATCATCAGCAGTTTTTCACAGCAACAGGGTGGCACGGACTCCATTGCCCCCCCCCCCTCCCCAAGAAAAAGGGAAAGAAAGAAAAGCGAGGAGAGCGTGTTACATCAGACAACGAGTCGAACAACTTAAATAGCAGTTGATCAAAAACAGCGCATTCTCGTTCCATAGAATATAGCATTTTATGCCCGTCTCCAGAGTGTGTGCACATCGTCCCTGCCGGAAGTCCAGGCTCTCATGTCATGTCACAGGTCACACGGTCTATACGTTAGGTCAAATAATGTGCGGATTGATACTGGTCTTTACCAATGGTGTGCGTAAATAATATCTATTTGATGTTAACGACAATTACTGTTAGAGTCAAGGAACACGGAATTTGAAAGGCAACAAATCATCGGCTGCTAATTTGAAGATTTTTGGCCGATTTGACCCGAAAACTTTTATAAATTGTAAATTGCTGTTTTTAAAGATTTTATGGATCCTACGAAAAAAAAATCCCCCAATGGTAAGTGGTAGTTATTAAATTAAAATCAAATCAATTAATTATTGTCTGGATCACGACATCCTTCAGCCAACAATTTCACATGTTACATGTATTTTTGCATTTTCCGTGGCAATATGCGAAAATATTTCATGGTGTGCCCGAAAAAAGGGCGTTGTAACACAAAGTACTTCGTTCTGGCAACAGAAGGCCGTAAGCATTATATGGCATTACTGTTACAGTTGTTGCTGCTAGAATTATCCCCAGACATGACTCCCCATTCCCATGCAGAAATTTAACCTTCCTCTGTAACGACCTTTGAATGAAAGAAAACGGATCAAACTTTCACACTCAGTTTCCTTGAAACGAAACTTTTTGCACATTAGCTTCTAACGTACCCCCTTGCTGTGTTACGCCCTTCTTCCATGGTTTGTACGCTTGGTGTTTTAAAGCATTATCTGTCAAAATTCATTCAGATAAATTATTCTAAAGAACAAATTAGGGATGCAATGTGATGACCGAATTTGAGTAAACCTTTACAGTTTGGTTGTATAATGTTGATTGAAAATAGTGGGAGGGAAATGACTTGCTTGCCCACACAAACATGATATCGAAATAGGCCTAAGCCATTCATGAATTATGAAGCCCTGTAGACACAGAGGAGCCGTTCGTCTTATAAAAGGCTTAAATCCTAAAGTCTTGGAGAGCAAATTAGACCAAGTTTCCTTTGACGATGATGACGGCGGTGGTGCTGATAAATCACAGGAAAAAAAAAACCTTTTGGACTCATTCCAATTGACTTGTGCACAAACTGAACACTCACACCGACAAAAATTAATTTAAAAATCTAATACATGATATCCACAGTATATGTACAGCCCTCAGCATCGGTTTCCATCTTTCTCCTGAAGACGACCAATAGCAACATGATCGAAACGTCGAGTTATTCTCAGAACCACAAAAAACTCACAGCGATATATTTTCATATAGAAGGTGTCACTACAAACCTAGACGTCTTTAAATTTGACTGAATTACAAGTAACCTGGATTTAATGGTTTCTCACAATTAACTAAAAAAGTGCTTAGTACGTAATCCGCTGCATATTATTCAGATTGTGGCAGTCTCCACGTTGACCTATGGGAGTATAGCCCGTGCGCAAAATTGCTCTGGGTCCAATTTCATGGCTCTGCTTACTGCCGAGTTTTGCGCTTGCGATCACCTTTCTCCGCTTACTGTGCAAGCGCCGAATCATTTCTGCGCGCGCTAACTGCGTAAGCGAAGAATGCCTAGTACGCACGCGCATAAGCAAAAAATCCCTGCCAACCCGTGCAATGTGCTTGACTTGTATAAGTGCGGAATTCCCTGCTTCCGTAAGCGTCGATTATTTTCTTATGGTAAGCAGAGCCGTGAAATTGGGCCTTGGGGTCGATTTCATAAAAGCACTACGATTCATCTTGGGTTGCCATAGTAATTAGTATTGTGACATCACACCTTGCTTAGCAATTAAGATTGATGCACAGTTAAGATTGATCTTAGCTCTTTGCGAAATTGACCCCAGATCTCACGTTAAAGCTTGGGGTCCCAATTATCCCCCAAAAGTTCGAAAACTATATACATAAGAGGAACCTTTGGTATCAACGAAATTATATAGTGCCCTTTTCCAATTAAAGGCTCGTAGTTTAATTTTGAAAGAACAATTTCATCACATATGTTAAACTCACACCAGACTTTGAAAGATTCATCAACATTTAGATGGTCACACTTTCGAGAAAGTACAGGAAAAACCGTGAAATGTTTGTCTCTTTCAGTTTCAGGTGTATTTAGATTTCGCGAATCGATCAATATAGGTGTGGATAACCTTACTCACACATAGTAGAACGTAAACATGAAAACGAAAAATAATTTCATAAACGGTGAGGTACCTGTCTGCGACAGCATCGGTGTCAACCAATTACCGTAAAATTCACGCGTACAGTTTTGAGGCTACTTTTTACAATCTGTAATACGGGAATCAACCGAAAATTTAATATTAAACTGCAGTTCTTCTAAATATTACGTATCAAATGCCATTTTATGGAGCGTATAGACGTTCTTAGGGTATCAGTAAATGTTGCGATACTTGTTTGGCACTCACCGGTGCCGGATTAATATTCGTAAAAAACTAATGGTCGTTTTTGACCATGGCCTAATTCTTAGAAACTGATTGGTTTGGGGAGATTGGGGACAAAACTAAGAGAGCCCTACCTCGACATAAAAGGAACAATTTCAAGATTCGAGGGAACGTAAATTGATTGAGATTTTCCAAATTGGCAGTACTATAGTTACTATATGTTATTTGAATGGCAGAGAAATACATTATTCAAATTGAAAATGTATTTTATGGTGGGGCCTTGCTGCATAATACAAAGAGACGTTGCTAGTATGTCAACTTACTCCCTACAACAATGATGCTTCAATTTCAGCGAGCTGTAATACAATAAATTGGTATAATGTAAGAGGCGTTCCCAGTACAGACGTCATAAATCAAGCTGAAGGCCGCGTTTTGTGACCCGTTAAGTTGTTTCTTTGTAAAACAAAAACAAAAAAACAAAACCAACAACAAATAACCAAAATAAAAATAATAAGTGAGTTGGCCTACAACGCATACAGTGGTCCGTTAGGGTGACTTTTCTTTTGACGTCATCCTATAGACCATGTAACCTTTGCTTACAAAAAGATTGACCTTGTACAATCCAGGGCATTTCTGGCAGGCGAGATTCAAAGGGAAATTTGACATTTTGTTTCAATATTTCCATACAAATTCAAAAGTTATAAAAACATAACAGCTGAACATTTTTTTCAGATTTTCCCCCGTACATCGTATCAAAAATTGAAAAAAAATCAGACGATGAAACTTCCGTTAAAATGTCAGATATTATTGCATGATTGGGCTGGGTACAAACCGTACCTGCAGAAAGTCCAGGCTCTGTGGCTCGTTTGTGAACATGTGATGTCACAGTACATGGTCTATACCAACGTAATCAAACGTGTTTGGACTGCTTGCCAATTTAAATCCAAGGTTACTTTGTCTTAAGTAACGATCTCACCTTTTCATTCTATGTATATCATTCTTAATGCCATTAACAGTGCATCAATCACAAATAATAAATTTGGACAGCCACAATTGGGCTTTCTATTGCAGCTTAAATTGAATAGTCATGGCCTTTTCCCCCTTTATTTTAATCGAAGCCAGCGGCATTTTGTTCGACGTTTGAGACTCTGCTACAAAGGTCGACTAAACTAAACAAAGCGCCTAAATTAATAATTGTTTACACAACAGAAGGGGGAGGGATTTTCGGTGTATAGTCCTATTTTTGAAAAGAGGCGGTTTTCTCGTGTCTTGTTAAACAAGTGCAAACAGTGAATTCATTTAAGACAACGCTAAAAACACATTTATTTTTGCAATAGCCTTCAGTATTTCTTACTGTGTCAACTAAAATGTTCTTTTGTGTACTTACACACTTGTCTCTATTGTCTAACTGTAACTTCTCTTTTTTCATCTCAAAGCACATAGAGACTTCTCTGTGATTGTGATAGTATTGTTTATATTATTGTGTAAAAAACATAAATGAAATGAAATAAACAAAAAAACAGAAAAACATACATAAAATCACAAAAATAAGGAACTTACACAAAGATAAAAAATTAACCACAAAACAAAAGTGATATGCCAAAAAAAGAAGAAGAAGAAGCCAGTAAGAAATACTTAAATAAATACAAGCCGAAATAAAGAATGTAAATAATTCAACTAAATTCCCAATGTAAAGAGTAAATAAATTTCGATGAATATTTTTTTGGAGAAACTCAAAAAATAAACACATATAAAAAAAACAAAAAAACAAACAAACCAGTACTGCGTACAGAAACTATTTAAAAATATAGATAAAAAAACTTAATACGTGCTTTTACAATGCAGATTTTTAAAATGGGAAAACACCGTGAAGGAGGAATACACTGCGCGCACCATACACCACAGTAGCGAAATAAATAAGAAGTAAACGAGCAACACAGAAATAAACGAACAACTCAGAAATAAACGAATATTTCAGAAAAACCAACCTCGGAATTAAACCAACCAATAACACGATGGTTGTCGAAGGCTTTTACCTGACATCAAATGCGCACTGATGTATAAGTCATACGTTTTTGACATTGTCATGAGGATGAAAAAAGCTAAATAATTTAATCGTTATTAACATTTTACAAGCTAACTGTGAAGGGGGAAATTATTAATGATCTATCAAAGCCTTTAAAAATATTTTGTTCATACTTATATATGTATAATTCATAAAAATTACCGGTTGCCGTTAACGAGAGGCACTTATTGTTCCCTTATGGGACTTATCACTTTTAAACCTGACATATTCTGTTATTCAGTGCCAATATTAACGAAAGGGACAATAAATATACGTAAACAAATGGCCTTGGAAATATTTAAAAAATTGAACCACAATTCTAGTAATTTAGGCACGAGTCTTGAAAACTAAACATCTTTTCAGCAAACTCGAGCGATAGGAATGGGGTCAAAAATATCCAGACCACGAAGGTCATCGGACCATAATGGAGTAAGCAAGGGTACCCTGTGGTCACGTTCAAACGGCCGTGTAAGTCTGGCGACAATAAAGTCAACATTGAGCTTCCGGGCACGTTTGAGCCATCAGCTAATGGGAGATTAACAGGGGTGCAATTTTGGGTGATTTTTAGGTGTTCGGACAAAAGTCCGAAGACCTCTTGTTATTGTTCGGTTTTTTTTTTTTTTTTTACTTCGTCTTCTTCTTCTCGCCGTCGATTGTCCGCTAACAAAGACACACTTCCTAAGCTCACATAAACTTGAAACTTTACACATAGTTAGATATTCATTAGTAGATGAAACCATTTTTGGTTTCGTCATGATGACGTCATCAGGTGTCGAGTTACGTTAAATCAAAGTTTAATATTTGAAAAAATCATAACTCCAAAACAACACAATGGATTTTCACAATCTATACATCATCGGATAGGCCTGGTATGACTCTAAAAACGCTACACTGAACGCGACCTCATTTGACCTTGACTTCCGGTTCAAACCGGAAGTTGAATATTAAAAAAATTCATATCTCAAAAACTACTGATCATTTCATCATAAATTTTACATCAGATTGTAGTTCTGTCATCCTTCCGAAACTTTTGCACAGAAATTATGCCAATATGACCTTAACTTCTGGTCCTAAATGGGTGTTACAGCCAATGCTAGTATTAACCGCAGTTAATTCGTGTATGGAGAAAAGCGCTGTAACTGACTGTCCGCTCCATTATTCATAAGGTTCAAAGTCCACGAAGCCTGTGTGTGCAACACGAAGCCTGTGTGTACAGTCCCACGTAATGAAAACCATAAGGTTCAAAGTCCACGAAGCCTGTGTGTACAGTCCCACGTAACGGAAACATTTCAGAGGATGGCGCTATACCAAACAACTGTTAATGCTTTTGTCCCGCTCTGGAATTTTATTATTTGCTCGCTCTGTGACAGATGCTGCCTCGGAAATCTACGTCATTTAAATGTTAAATGGGTAAGAGACCCTGGGTTGCTTTTTTGCGGGATTATACAAAGGTAATATAGGTCTTCGATTTTAATTGTTTGCATAAAATTACGTGTCCTCTACTTCCAGTTAAAACCGACAGTGCATTGTAATTAAAAGTGGCAACTTTTTTGGAGTTGATTTTAACAATGGTGCAGTCTGACAAGGGTCTGGTTAAAAACAAAATTAGGATTGCCATATTGCGGTGGGTTAAAAACAGTTAAAAATACAGTTTTACTAGAAGCCTTTGGCAGAGTCTTTATAATTATTTCAACATGGGCTTCACATACTTCACAGAAATGAATATGTTGGTGACCTTGTCTTGACATTTTAACAAACAACTGTTCATGCTTTTATCCCGCTCTGAAATATTATCTGTCGTACTAAGTTATGTTTTTCGGTTTTCTCTTTGAAAACACTACCTCTGCTAACTCGAAAATGTCTACACCGAACACCTTGTTTTTGTTACGGAACAAAAACTTATGTCTAGTGTATTCTTATGTTTGTTCTAAAAAAAAATACACACAAACGTTGTCCGCTAATGTTTTGCTTTTTCCCAAGCTCGTATGGTCATGAAACTTGGCAACCATTTTACACATGATTAGTGGATGAAACAGAAGTTTTCACGTAATGATGACGTCATTTGATGATTTATTAGGTAATTAAAAGTAACTAATTTTTCAACAAACATAACTCAAAGACCGCGGACTTTCAATTATTTCTTTTTTCTTGAATCTAAAGAACATTGGATACTAATCATTTCGTACATGGGAATGAATACATTTTAAGATGTATTTCTAGGTGAAAACGAGCGTTAAAATATTGAAATCTAGACCAATACCGAGAACACAGTGTGGCATCCAATCCAGTATGACATGCACACAAAACCGCACAACGTGCAGCATGCAGCCCGAATATACATTGTGTGCAAATCCTGGAAAGCCCATTGAATATCATTGCGTTGTTTATTCGTGTATGTACATGTACTAACAACACGTTGTCCCGCGCTTAAATCCAAACTCATTCAAAGTTCAGTGTGAATTTACTTCCGTTGTGCTCGTCTGATGGCTTAATGGAAAACAAGGAATAAAAGAGGAGGTTTTACTGAGATGTCCACCTGCTTTAGGGATTTGTATTACTTTGACTAAATGACAAAAACTTCAACTGAAAAAGAACGACATTGGTTTGTTTTTCATCAAACACCGAGACCCACGTCACGTTGATCGACGTGACCGTGCCTGCCAACGGCGCTCTAGGCCCTCTGAGTATGCCCTTCAGACACGGTGATTAAAATGGTAAGCTTTATTTCAAAATCACCGTTAAAAAGAGGGGCATTCCTTTTTTTCGTCTACAATAATGTTGATGTTTCATCCATGAACTTTCCTAGTGGTTCTTTTGTTTTGTTTTTACTTTCAAAAATCATTATTTTGTCATGGTTTAATTTTCAACTGTCGGATTGAATTGATGCTAATCCCCGCTCAGGTACATTATGTATATGTACTGTGCATGGAAAAAACATAACTCGTAAACAAAAAGGGTTTTGACTTTAAGCTAACCATGTACTTAGACCTTAGTGTGTCAATGAAACCACAGAGGTTTTCGGCATGATTACGTCATCAATGACGTCATAACATTGAATCAATGTTAAATTTTTACAAAAAAAATCTGGAAAACTATAACTTATTCATACCAGATCTTTGGTCAATGTGAAAGACCATGGAGTGTATTTTTTAATTTTACACAAAGTGTGACCCTCTGTGACCTTTACTTCTGGTCGAAACTGAAAGGTGCTTATTCTATACTTAAAAACGTCATATCTCATTAACCAAAAAAGGGTTGAGACCTATTATTTTCGGGATGATGATGACTCAATTTCGTCCTTACATTAAATTAACCTTTAGTATACAAACATTTTATATCCGGGAAACCAATTTTGTTAGAACTTGCACCATCCCCAATGATTACACAAACTGTGTCCCCCTGTAAGCTTCAATTCTGGTCAAAACTGAGAGCTTAAGTAAACATAATCACTCCCGGTCCTCGTTTTGAGGCCTGCAAACAATATGATCTTGAAATCAGGTGGTCCCTCTATATCGAATACAGTTTTACCCATAGGACTTTCAGTTCCAGCAAAACAATAAAAAAGCCTGTATCAATTTCAAAAACTTAGCAGATACTTATGAATCTCAATGTCTTGATAATAAACTGAGCTATGAAAACGGAATGATTTCATCGGTTTTTAAATTTATCCAAGTTTTTATTTCAAATTCGAAATCTTCTACCATTCACTTTACGTATCAATTTGTCGTACTAAGTTATGTTTATTCGGTTTTCTCTTTGAAAACACTACCGCTGCTAACTCGAAAATGTCTACACCGAACACCTTGTTTTTGTTATGCAACAAAAACTTATGTCTAGTGTATTATTATGTTTGTTCTAAAAAAAAATACACACAAACGTTGTCCGCTAATGTTTTGCTCTTTCCCAAGTTCGTAGGGTCATGAAACTTGGCAACCCTTTTACACATGACAAGTGGATGAAACAGCAGTTTTCACGTAATGATGACGTCATTTAATGATTTATTAGGTAATTAAAAGCAATTAATTTTTCTCAAAGTTCCACCTTTTTCTAACAACAAACATAACTCAAAGACTGCGGACTTTCAATTCTTTCTTTTTTCTTGAGTCTAAAGAACATTTGATACTAATCATTTGGTACATGGGAATAAATACATTTTAAGATGTATTTCTAGGTGAAAACGAACGTTAAAATATTGAAATCTAGACCAATACCGAGCGCACAGTGTGGCATCCAATCCAGTATGATGTGCACACAAAACCGCATAACGTGCAGCATGCGGCCATAATATACATTGTGTGCAAATCCTGGAAACCCATTGAATATCATTGCGTTGTTTATTCGTGTATGTACATGTACTAACAACACGTTGTCCCGCGCTTAAACCCAAACTCATTCAAAGTTCAGTTTAAATTTAGTTCCGTTGTGCTCCTCTGATGGCCTAATGAAAAACAAGGAATATAAAGGAGGTTTTACTGAGATGTCCACCATCATTATTTTGTCATGGTTTAATTTTCAACTATCAGATTGAATTGATGCTAATCCCCGCTCAGGTATATTATAAATATGTACTGTGTATGGAAAAAAACATAACTCGTGAACCAAAAAGTGTGCAACTTTTTTTGAGTTGATTTTAACGATGTTGTAGTCTGACAAGGGTTTGGTTAAAACAAAATAAGATTTAAGAGCGCCATCTGGCGGCAGGTTAAAACAGTTCAAAATACAGTTTTAATAGAAGCCTTTTGCAGAGTTTTTATAATTGTTTCAACATGGGCTCCACATACTTCATAAAACTGAATATGTTGGTGACCTTGTCTTGACATTTTAAAAAACAACTGTTCATGCTTTTATCCCGCTCTGAAATATTATCTGTCGTATTAAGTTATATTTTTTCGGTTTTCTATTTGAAAACACTACCTCTGCTAACTCGAAAATGTCTACACCGAACACCTTGTTTTTGTTATGCAACAAAAATTTAAGTCTAGTTTTATTTGTATTACATCCATTCACTTGTTTCCACACCAGAAACATTTGGGTGGAATGGCTATACTGTAAACTAACAATTTAATAAGTAAAATTAAAATAAAATCAGGACACTTATAAAGAATGAAGAAACCCTGCTCAACATCCTATTACTTTGGGCAGCTGGGCGGTCCAGTGGCTACCTTTTAGCCACTGGACAGCCCAGTCGCCCAAAGCGATACATTATGTACACTGTAACATGCGGTAAGAAACTCTCACCAGCTTGTGCTTACAGAAAAAAACGTAAAATCAAAATAAAACTAAATAGTCGATGGTACGCATTGGTCAAGCCAATGGCAATCATATAGATCATCATTAATTTCCAACTTCGCAGTTGATAATAACGATGACATTATTTAGCTTTAATGTAATTTTCGTTCATCATCATGGTAACGTCAAAAATGTATGACTTAGCAATTGGTAAGTGAGCATTTGATGCCAGGGATAAGCCTTCAAAAGCTATTGTGTTCATCCTTATAAAAAAATAATCACATAAAAAGTTACTGGTAGCCGTAAACGAGAGGCACTTAGGCCTATTGTTCTCTTGGAACTTGTCATTTCCGATTGAAATAATCTGTTTTTCAATCATGATATTATTAAAGAAAAGGACGATAAATGTACGTAAACGTACATAGCCTTGGAAATATGTTTCAATTTGAACCACGATTCTAGTAATTTACTGCAAGAGTCTCGAAAACTAAATATCTTTTCACCCAACTACGCCTCGTGAAAATAAGTCATTTTGGGGTAATCATTTTGCAAATTACATTAATAATAATCCTGCCTCCCCCCCCCCCCAAAAAAAAAGAGAGAGAGAGATGTATGTGCCAAATCGTGTCTCTGATTGCACGACAGTGCATTTAGGAACTTAAGCGGGCCCGGACCATACGCCGTAATGGCTTTGCGCTCTGCTCACGCCAATTGTCTTTGAAAAAACAGCACCTTAGCAAAAGTTTGTTCTCGCGTGCCTGTGAAATTGGATGTGAAGTTTTATCATGTCTGCGAATTGTGATAACCGATGAGGATCCGTGGCTTTGTGTATGCAGTCAATATTTTGGTACAACGAGGACGCAATGCTTTTGATTTTGCGTGCTGGGCGACGCAATCCTCATTTACTTATTTTATGATGTTGTTGTTGTTGTTGTTGTTTAGCTTAAGTGAACTCACCAAGTGTCTGGAGCAAATTCAAGGCAGTATAGTTAGCATTAAATTTGATGAATACGGGGCTTACCCTATGGCTTAGGCTTACCCTATGGGTTAATCAATATATTTGTCCCAGGTGAACTTCCCACTATACCTAGCTTGCCATCGAACAGATGTTCTTTTCGGCAACATTGACCGCCTTGCTGACAGCACACCGACAAAAATGCACTTCACTTTTCTACCCTCACTAATATCAAGCTATTATACTTGCTCGGACATATTGGTCAAGGCTCGTCCACTCCTTTCTGTTTTTGCATCTTTTCTATCAAATTATCTTTATCCTTTCCAGTATCATCCCTCAGCTGCGTGGTCAACATTATCTCGGCCTTCATCATTTGTTTCTTTGTGATGGTTGTCATATAGCACTAAACTTAGCCAATAACTGCAGAGGCAGAATCCCCGCGGCTTCAGGGTGGTCAACACCCAGAGGCCCCCCGAGAACAACGTCGGTCATGAAACTAGGTAAACCCAGTAAAGTTGACAGGTTGTGGAACCAAGGTACTAACCGCGGACATAGGAAATCAGCGCGACGAACCCTGGGGTAAATTTCTTAGCGCTGCTTACTCACTTAAAAATTTAAACTGAAATCCACTCTATTCGATTGTGACTTCAATCATCTGCGGTTGTCACTAGTTTCAATCGATTAGACTGAATTTCAATCTGAAACGAGAGTAATGGTAAGCAAATGTTATTGCTAACTATAGCAAAAAAATTTGCTTAAGCGTAAGCTCATGTTAGCAAGAAAAATAGGCAGCCAGCTTGCGCGTTCACCGTGAGTTTGCATTGTTACGTCATTTGTTTTCATACAGTAAGCACCGGAAGGTTAGCAGGCCTCTGTATGTGCTTACGGTTAGCTGCGCTATGAAATAGAAAATCACGTAGCGGCCATTAAGCAGCTCTATGAAACTAACCAAGCTAAGCACAACAAAATTATGCTTAACAAAATAAGGTTACCAGCCAGACTACCATGTCACATGTACAATTTGTGGCCGGTAGCCTGCTCATTTCTGCTTAGCAGACAATTGTTAAACAATAGTTTTAAGCAGCTCTATGAAATTGGGCCCAGCTGTCTATGCGGTAGAGTACTTGAGCGAGTGAGTAAATTGAGATAACACGCGAGAGGGCCAGTGAATGGCAGGTGGAAGATCTTATATTTTATAGACTTCTAACCAGTCTCCGCTGGTGAGGGGCAAGTGCTTCTGCCAAACCGTCCGCCCTTGGATTGTGTCACCTCTCAGCAAACTACAACCCCTGTTTGGATTTAATTAAATTAATTTCGTCAAGATAATCTAATCAGATTTTTTGAAAGGTGCAATATCAACAAAGATGACCGGAAGGTGCAATTGTAAAAAACGGTGGTTGGTCTTATCAAACTCAGTTATACTTTAGAAAGAAAAATGATGAAATTATTGTATCGTAAACTTATACCTTTCTAGACCCTTGCTGAACAAAATATTCAAAATGCTGTGAATGGCGGGGAAAAAAAGACCAGTTAGGCCCTCACATCTGCACGATCCTAGAGCAACGTTTTTTAATTACTTCATTAATGAATAACTTATTTCAATGGAAAAGTTGTGTGTTCTTTACGGATGGGTAAACAAGGTAGATTTCGGCGTGCGTGTGTCTCATTTCGTACAGTGAGTTGCTATACTATACCGTCAGAAACACCTCAAATTCAAAGGCATACTACGCTATTGATAATGAAAGAGAAAATAAATGGCTTTTCATTATTATGAAAGCCTGTTGGTTCAGCGTGCGTGTGTATCAATTTGTAAAGTGGATTTCTAAAAGTCTCTAATTTCACGTTAAAATGGTGTGAAATGCCACTTAATAAAATTGTACCTTTAAAGTGTGTTTTTTTTTTGTCAACCCAAAAACGTTCGATGACATCACATTTCAAATATATGGTTTGTACATTTTTCTACGAAGCATCTTCAGTTCATTTCTTAATTTTGATGATATTCTCTCAAATTAACATTGGGTTTGTCCTTTTGACTGGCGCAAAATCCCTCTTTGGAAGGTACGGACCTATTTGTTTTTTGCTGGATTCGATGACGTCATGTTTCAAATTTGTAAAAATGTAAGTGAAAAATAGGCGCGCTTTAATATACGGTATTTCTAGTTGACAAATAATAAGCAAAGGATATCAGTTTCTCAGCAAGCATCTGTGTCCTGCGCGTGACGTTATTTTTATATGGGTTTATAACGTCAGTTGCATTACCCAAATATGCAAACAACGTAGGCCTATATAGAAAATACAACCACGGTGTCTCCCATGATATATAGGAGCAATTATAACAAGAAGACATCGAGCTGTTCAGATTCGAGTCCGTTGATGTGCCGTAAGCGAGTGCTCTTCATCATCACGGGCTAATCGGAGCGAATGACGGGCGGTGTACTTCGAGGTGATTGTCTACAAGCAGACAAGCTGTATTGATTCATGCACATGTATATTCCATACTAAAAGTCATTCTTTGAAAACTCCACCGGTTCTAGATGACAAGGGAAGGTCGATTCAAGCCCTACATTTACAATATTGACTTGGAACTCCTGCTTTGCCTCAGACACGTCTTCAAAACTTAATGACAAACAACACGCGTTCAACACGGACTGATACTTGAAATGTCATGTTTTACCAGCGACCGTATTCAGACAATTATATAGAGGCTAAGACCAAGCAGCCCGTTGCTACATTTGGAGTAGACTTGGAGTTCAATAGCATCATCGTGTCCAGCAGTTAGGTTTAATCAGACCAACTGTTACCATTTCTGGTTCAAAAACTAGATCAAACGTGATCATCATCAAGAGTGATTCATTTTTTTGTAAACTGCGGAAGAACGCCCGAAACTGCCACGACGAGCATGCACTGCATCAGAAGTTTGAACGGTATGGAAGGAAACTACATAATATATTAATTGGCGTGGAAATGCATTCGAACTTTCAACAGCTTGACTTTTACGGCACGACGTGAGCCTTAAACCCCGAAAGGGATTCGAGCCCTGGACATACTGATGTACAGCACGACAAAAGCTGAATAGAGGCGTACATGAAGAAAACACTGAAGTAAAGACTCGAGCGGAACTCGAACCTGCTCCATCGGGAAAACCTCACTTAGTTCTGAACCACATTAAAACAAATTCCTATAGTACACTGGCCTCGAAAACATTTCCTTGATTTTGGATCGTAGCGTGTCCGTTTCAAACACTATAGGGGTACTAAGTTAACACAAGTGTGGAGATATTCGTGTCCCAAGTGACGTAAATATCTCTTCAATTGATCGACAAGTTATTTCCAGAGAGAAGAAGAAGCAATCTGCCAGAAGAAACTCATAAGCTTAAGCAGACCTATACACATAAATGAGACTCTCAACGTGTGAACGCCAGATGCTTGAACGGGAGATATCACACCGTTTTACACGCCAGTTTACCAGCAAAGCGTAAATGTTGATCAATCGGGCATGGTGGGAATCGACCGGGGTGCTGACCGTGGATGCTTAAAAGGTTTTCGGCGTGTGACACTGAAGGACCGTCTCGTAAAGGTCTACAACTTCATGCTGAATCTATCGCTGGGGAAAGGGCCAAGTGACTGTGTGCGATTAATTCGCGATGATCTGACTGAAATCGATCGAGTGTTTCCTTGTTTACTTATATATCAGACTGCTGGGTTTCGCAGACAGTGCTCATACTTGTCTTGGACTCGCTGATGTGATGCTTAATTCTTCTAAGGTGGATTGGGAGATGATGATAGCAGTCGTCTTAGCGCTCCAGTCTCATGGGGGACGTTGATTCAAAGCTTCACTGCTGTATACAGTAAGTGCTCTTTTGACTTATTATTCGATCTTTCAGGTAATGAAATCAAGACTTCCTGAAAAGTACCTTGCTCTGTGAACCTAAAAATACCCGTGTGGACAAGATACTGAAGAAATGTTCAGTTTTCGGGAAGAAACCCTAGATAGGGAAAAACCCCACGCAATCAGGTTGGTACTGAATACCCAATCCACATGGACGTCTCCGTCCGGGAGTTGAACCCAGGTCCACACCGGGCAGAAACCACTCAGCCAAACCGAATGCCATACGGTGCTGGTATTCAAGAAGAGCAATAACCATTCCCATCGTGTTCAATAAAACGCTAGCAAAGTGTGAGAAATCGGCATCCAATTCGGTGGTCATATCTTAGGAAAATCACCACTCAAATGGTTTATATTCTGTCCGTTCACGTTAATTGGGCTAAGCCTTATTTCAATCGCTGCAAGCGGAATAATTAACCGGTGATTTGGGGGTCTTCAAAGGCTATTTCTTGACTTGTGAGCTTCCAGAACCGCCCCCTAACGCTCCTGATATGTTTACCAATCATGTTTTGTCATCAATTTCTGCTCACATTGGGTCGCACTTATGTTCTCTTAACGTTCACTGTCAAGGGCCCCCATCAGGGAGAACAGTTCATTGAAAACTAATGGGGCTACCCTGGTTAAATAAAGCGAAATAAATAAATTAATAAATACTTAAATAAATGTAAAGTGAAAATTGCATGTGTGTGTTTCAACGCTGTTGTTTTTAAACAACGATTTATTTGTTTGTTCCGTGCGTGACTTATTAATGATGAGTAACTCGTTATTTATCACGTTCATTCTTCAACCGTTTAGCCACTGAACCGACCAGTCGCACAAAGCGATACACTAGCGGTCACCAGCTCGTGTTTGTAGGAAAACCATACAAATAAAAATAAATTAGGCCTAGTGAGTGGTACACGCTGGTCAAGCCAACGACAATCGATCAATTAAATTATTTTAAATTCCCCCTGTCACAGCTGACTTGTAAAATATTAACGCTAGCAATGATGGCATAATGTAACTCTTACCAGCACCACCCTCATTTTGTAACTAATGCTTCAGCAATTAATCAGTATGAGCATTTGATGCCATTTAATAGCCTTCAAAAAGCTATTGTTTTAATTTTTAACCTTGTGAAAAAAATAAAATAAAATCGCCTTAAAAATTACCGGTAGCTGTTAACGAGTGGCCCTTACTGTTTGCTTGGGTCTCATCGCCTCTGAACTTGAAATAATCTGTTATTCAATGGCAGCATTAACGAAAAGGACGAAAATTGCACGACGCTTTGAGTGTAGGCCTATCTTTTGTGATTTGTTGCACGACGATTCGAGTCATTTCCTGCAAGAGTCTTGAAAACTACAAACCTTTTCAGCAAACTCTGGCTGTGCAGGGATTAAAGGTTTAAGAAATAACCCTTCATCCGTATCGTCTTATTTACCGGAGGAAGGGCTTAAGCAATTAATGTGCAAAATTGTGTTTCAAGAAAACTGTGCGTGAACATGTGATTGGTTTTCTGCCATATATAAGTCATTATAGGAAATGTTAAATCCTGCATGGAAAGGGGAAAAACATGTCTTGGGGGTAATTCTAGCAACAAAAATAAAACAGTAATGCCCTACTTTTACTGCGTATACGGCCTTTTGTTACTGGAAAGGGGGTACTTTGTGTGCATGGACGAAAGGCGTAGAACCTTACGCCCTTCTTCCACACCACGCATTTCTTAGTGACGAGCGTAGCTTGAAAAAAAAAATCAACCCAGACCCTCTTATAAATTAAAAAAGAAAACTGAAGTTAAAATTGTCACTGCACATTTTAATTTCAAGAGATCAAGGGACTATTTTGTGAGTATTTCTGACTGTTTATCATTCAACATTGGCTGCTATAGGACTATTTTGGTATAGGATGCACCCATAAAGCTTTGCGGGTACGTGTCGTTAAATCAACGTCAGTCCACCTGCAGACACAACGGAGTCGATGCAACGGGAATTAAAACGGCGCGATCTCAAGGGTAGGAACCCGTTGACTTTAGGCATGGCTGCTCCACGATTGATTCCAAATTAGATTGTTTGTTGTTCTGTTTGGGGTTTTTTTCTGTTGGAGGAGAGATCTTCGTTTGTGATTGGTGTCCTTGCCATTTTTTCAGAACCGCCCTCGAATTCCTCATGAGTACATTACGGATGTGAAAGGTGGTTGATAGTTACAATGCGTAACATGATAATTATTTGGATAAAATAATCTACGATATATCATTGTCATTTTAAAAGAGATCATTCGCTCATCTTGGTTTTCAGTGTATGGATAAAAAAAAAAAAATAACTTTGCAACCAATCTCTGGAACCTTCGTTAAATATGATGATCACATTTTTTAGAAAAACACCAAAAACATTTTCATGTTTTGGGTTGGGGTTTTTTTTCCCGTCTTTTTTTCTCAGTATGTTCAAACACGTAGTAACTTCAATGTGTCAAAATTCAACTTTAAATCAAGGGCAACATTTTCTTGCACATGGCAGCATTTTGGATGGGATAAGGTTATAAGAAAAATCGCTCGTGACATCAAAGTAAAGAAGAATACGGTTTAAAAAAAAACTAGACAAAAAGTAAACAACTGAATAGTTCAGTGTTTGCACTTAAAGCACGTATCAGCACTGGTAAACTGTCTTAGCCCGGCATTCACCAGTGAAAACAAAAACTATAATGTTTTTACTGTTTTTAAACATAACGTATTTTACACCTAATGTGTTTTGAGCTTGCGGGATCAAAACTAATTGTTTGACTCATTTCTCAAAGAAAACACATAATGTCAAGGGAAGTTTTCCACCATGACCATCTTATACCGTGGCAGTTTATGTGCACATCTGTGTGAAAGACTTATTTTGAATCTTACCAATGTTCTCATAATAATATTTTACGCTTGATTCTGAAATAAAAACGAAAATACGATCAGGCCTAAGCTTTCATGAGGTCATTTTCGGCCAAAGATTCTGCTTATTTCACCTCCATGCATTCATAAGTTTCACCTTGAGCATCGCGAATTTATATAGGTATAATAGCATTATAATCAATTAGACTTACAAGGCGTTCATTTTAGCCATGCAAAATCGGCATTAATTTTTAGTAAAATAGGCACAACTAGAGATTTCTGCGGTTTGAGAAATCTGAATGGTGATTGAGTGGATTGTTGAATTTAATTGTTTTCTTTTGTAATTGATCACATGAAGCAAAAGAAGAATTGCTTGCACGTGAAGTGAAATTAAAGGACTGTTTTGAGGAGCTTTCGATTCGGCCGGGAATAGAAAAAACGCCACGTTTAAATTGGCTGGTTTTATTTGCCAAAAATTACCTGGAAAACGTATAATATGATTACCTTAATAATTATTTCAAGCCTAAATGTATCCAAATTCTGCAGGTTTTGATTTTCGTTTGGTATCTTTCCTGAAAGTATCGTGATAAAATAGATTCATCACTCACAAGAAATATAAAGAAAACAAAAATTAAAACCGAAGTCCAAACCATTCTGTATTCATAGCCTAACAAGGGGGATCAATGATTCTACGCGTTGGTCTGGTGACCTGCAAAGCCCAATGCTGCTTAAAATTTGACGAATAATTGGCGAGGCCAGTAAAAAAAATTGTTTTGTTGTTTCCTTGTCATTTTTCTTTTTCTTTTCGAAAGATACCTTAGCCCGTTTTGTTTTTAAAAATGTTTGTCCCTTCAGGTAACGTAGGTTTTCCTGACAAATTTCAATAACAGAAAATTCAACAAATTTAACGCCAGGGTCCTTCAATTTCATTTGAAAAATTACGCATCGGTATTCAACAGTCAAAGGGAGTAATTTAATTTTAACAGTTTAGCATTCACAGGTCAAATAAGATCATTCATATTCATTAGCCCGCAAAGATCATTCAGTTTCGTCGAAGCCAGCAACAAGAGACCGATCAACCATTCAATTGAAATTCTAAAAAGGTTGTAGAATTTCAACTGAAATAAAAAAATAAAAAAAACACTGGTGAAAATGTTATCTTAAATGCCTTTAAATTCAATAAAAAGACTAAACGAACCTGAATGAGAAGAACGAAGTAATGAACGCAATAATAGCAATTAAAAAAGAAACCCTGGCTAAGGGTGTCTTTTTAGCTAGGCCTATAGCTTGAGAAAATGCGTGAACTTAATAAAATTGAATGAAATGTTGCTGAGTTTGACCAGGAAAATCTATACTCTTGTTGAATATAGCTTATTCCATGCTCGATAGTAAACCAGTAACAGAATAACTAAAAATTGTCTTCCCTTCTCTCAGCAACGGCCAAATATCACGTCGATTTTGTGTGATTCTGTTGTTGACTGTGAGGCGCTATGTTCGTTGTAGAACGCAATATAAATGCACCGTATTATTAGTAGGCAATGAGGTGATTCGTATTTTGTCTAAATGTCCAGCTCATGGTGCTTTGAAATGAATTGAGTTCAACAGAATGCTGCATTTAACCCTTTTCTTCTTATCATTCCCGCTCAGGTTCATCCTGCTAACCGAACCACAATGCACACTTACGCAGTGTTTTCGCTGCAGCTGGTTCTCATGCTCTTCCATCTACACAATGCAAACTTTGCGAGACAGATATCGAGGAACCCTTCCTTGCAGAACATTTCTTCAGTTCCTGCATTTGGATACAGATTGAAGGATGTTGACAGCAGCATCAGGGATAGAATGAAACACTTGAGTGAAAGCGACATTAAAGATAATGTCTTGACTAAATTGAAATTGAAATTCGATCCGAAGAGGTTAGAGAATCTTGCCACTTTTGGTAATGGTTTTTCAGGATTTGAGAGATATGCAAGAAAATACCTTTCCAGGAACAAACGCGAAGCAGACCCGGAGCCTGAATCGGAACCAACTGCTGAGCCTGAAGCAGAACCGACTGCTGAACCCGAAACAGAACCAACAGCTGAACCGGAATCAGAACCACCATATGAACCTAAGTCAGAACCGACAGCTGAACCTGAATCTGAGCCGACAGGTGAACCTGAATCAGAACCGACTTCTGAACCTGAGTCAGAACCGACAGCTGAACCTAAATCAGAACCAACATATGAACCTGAGTCAGAACCGACAGCTGAACCTGAATCTGAGCCGACAGGTGAACCTGAATCAGAACCGACTTCTGAACCTGAGTCAGAACCGACAGCTGAACCTGAATCAGAACCAACAGCTGAACCTGAATCAGAACCGACGGCTAAACCTGAATCAGAACCAACAGCTGAACCTGAATCAGAACCAACATATGAACCCGAGTCAGAACCGACAGGTGAACCTGAATCTGAGCCGACAGGTGAACCTGAATCAGAACCAACAGCTGAACCTGAATCAGAACCGACATCTGAACCTGAGTCAGAAACGGCAGCTGAACCTGAATCTAATCCGACAGGTGAACCTGAATCAGAACCGACGGCTGAACCTGAATCAGAACCAACAGCTGAACCGGAATCAGAACCAACATATGAACCTGAGTCAGAACCGACAGCTGAACCTGAATCTGAGCCGACAGGTGAACCTGAATCAGAACCAACAGCTGAACCTGAATCAGAACCGACATCTGAACCTGAGTTAGAAACGGCAGCTGAACCTGAATCTGAGCCGACAGGTGAACCTGAATCAGAACCGACGGCTGAACCTGAATCAGAACCAACATATGAACCGGAATCAGAACCAACATATGAACTTGAATCAGAACCGACGGCTGAACCTGAATCAGAACCAACAGCTGAACCGGAATCTGAACCAACACATGAACCCGAGTCAGAACCGACAGCTGAACCTGAATCTGAGCCGACAAGTGAACCTGAATCAGAACCAACAGCTGAACCTGAATCAGAACCAACAGCTGAACCTGGAACAGAACCAACAAATGAACCTGAGTCAGAACCGACAGCTGAACCTGAATCAGAACCGACATCTGAACCTGAGTCAGAACCGGCAGCTGAACCTGAATCTGAGCCGACAGGTGAACCTGAATCAGAACCGACAGGTGAACCTGAATCAGAACCAACAGCTGAGCCGGAATCAGAACCAACATATGAACCTGAGTCAGAACCGGCAGCTGAACCTGAATCTGAGCCGACAGGTGAACCTGAATCAGAACCGACGGCTGAACCTGAATCAGAACCGAATGCCGAACCTGAATCTGAGCCAACAGGTGAACCTGAATCAGAACCAACAGCTGAACCTGAATCAGAACCAATAGCTGAACCTGGAACAGAACAAACAGCTGAACCTGAATCTGAGCCAACAGGTGAACCTGAATCAGAACCAACAGCTGAACCTGAATCAGAACCAATAGCTGAACCTGGAACAGAACAAACAGCTGAACCTGAATCAGAACCGACATCTGAACCTGAGTCAGAACCGGCAGCTGAACCTGAATCTGAGCCGACAGGTGAACCTGAATCAGAACCGACAGGTGAACCTGAATCAGAACCAACAGCTGAGCCGGAATTAGAACCAACATATGAACCTGAGTCAGAACCGGCAGCTGAACCTGAATCTGAGCCGACAGGTGAACCTGAATCAGAACCGACGCACAGTGGGCCAGAATGGGATGAAAGTGCGCCAAAAATATAAATCATTAAGTTCTGTGCAGGAAGGTTCACCTGCTTAGCTTTTCCGACCCGTAGAATCCAATGGTGATAATTAGATCGCAGTATGACGTCAGCAAAATACCGAGTTTTGATTGGTCCTGATGTAATGGACTGTTTATCGCGGTAAAATTGTGACCAATTATTGCTTTTCAGTATAAAAAATGAGAACAAACGGGAAATTGCTAACATCGTGTTTTTTTTACGATTAAATAATATGCTTAATTTTAACTGCAATGTCATGACGTCATCTAATTATGAAACAGATGTTCCATTGATGGTTGCGTCATGGCAGTTGTGAAGGAATATAATATACAGACTCTACTTGTACTTTTGACTTTTTGATATAAACATTGGCCTACACAGGACAACCCCGTTATCGAAAATGTTATAGAAATGAAAAGGACGTTTACTCACATGCTATGAAGTGTCACTGTGGTACAGCTGACAGATATACTTTTAAAGGCAACTAGCGGCAGTATCCCTCATCACAATATATTAGACACCAAGTACATTGAAATTTCAACTGCGCAATCAGACATAAATAGGGGTATCATATTGCACAACACCGACTTTTCCGGCGAGCGCTGCCTTGCTCATGTGTCGTGTTTCTCAGTGGAGCGCGCCACATGTAATATGGAGTTCAGAAAAGTGGCGAAAACGTACGGTGATTGCTTCAGAAAAACTGCTCTAAAATCGTGTATCGCAGGTTGTCGCAGCTAAATTTGGCACCAAAATGATGCAAACAAGTTGCTCTATTAGAAATGAGTAGACTTTAGGCAGCAATCGACGGCAATCCTTAGTTTCCGTATTGCTGAACACAGAAAACGTAAGTTTCATGTCAATTTTGACACAATTGTCAGTATTTATTCATAGAAAACTTCAACAAAAACAAAAACTGATTTAATTTCCTTCAAATATGAACTCTAAACTAGAGCCAAGTGAAAGTTTAGCTCCATAGCTGAATGCAAGGTGTCTAATTTTGCTTTATGAAGATTTCCACAACTATTTTCATTTTGTGGCCAATTTCTGTGGATTGCATACCTTTAAGAGGTCATGACAAGTCAATATATATATATTTTTTGCTTAATTTCCCCATAAAATGATCCCATGGGGTATAAGCAACCTCAAAAGTGTTGAAAAAATTAAAACTAGCAGGGTCACGTATCACCCTTTTTGGCGCACTTTGGTTTCAGCCTGGCCCACTGTGCGACGGCTGAACCGGAATCAGAACCGAATGCCGAACCTGAATCTGAATTGACTGCTGAACCTGGATCAGAACCAACAGCTGAACCTGAATCAGAACCAACTTCTGAGCCTGAACCAGAACCTAGTGCAGAGCCTAAGTCTGAGTCAGAACCCGAACCTGTTGGGGAAGATTGGCCCGAACCAGGTCCCGACTGGAGTGTCATGCCATCTATTTTAGGAGTTGCTCTGCAATGCCACGTCTACATATTCGCAATGTATTTCACACTTCTCGGCCTCTACGGTTGTCAGATATTAATATCCTTGATTTATGAGTTCAAACAAGGCAATAAAAGTATTCTCTCTTTTACTTTCAACTTTCTCCTATTTGTGCTAGGAGTGACCCGTGCAGTGTCATTGTTCCATAATCCCTATGGCTCCAACGAAAATGTACCTCTGTTACTCTCGCGCATGATGTGGTCTGTGGGCTTCCCGTGCCTGACCTCTTCAATGACAACTCTCCTCCTTGTTCTGCTGGACACCACTAGGCTTTCTCTGGGACCTCCAAGATTTCAAAAGTTCTCGACGGTTTCGCTGAGCTGCGGGTTTCATTTCCTTCTGGTGTTGGGAAGCGACATGCTGGTTTCTGAATTTACTGAACTAAAACTGTTTTTGCTGCTGTGTCAATTTATCTACATTGCGTGGAGTGGGCTTCTGGCCTTTGGTTTCTTCCGTGTAGGATACATGATGAAAAAGAACTTTGCGTCTACTTTCTCCAAATCAGGAATGAGAGGTAAGGCCATGTTAAAACTCTCTCTCTCTTTCTCGTTTCCTCAAGTCACTCGCTTCTAGCTAGTTAGCCATTGTTTGCGGGAAAGTTGGCGTTTTGTAACGCAACTGACCATTAAGTGTATTGCCTTTCGATTTAGGCCCTTTGGCCTGCCAACTTTTTAATCATCTTTCTGTTTTTCCTGTTTTAATAGGAAGCAAAGAGCAGAGTGCTTCTCCGTTAAGACTGTACCGCATGGTCATCTACTGTGCTATTGCAGCACTGGCCAGCTGCGTCACCAACATCTACGGCGCAGTCGGGGTTTTCGGCGTCTACTCCGATCTTGAGTTCGTGGAAGCCTGGCCCTGGTGGATCTTCCAAACTACCATGAGAATGGAGGAGATGGCTATGTCAGCCTTGGTGGCCATGTTAGCCGGCAAGGCAGGGAAGGACGGGATGTGGAAACTGATCAGGATCCTACGTGAGGCTACCCATCGCTGCGCCACTCGAATCCAGCGAGGGCGATCAAGGGTGGTCCCGGTTTCCTCAAAGTCTCCTAAACACGCCGGATCCAGCGGCTCCACGGAAAGAATGTTCCTGAGTGAGAATAACTCCATTACTCTGGGAGCATCTGCATTAGCTGACCTTAAGAGTGAGGGTAGAAACCCCTCTGTAATTAAACCACTGCATCAAGACGACAAACTCCCCGCAGTTGCTCAACTTTAAGCGATTGTTGCTAAGATCAGTATTGAACTGCGCCAACTACTTGTATTTTATGGCCAACAGTATTAGTCAGTGCTGGTCGCGAATCGATTAGTCATTGTCATTATTCAACCCCATTCACTTTTTGTGTTGTGGTAAGACCATTTTGATTTGATAATTACCCCTAATTATTGTACTGGGGATAAAGAAATTCTTAAACCCTCGCAAATTATTCAATTTAAGTTTCGTGAAATCTACCAGCACTTCTCCAAACGAGATGTTGTACCACTCACATTCTTTTTGCACAATATTAGTCAGATTAAAAAAACGTACATGATCAAAAGTTAACACTTAATAAATTTAGTATAACGACGGTCATGATGGAAACTTTCCTCTAACATATTTTTGTGCCTGAAATGATAGTTTTTGAGAAATTAGAACAATAACTAATTTTGATCTCTCGATTCCAAAATCTGATGTACGAGATTTGTCACATTTTCGCGTGTCTGTGAAGACTGATTGAGATTAAGCTTCTCGGGTTATTTCATTAATGTTGGGTCACACGAAGTGTGGATACTGGTACAAAGCGCCAGTCACAAACCGGTATTTCGTTTTTAGGGTTATTTCCGTCAGTTTAACGCTTCATTTCGAGAGCACACAGTTTCCAAACGGCTAGAATTGGTCAAAGTTTTACAAAATTGTGCTTTATAAGAAAACTAAATTCTAAACACACACACAAATACAAAATAATGACCAGGCAGTGTGTGAATTGTGTTTGTTTCTGTTACGGTAATCATTTTACAAAACGAAAGTTCCTTGCCTTGTAATTAGTCCCAACCAAATTTGAAAAAAACACTTCCGGATCAGAACTGAGCCGGATTCCGGGTCCGATGGAGCCTGGTCCATTTCTGGGTCATTTGAACCCAGAAGTTGTGCCAAAATGACCCCAGAAATTGGGTCAAACTATACTCAGACTCTAAGTTAAAATCTCATTTTAAGAACCGGTTACCGGGTCAGCGTGACCCAGACAGAGGTCAAGCTCCCCCCCCCCGGGACCCAGAATCCGTGTTAATTCTGACCCGGAGTTTTTAGAGTGCATGAGACAGTAGAGAAACCCTACTGCACACTGTACCTTTTATAAAAGCAGCTGATAGTTGTGTAATGATAATAATATGAAGAAACAAAAAATGACTACGTTTTAGAGTAATTTTATAAGTGTATTTTTCGATATCGTAACAATTTCCAGTTCTTGGAGTCTTTCCATTAAAATGGTTTGGATGGGAAAAGCCTTGACAGTGGGAAACAAATAATTGTTCCTTTGAGCGTCTAGCAGCTACGTCAGAAAAGAAAAATGTGATTGAGTTTTGGAGCTATTCTATATACGCCAAATTTAATTGTCAAGAAATGTCAGCTGCGAAAAGTAAACATTTCTTTTCTAGGTCACCTGAAAGGATTCCACTTTTTTTTCTAATTGTGTCTACAATTAGTTAAAGGGTCTTCATTAGAGTATTCTGACTCGATTCATTAGAACTGAGTTTGAAAGACCTGGATATTTAGTTGGATTGCATACTTCATACGGTCAATATTAGTACACAACATGAGCTAAACTGGACTCTAAACAAAATTGACCCAATTCCGGTGCCTGACCCATTTCTGTGTCAGTGTGGCTCGGAATATGGTGTCAAAATTACACAGAAGCTTGCCTGAAGTCTTTCTCAGAATCAAATGTTTGGGTTAGAAAATAACCTCTTTCTCTAAAACTACATTACTTCAAAGGGGGTCATTTCTTGCAATGTTTTACAATATTAACAGCTCTCCATCACTCTTTACAGAAGTAAGTTTCTATGGTTATTTTTTTGGAGTAATTACCAAAGGTAAGTGTTAAATACATGAATAATGACCGTTTTGCGGCATTATGGCTTTGGCTCTGGCTTAAGCTCCGTCCGTCTGTTTGAAGCCCCTTATTGACGTAGCCAAAGCCATAATCCATAGTTTAAGCTTGAGTCGAGACTGATGACCTTGTTTTAAATAGGCCTCGTTAGATCAAACCTGATTGAATGATTTATTATAAGACCGCACTGCCTGACAACAACACCTTTGTTTTAACCTTGTAAACGTTTTTTTTTCTATATTACCGATCGAAATATTATTAGGTTATACGAAGAATTTATTTTGTTTGATAAACCGTTTAGATGATATTAATAGCTATAAAAGACACCAGTAACAAACAGTTCATCTTTCAAATGTGCTAAAAAATAAACATATGTGGAAGTGATGTCTTGATTTTAGGGGATTATTTGTTGTTTTATATATATATTTTTTATTAATGGCTGAAAGTAGAAGCAGAAATTTCACTCCACTTAAAAAAAACAAGTCTCAAGACAATGTGACAATCAAATAAATTGATTGTCTGCTCTTTGTGACATAAAACACTTTGATTTCAACGCATGATTAATAACCGTCATTTATTTTTATTATATCTTTATTATTTTTTTTAAAGAAATGAGTTTCAATTCATGTATCCCACTCCCCTTGTTCAACACCTTAGATTTTACCACGCACCCTCCACAAATTCTCGAAATGCTACCGCGTTTTTTACACTATAAAAACATACAAATAGACAACAAAATAGGTCTGAATACGAGCCAATAACTTTTGACCTTGGATGCATGTGAATAGATGCAGTTCAGTTCAGCTGAAATAAACAGTACATGTGGCCCTAAAAAATAAAGATAGCGACAGCGTGGTATTAGTTTAATTGATGCAAATTAATTTCTGCGAAACTAATAATACGAGCTAAACCTTGTCCATAATAAGAGAGGATTGAATTTACAACGGATGGGAACTGGGGTCAAGTGAACATGGTATCTCTAAACGTATTATGGTGTGCGTGCATCGAAGGACAAATTCATTAGGCTAGGCCACTCTTCGCAAAAAGCAATAACGTCTTCACCTCGCGAAGTTGCAGATCCAACGACACACAGTTTTTGTATGGCGTTTTGTCTACAAACAGGCGTCATCAAGCGATCATTATCAACAGGTGCACGGAGCTATTTTCAAGTTAAAAAACACATAGCAGATTGCACAAAAGGGTTTATTGGGATTGAATCGCGATCAGAGCAGCCAATAATGCCAGAAACACCGGGTGGATCCATTCTGGTAACGGGAAAGTGTACATGTACACAGTTCCGGTTTTATACATCACAAAGGACGAAGCAATTATGGTCAAGAGTATTGCTTATTAACAAAAACATCACTACCGGGAGCCGAACCAACACACTCTGACAACACCAGGAACTGGTGTACGCCTACTACATGACCACCTGAAGAAAAAAAAAATCCCCAGGCTAATGAAGTGGGATTTGAACCCACGACGCCATCGTTCTAGAGCACGTGTCCTTTAGACCCATTCAGTGGTCGCCATCGCTCGTAATGCACACGTGAAAGGCTATCAATGGCTGAGAGTTGTGCGCAGCGCGTACACACGGGCACGTTTCCATTGTTTTCCATCAAAGATGGCGGTCAATGACGTCATGAGCAAGCCATCTATTATTACAAAATGGATTGAACGTGCCTTAAAAACATGACAGAACTCGAAAAATAACCAATAATTCCTGACGAACTGTTGAAATCTAGAGAATGGGGAATGAACTCGTTCTTCTTAAAAACCAACTAACGGAAGCTTCCAGTGCTGCCATATGACTAAAACAAATCCCGCTCTTGTCGAGAACTTAAAATACACGATAACTATTATGCACGCTCGATAGTTATCGTGAACAAACACGTACAATCTAAGAAATGTACATGCATAATATTTATCTTGTACGTACAGGATAGCTATGTACGTACATGATATCTATCATTTGCGCTCGCATGCTAGTTATCGAAAATGTAGTTATAGATTATTATAGTTATTGTGTATGATGGTAGTTATCGTGTACGTACATGGTAGTTATGTGCGGACACGATAACTACCATTTATGCTCGATAGTCATCGTGTATTTACATGCTAGTCCTTGTACGTATTTGATCATTATAGTGTACGAATACGATAGTTATCGTGTACGTACATGTAATATTGTGTATGTACAATATAGTTATTGTGATGTACACGATACGTATACGTACATGACAGTTTTTGAGTACGGATACGCGATAAGAGCGGGATTTATTGTATTCATGTGGCAGCAGTGCGCTTCAATTCCGTAAGTATCATACTCTGATGCAAATTGTTTCTTCGTCCTTGAATTCGGCAATCTTGTGTGACCGTGCATGCATTCATAAACTGCCACACCATTGTGACGGAGCTTTGGTACGTCGTTTTAATCTCGAATGCAGCTCTGTTAAAAATCAATTTTAATGAGCAATTTAGATCAAATGGAATGGTTCTTGTAAAACTGGAGACAGGTATACGATTCGTTTAACACCTGCTGAAATATGCATGCTACAATATTATGGTCAGTTCATATTAAGTGCTGTGGGTGACAAAGAATGTTTTCAGTCATGTGGAAACGGATTTGAAAAACGATTATGTCGTATAGAATGAAGTTACTATAGTTTATCAAGACCGAGTTCTGGTGGCTGAGTCACCAAAGTATAATGAGTTTGAATCCTGATCTTGCTGGGGGAAAATCATTGCGCAGCGAGATTGATCACCCCCTGGAAACGAGGTTGTTTTGTGAGGATCTTGGCTCCCAAAATGACGGACAGGATATAGGCGTAAGTGCGTAAGATATCACCTAACATCACAAGGCCGGACGACCACTTCAAGGTGAGGGCTACACTTCTGATTTGGGCTGTCGACCCAAATCAACTGTCACCTGATGGGGCACTTTGACACCTACTCAAGGGGCTGAAACAGGGTTTCCCCCTTCACAGCCCGTAAGGATGTAGGCATGGGTACCATCCACTAGAAACCTGGCTAGTGGAGTAGAATGCACTATACCTTCCAAGTTAGTGTGATGTTTGAATAACTTATGGAATAGTGAAGAGCGGGACTCGAACCGGTGGCAACCGATACATACCGATGTGCTGTTAACAAAGACGCGCGGGTGGTGTTTTTTTTTTCGTGCCATACCATTATTTTGGCAAACATTAGCGTTCCAGACTTACTTTCTTACAGTGTTATTTTCTTACAGCTGTTTTCTTACACTGTAGTCCCTACTGTCGTTCCCGTCGAACAAACTAGTTTCGAGTTAACAAGCCTATATCGAGACATGCGGAGAAAAACACAATCCAGATCAATAAATAAAGCAAAATAAAATGAAACAAAATAAAAGTTCATTATTTATTTCCATATTAAAAGGTAAGCAGTCCCTATACGTAGTAAATCAAAAATAAAACTTCCCATAATATAAAAATTCCCATTTTATAAAATTTCCCATAAATTTAGATGCATCGCTGCCAAACAAGATCAGTGCTAAGACCTTGAGATATAGTTTAACATTATAGAAAGAATACCCTGAGGAAACAGGCAAGTTAATAGCAGAATACACGGAATTATTCAGCCAATCGGAGGATCACATCTCTGCTGTAGTCCTGCTACACTTTAAGTTGTGATTGTCTGTCTCAAATTAACAATTTTTGAAACCATTCGATTGCTTTAGTCCTATATAAATGTAGATGTATACAACAAAACTAACCTGTGAAAGTTTCATTTTCAAAGCGTTCTTGAGAAAAAAACTTTTAATCTCAAAAGTCAAAATTTTAAAATGGATGGGGAACTGGGGGCACTTGGATGGGGCAAAGGGAATACACAAAATGGAGGGAAATTCGAAGATAAAAACTGGTCACCAGGCCGTTGCCCGAACCGCAGCGTGGGGATACCCAATGTCTTTCCCGCCAAAAGGTAAATAATACATGTAGTTACTTATTCCATAATCCTACCCTTTATATAAAGAAAATCCTACAAAATAAACACAACTGGTAAACACCGACATGAAAGCCATATATTAGCAAGATGTGTATCTGATTGGAAAAACAAAATTGCATTTTTATGTTCAATGTTAAAACAATAGTTTTGAAACACAAAAAGCACCAGAGCCCAACTCGTAAGGCTGTTTAGCACGAAACATTGCTTAGCAGAAGCAGGTTTAATACCAGCCAAAATAAAAAGTTTTATATTTGCTGTGACTGGTCCCCTGCTACTTTTGCTTCAGCAGAAAAAACATGCAAAACAACTTGATGACAGTGGCCTTGTGGGGTTTGTAATGGTTTTGTATACGGGTTGGTTTTCCTTTTAACAGTGTCCCTTTTAGGACATCGTAGATCTGAAATCATGCTTGTTAACTTATGATACCCTTGAATAAAACACCAGCTTATGTTGATTTAGCAGCTTCAACTTCCTCAATGTTAGAGTCGTCTGATGGCGCGACCTGCATGAACAGTTGGCAGAATAGTGTGATTTGCTCTGGTGAAGACAAAACAAAGTTATGGAAACAAAATTATAGAAACTGACGAACTCCTTGGCCTTGCTTTATCGTATTAATGTTGACACCGTCTTCCACATTGTTTTAATTTGTGTTGAATTGTTTTTGTACACGTTTGTTCTAGACGGCACTCTGGTTGTTTCGCTGGCACTTTGGTTGTTGCTCCTCGCTTCGCTCATCCGCTTGGAGAGCCGTGTTATTCTAATGACACGACTTCAAAAAGAAAATCACAAATATTTTATTCTCATTCTTAGAGAATTCTACTTTTATAGAATGAGAGGTGGCTATTGTTCATCAGACGCGCTCTGGATTTCAGTGGACTAGTTCATAGAATAAAATGGTATTTAACCAACGCCCAAACATTTCAAGCATTTAACGAGTAACACCTGGAGCAATTTTAGGCCTTCCAAACGAACAGACCTAAGTGCAAGCAGACAAAACAAGTGTGACGTTTCAGGTTTGATGCTGTCATCAGACAGACGGGGAGATACAACGTATTGGACCTTTTTCTTTTGACAATTCCTTAAAATCAAGATTGAGAGATCATTTAACCTCATTTTTACGTAAAATGTCAGACTAAGAGTAGGTTTGAAAATTCCCCGGGCTTCTTTGCCATCAGCAAGTTTCGACTTGCCCTACAACAAAATTAAATTGCACTCGAAAGTAATGTGTAAAACTTCGGGGATTCCCCCCCCCCCCGCCTAAAAAACAACAACAAACAAAACACACGACGTTGAAGCAAGAGGGCACTGTATATTGTATTGGTTCTTAGCAAGGTCCAATATTGTACTATTCTGAACGGCACTTTGGTAATTTCTACGACTCATTTCCTACTGAATATTGGCACGTACAAAGAGTACATACTAAAGGTGTGACGTCAGTCATGATGACGTCATTGTGTATCACGTAACCAAAATAAATGTTATTTTGACATTCGAACTTTAAGAGAACTGCAAGTTATTTCCGATCTGGCCGAAATTTTGCATTTTGGTTTATAATATTATTATAAACCAAAATGTTTCACATTTACAAATTTAGCTGCCACTGTATATTTTGTTATAAAGTCCGCAGACAAATAATTGCATTATGATTCCGTATGTGGAAAGTGGAAAAGCTATGTGTTCTGTTCAGTAACAGAATCAAGCTCTAGTTTGGGTCTGTTGTGAAAATGTTAGTAAAAATTAAGAACATTTTGGTAAAATGCCAACACATTTGATTCCTATTACGTACACAATTATTTAAATACATCATTTATTTAGAAGAACAACAATCTTACTCATAAATGGCAGTTCCAACTTGTAGTGGACGAACGGCACGTAGAAGATGAGTCCAGCCAAGATGAAGAGGAAGGCAAAGAGGTACTCCAGAGCTGGTTCATCAATGACGGGGGTGACGACAAGATACACCGAAGCGACAAAGACAATTATAGGCATGACGATGGGTACCTGAAAAGAGGAGTTTATACTGGAGGTTGAAAATGACTTCAAAAGAGTCAATCAAACTCAAAGAGTCAGTGGGAAATTGGACTTGAGCAATCAATTGATAGTTGTAGCGTGTAATGGACGAATAGTTTAGCGGTTCGAAATCAAGCTCTGATTGCTGTAGAAAACAGTAGAGTCCAGCCAAGAAAAATTTGCCTTGAACAAGACACTTTGACTATATGGTGCATCATATCCTCACGTAGATGGTTGCACTGTATCAGAAAAGAGAGTCAAGATCACAAGACGCAAAACGGGACATTACAATAACAAGAGAGTCAATTCTAAACAAAGACAAAGATAATTATTCAGTTGTGTGATCACGGTGGTTACCCCTTAAAAGAGGAAATATGAGAGGTTAGAATGACTACTGAAGAGAGTCATTAGGAGTCAATGAGACTCAGTCAGAGTCAATGAGACTAGGTTAGAGTTAAATGTGTGATCACGGTTGTTATCCCCATCAGAGGAAATACGAGAGGTTTGAACGACTAGAAGAGAGTCATTAAGAGTCAAGGAGTCTCAGTCAGAGTCATTGAGACCCGGTTAGAGTTAAATGTGTGGTCACGGTGGTTATCCCCTTCAGAGGAAATACGAGAGTTTAGAACGACTAGGAGAGAGTCATTAAGAGTCAATGAAACTCAGTCAGAGTCAGTACGACTCAGTTAGAGTTAAATGTCTACCCCCACGCAATTATAACTAAAGCTGCGTAGAGTCAAGAGCGGCAATCGATTTTGAATCTAAGCCATATTGACAGGACCAACCTTTTATAGACGTCACAAGATAAAAAACGCCCTCACCGAGGTGATTGAAGACCAATTTCGTCACACTTTGAGGCTTGTGAATAACGCCAGATACCAGCCTTGAGCAACTGGCAGTATCCTGCCAGTTGCTTCGCATCCAGTCGAACGGCGGAGATTCGTAGTCAAAACACACGTGTAAAAACACATTGTGAATGAAACAACATTACATACAAACACTATGTACACGCGCGCAGCAGCTGCAGACAATCGAAAAGTTCCTGCTGATGGTGAAGCTGACAAACACGTAATCTCGGAGCAGACCAATCATAACACAGATATGGAAAGATTACGTCACTCGATGTTTATTCAATGCAACCATTATCTAACGAAATCGTTGGGTCTGTAAGACCAGTGTATGTCTTTTATCCTTGTGGATGAAGACAGGGGACCAGTCTAACCAATCGCTGGCTGAGAATCGCTGGCGCCACGTGTTCACGGTTTTATTGTCAGATTTAAGCCATGGCGACATATGGCAAGGAGTCTAATTGGACTGATTTGTATGACGTCATTGCAATGGCACGCACATCATTGGTCACTTTTACCTTGATAGGGCGATGCACGTCTGGACGTTTGTAACGCAAGACGAGTAGAGACACCATAGTAGCTGCATAAAACGTCCAAGCTGTAAAACTCAAGTAATTTACGAGAGTGTCAAAGTCCGCAGGGATTATCATAAGAAGTGCAATGACGGCCTGTAAAATAACCCAGTAAAGTAAGGCGATCAGACTTCGGCTTTCTTTATACACAATTCTTACATAATATACCACTTTTCTACTGATTGCTCATTGTGACAAAAGATAGTGGGACTAAATTGCCCTTTGTGAACGTTTTTTTTTAATGGGAAGAAAACACCATGATGAAGTTGTGATTGCTTTGAAAAAAAACCCCCATTAAACACATTATATCTATCTTCCCAAAGTGTTGACAGAGCTACTGCAAATGACGTCATTTGAGTAGAGGTCATAAGAAAGTTGCTCATAGATCAATCTTTTCATCCACTCTTTCTTCATCATTTTGTATGTAATATTTTCATGATATATATATATTTATTTTTTTTTTTTAAGTGGGGGTTATTGTTAAAAAAGTAACGACATTCAAGATATTACCTGAAAAATGAGACCTGGAATTGGTGTGTATCTCTTGACATGAACCATGGACAAAATCTGGATTGTGTGACCCTCACGGGCAGTGACGAACGCCAACCTACATTTGGGTTGATACATTGTGTACACACATCAGTCAGTATGAATGATGTTCATTAAAAAAACAAAAAGTTCATTTACATGAATTTTATGAGGAAATGAGATCTGGTAGGAGGCTTGAAAGTCAGATGTGAAGAACCAGTAGATACTTAAACTTGTTTCTAGTTTATTGGGTGTAATCATTTGTAATTTGTAATTTAAATAATTTCAATATCATGCGGACAAAAGATCAATGAATTTGAATTTGAGTGTAAACAACAATTGGGAGACAAAGCATGATAACGAGGCTGCATTCTGAAATAAAAGGACACAAATAATTAGCTATTACATACTGCTTACCAAGCAAACTAACATTTGGTATAAAAGTGCAAGAAATGGTGATGGCCAGACGTCACAACGGGTGCGTACAATTTCTTCCTCGTTGAAACAGATCTGACCCGGTCCGTTCGAGTAGCTCTGACCTCATTGTCATGGTCCATCCGGGTCAGACCCAAGTAACTTGCTCGTGGAGAAGGTTACTTGGGGCTGACCAAGTTGCAAGACGTCACAACAATTAACTATGCAATCGCCGCCATTTCTTAGTTGACATTTTTAGGAATGTTCACCCATAGTTAAAACAGCGAGTTTGTGAGCATTAAAGTTGGGTTTTTTATCAGAAGACGAGAGAAGATTTTGTTAACCTGGGTTTGTAAGATAACTTAACGTTGTATGTTTTACATCAGAATAAAAATGTAACGATCGTTAGTCTGTGAAGAGTTTCGTACGTAATGCACACAATGATGAAAGTAGTTCCGGCCGGCTGTCTCAGGATGCAATTTGTATGAATGCTGGGGGAAAATGGCGCTCAAAAAGCTCTAGTCGGGGGATCACACGGATGAGCACAACCGAGTCGACCTGGGCAAGCAAATCAAACGCACCCAATTTATTAACGACGGTGCCCCTAGCAACGTGACCGTCAGCAAAAAAGGCCTGCTATTATCATGACCACGGTGCCACTTATAAAACAAAAATACTAAACAGAGGCAAGTTAACAAAGAAAACCATTTTAATAAGGAAGAAAAAGCAGAACGTTGAAATGAAAAGGAGAAGAATTCGTTAAAATCAGTATGCGATCGCAATGAGAATTTTACAAAATGAAACGAAATTAAATTATAACAATTACATTTTAAAATCTCAAATACATCACAACTTGTTGTGTCAAATAAAAAGTACACGGCAATAAATAGAAAATAGGAACCCTGGCAATTTTCCTGTGTTACGGTGGTGTGGAAAAATCAAAGGGACATCGTCAAGTCCTTTGAATCCACTGGGTTGGAGGTGACTTCAAGAACACCCACTCACCCAGCGTTCTAGGTCTCGACACCGGTCTCTCCTCGGTCTGACGGTCTCCCCTTCAGGTCTTGGTCTTTGTGTCGGTCGCGGACTATCGGGTCTCGACTACAACGCTGCTTAATATACTACCAACCTCTGTAGGGTGATAGGACAGCACACTGCATGATTCCATTGGCTTTTATTCAAGACCCCTTGTTAAACCCTTTTTAGGTACGATTGGGGTGGTAATGGAGAGAGAAGAGTGGGTATAGGGCACAAAAGGTAGGCGTAATACCTTGCCCCATTACCTTGTAAAAACCGGTGAGATGTATCCATTTATAAGGTTTATTTCCAGTGAGTTCAGGAGTATGAAAACTTAAATACATGTATTGCAGAATGACATATCATGCCCATTAGGGAAGGGGTGGAGAGAGTGAGTGTAGCGGAGAGAAGAACTCTTACCTTCCTGCACAGAAGATGGCTCCGTTAGCAGCACCGAACGTAGAACAACAGACAAAGAATGGGATGATCCAAGCCATTGGGCCGAGGGTGCGACTGGCAAAAGTCTATCAAAAACACATAATGAGTTATAGATTAGTAGCCTACAACTTCTGGAGTAGACTACTTCCGGACTTCTTGTTTGTTTCTCATCTGGACATGTCAGAACGGAGCTCGTTCCAGGTCTAACTTTAAGGCAAGTTTTTACTCGATTCAATTAAATAGAATGTTGACCTTATTCATTTCGAGTTTCTCGTCAAGTGACACACAAAGACCTCAGCTATTGCACTTTTTTTTAGATTCAACAGAATAGCGGAGTACCGACTGTTTAAATAAAAACGGACACTCAATAAGCGACCGACGGCACCTCGCAAGGTTAAAGATGTTTGCCAAAAATGTTAATGTTTTTTTCACATTTTCTCTGTGAAATATTTTCTCTTCACTTAACTTGGTCAATTGTTTTGATCGCAAAATAATGAAATTGCTTGGAAATAGGAAGACGCTCGAAACATTACCAATAATTACGGAGGTAGTAAACACATTGTTGAATTCGTTTTAAAATGGAGATTATGTTTTCAGCACAGAGAATGTTAAAAGCTGATTACTATTAACATTAAGATATAGATAGGTGATGTCTAAATCAGTGTTTTAGCTCACGACTCGGCTTGACCCCCTACATCCTGTTTTCTCTCAGACACTGCCTTTGAAGTCATTTGCCAAAACCATGTTTTAAAAACAGGACAGTCGAAAATCAGTTGTTGACGGTGAGGGCTTACTGAAAAAAGACTGTCTTACCACGGCCACTGCATTAGAATTCAGTAACTCTGCTGGTGTCATGACAGTGAAGTAAGAGATGTTCACCAAAAGGTACAGCATTGTCACCAGCGGAATGCTGATTATGATGGACAGTGGAAGATTCCTGCACAAAATAAAACCAAGGTGGCCTTTATAAACTGCCATAACATCAGATTCATTTAGTTTGCATGAAATCGTGACTTAATTGAAAATACATTACTGACAATTTTCTTCTTCACAATCCATGAGTTCGTGCAGAACTCATAACAGTCATCTTTAAAAATGTCTTTCACAGTCTAAAAAGTGATTATCTTTTGTTTTAATAATTTAGTTCGGCGATTTTTATTATAAAGTTGAGTATCTACCGGTAAGATACCACAAGGGACCTTTATTTGGACTTTTGCCCTCTTAATTAAAGCCAGGGTGGGTTACCCCCCCAAGAAAACACAAAGAAAGACCATCCGTAAGCAATGCTACGTATGCAACCAATCATTGTTTGCTAACAGCCAGTTACACGCTGCATTCGAAATTCATATAATAGCCCTGGTGAAGAACAATTTTGTCAAAAAAACGCGGGTGTCGTTTGAACGTACGCTTACTCTAAGCACGCGCAAACATCAGATGTAAGACATGGCACTACATGTATATATATCTCCTAGAGAGCGGCAGATGGAAGTTGCAAACAGACCCGTGTATTGAGAGGGTTGCGACAATTTGCGATTAGAAGCCATTTTGTGTCCCATACCCCCCCCCAAAAAAAAAAATAAAAATAAATAAAAATAAATAAATAAATAAATAAATAAATAAGTAAAATAAATAAATAAATAAATAAATAAATAAATAAAATTGGCAAATACAGGGTGCAAATATAGTCTGCCCATTGGGTTGTGCTATACATTTGGACAGAAAATGGCGTCGAGCAACCAATTGACCAAAGAAAACTAGTCCTCGTCGCAACTCTCTCAATATATAAGCTCTGGTTGCGGACAACTTTGAGTTGTGAACAGTAAATCTATGGCCGACTCCGAGTTGGCAGCTAGCTGTGGATACGGCTACGGCTGTTACTAAGAGTGCTGCAGTGGGCCTCCTGCATGCTTCTCTGCATGGTAACGTAATGCTCAAGCCGCAGCTGTCAATCTGGACAAGACCAAAGTTTAATAGTGAAGATTAGCAATTCATTACTTATAATTGGTCATAGTGGCTGATATTCACCTGTAAGGGTTAACTATTTCCTCCGTCACGTAGTTCAGCTGGTTCCTACAAGGAGAGCAATAACGAATACTTGTTTTTCGATGGTATTACATCAACACCAAACAAACGTCAGTCTAAAAGAACTATGCCTTCCCGTATTAACTAATATTCTGAACTTGGTTTCATTAGACATGACGTGCGTATGACATCAAAAGCTCAAACAGCAAACTCAGTGAGAGCGTTGTTGACTGTACCGGGTACACACGTGCATTTTCTATTGTTTGACCCACGTAATGGCGAGAGGTCTATCGGCCCATATTTTGAAAATGAAGAAGATCTTGCTTAAAATCTGTTTAACACAACAAACTAAAACACATGGTTTCGATTTGGATATAATGCAACTACGTGCATTCCAATCTAACTGGAGTTTAATGTTGATTGATTAGGGGGTGTTGATATGAAGAGATTTACCATCCTCCATAGGCCCACAACCCCTGGTAAAAAGCAACGCCGTACGCGAACGGCTCAACAGAAGACGACGCGAAAGATTCCGGAGGAGTAAGGTTTGCTACTTCACCTGTAATCAAATAAAACCAAACCAGTTGATGGTGTTATTAAGTAACAGTCAATTTCATTAATAATGATGAAACGGAACCAGTGAAAAAACCTGACAGATCTTAGCGAAAATTTCAGTCAATGCAGACTGCAATACAAGTTGTCCAGGGAGTCATAAAGAAGAATGACTCGATATGGACATGAAACCTTCTGTAAACCCAACACAAACAGTAGTTAATAATAGTAATGTGTTATACGGGGGGGGGGGGGGGCATGCAAAGGTAGACCCCCCTCAAAGCACCTTACATTAATACCCCTGTTCGTCAGGCCCTACGTATTCCTGAAATCATCCTAAGTCCGTCGGCAACCAGATCATTTACACAACCATTCCTATACCCATAAAGCTACTCAATTACTCTTGCATGAGGACAAGTGTCATGACCGGGATTCGAGCCCACGCTGCGATTCGAACCCACACTGCGATATTAAAACTCAGCCACCTGAAGTTGAAGTTTGTTTGTGCGTTGGACCGCTCAGCCACGACACACTCAAAAAAGGTTTAACATCTTTATTCTCAATTTCTGTATCATTAAGGTACATTAATAGAGACATAAATGCCCCAAAACATAGGCCTTTTGTTACTTGAGTTTTCAATATTCTAGATGGTCATAAAGCAGATCGTTATTTCTACAAAGTGGGTCATGGTAATATAAGTACGGAGCTCCGTAAGTGCCATTACTACTTAGGTAATGAGATGATCTTGCCGAGTCGACTTATTTACTGATATAATGTCGACTTAATGTGAAAACTAATATCGCCAACGGAACCCAAGACATCAACTTGTCATGGTAATTTATCTTGCCAAGACAGGTTTTTTTAAACTAAGAAGTTCACTTACTATCTTAGTTTCAGTAAAGTCGACAGCTCGTTTCAAGGAGACTTACTATTGTCTTATTATCTGATGGGGGAAGTGGACGGCACATCTGGAACTCCGTACTTAAGATATCAAGAGGATTCAACTTAAAGTCACCTACCTTGGAAGAGCTTGACAAATCCGATGATGATGATAATGACCAGGGCAAGAACTTTAGCTCCGGTGAAGATAACCTGCACCGATGTCGCCCATTTGACACTGGCGCAGTTGATGAACAGAATCAGTACTGTGTTTCACATTGGGAAAGCATATTGAACGGGAGAAAATAATTAAAATATTTTAACCCAACCGTGGCAGATTAATCCAAACGACTTTCAAAATGCATTAACAAGGTTTGACCGTGAGTATTAGCGTTTATGTTGTTGTTGTTGTTTTTATTGAAAGTTATTTTTTTCTTAATTTCTGTACGCGCTAGTCCGTTTGTCTTGTCCGTGTCTCATGTCCACAGGCTGAGAACTATATACCAGCCTCGGCATGTCAAATCGGACTCCGTACTATTTTCTTTCTTTGATTAAGCTTAATGAACCTAACTATGTTCTGTTCATTATTACCATGCACGTGTATATTGCACCACTTTGCTTATGACAGTATAATAATCAATATAAAATATCTTGAAAAAAATTCAACTATACACTGGAATCCCGACACTTTATGGTATTCACTCACGGATTGCAAGGGCTGCAAACAGCTTGGGGATAATAGCTGGCGGGTCGCAGTCTCCTCCGTTGATATTGAAGAGTGCCTGTGACATGTATGCACCAAAGGTTAGACACACGGCAGACACACCGGACGGTTGAATAACCGTGGTTGAAACCCACGAGAATAGAAAGGCCGGGATGGGTCCCAGGGTGTCCAAGAGGTAAGAATATTCCCCTCCTGATTTGGGGATGACCGTGCCGAGTTCAGCGTAGCATAATGCACCTGTATAGAATGAGGTTTAAAACAACAGACACCTTGCATTGGCCGCTATCGTTGATGAAACGTGCACGCGTGAAGCTAAACGGCTGCCATTGGCTGAGAGAGTCGTGCGCAGCGCGTACACGCGTGCACTTTTCCAGTTGTTTATCATCAAAGATGGCGGTCAGTAACGTCATGTGCAATCCACCCATTGATCTCTTTTATAATCTAATAGAGATCAATGAATCCACCTATCAAGGACGTCGTGTGAATACAATGCTAATAAATCATTCTGTTAATTTTAGCGAATCTACACTCTCACTGTTGACCCACAACCAAAAAGTTCGTTTTGTCAGCTCAGGCGGTCAAACACACACAGGTAAAAAGCAAAAAACGAGGGTAGACAACAGTAACATGGACCGTCTGGTTTTTAAAACAATAACAAAGTCACTATCTCACCGGAGATAGAAAGCACTCCGCACATCAACCAGACTATCAGACTCATCCCAACGCTCTCGGTCTGTCTCAGGACTCCCTTCGGGGATACAAAGATTCCAGATCCTATTATTGATCCGACGATCATAGCTATACCACCGATCAATCCAACCTGGTAATCAAAACAAATTACAATGTACAAGTTATTGTCAAATGGGGGCCTAGAACTGGTTCATTTTCAACTGTATTTTTTTCATTTTTGGTTACTGTTTATGATTATGGTCCGAACATTGCTATCGAAACAGGATTTTAAAGCAAAACATTTTCGCTTTCGCTTCCCCAAACTGTGCAAAAAAATGCTCCAGATTTTACGAATCAATCTAATTTATATATAGGCTAACACTTTTAAAATGAATAAATTAGAGTTATTTGTAAGCAATAATATAACGTACACTTTGTCTTGTTCACATAAACATGGACAACATTTCACAAGAAGATGATTAATTTGAGAAACAAATGATACAAAAATATCTCCCATTCACTTTTTGAGGAACAAGGAGCAGAACAATCTATGCCCTTTTCTTTTTTAGCTGGGTTTGAGAAACAAGGGATAAAAAATAAAGCCCCTCCCCTTTCTAGTTTGGTTGGAGTAACAAAGGATAAACACAAATCTATCCCAGTCTTCCTTTTGGCTGGGTTTTTGAGCAGCAATGTTTGAGCACGTCTATCCCCCCTCGGGCCTGTTAGTGACCAGAAGAGGAACCTATTTCCGCGCCTGCTCAAGTACACCCTAAAACAGATTGGTTGAAAAAACTACCAATGTAATTGGTTTACCCATTGTTTGTGTTTTAACCAATATATTGGTTAAATGTTGACCAATGCGTTGGTTGTCCACCAACCAATCCTATTGGTTGAGCCATAAACCCATCCGTTAACCAATATTTTGGTCAATAGTGACCAATATACGTTGGTTGCTCGGCAACCAATCACACTTGGTTCAGACATAAACCAGTCCGTTTACCAATACATATAATATTGGTAATATGGATATACGTTGAAAACTGTTATAACTGTATTAACACTAAGTATTATAACAGCATTTAAATCATATTATGTAATTGTTTGATTCTTGAATTTGAAACTGTATCATTCTTCATGTAAGCAACAATTTTCACACATTGAAAAAATGACGCAAGATAACTTCCAGGATGCAGTGGCTATTGGCATAATAGAACACACTAACGAAGCAAAACAAAAACCCTGTACGACAAAAATAAGAAATAATACATTGTCAATTACTGAAAAATAAACACGAAGCAGATAAACGATTTACACTTTACACTAATATAAAGCTTGTACTTTTAACAACTTAACAGTGCATTTCCCTTTAAATGGACTTGTACACTCTTATAGTCACAGTCACCTTTAATGATCAGACCTAAGCCCACTTTAACCTTACTGCTCTCTGCTTCAACTGGTCTTTACCAAAAAATAGACAATTCAACAAGGTAGATTTATAGTGGAACCATGGTGCATTACAAAACTCTGTGGTAAATGGTAAAACTGAACGTGATAATAAATATGTTAACAGAACTTGAGCCAAACTTAAATAAGTTGACACAGTCAGAATAGACTATCCTTACGGCATAAATCAGTGGTTCCATTAAACCTAAATTTTCCCAGCAAGGACACAGACCAACTTTAAACCATAGTTTAAACCAAATCAAGGACACAGAGCTACTTTAAACCAAAGTTTAAACCAAAGCAAGGACACAGACCAACTTTAAACTATAGTTTAAATAAACCAAAGCAAGGAAACATGCCTATTTTAAACCAAAGTTTAAACCAAAGCAAGGACACAGAGCTACTTTAAACCAATGTTTAAACCAAAGCAAGGACACAGAGCTACTGTAAACCAAAGTTTAAACCAAAGCAAGGACACAGAGCTACTTTAAACCAAAGTTTAAACCAAAGCAAGGACACAGAGCTACTTTAAACCAATGTTTAAACCAAAGCAAGGACACAGAGCTACTGTAAACCAAAGTTTAAACCAAAGCTAGGAGACAGACCTACTTTAAACCAATGTTACGTGACTGGGAGATTTTATCAATAACACAGACACCTACCCCATACAGCCTAAAAGGCAGACTGCGCAACAGGACCGAACCAGCCTCAAGGACGGCTTACTGCACTGAAGGCCAGCCAAGTTGGGGATCATTATAACCCAGCTGTTTGTTGGAAAAGAACACGTTAAATCTACGAGACTGTGGACCCCGACCATCATTACAAAGTCCCACACGAAAACACAACCTTGACGATCGAACAGAATATCACATGCTTGGCATAATAAACGTTATAACTACATGTGAGTTTCATGTAGGCTTTAATCTTTAATCTTTAATTTCATTTCCCTACGCTTCTTAAAGATATGTCCAGAACCATAAATCACTGCCAACGAACTTTACTTCAACAATCAAGTTATTCTTTTCCCCTGGTCTTCCTTACAAAGCCGTGTATGCTCTATGCATACATATGCATACTAACTTGCTCTATAACAAGTTGTACCACACAGAGAGAATAGTATTACAGGGATTATTCCTGTCGTAAAAAACACAGGAAACTGGATTAATGTTGTTACTTTTCATACGGTACTATTCAGGAGAGTTATTCAGGAGAGTTCTGCAGGAAACGTTTTTATCGCAGGATTTGTCAGAGCGAATAGTAAAACCAGAATTGTATCAGAAACGTTACCACAGAAAAACTACCGCAGCAGTATTACTAGCAGCAACATTACCACAGAAATATTACCATTATAATTGGTCAAACTTAACCAAAAAGATTGGTCATTCCAACCATTATAATTGGTTGTCTTTAATCAATGACATTGGTAGTTCCGACCAATACAATTGGTCATCTTTGGCCAATAAAAATGGTCATTCCAACCAATGTAATTGGTTATCTGTAACCGAAAACAATGGTCATTGCAACCAATGTAATTGGTTATAGATTGGTTGAAAAGTTATCCAAGATAGATTGGTTGAAATGTTAACCAATAAAGATTGATTGAAGAGTTATGTAGATTGGTTAAAAAGTTGTGAAAATCTATTAGTTCACGCGAAGTGCATGTCCTATTACAGCCTCTTGTTACACTTTCGTCCAAATTTTAGGGAAAAACAGCTTATCTCTGTACTTGCTTTTCTCAAAATGTTATTTTTTTAGTTAGGATTTTTTTGCCATGGAAAGGCTGCATGGGAACCGGAATCCGGATCAATTCTGATCCGAGTTTTTTTTTATAGAGCGTATTACCCAAGAAATGTGTAAAGGGTAATGCTTCCTAAAAAAATAACAAATCAGCACTTGAACTTTGAAAAGGTTGTTCGAAACCCTATGACCAACTACCCACACACTTTAGTGTATAAACACCTGCAACGGTGACCTCCTGTTGTCTCTATTTTGTTTGCACTAACTTTATGAGCAATAACTCCCATTGGTTTTCTATACACTCTACATGGGTGTTCAACCAACCGGGTACCCTATCGCTCTCTTTATTCAGGTAGTGGGTTTGATCATAGGGCCTTGCTCTATGGTTTGATGTGTATACCTACCCAATTGTGTAGGCAATTGTGCGGTTCCGGAAGCTCAATTTTGACATAAAGGTCCCTTTCGGAGAGTAAACGGACCACTAGGCAGCTATAGTATTACCAATGACTTTGCAGTGAATATATGGGGGGAAAAACGCAAGAATAGGAAAATGGTATTCCGACTAGGCCCTACAAGTAGTTGAAATCGCGGCCGAGTGCATGTGTACTAGTCGAGTTGTCCATTATGGCTCTCGAGGGAGTGTGAGGGAGGGGCTGAGCTAGCCGAGTAGAGCACCTTGAAAACGGTTCTCAAGTACGAGTATGTACGAGTACCAAGTTCGAGTGCTAAACCACTAATCACAATCGTCAGTGGTTCAAAATATGTTGTAATATAAATATATGCAACTCTGAAGCTCCTTGGTTGAACTAAAAACAGAACAGTCACCTGTCTCTTGAGCTTCAATTCCATCGAACCATCCTGCGAGTCACTGTTCCCGTCTCGTCCGGCTTCCTTCCCCGTCATTCCAAAACACTTCTTGGGGCCGTCTTTATCTTGTACGGTAGACATAACTAGGAGTCGATCCTCTTCCTATAAGACAACGTGTGGCAGGGTCGGATAAATAGTCCCACACGTTTAATGAGCCCTGGTTTTTCAAAATTACAACCGCACAGTAGTACCATACACAAGGTCAACCCGTTTTAGATTTAAAAAACAGAGCACCTACACCTCGTCGAGTTGTGAACTTTGGTGTCGGCCTAGCCTACATACACTGCAAACAAGTGCAGTGTCCTGGCATTTAACTCTGTGGATATTAGCAAACAGTGAGTTAAATAAATTGTATACTAGTCATATAACTCAGAAATTAAAACTTTAATGGGATTTATTATTTATTTTTTTTTAACCGCAGCCAAAGCCAGACAGGTCAGACACGGTAAGCAGACAAAACCGATTAACTTTACTTGGCATTATGAACGTTGAGTTCAGTGAACATGACCGAATTCGTATGCTGTACCACATATACCACGCCCGATGAGGGGCAGCGGGTATATCACCCAGCAAATGTTCCCATATTTTAACACACTATTTTTCTCCGCTAAGTATCCCCTCCCTAAAATCCCACTCTCTAGAATTCCTGAAATTCCAAGCACACAATGAATGACACAATGGGGGGGGGGGGGGTATACATCATGCCCAATATCGAGCACCAAAATGTAAAGTCATCCTTCTCTTTGAGGCAATAGAGGTTAATGTATGCAGGAATTTGTTCTCGTAACACAGCTGTTGCTAACACAGCCTAGTATCGGACAGTCGCACACCCATTTTTATCCAACACCAGTATTGGTTTCATTCTATGAACCTGATGCATTGACGTCATCACGCGGCCATCTTAGAGGTCAAACGATGATGAAAACATGCAAAACGCACATAGCTATTTATGCAATTTATTTTAACCTCTAGCAACCTCGTCATGTATAATATAATGTATATTGACCAGTGGTAGACCAGAGTGGAGGGCAGGGGTGGGATCATCCTCCCCCGCTAAGAACACCTTGCCCCCGCCCCTCTTGCTCCCCCAATGAGATCGAAAAAAAGCACAATTAATGAGTGGTTCGATAAATAGAGTCCCAAATTATGTCTTTGCCCTCATCCCTCCCCAATAATTGAGAAAAAATCTGGTTACACCCCCGCTATTGAGGGATGGACTTCTGATGGGGTATGGTGTACCCCCCCCCCCCCATTTGTGTCTTCGTTGTGTGCCTGGAATCTCAGGAATTCTTTTGAGGATTTTAGTGGGGACTTCTGTACAAGAGAAAAAATAGTGTTTTAAGGTATGGGAAAAGCTTTTTTTAGGAGGGGGGATACCCTCTGCCACATATCAGGCATGGCATAGCTGATGGAACAAAGATGGGGGCTTGGTTGTCGATTCCTTCTAGCCAGAAGCCCAGCATTGTTGCCACACCCCTTATAATACTGGTCGTAGGCTCTGTGTTTAGAAAGGGTTTTCAACGACACCCATCAGGCCCCATCTTTGAAGCAGAGACATGGGGCAAAGATATGGGGCATGGCGGTAACCCCCCCCCCCCCCTTGTGTCTTTATTGTGTCTTCATCTCAGGAATTGTTTAGACGATTTTAATATAAACAATATGTGTTAAAGTATGGAAACATTGGGGCATGGTAATAACCATAAGGCACCAGACCACTTAATCATCAGGATGACTGCTATAACAATAGTATAACTACATTATGTTATACTGATAGTGATACTATATTGATACCGGTAATTTCGGTGAGACTTCATATTATAATGGAGATCGATGGTCTCCTTGCGGTCCCGTCGCGTTTGTGCAAGTAGCATAATGCCAGCGCGCCCTCTAGTTCCTATATATAACTCTATGGTGTAGGTATATCCTGGCTCCCAAAATGACGAACAGGATATAGGCGTAAGTGCGTAAGATATCGCCTAACATCACAAGGCCGGAAGACCACTTCATGGTGAGGGCTACACTTCTGATATGGGCTGTCGACCCAAATCAACTGTCACCTGGGGCACTTTGCCACCTACTCCAGGGGCTGAAACAGGAATACCCCCTTCACAGCCCGTAAGGATGTAGGCATGGGTATCATTCACTAGCAACCGATACATACCGATGTGCTGTTAACAAAGACGCGCGGGTGGTGTTTTTTTTCGTGCCATACCATTATTGTGAACATATTTGGACAACCATTAGCGTTCCAGACTTACTTTCTTACAGCGTTATGTTCTTACAGCTGTTTTCTTACACCGTAGTCCCTCTTGTCGTTCCCGTCGAACAAACTAATGTTGAGTTAATATTCTACGCTCAAATCATTAACCTGTATCGAGACATGCGGAGAAAACATCACCCAAGATCAATAAATAAAGCAAAACAAAATGAAACAAAATAAAAGTTGATTGTTTATTTCCATTTTAAAAGGGAAGCAGTCCCTATACATAGTATATCAAAATATAAAACTTCCCATAATAAAAAAAAGTTCCCATAATACAAAAATTCCTATAAATTTAGATGCATCGCTACCATACAAGATACTAGTTCAGTAATAAGAACTTGAGATAAAGTTTAACATTATAGAAAGAATACCCTGAAAAAAAAACCCAGGCAAGTTAATGGCAGAATACACGGAATTCTTAAGCCAATCGCAGGATCGCAGTTGTGATTGTCTGTCAAAAATGTTAAATTTGGCACACTCTTAACTCACACCAAAGTGCAGTCAGTATGTCAGCTCTATAAAGGATAAATTCAACAACATGAAAAAGTGAATTTAACTTTGTCAAAATTAAAGGCAAAGTATGCCTTTGGTTTTTGAAACCATTCGATGGTTTTAATCCTATATAAATGTAAATGTATACAATAAAACTAACCTGTGAAAGTTTCATTTCAAAACGAGGTCGGGTTTTAGAGAAAATCCGGAGCGAATATTGCCGCGCGTGAAGAATAATCTCTAATTTGAATACAAAATCTGAGAAATGTTTGTGATATAGAAACGTTTATCATATTCAAATTGTGGGTGATTAAAAACTGATATGTTTTTCCATAACCACATTATTTTGAATTGAAATGTTTCTCAAAATGCGTTATACATTATCGAAAGCTGCTGTACTTCAATTCAATCAAGTAAGTTATTATTGCTTTTTTTTTTTAGTGATTACCAAACGTATACCTTCCCTTGTAAACGTACTATACTAAAATGTTGTAATTCTTTTTTTGTCTTCTTCTTTTTTTAGATGAATTTAACTTTACAAAGAGTTGTCTTTCATTATTGAAAGTGATGAGTTTAACAGTTACTTGTTTAAGAGTGCATCAATTCCCGACATACTTCGGTGCGCCAATACCTGTACTTCCACATTTTGACCAATGCACGATTACTCCTGGCCAACTCAAACTGTAGTTTCCGTTTGCATTTTTTACACATTTTATTTCTTAAGCAAGCAATACCATTTACTGTTTTTTATAAAATAATCTGACCTTGAGGTAAACAAATACAGTGTCTGCAAGTTTTTAAAACACTTAAATTACTACATAAGAGCTTAAAAATGTATAATTTTGTTGTGGCAACTTTTAATCTCAAAAGTCAAGATTTCAAAATGGATGGGGAACTGGGAGCACGGCCGTGCCCCCCCCCCGCCCATCCTAGTTACGCTACTGACACGAATATAACCATTCAAATAAAGCGCTCCACATCCAGCCTGTTAATATTCAAACATAAATAGTAGGGAATGCCAGGTAATGATAACTTTTTTAAATGAATATTTTGTCGCCCTTGCTTCTACTATCATCGGTGGGCAAATAAATACAGCCGTGCGGTTATCTGGATCATTTTCATGCTGCGTCCATCTTTGTCGTATTCCTATCCTCAACAAGATTACAACTGGTGATGCTAACTATAAGGAACCGGACTAATTCATCGTTAAGATAGCTTCTGCAACGATAAAGACATGATGTTTTAGGTCTATACTTCAATAGTGATAATGAAATATTAAACCTTGATGTATTTAAATTTCCCTTTAAAAAAATATCGACTGTGCGTGATATTTTAATGGTAGAAAATATTATATAAAAAAACCCATAAAGCGATTAAATACAAACAACTTCAAAAATGTTTTGATGTCGGCCCCTACATGTTTTCATTTGTAGTTATTTTTCTTGTCTGTTATTTGCATAAAATATTTAAAATGTTATATATTTGTGTAACAACTAGATGTGGGGCAGCAGGTCCACGGATTGCGGTAAATAGCTTTTCTTTTGTTTCTCCAAGCCCGTCTGGAAGTATAGCAGGCTGAATAAATAATAATACAAAAAATAACAATAACCATTTAATGACTTCATGTGACTGGCGGATCCGGCGGCACTCGTCCTCCTACCACATATCTTTGGGTCAAAAAACTTGTTAGGGTCAACAAAGTATACATTTTATTAGGTAATACAAATATTTCAAAAGTATATACTACTGCAACCCTTATTTTAAATGATCAAAAGTGCATACAAAGAGAATACACAAAATGGAGGGAAATTCGAAGATAAAAACTGGTCACCAGGCCGTTGCCCAAACCGCAGTGTGGAGATACCGTATTTCTTTCCCGAAAGGGAAATAATACAAGCAGTTACTTATTCCAAAATCAACCCTTTATATAAAGAAAATAAAACAAAATAAACACAATTGATAAACACCCAACATGAAAGCCATATATATGAAGATATGTATCTGACTGGATTTTTTTTTTCATTTTTATGCTCAATGTTAAAACAAAAGTTTTGAAACACAAAAAGCACCCAAGAGCCCAACTCATAAGGCTGTTTAGCACGAAATTTTGCTAAGCAAAAGCAGGTTTAATACCAGCCAAAATACAAAGTTTTGTATTTGCTGTGACTGGTCCCCTGCTACTTTTTGCTTAAGCAGAAAAACATGCAAAACAACTTGATGACAGTGGCCTTGTGGGGTTTGTAGTTAGTTTTGTATAAGGGTTGGTTTTCCTGTTAACAGTGTCCCTTTTGGGACATCGTAGATCTGAAATCATGCTTGTTAACTTATGATACCCTTGAAGAAAACACCAGCTTATGTCGATTTAGCAGCTTCAACTTCCTCAATCTTAGAGTCGCCTGATGGCGCAACCTGCATCAACAGTTGGCAGAAATGTGTGATTTGCTCTGGAGAAGACAAAACAAAATTATGGAAACTGACGAACTCCTTGGCCTTGCTTTATCGTATTAATGTTGACTACGTCTTCCACACTTACGGGCTTGATCATAGCATGTTTTCTGGATAAAACAGTCATTACACTCGGTCATTAAGACTACATTTTTCAACGTTCATTCATCTAATTTCAGTCTGGATCTAATTGGCTTTTACGAGAAGACTTCCGGAAAAGTCCTTGTTTTAGCGTTGTCTATTTTTTCTTTCTTCTAACCCAAATTTCATAGAATTTGTACACGTTTGTTTTGGAAGGCACTTTGGTTCTTTCAAAGACTAAAAAACCTTTCGAAAGCTGGCACATTCTATATTTTATACTAAAGGTGCGCAACGACAAGTTACGTTATAATGACGTCATTGTAGTCAAATTGCAAGGTTTTAAACATGAATTTGTTAAATCTTAATAAAACAAATAATCATAAATCCGTATCAAATCAACCACGAGGACCAAAGCGGGAATTAATGGAGTTAATAGGTTTAGGTTGTGATTGCTTTCAACGATGTTATACTCCGGCAATTGCCCAATAAAAAAAACCCAAAATGTTACCCAATGACGCCATACATTACCCGAGCGCCCGCTAGCGGCAGGTTAAAACAGTTCAAATATTATTTTTTTCGATGTCTGTGGCAAAGTACAAGTGAAATCGTTCCAAACTTGGTTTACGAGAAGTGACTTTTTTATTCCTCGCTTTGCTCATCCGCTTGAAAAGCAGTGTTATTCTAATGACACGACTTCAATAAAACAAACACATTTATTTATTCTCATTCTCAGAGAATTCTACTTTTAAAGAATGAGAGGTGGCCGTGGTTCAGACGCCCTCTGGATAGTTATTAGAATAAAAATGAATTTAACCAACGCCCAAACATTGCAAGCATTTAACGAATAACACCTTAGGCCTCTTTTAAACGAACAGACCTAAGTGCAAGCAGACAACACATTTTGTGAATGGTGTTTGAAGCTTTGCATGGTGTGGAGAATAAGAGTAACTATAAATATAAATATGAATAGTAAACTTGCGGGTACAACCATGTGTAAAATCTCATTTTGTGAAGTTTTAGGTTTGATGATGTCATCAGACGGGGAGATACAATTCCTGAAAATCAAACTTGAGAGATAAAACCCCAATTTTTAAGTAAAATGTCAGACTAACAGTAGGTTTTAAAATCCCCAGGAGTCTTTGCCATCAGCAAGTTTCGACTTGCACTACGACAAACTTTAAGTTGCACTCAGACCAACCGACACACTCACTACGTCGAAAGTAATGTGTAAAACTTCGAGGATTTCCCCCCCCCAAAAAAAACAAAAACAAAAACAAACCACCAAACCCGACGTTGATGCGAGAGGGCGCTGTTTATATTATTGTTTCTTACCAAGGTCCATTTTGTACTATTCTGAACGGCACTTTGGTAATTTCTACGACTCATGTCCTAGAAGTTGGAAAAGCTATGTGTTCTGTTCAGTAACATAACCATTGCTCTAGTTTGGGTCTGTTAAGAACATTATAGTAAACATTTTGGTGAAAAAAACCGACACATTTGATTCCTATTACGTACATAACTATTTACTTAGAAGAATAACAATCTTACTCATGAATGGTGGTTCGTACTTGTAGTGGACGAACGGCACGTAGAAGATGAGTCCAGCCAAGATGAAGAGGAAGGCGAAGAGGTACTCAAGAGCTGGTTCATAAATGACGGGGGTGACGACAAGATACACCGAAGCGACCAAGACAAGTATAGGTATGACGATTGGTATCTGAAAAGAGGAGTTTATACTGGAGGTTTAAAATGACTTCAAAAGAGTCACTCAAACTCAAAGAATCAATGAGAAGATGAACGTTCCATTGATAATTGTAGTGTATACTGGAAGAGTGGTTTAGCGGATCAAAATCAAGCTCTGGTTGCTGTAGAAAACTGTAGATTCCAGCCAAGAACAATTTGCCTTGAGCAAGACAATTTTACTATATGGTGCATTATATCCTCACAAAGATGGCTGCACTGTATCAGAAAGAAGAGAGTAAAATCAAAAGACGCAAAGCGGGAAATTACAATAACAAGAAGAGAGTCATTTCGAAACAGATTTGTGATCACGGTGGTTACCCCCTTAAAAGAGGAAATACGAGAGGTTAGAATGATTACTGAAAAGAGTCATTAAGAGTCAAGGAGTCTCAGTCAGAGTCATTGTGACTCAGTTAGAGTTAAATGTGTGATCACGGAATTATCCCCATCAGAGGCAATACGAGAGGTTAGAACGACTAGAAGAGAGTCGTTAAGAGTCAAGTAGACTCAGCCAGAGTCAATGAGACCCGGTTAGAGTCAAGAACGGCAATCGAATTTGAATCTAAGCCATACAGTTGCTTTCTTGATAAAATTCGGTTGAAAAAAAACGAGTTTATATAAGTTTGACTCAGATAGAGTCACAGATGGAACAGGGCCGACGTAATCACAATGACAGGACCAACCTTGTATAGACGTCACAAGCTAAAAACGCCCTCACCGAGGTCATTGAAGTCCAATTACTAGCCCAAACATCTGACGTCACACTTCGAGGCTCGTGAATAACGCCAGATACCAGCCTTGAGCAACTGGCAGTATCCTGCCAGTTGCTTTGCATCCAGTCACACGGCGGAAATTCGTAGTCCAAACACACGTGTAAACACACATTGTGAATGAAATAACATTACATACAAACATTATGTACACGCGCGCAGCAGCCGCAGACAATCGAATTCCTGCTGATGGTGTAGCTGAAAAACTCGTAACTTCGGAGCAGACCAATCATATCCCAGATATGGAAAGCTTACGTCACTGCACGTTTAGCCAATGCAACCATTGCATCCAATGAAATCGTTCGGTCCGTAAGACCAGTGCCTGTCTAGCGGACCAGTCTAACCAATCACTGGCTGAGAGTTGAGCGTGGCGACACGCGTTCGCAGTTCTAATGTCTGATTTAAGCCATGGCAAACTATGGCAAGGAATCTAATTGGATTGATTCGCAAGACGTCAATGCAATGGCACCCACATAACTTTAAATGAGAGTTTCTAGACATCAGTCACTTTTACCTTGATAGGGCGATGCACGTCTGGACGTTTGTAACGCAAGACGAGTAGAGACACCATAGTAGCTGCATTAAACGCCCAAGCTGTAAAACTCAAGTAATTTACGAGAGTGTCAAAGTCCGCAGGGATTATCATAAGAAGTGCAATGACGGCCTGTAAAATAACCCAGTAAAGTATAGCGATCAGTCTTCGGCACAATTGTTCATATGTTATCAACCACATTATGTCTTCACCATGGTGCTTCGTCATAATGTACCATATTCTACTGATTGTTGAAAAGAGAGCGTGACTTATTTCGTTTGAATGGGATGAAAACAAGTTGACAACACCATGATGAAGTTGTGATTGCTTTGAAAAATAAAACATTAAGCACATTATATCTATCTTCCCAAAGTGTTGACAGAGCTACTGCAAATGACGTCATTTGAGTAGAGGTCATAGACCTTTTCGTCCTTTCTTCATCATTTTGTCTTTAATATTTATTGTATTAATATTCCTTTTTTCCCCTTTTTATTTTAATGGGGGTTAAAGCATTGTTAAAATGTAACAACATTCAAAATATTACCTGAAAAATGAGACCTGGAATTGGTGTGTATCTCTTGACATGAACCATGGACAAAATCTGGACTGTGTGACCCTCACGGGCAGTGATGACGAACGCCAACCTACATTTGGGTTGGTACATTGTGTACACACATCAGTCAGTTTGAATGCTATTCAATTGTAAGCGACAATTTCCACACATTGAAAAATGACGCCAGGTAACTTCCAGAATGCAGTGGCTAAAAACTTTAATAGAAAATACGAAGCAAAAACAAAAAAAAACAAAAAAAACAAAAACCCAACCCCATCCAGCCTAGGGCAGACCGTGGAACAGGACCACACCAGCCTCAAAGACGGCTACTGCACTGATGGTCAGCCAAACTAAGAATTATTATTTATAACCCAGTTTATTTGTGAAGAACAAAGAAGCTCAGAGATGAGACATCATATCGAGCATTGCAAGAGAGTGAACGCACAAGCCCGGTCTGCTTTTACCGCGCTGGTGCAAAGTAAAATGTCACCGCTAGCGGTGTCTGCCGCAAACATGCAACCCAAAAGCCCACATTACCCCCACCCTGGATGGACATGCTAAATTACTGGGTATGTAAGGACGAATCGTCCAATCGGCTGGACCTTGAGTCAGTTTATAAATGATTTTTTGTTTATGAAAAGCGCTATGTTTTTGGGTTACAGGGACTTAATTTAGAATCAAAGCAAACAATAAAAAGGAAAATGTTAGTAAATACGAAAGTGCACAAGGAAAATATGACAAAGAATTAATTGGGCATATTTTGCCCTGTAACACAATTAAAACAAAATCAATTACAAGAATTTTATGGGGAATTAAGGTCAGGGCCCAATTTCATAAAGCTGTTTAGCAGAAAATTCTGCTTAGCAAATTTCTTCACTTAGCAAGAAATGAGCGGGGTACTAGTGGCAACAATGTATACTTTATGGAATGTTGGCTGGTAACCTGTTTCTGCTCAGCAAGATTTGTTCATGGTGACACTTATAAAACAAAAATATTAAACGAAGGCAAGTTAACAAAGAAAACCATTGTAAAAGCAGAACGTTGAAATGAAAAAGAGAAGAATTCGTTAAAATTAATATGCAATTGCAAATGATAATTTTACAAAATGAAACGATATGAAATTATAACAATTACATTTTACAATCTGAAACACATCACAACTTGTTGTGTCAAATAAAAAGTACATGCCAATAAATAGAAAATAGGAATTCTGGAAATTTTCCTGTGTTACGGTGGTGTGGAAAAATCAGAGGGACATCGTCAAGTCCTTTTAATCCACAATGGGTCCTCTTATAGGTACAATCGGGGGTGGTAATGGAGAGAGAAGAGTGAGTATAAGGCACAAAAAGGAGGCATAATACCTTGCCCGATACCTTGTAAAAAAATGGTGAGATGTATCTATTTATAAGGTTATTTCCAGTGAGTTCAGGAATATGAAAACTTAAATAAATGTATTGCAGAATGACATGTCATGCCCATTGGGGGGGGGGGGGGGGGGTGGAGAGAGTGAGTGTAGCGAAGAAAGAAGAACTCTTACCTTCCTGCACAGAAGATGGATCCGTTAGCAGCACCAAACGTGGAACAACAGACAAAGAATGGGATGATCCAAGCCATTGGGCCGAGGGTGCGACTGGCAAAAGTCTATCAAAAACACATAATGAGTTATAGATTAGTAGCCTACAACTTCTGGAGTAGACTACTTCCGGACTTCTTGTTTGTTTCTCATCTGGACATGTCAGAACGGAGCTCGTTCCAGGTCTAACTTTAAGGCAAGTTTTTACTCGATTAACACAAATATTATCTTGACCAAATCATTTATTTCGAGTTTGTCGTCAATTTGACACAAATACCTCAGCTGTTGCACTTTTTAGATTCAACAAAATAGCGGAGTACCGATTGTTTAATTAAAAACGGACACTCAACAAGTGACCGAAGGCACCACGCAAGGTTAAAGATGTTTACCACAAATTTATATGTTTTTACACATTAATTTTTCTCTATGATTTTTTTTTCTTCAATTAATAAGTGGGTCAATTGTTTTGATCTGAACATTTTTCTGTGACGTCCTTCCCTGAAATCAGGCACTTCGCAAAAATAATGAAATTGCATGAAAAGGGGAAGACGCTCAAAACATTACCAATAACTACAATGAGGTGGTAATGTCTGAAATTATTTTATGTTGATAAATACCTCATACCTTATAGGCCCTAACTAAGTTTTATTTGAAAGAATCTCATTTATTTGACGAGCAAAAACAAATAAACACAGTTTTGAGTTTTGGCAGGTAGTGCAAGATTTTACACGTGTTTTTTTTTTTAAATGGAGATTATGGTTTCAGCACAGAGAATGTTAAAAGCTGATTACTATTAACATTAAGATATAGATAGGTGATGCCTAAATCTGTGTTTTAGCTCACGACTTGGCTTGACCCCTACATCCTGTTTTCTCTCAGACACTGCCTTTGAAGTCATTTGCCCAAACCATGTTTACTGAAAAAGACTGTCTTACCACGGCCACTGCATTAGAATTCAGTAACTCTGCTGGTGTCATGACAGCAAAGTAAGAGATGTTGACCAAAAGGTACAGCATTGTCACCAGCAGGATACTGATTATGATGGCCAGTGGAAGATTCCTGCACAAAAAACAAGGTAGCCTTTATAAACTGCCATAACATCAGGTTCACTATAGCTGCATGACATCGTGACGTAGGCCTATAACTGAAACACCTTACTAATAATTTTCTTAACAAACTATGGGCTATTAATTTGTTTTTAGGAGGAAGTCCATGAATTCGTGCAGTACGTATGACAGTCATGTTTTAAAAATGTCCTTAACATCCGGGCCCAATTTCATAGAGCTGCTTAACGGCCGATGTTGTGCTTACTTTGCGATTTTCATTTCAGAGCACTGCTAACCGTAAGCACACGAAACGACATTCTAACCTTCCGGTGCTTACTGTGTGAACATGATTGACGTAACAATGCAAATCCATGGTGAACGCGCAAGATGGCTGCCTAATTTTCTTTCCAACCTGTGAAATACGCTAACACTTAAGCACATTTTTCTGATAAGTTAGCACACAAATTTGCTTACCGTTAAGCAGCGCTATGAAATTAGGCCCAGATGTGAGACATGGCACTCCAATCTCCTTTTTGTGTAAAAAAGAAGAAAACAAAAGTGCATGGGCGAATAAAGAGTGCCAGTGCGGACAGCTTTGAGTGGCGGACATTAAATCTATGGCCAAGTCCGAGTTGGATAAAAGAAATTAAAAAAAAGTGCATGGGCGAATACAGGGTGCCAGTCTAGTCTGCCCATTGGGTTGTGATATACATTTGGACAGAAAATGTCGTCAAGCAATCACGTGACCAAAGAAAACTGGTCCTCGTCGCAACTCTCTCAATATCTAGCTCTGGTTGCGGACAGCTTTGAGTGGCAGACAGTAAATCTATGGCCGAGTCCGAGTTGGATACGGCTGCGGCTGTTACTAAGAGTGTTGCTGTGGACCTCCTGCATGCTCCTCTGCATGTTAACGTAATGCTCAAGTCGCAGCTGTCAATTTGGACAAGGCCAACTTTAGTGAAGAACTGGACCCAATTTCATGGCTCTGCTTACCGCCGAATTCTGCACTTACTGTCACCATTCTCCGCTTACTGTGCAAGCACCGAATTTCTGCGCTTGCTGTGTAAGCGAAGAATGCATAGTAACATGGAGTACGCACGCGCACAACCAAAAATTCCCTGCTTACCCGTGAAATGCGCTTGACGCAAGTGCGGAGCTCCCTGCTTCCGTAAGCACTGATTCTTTGCTTACGGTAAGCCAAGCCATGAAATTGGGTCCAGCACTTCATTTACTTATAATTGATCATAGTGACTGATATTCACCTGTAAGGGTTAACCAATTCCTCCGTTACGTAGTTTAGCTTGTGCCTACAAGGAAAGCAATAATGAATGTTTGTTTTTCGATGGTATTACATCAACACCAAACAAACGTCTGTCCAAAAGAAATATGCCTTCACGTTTAACCAATATTCTGAAAAAGGGGTTTCATTAGACATGACGTGCGTATGACATCAAAAGCTCAAACAGCAAACTCAGTGAGAGCGTTGTTGACTGTAGCGGGTACACACGTGCATTTTCTATTGTTTGACCCCAGCATTGGGGAGAGGTTTACGGCCCATATTTTGAAAATGAAGAAGATGTTGCTTAAAATGTGTTTAACACAACAAACTAAAACACATGGCTTCGATTTGGATACAATGCAACTACGTGAATTCCAATCTAACTGGAGTTTAATGTTGATTGATTAGGGGGTGTTGATATAAAGAGATTTACCATCCTCGATAGGCCCACAACCCCTGGTAAAAAGCAACGCCGTACGCGAACGGCTCAACAGAAGACGACGCGAAAGATTCCGGAGGAGTAAGGTTTGCGACTTCACCTGTAATCAAATAAAACCAAACCAGTTGATGGTGTTATTAAGTAACAGTCAATTTAATTAATAATGATCAAACGGAACCAGTGAAAAAACCTGACAGATCTTAGTGAAAATTTCAGTCAATGCAGACTGCAATACAAGTTGTCCAGGGAGTCATAAAGAAGAATGACTCGATAAGGACATGAAACCTTCTGTAAACCCAACACAAACAGTAGTTAATAATAGTAATGTGTTATAGGGGGGGGGCATGCAAAGGTAGACCCCCCTCAAAGCACCTTACATTAATACCCCTGTTCGTCAGGCCCTACGTATTCCTGAAACCATCCTAAGTCCTCAGGCAGCCAGGGCACAATTTCATATACATGTAAGAACAAAAACTTGCTAAGCACAGCAAAATCTTGCTTAGCAGAATTAGGTTACCAGCCAGCATTCCTTAAATTGTTAATTGTTAGCTCTGGTACCCCACTCATTTCTTGCTAAGTAAAGAAATTTGCTAAGCAGAATTGTCTACTTAAGAGCTTTATGAAATTGGGCCCTGATCATTCACTGCGATAACTCAAACAAATGATTACATTTTTATTCTCAATTCCTGTATGTGTATCATTAAGGTACATCGACAGAGACATACATGGCCAAAAAAAGAATGTCACTTTGTTACTTGAGTTTTCAACTCCAGATGGTCATAAAGCAGATCGTTATTTTTAATAAAGTGGGTCGTGGTAGTATAAGTACGGAGCCCCGTAAGTGCCATTACTACTTAGATAACGAGATGATCTTGCCGAGTCGACTTATTTCCTGATATAAGTCGACTTATTGTGCAAACTAATCTCGCCAAGAGGAGTTATTTGTAACGGAACCCAAGACATCAACTTGCCATGATAATTTATCTTGCCAAGACAACTTTTTTCAACTAAGAAGTTCACTTACTATCTTAGTTTCAGTAAAGTGGACAGCTCGTTTCATGGAGACTTACTATTGTCTGGTCATCTGATGGGATGGGGGAAGTAGACAGCACATCTTGAACTCCGTACTTAAGATATCAAGAGGATTCAATTTAAAGTCACCTACCTTGGAAGAGCTTGACAAATCCGACGATGATGATGATGACCAGAGCAAGAACTTTAGCTCCGGTGAAGATAACCTGCACCGATGTCGCCCATTTGACACTGGCGCAGTTGATGAACAGAATCAGTACTGTGTTTCACATCGGGAAGGGATATTGGATGGGAGAAAATGATCCTACTTTTAAACCCAACCTTGACAGATTAATCCAAACGACTTTCAAACTGCATTAACAAGGTTTGACCGTGAGTATTAGCGTTTATGTTGTTGTTGTTTTTATTGAAAGTTTTTTTTCTTCATTTCTGTGTACGTGCTAGTCCGTTTGTCCGTGTCCGTGTCTATCCATGCCCACAGGCTGAGAACTATATACCAGCCTCGGCTTATCAAATCAGAATCAGTACTGTTTTCTTTCTTTGATTAAGCTTAATGAAATTAAGTCTGTTCTGAATTCATTATTAACATGCACGTGTTTATTGCTTCAATCAATATAAAATATCTTGAACTATACACTGGAATCCTGACACTTTGTGGTATTCACTCACATATTGCAAGGGCTGCAAACAGCTTGGGGATAAAAGTTGGCGAATCGCAGTCTCCTCCATCGATATTGAAGAGTGCCTGTGACATGTATGCACCAAAGGTTAAAGTGATGGCAGACACACCGGATGGTTTCAGAACAATGGTTGCAATCCACGAGAATAGAAAGGCAGGGATGGGTCCCAGGGTGTCCAAGAGGTAAGAATATTCCGCTCCTGATTTGGGGATGACCGTGCCGAGTTCAGCGTAGCATAATGCAGCTGTAAAAGAGTGAAGTTTAAAACAATAGTAACCTTACATTGGCCACTATCGTTGATGAAACGTGCACGCGTGAAGGGCTGTAATTGAATGAGAGAGTCGTGCCAACGTACACGTACACGTGTGCACTTTTCCCGTTGTTTGTCATCAAAGATGGCGGTCAATGACGTCATGTGCAATCCCCCTATCAAAGACGTCGTGTGAATACAATGCTAATAAATCATTATGTTAATTGAGGCGATTCCACACTCACACCGTTGACCCGCAACCAAAAAGTTCGTTTTGCCCGACATTCAAACACACACACACCGATATAAAGCAAACAAATGAGGGGAGACAACAGTAGGCCTACCATGGACCGTCTGGTTTTTAAAACAATAAAAGAAAGTCATTATCATACCAGCGATAGAAAGCACTCCGCACAGCATCCAGACTATCAGACTCATCCCAACGCTCTCGGTCTGTCTCAGGACTCCCTTCGGGGATACAAAGATTCCAGATCCTATTATTGATCCAACGATCATAGCTATACCACCGATCAATCCAACCTGGTAATCAAAACAAACTACAATGTACAAGATATTACCAAATGGGGGCCTAGAACTGGTTCATTTTCAACTGTATTTTTTTTTTTCATTTTTGGATATTGTTCAAATTTATAGCTTAAAATTATTATTATGGTCCGAAAATTGCTATCGAAACAAGATTTCAAAGCAAAACATTTTTCGCTTACCATTTGATTTACGAATCAATCTAATTTTTATATAGGCTAACAATTTTAAAATGAATAAATTCCAGTTATTTGTTAGCAATAGTACAACGCACACTTTGTCTTGTTCATATAAACACGGACAACATTTCACAAGAAGATGATTAATTTTAGAAACAAATGATATAAAAATATCTCCCATTCATGAGTTTCATGTAGGCTATCTTTAATTTCATTTCCCTACGCTTCTTAAAGATATGTCCAGAACCATAAATCACTGTCAACGAATTTTACTTCCACAATCGAGTTATATTCTTTTCCCCTGGTCTTCCTTACTAAGCCGTGTATGCTCTATGCATACATATACATACTAACTTGCTCTATAACAAGTTGTAACCACACAGAGAGACTACAATAGTGTTTACAGGGATTATTCCTGTCGTAAAAAATACAGGAAACTGGATCGATGCTGTACTTTTCATACGGTACTAAAACAATCGTCATTGCGACCAATGTAATTGGTTATTGGTTGAAAAGTTATCCAAGTTAGATTGGTTGAATCATTAACCAATAAAGATTGATTGAAAAGTTAGCCAATGTTGATTGGTTAAAAAAATGTCAAATCTATTAGTACACGCAAAGTACATGTCCTATTACAGCCTCTTTTTACACTTTCGTCCAATTTTTTTTTCGGGGGAAAACGCAAGAATAGGAAAATGGTATTTCGATTACAAGTATTTGAAATCGCAGCCGAGTGCATGTGTACTAGTCGAGTTGTCCATTATGGCTCTCGAGGGAGTGTGATGAGGGGCTGAGCTAGCCGAGTAGAGTACCTTGAAATCGGTTCTCAAGTACGAGTATGTACGAGTACCAAGTTCGAGTGCTAAACCACTAACCAAAATCGTCAGTGGTTCAAAATCTGTTCTACTATAAATATATGCAACTCTGAAGCTCCTTGGTTGAACTAAAACCAGACCAGTCACCTGTCTCTTGAGCTTCAATTCCATCGAACCATCCTGCGAGTCACTGTTCCCGTCTCGTCCGGCTTCCTTCCCCGTCATTCCAAAACACTTCTTGGGGCCGTCTTTATCTTGTACGGTAGACATAACTAGGAGTCGATCCTCTTCCTATAAGACAACGTGTGGCAAGGTCGGATAAATAGTCCCACACGTTTAATGAGCCCTGGTTTTTCAAAATTACAACCGCACAATAGGACCATACACAACTCAACCCGTTTTAGTGTAACAAAAAGTAAAAACTACCGATAGCGTATTCCAGAGCACCGACACTTCGGTGAATTGTGAATGTTGGTGTCGGCCTATAGCCTACATTCACTGCAAACAAGTGCCGGTGTTCTGACATTCAACTTTGTGAATATAAGCATACAATAAGTTAAAGATATGGTACACCAGTCATACAACTCAGAAATTCTAATTTTAATTAGATTTTTGTGGGTTTTTTTAACGACAGCCAGAAAGCCAGACAGGTCAGACACTCTAAGCAGACACAACCGATTAACTTTACCGGGCATTATAAACGTTGAGTTCAGTGAACATGACGGAATTCATGTACATGTATAGTGCTCTATTTACCAGGTATACCATGCCCGATGAGGGGCAGCGGGTATGGTATACCTGGTAAATATTTTAACACACTATGTTTCTCAGCTAATACCGAAGTATCCCCCTCCCTAAAATCCGACTCTCAAGAATTCCTGAAATTTCAAGCACACATTGAAGACACAAAGGGGGTACAATCATGCCCAATATCGTGCACCAAAATGTAAAGTCATCCTTCTCTTTGAGGCAATGAAGGTTAATGTATGCAGAAAATGTTTCTCATTACATAACTGTGGTTTTAAACACAGCCCGGTATTGGACAGTCGCGCACCCATTTTTACCCAACACCAGTATTGATTTCATTCTTTGAACCTCAAGCATTGACGTCATCACGCGGCCATCTTAGAGGTCAAACGATGATGAAACCATGCAAAACGCACATAGCTATTTATGCAACCGTCTTTTAACCTGTAGCACCTCGTCATGTATAATATAAGGTAAATTGACCAGTGGTTAACCAGAGAGGAGGGCAGGGGTGGGATCATTCTCTCCCGCTAAGAACACCTTGCCCCTCCCCTCTTGCTCCCCCAATGAGATCGGAAAAAGGTACAAATGAGTGGATCGAAAAAAATAGACCCCCCAAATTATGTCCTTGTCCCTGCCCCTCCCTATTAATTGAGAAAAAGTCTGGTTACGCCCCTGCTATTGACAGGTGGACTGCCGATGGCATTTAGTGCTCTATATGGGGTATGGTGTACATACACCCCCCCCCCCCATTTGTGTCTTTGTTATGTGCCTGGAATCTTTGGACTTCTTTTGAGGATTTTAATACAAAAACTATGTATGGAAACATTGTGGCATGGTAATAACCATGATGCACCAGACCAATTAATCATCAGGATGGCTGCTATAACAATAGAACTACATGTACATTATGTTATACTGATATTTTATTGATACCGGTAATTTCGGCGAGACTTCATATTTTACACTTTACACTTTCAATATGTATAGACTTTAAGGATTATCCTTAAAAATTCTCTTTCAAAAATACAAATCTCCACAATAGGTTTTACAAGTAAAAAATAGTCATAAAACATAATACCTCATAATTACGAAATGTTCCTCAAATAACCAAAATATACTGTTTCAAAAGTTTATAAATGTTGTTACATTTTAAAATATATCTTACTATTGAAAGTAACACTGCAGAATTCAATTGAGATATTAACACTTATCAGATATATGAGCTAGTCTACATTTATAAAAACAAAAGATTAACTTGTCAACCTCATTCTCGAAAATGACTGATAATTGCGATTTCATTTCGAAAAAAGTTTGAATGCTGAACCTTGGAGGGGTTATATTTTACAAACATTGGATGAATTGGATTGCGTTGTCGCAGAAAATAATCACGAGGTGAAATCGTCCAATAGTTATCCATACTGGACTCCAACATTAAATGTTGAAGCCTTAGGGCCATGTCACACGAGGCAATTTTCAGGCAGCCAGTTCCAGACAATCTCCAATCTCTGAAGAAAAGTCATTCACAATTCAATGTTCATATGTTTTTCTTGGGGATCATAAGACATTGTTTGAAAAATGACTCCTGTGCTACCAAAGTGGTCCTATATCATGCACTGCAGTTGGTTGCCTCCAAGTTGCCTCGTGTGACAAGGCCCTTACAGCAAAGAATACAAGATGACGCGCAACGCGTGTTCCACCAATAAAATTAAAAGAATCTGTGTGCATGGTATAGCAAAATTTATAATCTACATTCATAATATACACTGTAAAAATTAATTCGTCAATTTGACTATACAAAAAATAGTCCAGTGCGAAGTCAGAGGATGGCTAACTTAGGATTTACTCCAAAATGCGACTAGATTTATTAGTCCTGTTACTAGACTAGAATGATGTCTGACACGACTAATCTTTAGTCAAGCACACTTTTAGCTTAGTCTAGCGATTTGTTTTGCCTAGACAAGCGACTTTTCACCTTAGTCCAGACTGTGTGATTTGTCATTCAGTGATTCGACTAATGACATTAGTCGAAGACCTTCTTATTCATGACTAGTTTGCATTAGTCAAAAAAGTCTGTCAACGTTTGCAGTTTGGCATTAGTTCAATATAAATAACACATCAAAAAACTGTGTAAAGAAGAATACTGAAAAAAACAAGCACATACCAGCATCATCTAATAAAACTTGTTGGTTATTTATGCGAAAAAGGTGTTTTTTCTCGAAATTGTGTGTCCCATAATAACTCAATAATTTCAACCTTGTAGCTTGAGTACCAATTTAAATGTTACGAGGCAAGTTTACTCCAACGACTACATGCTGAGTAATTTTTAATTTAAATTCATTTTCCACAAGGCGTTCAGCCAATACAAAGGTCTAAATGACTAGAAATACTTTTTACACAATGTACTTAACACCAGTAAGTACTGAAGTAGATAGTGTGAGTTCTTAAAATTCTCACAAAACAATGATAACAATGTTTTGGCAGTAGGCTACATTAGAAAGGCAGTGTACCAGCATTTTGCTGAATTCACGGGCAAAATATTTGCCAAATTTTGCTTGAAAAACTGCCAACTTTCTCATTACTAACAACGAGTGGATAAACCAAGGCGGGAAAATGCTTAACCCGATTAGGTCACACCTCCGTAGCTGACTAATTGTTTTTAAAGTCTTCAGACCGGTTAAAATGAGTCAAAACTATAAATTTTGACTAAATCATCTCAGTCGAAACAAACTTCTAGTCAGGGTTTAAAATGTTGACTATGATTAGTCAACGTAAAATAAGGATTAGTCGGGCAAACAATATATTAGTCGAAGACCCATGACATGGCAAACTTAGTCATTTTGACCAATATATAAGCTTGGTTGACAAATAATTTTTACAGTGTATGTTTTTTTTTTAAACCCGAAATGTTTTGGTCCAGTTCAGCCACCTAGTAGCAAGCAATAACATAATTTCAACCACACCCACAGCCAACCGCAATCAAGAATAGTTTAAGAAGCAACAAAAAGCAGTACAAGCAAATTCTTTCAAGCAGGTACCCATCGACAATTTGACAAAACAATACGAAAATGCCAGTCATAGCAATACTATATACAGTGTATTGTGTTTTACGAATTTCATACGGCGCAGTTGAGAAACCAAAAATCGAAGATATCAGCTGATCAGCTGAAATATTCCATGCCTGAATTGGAAACAAAGTTTATGGATTCATAAGCCAAAGCATTCTGTTCGTCAGTGCAGCGTTCTGTCCCTGTCCTAACCCAACCCAACCGGCCCTTTATGGGCCCCTGAATCGTACGATAGCCCCCCCATTTATCCCTCAGTTGCTGCTCCACTCCGCCCCTCACCATCCATCACCGCACTTCCTCCAATTTAAACTACAGTAAAACAGTATAGCAATATAAAGATTGTCAAACAGGCAGGAAAGTTTTTGAGAAAGTATTTACGCACCACTCAAGAAACATTTATCTTGAATCGATGTGATGCTCAACGCCAAACCTATGCACTTCCCGCCAAAACTAAAAACTGTGTATATAAACTTATCCACAACTATTTGAAAATGTTGCCTAACTACGTGTATAGCGTCTGTAAGTATTACATGTTTAAAACAAAACTTCACAAAGATTGATGTTTCCTTTTTTTAGCTTCAGTTTTAGTGCAATTTTGCCATTTCTGAGTAGTGCCTAATTTTGATGTGGGGGCTTCTATCAAATCTTGTTTGAGTCATTGTCGTTACGTCACGCATAGATAGATATAAATATATTTAAAAAAAACATAATACAATACAAACAAAAGAGTACAAGCTGATGTTTCGGCTGACTTCTCTGTCGATGCCATTTACAATTTTTCGAGAAGTGCCTGCGATTTGCATAAAAACCAACCCATTAGTAAACTCTCGACATGAGAGATAATATTAAAATGTGTATCTGACAGTAAAAGAAAGTTTGCATGTTTATAAAACAATGTTTAAAAAACAAAATGGCGGATACCTGTCATCAGAGCCTCTTTTTATATTATTTCTTTAAAAAACGATTAATAGTTGTTTCGACACACAAAACACCAGGCCTTTCATGAAGCTGTTCAGCAATATTGCCTTATAGCACAGATAAACAATGCTCAGCCAAGAAAGGTTACCAGCCAAAATACCATGCAATGTACATACATATTGTTTGTGACTGGTTCCCTACTACTTTTGCTTTACATATTTTTTCGCATAAAGAGCTTCACGAAATTTTGCTTGATTTGTAAACGGGTTGGTTTGCCTTTCGGGACGTCGTAGATCGGATGACGAGCTTGTCAACTCGTAGGAAGCACTAGCTTATGTCTACGCAGCTTCAACTTCCTCAATCTTAAAATCGCCTGATGGCGCAACCTCCATCAACAGTTGACAGAATACTGTGATGTGCTCTGGTAAACAGAAAGATCAGACATTAAATTCAACAAAATTATAACAACTGGTGAAAAATGTTTGGCGATGTTTGTTTTTTCCCCTTCTATTGTTAAAACGATGTTTGTAGGCCTACACACTAATTACAGGCTTTTTATATCATTGCGTGTGCCTAGTTATGTTCATTACATCCTGAAGTCAAAGGGGATTCTTTCCCCCGAATGTAAACGTACCCCGTACGGAGAATTAACGTGAACATCGGGAAATAGAGTCAAAAGAGGGGGCTATGAGACAAATTTCTACACAATTTACTTTATGGGAGACAGAATCTGCGAAAATACAGAATCTCCTGTCAAACTGGCATTGAAAATCAACATAATCATAACATAACATAGGCGTATGTAAAATTTATTTCGATTCTGTCATTCATTACAATATGCGAAAGTATAAAAAAAATTACACAAGTTATACAGTTATGTACACAGCGATTCAATAATAAGCAGCAAATTTGAGAACAACGTTCAGATGTAAGGTTAAACGAAACACATTTGTGCCCCAACGGACATTCAAAGATGCAACCAAGGTACGGTACCATAGTCAGAGTGACAAATAAACCCCACAAGACAAGTTAAGTTCGAGACAAGGCCAAAATGTCAATTTACATTATGACACCTTAGTTTATGAATATGAGTCTAAGAACTGAGCTTTAACTTAACAAGACAAGACCCTTTCCACACTCATTCCTCTAGATTCGATCTGTATTACATTAGACACCACACACACAAATCCTTGTCATTAATAATTGGTGCAACATGCGTCACGTGTCATCCGTTAATTTGCCATGTGTACTGCCGGCAGCTCTAAAATTTAGTATTGGAGTCCATTATGGATGACTATTGGACGCTTCCCAGCATCGTTTTCAAAATAATCGTTCCCCGCCTTCTTGTCCAGACAAGGCAGAGTCATGTCCGGTAGACAAGATTGGAGTTAACCATGTTGTTACGAAAGGAGTTTTTATAATTTTTAAAGCGTGGGGTAGACGAGTTTTCGTTTCTGTTTTGCTTTTATTGTGAAAAAAATTCAAATGACGAGGAGAAACATTTGTGAGTTATGTAAAACAAATTTACTATAGCATGGTTTTCATTTCGAGTATTGTTGCAAAATAGCAACAGTCGGTGAAATTTCACCTCGTCATTATATTCTACGACGATGCACTCATGATGCATCCAATATTTGTGAACAAGAGTTCTCAAAAGTTAAGTCGTTTCTCAGACCATTTTGGATTAATAGCAGAAAAATAAGTGTGGATTATTCAAAACCACTATTTACAAGATCAATATACTTACTCATAAATGGCAGTTCCAACTTGTAGTGCACGAATGGCACGTAGAAGATGAGACCGGCCAAGATGAAGAGGAACGCGAAGAGGTACTCCAGGGCTGGTTCATCAACGATGGGGGCGATGACAAGATACACCGAAGCGATCAAGACAATTATGGGGATGACGATGGGTACCTGAATAAAGGGACCGTTTAGACTGTTGGTTTAAAATGGCTTGAAATGAGTCAATCTGACACAAACTGAGTCAATGCAACTCAGAGTCAACGAGAAGATGGTCTAGAGCAATCAATTTGATAATCTGAGATCACGGTATAGTTACCCTTAACAGACAATAAGAAAGGGTGCAAAGACTGAAATAGAATCAATCTGAAACATTAACAGTGAAGGACACTAAGTTAGAGTCAATGAGACTCTAAGTCAATGAGAAGCAATCAATCCGATGATTGGGATCACGATGGATGTACATTTAAGAAGCCTTACAAGAGGCTGCAAACACTAGAAGAGAGTCAATTTAAAACAATAAGAGTTAAGGAGACTCAGTAAGAGTCAACAAATAGATGCAAAACAGATACTAAAGCAATACAGTTACTAATTTGGATTAAGATGGGTACTCAAACAAAGGCAATGAGAAAGATAAAACTAGATATTGGAATTAATGTGACTCGATCAATATCACAATCTTATGCACAGATACAGTGTTTGACCCAAGGTCAATGGTAGGCCTATTGAGTATTAACTGCAGATAATTTGAGGCAATAGAGTAAGTAATATTGGGATTAAGGTGGGTACTCAAATAAAGGTAAGAAGGGTAACAATAGATATATTGTGACTCACAATCAATGTGACTTGACTTGTATCAAGACGGGTACATGAGCAGGAGACAAAGAGTTACCTGTAACTTATACCCGAGAGTAAAACTTATGTTTCAGCTAATAGTTAACCAGTCACTTTACCTTGATAGGGCGATGTACCTCTGGACGTTTATAGCGCAGAATGAGGAGAGCCGTGACGGTTGCTCCATAAAACATCCAAGCGGTAAAGCTGAAGTAATTGATGAGAGTGTCAAAGTCTCCAGGAAGGATCATGATCAGTGAAATGACTGCCTGTAAAACAACCCGGTAAGTAATGCGGTCAGACTTGGGGCTTTCTCTTCACCTTTTACCAACCACAACTGTTTTCGTGATGCACCCTTTTTCATATAGCAATCACTTACAAATTCCCATTGTACAAAAGGAGAGTCAGGCTAGATTGCCCTTCTGGCCTCGATAAAAAAAAAATAATAATAATTGAAAGTGATGACAACACCATGACAAAGTTTGCCTGGAAAAGCCAACATTTAAAAGATGAACACTTTATTGTAGTGTTCCATGCAGGGTTTTTGGTAGTACCTGCTGGTGGAATAAGATGTTAAGTATTATATCTAGTGAAACATAAACCAAACTCTTTGAGGTAGAGGTGTTGGCTTTGAAATGAGCCGGTCGGTTATTCTGAACGTTTTGACTAGTATGCTCTAGTTGTCGTCAGTATAGTAGATTTTAACTCGTGTTGTTGTCCTTTTTGGTTTTGCTTTTTGTGTGTCTCAATTTAGGGTTAAAGCAATTTTTTATTTTTTGTTCACCTGAAATATGAGAGCTGGAACGGGTGTGTATCTCTTGACGTGAACCATGGACAAAACATCCACCATGTGACCCTCACGGGCAGTAACGAACGCCAACCTAAATTTGGGTTAATACATTGTGTACATCTCACTCACGATCATGCTTCGTTAAAATAATGTTCATTAAAAGAAAAACAAATACAAGTCATGGGGAAACATTATAAATGCAAAACAAAGTGGCAGGCAATGGCATCACCCAATTATAAAGGCTTTCTGCTCTGGCCTGTATGACAAATTCTGCTCATGGGGTCGAACGTCGGGCCATTGATGCCTACCACCTTTTACATAAAATACAAGCACATATAAAAACATTGAACATACATTGTATAAAAACTGTGTACATACAACACAAAAATGCAGGCAGAGACAATTATTTGTACAAAAGAGCAGAACATTGCAAAAGAAGAAAATCATATGTCATTATATCATTTTTATGATGAATTCACAACATTGTGCGAAGTCGAGGTTCAAATGATTAAATACACAGAAATGACATTAATTAAACAAATGCATTTATAAAATCTCAACACACTGCCACCTTCGGTGTAAAAAAAAAGGGTTGAAGGGGCATGAAAGGGGTTGGAAGGCAAATTAGGGCTGTGGAGAAAGTAAACTGGCATAGTCAAGTCTTTTGAACCCGAGTGAGGGGTGCTTTTATGAACATCCTTCTCCCTCCCCCACCACCCCTACCTCCTCGTTGAGTAGCAGTGCAGCACATTATTTTGATTCTCAACGAAGACACCCCCCCCCTTGTGAAAACGGTTGCATATTAATGTATCCATTTACAAGGCTATTTGCAAAGAATTCAGGAATATAACAACTAAATACAAGTATTGCAGAATAATACATTATGCACAATTTGGGGAGAGGAGAGCCGGAGAGAGTGGGTATAGGGGAGCAAAACAGACGCCTACCTTCCCGAAGCGAACACGGATCCGTTGGCAGCACCGAACGTAGAACAACAGACAAAGAATGGAATGATCCAAGCCATGGGGCCGAGGGTGCGACTGGCAAAAGTCTATCAAAAACACATAAATATAATGTTGGATTTTATTAGTGGCCAAATTATTCCGGGCTTCTTCTTTCTGATCTGGACGTGCCTGAACTGAGCAGGTTCAATGGCACACTTCAGGGCGAGTCTAACTTGGTTCATATTAACTGATCAGAATATTTGCCAAAAGCAAAGTGTCCTAGGTTTCTTATTAGTTTGACACGAACTGAATTATGGAGCCTGTGACTGCCCACAGCCAATACCATCGACAGGCTACTTCCGTTGGTAATAATTTTGCTAGTATGATTGTTCCGTATTATGTTTTGACAAACTTTATCAATGAAATTATAACAGAAATAATAGTTAACCGAAAATAACTGCCTCACCACTGCCACTGCATTAGAACTCAGTAACTCTGCTGGTGTCATGACAGTGAAGTAAGAGATGTTCACCAAAAGGTACAGCATTGTCACCAGCGGGATACCGATTATGATGGCCAGAGGAAGATTCCTGCACAAAAACAATTTACTTATGTATTTATTTTATATTTTATTTATTACATCTTTATACAGGATAAAAAGATCAGCAGACGCTGTTTTACTTCAAAGCCATGTTGCTTTACACCAAACAATTATATAAGAAAACAAAAATTAACAACAACAAAGAATAGAAAGAACAGGATGACTAAAAAGTACAACTATAAAAAGTACAACTATAAAAAGTACAGTTTCTTGTATGAACGTTTAAACATGTCAATGGAGGAGGAATTTTATATTGTTGCCATGTAAAGCAATTTTGAAATAGAGCCGTTTTGGCTTTGAACTGACATACGTGCATGAATCAGACCTGAGGCATGGCACTCTATATCTCCTAGAGGGCGGCAAAGGGTAGTTGCGGACAGAGCCGTGTATTGAGTTGCGGACAGCTCTAAGTGGCCGACAGTCATTGAAATCGAATGCCCTTTTCGAAACTCATGGCTAGGGCTTAGGCTCCGTCAGTTATTTAGAAATAGTTCCTTTACGGGGCCCAGGTGGATGTAGCCCTAGCCAAAGCCTGTAATTAATCTAGTGACTGATAATCACCGGTAAGGGTTGATCAATTCCTCCGTCATGTAGTTTAGCTGGTTCCTACAAGACAAGAAATAACAAATACATATATTATTTTTATTAATTGTTTTATCAACAACCAATCAAGATTTGTTCAGTAGTATTAGGCCTACATCATCACATTTATATGAAAACCGAATTGACGTATTTTGATTGATTGTGAGGAGTTAAAGATGTAAGTTTATCTATACATGCAACTACGTGCATCCCAATTAAACTGGAGTTTGAGCTTGATTGATTAGGGGGTGTTAATATAAAGAGCTTTACCATCCGTCATAAGCCCACAGCCCTTGATAGAACGCAACGCCGTACGCGAACGGCTGAAGAGAAGAAGTTGCGAAAGATTCCGGCGGAGTAAGGTTAGCAACTTCACCTGTAAAAAAAATAATAAAAAAAAAGATTCGAAAAAAAAAAGAAGTTTTTAGCAATAATAGTAACATTTACCATGTTGTCATGTGTGCTTTTTCTGTTTTGTATTTATCTATTGGTTCTAGCTGTGGCGTCAGTTTATGGACCGGTAACGCACATCGGTGAAGCTAGTGAACAATAATGACACGTTACCAGTGAAAATACGATGTGAATGAAAATATCAGACAGCAATATAAAGTGGCTGGGAAAATCATCAAGAGGAATGACGTAGGCCTACACGTTAGACCTGAAACAATCTGTACTAAGCAACAACAACAAAAGGGGGCAATCATCGGCCTGTTAACATAGACCGTCAAAGACCGGCAGTTCGTTACAATTAGTAAAGCGGGTCGTTTACCACCCCCCCAAAAAAAAAAAAAATAAAATAAAAAATAATAATAATAATAATAATAATAATAAAAAAAAAAAAAAAAAAAAAAAAAAAAAAATAAATAAATAAATAAATAAATAAATAAAACAAAATAAAATATTAGAAATCGCCTAACATTACAAGACCGGACGGCAACTTCAAGTTGAGAGCGCCATATTATTCTTGGAACTGTGCGCATGCTCCGAACCACATCAACAAGGAAAGTCTGCTGCCACCTAGCGTTATTAAAGCCTTTCTTTAAGTCACCTACCTTGAAAGAGCTTGATAACTCCGACGACGATGATGATGACCAGAGCTAGAAGTTTAGCTCCAGTGAAGATAACCTGCACCGATGTCGCCCATTTGACACTGGCGCAGTTGATGAACAGAATCAGTACTGTGTTTCACATCGGAACGGATATGGAAAGAAAATCGTGTACAATACAATATTTAAATCCAACCAAGGCTGAACAATCCAACCGACTTTAAAATATCAAATCAGCAAGGTTTGACAGCGACCTTTAATACACATCCAACAGCGCAAGCACAGATGACAGATGTGGAAGGAAAGCCCCAAATTGAAGAAAACCCATCGCAATCAGACGTAGGAACTGCAAAAGCTATCCTCATGCAAGGTTCCGGTCTGAGATGGGATTCGAACCAGGTTCCAGAGGCGAAAGGCAGGGGAAGAAAACAATAGCCCTACCCGATTCCAGGTTTTTATTCATAACATAGTTCGCAGATAAAAGTCGTGTGGAAATATCAGTTTTATGTGCTAGCATGTGCATTTCTGCAAGCTTTGCTTAAAACCAATTAAAAGGTTCTATTTTATTGGCACGTCAGGCGGAAGTTGAAGACCTTTCTAACCCGCCACAAGGGGGCGATAGTCAAGAAAGTATGAATTGCCTTTTAGGCTAAAAACAAAACAAAACACGAGTATCAACAATTAATCCGGCCTTCACTCACTGATTGCAACAGCTGCGAACAGTTTGGGGGCAATAGTTGGCGGGTCGCAGTCGCCTCCATCGGTGTTGAAGAGAGCCTGTGATGCGTACGCCCCAAAGGTTAAAGTGATGGCAGACACACTGGATGGTTTCAGAACAAGGGTTGAAATCCACGAGAATAGAAAGGCAGGGATGGGTCCCATGGTGTCCAAGAGGTAAGAATATTCCCCTCCTGATTTGGGGATGACCGTGCCGAGTTCAGCGTAGCATAATGCACCTGTATAGAATGAGGTTTTAAATAATCACTAAGGACAGCGTGTGGGTATAACACTATTACATCACTCATTTTAATTTGAGGTCTCACTCTAACTTAGTCACAAACACATCACCAATATCCTTCCCTTAAGCCTAACCCCGTTTCCAACCACAATTCCAACCCAATGCCCCTAACCCAAACTAGGACTTCCTAAACCCTTTACTACTTGACACAATCGTAATGCCTGTTCACACAGTTGTTGACTTTTCACCAACTTTTCAGTCGTACCCTCTACACGCATGCTTGACGTCCACATGAAATTGCAACGGACACTAATCTTGTTCGGCTTTTAATCAACAACACCTTCAAAGTGTTTTTTAACGTTATGACAGCAAATGAGAGACAAGTTTTGCTAAGCATTGTCCTTTGGGGAGCCATTGCAAATTTTGTAATTTGACCTAATAGTATGTGACGTCAGATCTTCAGGTTCTAGTTTCCCAACCCTCATCCTTATTAAACCCTTACCCTAACCCTTTAAAAAACACTATCGTACCAACGATGGAAAGCACTCCGCACAGCATCCAGACTATCAGACTCATCCCAACGCTCTCGGTCTGTCTCAGGACTCCCTTCGGGGATACAAAGATTCCAGACCCTATCATTGTTCCGACGATCATAGCTATACCACTGATCAATCCAACCTGGTAATCAAAACAGAATAACACAAGCTGTTATTGGTGAAAATATAACTGTTAAGTCTTAGATTTGCTCGTCATGAAAAGTTGAACATTACTAACTCTATGATTGATAAAAAAATTGTTTTAAATAGTGTGGCATGTGTAAAAATCATCAATTCCGCTTAGACGTGTGTGAGGCCCCCAAATGTAGCCTGAGGCCCCCAAATATAGCTCCAAACTTGTACCTAGATGTAGCCCCGATCTATTTGTAGCTCCGACCTAATTGTAGCTACAAACTTTTCTATAATAATATAATAAATAGGAAGTTTGATTGATGTGCAGTCTCGCTAGATTATTGACAAGCCTATCGAGTTGTTTCCATCGTATTATACCGACATTTTTTATAACTGTGTCCTCAATAAAGCACCATAATATCAGTAAAACGTACACAGATACAAGACAAGTTTTATAGTATTTGCTAAGTTTTGAAAAGAAGAACAACTACAGAGATCAAACAAACAGACTAGCCGACACAAGTCAAAGGCCTATGCCAGGCAATACAGAGGTGCACCGTTTTTTTCTAGGGGAGGGGGGGGGGGCACTTAAACTGTAGAACTAAAACTGTAGTTTTCGTTTGTATCACTATCCCTAAACAAGGCCCTTTTTTGTAAAATAAAAAATGGGTAAAAAAAATGGCAGACCGTGTTAGTTCAGGAAGTAAAAGGAAAACCGCGCAATTTCTAGGCATATGAGTGGATCGTTATATTCTACTTTTTAAAAATCTCTCCAACCATATTCATTTCTTAACAAACGCTTTTAAACGCTAGTTATAGCTCAAATCGCCCAATCCAAGGCAACGTGTCCCATTAAGTACAGTTATACTGGGGGACGAGACCAAACTAAGTAATTGAACTAGTCGGTTCTGTTTCATGCATAGTGCTTTTTCAAATGGCAACCCTGGTGGACCGTCTTTGGGTCCATGCAATTGTTTCAGAAGCCGTTTTCGAAACCACGTCTCAAAGGCTTTGGATCCGTCTCAGGCCGTGTCCGCCTGTTTGAAATGCCGTACCGAAAGTGCACGTTTTCAAGAGTAAAGGGTGGATCCCAAGTCGGAACCCAAGCCGGAACCCCAAGCCGGCGGGAGCCCCAAGCCGGGGTTTCCCCCATATTACCCCATATTTCGGCAGCATGACTCGATTTTAACAATATCGGTAGCCGCGAACTCGCTTGACCTCGTCGTGGAGATCGATTATCGAGTTCATGAGTGAATAATTGTTCCTGCACAGTGTCAACAGCAGTTACGTATCGTTGTTAGAACATGCCTAGTTACACTGATTAGTTTTCCATCACACTATTTGGACTTTTGCATGTTTGGTGTTTATTCTAGTCGACGCGGGAAGAATGCTTCATTGACTTGGGAGGTCTGGGTGTAACCTTTGGTGTCGTTCCAAAGGTCTGTGTGTTAGGACTGTGTTATTTCTGCTATAATGTCAAAGTTTGATACGTGTGATATTGAACTCCTGTGGTATAATCTCAGAGAATAAAATTACCAATCGTTCATTATTGGTTTCTTGGAAGAGAAAATTCAATCCAGTGAGACCCAACCAGTGACGGTAACGTGAAAGGCTTTCTCGGTGAAAACAAATTAGACTGTGCGAACATACGGGACCAAGTTGCCCCCAACAGTTGATCTCATGGAGATACTCCATACCATATTGAGTTTTACGTGTGCAAAATGTTGCTTCCTCAATTAGTTAACGTAGTTCATGAGTATAAAAATGATATCAATATTTTGGGGAAAGTAAACATTGGCCATGGCGATGAAAGTAAAATAAGTAAAAAGAAACAACAATTTGAAGAAAAACAGACCAATAAGACTTTGCCTCCCTTTTCCGGTGATTTTTAAACTGCTAAGAATTTTGCCCAACAGACGTTCATGTATTATCGTTGAACCTAAGTATTGGTTGCACAAATTCGAGCGTGATTGACGAAAAGGGTTTCTTAAAAAAACAAAAAAACAAAAAACAAGCTAACAAACAAAACATCCTCGTCCCTAGTTTTAATTTCGTTTCCATGTTAATTTTAACAAAATTATATTGTATCATATATTTATTTAAACTGTATTTACAACAAATTGCTATTGGTATTTTTATTTTCAAGAATTTAGTAAATCGATATTTTAGAAAAGCATAGCTTTCGTTCGAGTTGTTTTTTGTATGAGCGAAACTTGAACAGTCTTTAAAAACGGTTCATGTTTTGACAGTAAAACTACGCCATTCTACCTACTAACTATTGCGACTGCTGCAATTGCTAAAAAAGGCAATGCCATTTTTTTGAACTTGACAGGTTTTTTTTAAGACGGAAACTTTTTCAGGAGGATTGGTACTTATTTGAGCTCCATAATACAACTTGCTGTCAGAAAGAAACTAATAATTTCCAGTTGAATAACCTTCTTGTACTTTGTCTTGTTTTCCCTTCTCGTTTAATCGTTGTTTTACTCTAACTTTGATCTCAGGTTATGTTTATAGACACACATTTAAATTTTGCAATTTTTTTATTTTTTCATTACAAAATATATCATTAATTTTCAAAAATATATTAACAACCGGCATATCAAGCAAAAAGTGCATTTGAACATCGCCCTTAAACCATTTCACCTCAGAGTTGTCACATGGTAAAACCAATCTAAACGCAGAGGTATATCAGCATATACAAATCTAACTCCACACAACAGCAACAAAATGTTTGTTAGCGACTTTTCATAAAACCTCTGCAATGAGGTCAGTTCTATTGAATGTAATTATTAACTTGTTGCTTTTATAGATGGGCCACCGTACTCCAACCGTGACCCATGGCCGAGATTTGTAAAAAAAAAAGAAAAGATGGTTAGCCCTTGACTACGATTTAGTCTCCCATTCAAGACGTTGACATGAAGGACCCTGACCAATCTCCACGGGGTGTGTTTAGCTTCGTGGGTAATTACGTAGGTAAGATAATGCAAAAGGACATGAGTTCGAAGGACTGCATTGAACTTGGATTAATAGAAAGGTACAAATATTGGTCATGTCAACAATGAGGGGCAACTTATGATCACGTTTATTTTCTCTAAACTGAAGGCTTAAGGGGGCACTGCACATTGTTGGAAAGGTCAACCAAAACAGTGGTGTTGGGGTTGAACACAGAACAATTTATTTGAGCGGGATGTGAACCTACATGCGACCCCTGGATTATCGTGCTGGCGCTCTACCAACTGAGCTATCTAACCCTAATGTTATTTTGTCAATAACTTTGTTTGGGAGATACATATGGGCATATAACCCAGGGCGAAAAGGGGGAAACTGCCTCCAAAATTCCAGCACAGCAAGAAAACAAGAAAATTGACAAAGTAAGCAAAAATACCCTTTACTCGGTATTAGAAATGGGTACTTTGCCCTCTGCTCACCCCCACCAAAGAGTTCACATAAACCCATGGTGGTATATCTTATTTTATTGGTAAAGCGCCGCTATGTTAATCCGGAGGGAGGTCAATGGGGTTAGGGTTCAAATCCCCTCTAGTCAGTTTTTCTCAAAACAACCAAAACTTACAATTTATTACAATGTTTGTTGGTTCGTTTGTTTTTCTTTTCATTTATACCACAGGTCCTTTTGGTTGGTAAGCAGTTTGCCACAAAGAATTCTGTTGTCTCAAAATTTCAACTCCAGTTGGAAACTGGGTTGCCCCAAAAAGAAGAAAAAATGCAAAGAGTTTTATCTGAGAACAACAAAAGGAAACCTTGGAGATTCGATATTTGCAATTTGCTTTCGAATTTTCAAAAATTGTGTCCCGCAGATTATTATCAAGTAGACATTTTGTTTAGATAAATAGATGCAGCAAGCGATGTTCAATACAAGACCTCAAATCTGAAGCAACTTTAGTTCCACGTCTTATTATCAGCTACAGAGGCAAGCTTTAACAATCATCAAATGCGTCCATGGAAAGGTGCCATACTAAAACTTGTGAGAATTAGAGGTGTGGTGAACACAGTTCCCACTATATCAATGACTAAGTCGTGTATGCCCATGAATTAAACCGTGTATAAGTGGAGCGAAAGCCAAGTATAAACCAAGAAATAAGAGAAGCAAAACATGGATAAACACACTTGGTTCACACGTGGTTCAAAAATTGACCTATAAACTCAATAAATGCAACGGTTGAAAATGAAATAGATTTTAGTCACCTGTCTCTTGAGCTTGATTCCGCCGGAACCGTCCTGCGAATCACTGCCCCCGTCTTGTTTGGCGTTCTTTCCCGACCCTCCATTCTTGGAGGACGGGGAATACTTCCTGGAGCCGTCTCTCTCCCGTACTTCGGACATAACTGAGAGTCAATCCGTCTCCTCAAGATGGTCCGTGAAGCTACTGGTCGGTCGGGTACAAAATGTGCCAGATCGAATCACGAACGCATAACAGCCACACATACACCACCTTGTTTGTCTGCCTTATAAAAACTTGGGTAGCATTTGTCCTTGGGACCTTCAGTAAGTTCCACTTGGTGGGCATATACTGATATACTGCAAACAATAGCACCTGTGTCCCTGCATAAATACCTGAGATCAATGCTCTAGCGTAAGAGCAAACAATGTGATTTATGGTGAGCTCATATAGCAGTCATACAATATTCTGCAATTCAAATTTTCTGAATTTGTTTGAAAGGGCAGCCAGAACGCCCGATGTGTCGCCATTCAAAGAATACTGCCCAATGTGCGGTTCAGCAAAAAAGTTCAGTGAAGCACTCAGGCGTGCAGCTAACAATGGGCTCAGTTTGGAACCCTGTGTAAAGAACTGGGACGGTGTCAGTTTTTGTATCTTACGTTTTTAAGGCCATAAGGAACGTGTAAAACAAGCTCAGAACCTCGACGCTCAGAAACAGTGGTTTAGCGTAACACAACATAGCCCGACGACTGTTATCTCTCTGCTTCGGTTTGGTGAATGCAACAGTAGAGGGAGAAGAATTGGTATTACCTATTATAGCTTCATAACGAATGCCAATTTTGAAATGTTTGACGATTTTTTTTCTCCCCCAAAGTTTTTTGTTTAAGTATTCTTGTTTTTAAAAATGGTACTGTTCGAAAACTGTACGTCTCTCAGGTTTTAAACTTTTGCATTGTACTCTCCATTTAGGTCTTTACAAAATTATGAGAGTTTCTCAATTAATGCGAAGCCATCTTTATTGAACAATATAAAATACTCTGATGGTTTTTGTTAGGAAGGTGCCTAGAAGCTTATTTTCCGGCTGGCATTTCCTTTCGGATGATGTATTGAAACCAGTTTGCAAACTCACCGTCCTCCAATATTCTTCGGTAGTGTTCAAGAAAAAATAAAGTGCGACAGCATAGATGGGATTCACTGTATTTATAATTTTAAAAAAGGTCAAATAAAATCAAATTTTTGTTCAAATTGTGTGTGATTAAAGGTGCTTTACAAAATTGCAAGGATAAAAATATCGTTGTTTAGGTTTAATCTGAAAGCTTACTGATTATGAAGTTTATAATAGAACCATTCTACTGAGAAATATTTCCCTCTGATATAAAGTGATGGGTACAAGGGTCACCTCCATAAACCAGTTAGGCAGAGACGTTCTTCGAAAAACGTATATGCTTCCCTCTGATATAAAGTCGTATTCGAAAAAAACTGTATCTTAAAACCTAAAAAAAATGCAACAGCGATTTCGGTTGTTACGACCAACCTTAAGGACAATGTGTTCACATGTTGAAAGTTGTGCACAGGTTTTCACTATGTTGTCCTTAAACACAGATTAAGACCAACTTGTTGTCCTTAAACACGGATTAAGACCAATTGGTGTCCTTACACACGGATTAAGACCAACTAGTTGTCCTTACAGACGGATTAAGACCAACTTTTCACAGGTTTGCAATTCATGTATAGGACTATGGTTGATCACACAAAATATCAACATTGTATTCGACTTTTTGATCAGCTCTAACAAACCTGAAATGAAACAATAATTTTTGGTCTCGGCAAAATAGTTTTGATGCCCTTGGTCTACTTGATTTAGGGGTGTATTGCCAACTGAGGCTCGAAATGCAGACTGGCGTCTGCCCCCATACCCTCTGATAATAGAAAGGTTTTCACTGACAATGGTTTCCAAAACTTCATTCATCAATGACACTAATAGACTCGTCTCCAAGCTCCAATGCTTCCAAAACTCTGCAGCACTCTTTGTCAAAGAAGCGAAACCACTGGACAAATTAATTTCTTGGCTCTGCTTACCGCTGAAATTATTATGATTGCTTATTACTCACCGTGTAAATGGCTTCACTGGCTGACCAAACAGTCCCGTACTCAATACAACACTAAATCCTGACTCAACCCTCCCACACTCCCATATAATCCAGCCAGGACTATACCATGACCGATATGTGGCAGGGGATATGTGCCCCCGCCCCTCCAAATGTTCCCATACGTTAACACACTCTTTTCCTCTTGTACAGAAGTATCCACCCTCTTAAAATCATTTAAAGAATTCCTGAGATTCCCAAAACACAGTGAAGACATAGCAGGGCACAAAATGGCCAGAATCCTTCATTGAGGATCACAGAAAATCTTCTGGGGGTGTTTGCTGAAAGAACAAGTTTAAGAGTTGTGAGAAAAGCTTATTTTTGTCGTTAGGGGCCTATGAACTCCGTCATAATTTTAATAATTTATCTACATAAAGTTATTTATTTTAGACATAAATATCATAAATGACACAAAAGGAATCAAGAAAGCGGAGAAAATTGCCGAAAACATTTGACTGGGATGGTGGAGGAAGATGTATCTTTTACAAAATAACAACCCAGCCCCCCCCCCCCCCCCCCCAGCCTTGCCTAGAGACGCTGTGTGTCTTTCATGGGCTTCATGATTGAGATAGGATTCACCAGCAGAGGTCGCAAATTTAACAGTTGGAATAGTTTCTCTAAACGCAATGGAATAGGTATTTTTGGCTTATTCCCCTTCCAGTCTGAATTTGCTGATGTTTTGAAGCATCTGGGTTAAGAACAGCTTCATAACATATGGGTTAAGTTCAACGCTGTTCAACATGCGGTAACGAGGCCGTGCAAAGTGAAGTTAAGTGCCCTGGCTTGTTCCGAACCTTGGCTTATGAAATACACACTGCTGCAAAGGTTAAAGGTTAAAGGTTAAAGGTACGCTGCTCCGAGCCGGAGCCGGAGCCTTACCCGAAGCCGTAGCCAGAGCCCAATCCTATGTTTTAAGCATTCGCGTACACTGCCCAAAAATTGATGACGGAGCCTTAGCCGGAGCTGGAAACGGAACCCGAGCCTAGGTTTGAACAAGACTATACTGGTAAACTGCTCCAAAAATGCCGACGGAGACAGAGCGAAAGCCAAGGCCCAAGCCTGGGTTTGGAAAAGGCTAGTACCGAGGATCGAATTCCCTGGTGTGACTTACAGAGGAACTTTTCATCCATGCTTCAAACAATAATAGAACATGGTTTTACCATTTTTAATTAACACCCAACAAAAGCAGACTCCGTCGGGTGACACACTTTCTTACGAACAGATGCAGTTTCACCCGCCAGATTGATATTCTTCAAAGCATTATTGTCAATGGTCATCGATCCTTAGGGTTAAGGTGCTTGTATGACAGTTTTGAATGCGGCATCGATGTTGCGTAACTTCACAACAACGCACTATCGGCGCCATAAACGATATCATTACTTTGATTTGCATCTGGCTTGCCCATATTTTGAGTAATAAAAGCTGACTCGAGCCCTTTAATAGGATTCGAAACTCTGCATGGTAGAATTACGTGTAGATCTTGTACAGGTCTGAAGTAACACCGTTTAATCATCTCTTTAACAAGAAATATGGTGGTTCTGAAATAAATGTTTGTGAAGCGACTCCACGCTCGTCCCACGAGGGTGGTGTCTGTGTTTGGTGTGTCTCCCCCCCCCCTGTCTCTCTCCCTCCCCTCCCCGTCTATATCCATCTTTCTTTCTTTCTTTCTTTCTTTCCTTCTTTCTATTTAAGTATCTACTTATTTATTTATTTTCTTTCTTCTTTGTTATAATTGTTTATTTATTTCATACATGATTCGTGTGTTGGAAACCTTTTTTCCTTATTCTTGACAACGTCTTAGACGGGAATATTCCTCAAGAAATTTGATATTGCAATGTGTCAAGTTAACTAGATGTCATCTTTCAGCTTGGGTTATGTATCGTTGATGAAAGTCAAAGTGCCATTGATCAGTGCAAAAAAAATCAATTGGTGTTAATTATACATTTCAGTTGCCATAGAAGTACGTTGCAAAATGTCAGTGACAGACAGACTCCAAGTTGTATGGACTCATAACCCAGGCGTTGTCTTGGTGGAATTTATTTGCACACTTTTTTCTTGCATGATGAAGATGTCACGAACGATCTTCCTTGTCTTCATGATGCCTTACTGTTTAATGCCCACACATGCAGCTAGGTTTTGCCAGGACACTGGTTTCAACGGCGTGAGAAGCCAGTTTTTTCACCAAGCACACAACCAATTTCTGGCCGGCCATCAATACCGCAACCTCACCGGGGCGCGGTCCAAGCTGCAGTGCTGCGCGGCGTGTTTGACGGACACCAACTGTTTCTCCGTCCAGTACTCGGACCGTGGTGAGCTGTGTCAACTCAACGGGGCTTCGGCGTCGCGATTCCCCTTGGCTTTAACAACAGCGACTGGTACCAGTTATTACGGCCTGGAGAAGGTAAGTGGACTTTGTTTTGAGGGAATGAACTTATCCAAATGGCATCATTTTTTACTGAGTTTGGAGGCCGTTCTCCATCACTCCTAATGCATGTTGTTTTATGTTTGGAAAGGCAGCGAGAATTTTACATCTGGTAACATAGCAGTGAACAAAATCCATACATTAAATTGATAATAATCAATTATCAACAAGCAAACGAATAAACATTAACTATAACCAAGTCGATTGCTTTCATGGAAACAAAGTCGAAAATATCGTCCACTGGGAGTATAATCAGAATTCGATGGCCAAGAGAATGGTGTGACACTAGACGCCGCGTCGCCTAAAATTATGACTTCAGTGTCGTATAATACACAGGGACAATGACTCCCTAAAATGGGGCAACCAAGACGATTGTGATGGTGACGTCAAAAGCGTTGGATCAATGCAGCCAAATGCCCATTTTCGTCTTCGCTTGCAAGGTAGAATAAGTACATTCAAAATGACAGTGTTTTATTTTGAATGTTGTTTTTGTTTTCAGACAGACATTTTCCATGGGACGATAAATAGAATATATCAACTTTATTGTGAGGTTTTTAAAAATGTGTAATTGCTGGCGTTTTCTCATACTTTTCAATGCAGCCAAGTTTCATCGTGTTGCTACAACAGCAGTCTACAACTCGAGGTATTACCTTTTTATACATGTATATATATATATATATATAAGTTCCTTATTTTATATATAAATAATTTTGTTACATAAATAGCATGATGCATTTGATTCATACAATTTGACTGGTGAAATGGAACAGTCCAGATTTCACCTTGTGATTGTATTCTGTTATAATATATGCTTCCAATATTGTATGTCGCTGGTTATAGATAGTGGCAAACTCTATCCTAAAAAAAAGTTCGCATGATTAACAAAACAAATCTGTTTACAAAAGGGTTTCCGATGGGTACAACATTCGTAACATCAGCGGTAAAATTAAGTTGAATGACATGATTCCATGACTGACGAGAAGAATTTAAATCCACACTATAACTCCGTACTAAAATGGTGCCATAATGCACATTTAGAACATTTTACAAAGTGGCACTTTGAACCTTTACTGAGTGCTTTCTTTTCAAGTTTTGTTGAAGACACAATGCCACCCAAATTATCATCTTTCAGATGTGTGTGTATGGTAGTGTCTAGTTATTTTATGGTTTTGGTATCCTTAAAAGATCCAAGTCCGTCTGACTGCCTCCACCAGACGTTCACCTCAGCCACATCAGCGTGTCAAGATTCCAATCAGCATCTTTGCTTTCCTTGGGAGCTTCACCAAGCTGTACATTTCACCAGCTACAATGATATTATCTCAAGAGACAGTGAGTACTGGTACGCAATGCCCGAGAGTCAAGTCCAGTACACCTCAGGGGATCAACAACTGGCTTACCGAGATTTGGGTCCGATCATTCTGGCCGGGAGAGATGATGTCTCGAGCTCTGGGTCCTCTGAGAGTGATGGAACCGCGGACTTCTGCTCTATCAACTCTTTAGGACGTCAGCTCTGCACCCTGGAGGAGCTCAAGCAGGCTTTCTTGAAGGGCTACCGCCAACCCTCTCCGGATCAATGGGTGGCCTTCTCGGACTCCTCCCGCTACGCTCAGCTCTTCGCCGACGGATGCGGTAACCACACCGGGCCAGAATGTTACGGGGGCGTCGTGGCGAACATACCGAGTACCAACACCTCCGATAAGGTGTACTGCTGCCCGAGTGCGGTGGTCGCTCCGGGAATATGCTGTCCCAAGGTTTTAATCCCGTTCTTCACGGAGGGGGTTTATCCTGTCGGTGACCGCGATGGGATGGCTGGTGATTGCTCCAAGACTCTTGACGCTCACCTGTGTACACTGGCCGAGTTGAAGGAGGCTTACCTGAGCGGGTACCGCCAACCATCTTCTGGGTGGCGGTTCTTTGCATTACCCGAACGCGATGCCCAGCTGTTTAGTGATGATGGGTGCGGAAAATACGCAACTAACCCCAACGAGTGCTACGAGGGCGTGGTTGCTAATACTCCAAGGCCAGAGCCCGGACCGTCTCTGACATTCTGCTGCCCCAGTCTTGATTAGCAGATCTCTTCATCCTATTCCATTTGCACTTATTAATTATGTTGTGAACTGATTAGGATCGATTTCCCATATACAGAGGTTAGAGTCGTTGCTGACAAAAAGGTCTGAAACAAGGATCCTAATTTAAGGAGGTATCTGTTGAATGTAGGTATTTCCCCGCACCTAGTAAACCCTCATGGTTAATTACCGTAGTTCAAGGAACTTCTTCGAACAGCATCCTCAGCAATAGAGAAGTGTAGATCAAAGCGTATAATTTCTATACAATCTGAAAAAAATACAGCTGTTTTGTTTGGTGGTGGATGTTGTTGTTGTTGTTGCTGTTGCTGCTGTTGTTGTTGTTGTTGTTGTTTTTGTTGTTGTTGGTGGTGGTGGTGTTGTTTTTTACTAGGCAGACATAAGATAGTATGAATTCAGATAGAAGTACAACATTTCTCACGTTTGCGTATATAAAGAGATACAAAAATATGTGTTGAGCAAAACGTGACTGTCGCAATACTAGGGTTATAAACTCTCCCCAAGATGAAACTTACGGTTTCCTGTTGAATCGGGTCCAGGCTATTGTGTGACGCCTATCACACACACCATAACGGAATCTAATGATTCAGAGAAGACCTCGAGTCTGATGTGAAGAACCTAATGAAACAGCCAAGTCCAATTATTAAATTCCCTGCATAAATCCTCATACAAAGACTACGGCAGGATGCATTTTTCCGTTGGGCATCTGGTAATTGCTGGAGCAGTTGGTGTGAATTTTGTGGCAAATTACGTCACACTTTACGAACGGAGTTAAAAATGTGTTTTGAGGCCATTGTGTGTTGTTGTATATTTGGTTTGCCATTATGATAATATCGTCTTTGCTGTGTAGATTGTTCTTAATAGGCTTATTATGTCCCAGTACATGTAATACCATATGATAAGCAAGTCCAACCAAAACACAGAGACCTTGGAAAGCCCACGCCCGCAAACCAGGCTAAATAAGATGGTGTGTGATAAAACAATTTCGTTAATATTAATCTGATATTGATCAACATCAGTCCGATCCACCACATCAATAACAATTAATGATTAATTCCTGCTCTATGAGAAAGTGTTGACAAGTCTTAATCAATGCCGCCCGATCCTTCGCTCTTTCCTTTCATCAAACATTGATAAAATTGTCCTCGACTCCGGAAAAGACCGCTCTCCACCGACTGCAGTTATTACTAATAAAGGGACACGTTGCATTCGGATTGGGCACTTTGGGCCATACAAGCGTTTGTTATGAGATGCACTATGGTTGGAACGATGTTTTAAAAGTAGAATAATAATGATTCATCCAATGGTTTTTCCCTTTTACTTCGTGAACTAAACACAGTCCGTAATTTGTGGTTCTACAAAATGGGGTACCGTATTAGTTCACGAAGTAACCTTAAGGGAAAAAAAAACGCCGCAACATTTCGAGGGATATTCTACTTATCATTATATTCTACTTTTAGAGTCATAAGTCATAATTTTAATTTCGTAACAAACGCTTTGTATAGCCCATCAAAGAGCCCAGTCCGAAGGCAAAGAGTCCCTTTCAAAATGACATATTAAACCCAAAACATCGAGACAATGACAGGCACATCAAGAACTTCACAAGGCCATAAATCCTACATGAAAAATTGCGAAGTGAATTACCATGGGCTTTTAAACCGGTAACCGTTTAAACCAAACCAAGTCAAGTGGGCGTGGTTTGCGGTCAAGTTATTAAGTCACACTAAACCTAACTAATACCATAGGTGGTAGGCCTAATATGCTTTTAAAACAATGGTTAACGTTGGTCCCACAAGAGTATAATTATCCACCATTCAAATCTTCTACCATGAAAACAAATAAATACAAAATTATCAATGGGTTGATTAAGTTAGCCGGAAGTCCCTGGTCCACTGCTCCCCTCTCCCCCATAGCGTACCCAGACCACGGTGATAATCATTTTCCGAACATTATTCTTGCTGTTTGTTTGAAAAGAAGATCTCCTGACGATGACTAGAGCAGGCTAGTCGAAACGTTGAGACCAATTAAGAACTCACTCCGCGGCAGTGAAGTTAATAACGAGAAGGCCCCTCAATCCACTAAGCGAAAATACCCGGCCGATTTCCCACCTCCCCCAGGTAGTAGTTTATTGCAGGACAGTTCTTTTCAGAACTCAGCGGCAGTAGAATAAATAGCGCACGTTCTCAAAGAACAGCAAAGTAAAAGTAGATTAATAAGCATGGTGCTATCGCAAACTGAATATACGTGTACATTGAAAACAAGGTAATGTACAACGAATCGTACGTAGTTCCAGAAGTGTCGCGCATCTTTCTTAATACTGACACAAAGAGTGACATGGCACTTCTAAAGCTCCGTAGAATGCATATCTCCGTAATTTCCACAGTCGATCAAAATGCTATGAGTCTGTCATAGATTTGTGTTATGAATTTAACATATTTTAGTTCAGAGACATTAGTAAATTGTATTTATTTACTACTTTTTTTAATTTATCATTTCACAGTGTTTGTACACAATCTTATACATGTACCAAAAGTGATATTATATGCGAATACAAAATTATATACATTTTGCAAAGTACATTTTGCATCAAAATGGATACAAACTCCACTGTGACGTCATTAATTGGTACACCAATGAAACAATCGTCATTGTTTTAATTTGCTAATTTACTCACTTGGGTCTCTTAGATTAGGCAGCAACTGATTAAGCTGTTGGGGCAGGTTACCAGCTCATTAATAATGGTGTTTACAATGTACATGCCTGGTTTCCTGCAAGTTATATATTTTTCGGCAGACATAATATTTTCTTTCTGCGAAGAAAAGAGTTTATGTGCTTGTTTCCTACCCTGGAAGAAATCAAAGAATTTGTTTTTTTTAATACATATGAAATGACTTTAACTCGAGTCTTATTTCGAATGTCAACGACCCACGTTGAAAAAACATCGCAGCAGATTGCTTCTGGGAAAACAACATAGGCAATCGGCATTTATGACGCAAGCATGACATCACAATGCCATGGAAAAAAAACCCAACAACAACAACTATGAATAATCTTTGCAATTACGATATAATATACGCCAGATTGCCAGTTTATCTCCGTTACGACTAAATGTTTGATTTGTTTTCATCTGCACAATAAGAGTCTTTACTTCTTGCTTTCATAGTTGTTTACGTTTTTGCCAAATGTAAAATTCAAGTTTACAAAAACCAAGCGAGTAAAACTTGTGTCAACGAGGGAACAACGATTATAATTGTTTCCTGTGTATAGTTGATTAAACTAATTAAATATTCACTTTTAAAAAACGTCACATTATGACATGTTTCTGAACGATTTAAGGCATGATTACAAACTAAATCCGAGTAAATTATATTAAGCAAAAAATATAACTCGTATTTACAACAATAATAATATACTTTTTAGCCTCCAATATCTCCAATAATATGTAGTACCTGTGTATATGTATACATAACCAATTATTCATTCAACAGACTAATTACAAAAAAATATGTACACCCGAATTTCAAATAATAGCGAAAGAGTAAAAGCTGTGGCCAAACTGACGGCTTTTGGCTATGGCTATGGCCAGGTGCTAATCTCCCAATATTGTCGATGAAGCCAACAGCCCTACATAGCCGTAGCCATAGCCGGAATCGTCTGAACACCGGTTGCGGTTTTCCTCCAAAATCGAAAACAGACGTTTCTTAAATACTCATCCCGTTATTGGCGCTTGCACAATTGAATGTGCGATCAAAATTTCATTAAAAAAACCCACCCAAAACCCAATGACAATAATAATAATGGAAAAAACCCAAGCAATAATGATAACAACAGTAAACATTAATACAACCAATAATAAGTGAAAGAGTGCTTTACAATAGCTGGATACACATGTCCACATTTTCATAAGGAAAAAAAAGGGAGTAGCAGGGCACCAGTTGAAACAATGCAAACATGGCATTTTGGCTGGTAACCTGTTTATGCTAAGCAATGTTTTGTCTGTGCTTAATAGCAGGCTTATGTGATTACCTGTTTTATGAAATATCGTAGTGAGTTAATGAATGAAATACATGCACAAGGTAGTCACCATCCAGTGTCTGATCATATCCATTGTGCACATAAAGAGTAACATTAGTTTGTTGCCAGCTAAGGATGTTGCTATAGGCCTCCTATATGGTGCATCACCACCACCATCATCATCCCTAGGTTGCAGAGCATGCAGGCGTCTAACCTTCCAATACAAACCCTTCCATGAAATATGTTAATTGCACATTGCACGTGCGCACTATAAAAATACTATTGGGACCAATTACATAGCGCTGCTTAAGCAGCAAATATTGCTTAACAATTTTCTGCTACGCAGAAATTAGGTAAGCATAATTTTGTTGTGCTTAGCTACTTTTTGTGGTTAAGCAGGCCTATGAAATTGGACCCTGGTTTGCAAAATGAGCGAGTAGCGCGCCTTTTCCTGTGGGGCTGATGATAGCGTGACGCATGCGTTTGTGCGTCTGCCAGGTGCACAATTCTGGCGTTTGGCAACCATTAGTGCCTGCACGCAAGCATGAATGTAATTAGCACATTCCAAGGGAAGGACTACCGTGATAACTGTGATATTGGGCAAGTGTTGCGATTTGGTCTGATTGTAGAATGAAATCACTTCATCTCCAAGCAGGCACTGAACAAATGTCAGGAAATGACGTGCGCCGCCTTCTTGAGCTTATTTTCACATAGGGTGTATTTAGGGTATATAGGTGATGGCATCCTCTGGCATTCGGAGTATGGGCACCCCCCCCCCCACCCACCCATGATTTTAAATGTACATGCTCAACATGTTTTGTTACTGTATAAAGAGGGGTCTCCACGCAAGAACTGTGCTTTTTGGAGACCTCCATCTACACACATGTTCAAGTTATTGCAACTATGTAAGAAATTATAGTATATTACTCGGCCATTGTGTAGAGTAGATGGCGGCATTGGCAGCGCATGTTTTAATACATGGCAGTCAACCTTCAGCCGCATACGCTAGTAAGAACAAAAACAAGAAAGGCCTTAATGCCACGGTATCTTTTAAATGCCCATAAATACAAACATCTTAGGTTATAAAGAAGCGAAAAAACAACAACACACAAACAAATTAAGGGAGATAAACAGAAGGGCAGTAACACGGTGAAATATCATGAATACTTAATGAATGAAGTATAATAACCTGGTTATTGAGTTCATCATAGTGGAGAGAATATGTTAATACATTCTCAAAAAATGATAAGTATAAAATCTGAATCCATGTAGATTCAAATAAGCTTTTCGTGCTTCACTGGTGTCCTTTTGTTACAAGCACTTTCACGGTTTATATGCGGCGTCTTGTTCAAGCGGCAGATTTGTATATTTTGAACGCTCGTTGCCGCTTGCGACTCTGCTCTAGAATGTCACGCACGCATCTGGAAGGTATTTAGGAGGAAGTTCGGGCCTCGAGTCACAGATGGCAACGTGCATTCAAAATCTGCTCATGGAGCAAGATGGTGCATATTATACCGTGAAGGTGCTTATTCAGTTTCACTTGAAAAAGTTGAAACCATCAACATGTTCACGTATGAAGTCTGGGCTCAGTTTCATAAAGAGTAACGAGTGATCTTAACTGCGAATACATCGTCACTGCTGAGCAAAGTGTGATGTCACAATACAAATCACTGTGGTAATACTGACAACTCATCTCAAGATGAATCTTAGCGCTTTGTGAAATCGAGCCCTGATCATTTAGTGTGAACAACTTTTGTTTTTCACTTAGTCCCACCTCCACAACTGCAAGTTTTTTTGGGGGTTAAAGTCCATCAGCATTCAAACGGCGTTAAGTAACTCATTTCACAACACAGATGGATTCCGATTTGAATGCATAGAAGACACCGTTGACAAAGATATCACCACAGTCAACAGTATCTGGTATCAAACCAGTACATGTATTTAGTTTGCAAAGCTTTCAGTAACGTAAACAGACACCTCTTTTCCTTTTTTTCCCCTGCAGATGACAGATTGCCTTTACACATGGAATGAAAGAGTAATTTTAGATGTGTTGTCCTTTTTTTTACACAGCAATAATAGAGTACCATTCCGAGTGTCAACCACATGTACAGTCTAGTTTTTCACTTGACCCCGACTAAACAACTGGCAGTACCTGGAGACTGCATCGTACCTTCATTTTTATAACCCATTGAAGTGTTTATGAAAGCAGATCTCGGTGCCAGTTTCAAGCAGCCCATAAACAACGCCAGATCTGCTAAGCAAATAGAAGAAGAAAAAACCTTAGCATTCACAGGTTACCAGCCAAAATGATAAGAAGTACACATTCTCTGTGAAACGGGACCAGGGACATTATTTAAAAGATATAGACCTCATTGTACGACGGCATTATTTACCGAGCTCAATTGACCTTTAAGATGGAGACTGTTGAGTTGCTATAAACTGACAGGGATGGAAATGATGCAAGCATGTACGCTATGTACACAAGCCACATCATTCGTGTTGACCTGAGAGAAGTGACTGCACACACCGAGTGTTTACACTGCAGTAGTTGCAGGAACAGCATGTTAAACAAAATCAAACATAACAACTTGGAAGTCAATGAAAACTTGGTCAGGAACAACAACTGCCCGACTCAATGCCCATGCCTCCTCAGGGGACCACACCCTTACAAGCTGTGCTTTCTCATGGACCCCTTCCCAGCATCACCTGTGTTGCACACTTAATCTTGACTTTTTAGCTACATTGTATATGTTCTACCTATTATTCTCTCACACACTGCGATTCTGTGGGGGGGGGGGGGGAGGGTTGAAGGTGAACTAACAAAAGGAAAACTCAAAACTGCAGACACTAAAACTCAATAGCCACTATACACCATGTGAACATACTGATGTAGTACACAAAACAACATGTACAAATGTGGCGCCAATGTTTAGGTCTTTCGAAATAACAATAAAAAGGAGTGACTGGAGTATTGTAGTGGCAACATTAACAAAAACTAATCCTACAAGTGCACATAAAGGTCAATTCCATTTCATGCCTGAATAGCACTCCGCATTGATGCTAAACATGGGATCTCAAACAATGTGTCCATATTCACTAGACTACTAGCGCAAACATCTCCAAGCTTTATGTTTACTCACAAGTCCTATACATGTACTTACAGTGACTTTACAACTGCGGTCTGGCACGCCCATTGGGTGATCACGTGAATGATAGAATGGTTGTCTGACATCCAGGGTGTTTGGATTGAAAAGAAGCTCATTAGTGCGGAGTGGTTTTCGATGGATTGGAACTGCACAGCCCAACCTCAAAAGTTTTTTGAGTCACAGCAGTCAATTTTATTTTTTACGTGACCAGATATATTTCGGTGACGAGTTACCAAATTTCTTCCTACTTCACAAAACTGATTTTGCAGAAAAATTGTGCTCAGGATAATTTTCTGCTCAGCAAAAGTAAACCTAGCAGGGAACCAGTCCGAAACAATATGTTTTACATGATATTTTGGCTGGTAACTCCTTTGTGCTGAGTAAGTTTAAGCTTTTGTGCTGAGTAAGTTTAAGTTTTTGTGCTTCGCAACTTTATCAGAATACATGTAATAGGTATTTTTGGATAAAAAAGTGATATTTCTAATCCCTGCTTGTATAGGATAACACTGTTCCTGTTGTTTGAATACCCCCCGAGGGATTTTCAGTGTGAGAGTAAACGTGTTGACTCAACATTCCAACATGTCACAACATTCCAGGCGCTTTGAAACTGTAGGGCAAAGGGCACCTCATACAAATGTAAGTATGTACGCCAGTCTGTATGTACCCCTATATGGGGTTCGGGGGACGCAACCACCACCACTGCAATGTTATGCCCACAACTCTGAGAAGATCTGCCTAAAAAAAGTTACACAGTTAACTCCTGTGTGCAGCTGTATATATGCAGATTGTTATCTGAATACCTTCCAATAACATATAACGGTGTTTCTCAAAATAGCAATATTAAGAAATTATCAAAAATATTCCCCACACACACAATAGCCGTGTGCCTTATTACTCGATTAGCTATACAGTCTGATCTGATATGCACCTGTACGTTTCCATTAGACTACAGGATTATACTTCTAAGTGACCCCTTCAGTGTTTCAGTGGTTATGAAAATGAAATGCTCTCTACTCATTGAAAACTTGATTGCCCATAAAATCAATCAAATTCCAACAGTGTATTTTTAAGTACAAGGGATGCAGTTATACCTAACAAATCTTGATCAGCATAGGTCTACAGGTTTGATGATAGCTGGGCTGCTACTTGAGTGCACTTGATAGATTGTGGAAAGTTTGAGAGCCGACGGGGTGAGGGTTAAAAAGAGTCAGACATTTTCAAGTCTCACTCGTAGGGGACTTTTCAAAACTCCTCTAAAAAAATCATGCATAGGTGTTTAGGGTTCCACCAAGGGAACATCCTTGCTCTCTGCTGCTGCTGAGCCAACAGATGCTAAGGACAATAATGACGAAGCCTGACTTAGTCTCTCCTCAGTATTTGAGTCCCTTCCTACTTCTCTGTCGTCATCAGATGCAGCTTCTTCTGGTGACTGAACATTTACCTCTGCTTCATTATCTTGTGGGAGGGATTCCGAGTCTGATGCCAGCTCAGGCTCTTCTTGAGGATGCGGAGTTGGATTCTCGGAGGACTCTGACATCTGAAAGACCTCTTGTGTAGGTTTGGTTGGTAAGCTGTGATTTTCAGTATCAGTTCTCTCTGGTGCATTATTGGTATTCTCGTTCAGATGCAACGATAATCCCTCTGCCACTATTTCTGTTTCGCCATCTGAAGTTGGTGCAGAGTCTCCTGATGGTGCAGGCTCAGCTGACATGGGGTTTGCTATGTCAGCTAGGCTCCCAGTCCTGCTGCGGGCCCTTGCTGCTCTGTGGTCCTGGGCCAGCACCATATTCTGCAGCCCACCAGCCAGGCGCATCCGGCGAATGTTAGCAGCAGCACGAATCATCAGGTGCAGAGCTTCTTGATTTGTTTCAGAGTCCGTATCAGAGACAGAACTTGAAGTTGATTCTTGTTGTACAGCCGTCTCTGGTAAGGCTTCAACTGTACTTGGACTAACGGTTGGTGGGCTATGCTCTCCAGAGATCCGACGCAAAGGGGGTGGTCCATTTCCAACTCTATCACTCTCCTCCTCTGGCATCATGGTATCAACCTCATTTTCCACCTCGGTGGGACTCGGTGGTCGCATTTCTATCTGACTTTCAGTGGTATTTTCGTCGGGCTGAATTTGCACCTGGCTGCCAGATCTCGAGGTGCGATCTCTAGACAGCATGCGAACAAAAGTTCCCCTCTGCCTCCGTGAGCTGCTCTGCCTGCCTGAGCTTCGTGACTCATTCCTGGCAATCACGGCAGCCTGGATTCCTTCGATAAATGCCCTCTGCGCCTCGTCAAAATGCGGCGAGGCCATGGTGGCGGTGTAAGACGGCGGCGCCTCACGGCGAAGCAGCTCCTCTTCTATCTCCCGTAGCGGTGACATGTGCGATGGCGGGAAACGGTCGCGGACGTGTAGCTGATAGAGTTTACAAGTGCAGCTCAAGGCAGCCACTAGTAACAGACCACAGACTATAGACCCCACAGCAGCCGCTGTGATGACTTTAGTGGACACATCTGAAAGAGAATTCAACAATACAACCATAAAAAAACAGACTACAAATACCTCTTTTAAATTTCAAATAGTAACAAACACAATCTAGACAGGTTGCTGGAGCTTTTTTTAAAAATAATAAGTCAGTATGGTGCTGTTTTCCCACTAATTATTTCAACAGGTATTTCTTTTGCAAAACCATGAATCTCTACTTACTGTTAAATCAACTGTATCTACTTTGTAGATCACTTGCACAGGTTCTTGATCGAACATAGTAATATTGTGATGATAAAACTGAATAATTTTGCCCGACATCAATCTTTTACAGCATGGCATTCGAGGCAGTTGAGTTGAGGGTCTGTGAGCCTCCAACAATTTCAGAGGTTGTCGTCTGCAAATAACTTACGACACAATCTTCTCTATGGCATTCATGGGTTCTACCAAGGAAAACCTTGAAATGAATTTGTACAGCGCCCCCGCTGTGAGCAAGACACTGATCCTGTTATTACCCACTATTAGTATTTATGTTCATATTTATATGCTTTGCATACTGTTGAGCGCCTTGAGCGTCACTGTGTGACGGAATTGTGCGCTATATAAGAAGCCACTATCATTATTATTATTGACCGATTCCCTGACGCGGGCGCTCTTACATACGCCTATCCTGTCCGCCATTTATAAAGTCAAAGAACACGCAGTGGAATTGCCTCCTAAAATGGGGTAAATGGTAGACACGCATTGTGAGGAGTGCATTCCGAGTCGTCAGACAAGCAACTTGTAATGTAAAAAAATAAATAAATAAATAAATCAGCTTTAGGGGCAACTCAGAATAATAAATATTTATAAATTTTAATTTTTTTCAAAATTGGTGGTGTGTGGGTCAAGAGAAACAACTGATAACTGAAATTCAGTTTACAATTAAAATAGTAGAAATTTGAAGGTGGAAAAACACCCAGCGGTCTTCCCAGATCGTCTGTCATGTCTGTTAAGTCTGTGCTGTCCATTGTTATCAGCCAACCCTGTTTCGATTGCCAACCTCCACGCCTGATGGGGAGATGGTAAAAATTTCCTCTTCTAATTCAGCTACAAAGTTGCCTGTTGGAAGCCAGGAAAAGGCATTGAGAACCCCACAGCTGGGAGAACATTGATCTAAACTATCTGCTTCATTTGAGGCATTTCTTTGTTCTTCAGTTTATGAGGTTTATTAAATAGTCTGTCAACATTTAAAATCAAACCCTGGTGTGGGTTGGTCAGTCAAACCAAATTCGAAAAAATATCACAATTTGTTAATATTGCATATTCTGAACGTCCCCTTTGATACTGATATTTGTACAGAAGTTTTCAGTTTTCAATGGAACAAAAACCGAGGAAACCAGCTGCAAAGCTGAGAAGAGCCTGCTTAAGCACAGATACTAGCTAGGCACCACAAAATTATGCTTACCAGAAAAAGGTTACCAGCTAAAATACGATTTGACATGTAGCATCTGTGACTGGTATCCTGCTTATTGTTGCTTAGCCATGTTAGCAGAATTTGTTTAAGCAATACTTTCTGCTTAAGCAGCTCTTTGAGATTGGCCACTAGTCATGAAACGGGTCAACAGGTTTCCGAACTGCACACGGGAGATAAAATTGGATCAACTTACAGCAGTTTTCCTCATCTGAGCCGTCGATGCAATCAATGGATTCATCACATATGTATTTTTCCTTTATGCACTTGCTGTCGCCGCACAGGAACAAGCCTAAGTCGCCACTGCAGACCAGGCTGTTGCAGCCCTCCTCGTCTTCTCCTTTTGGGCAGTTCCGCTCACCATCGCAGCGTTGAATGACAGAGAAGCAACCTTTTTGGGAAGTGTGACACGGGATCATATCCTGTGCACAATCTGAAATCAACATCAATAACGAGGGGCGTTTACAGGACAGTTCAACTTTAATGTAACATTGGGAGACTTTTACCAGGTGAATTTCCATTGTTTACATAGTTCTGAGCACGCGCACATTACCGAGAACAATAGACTTACCTGGTAAGTCTGCTGTCACCTAGAGTTCCCAAAAGTCCCTAATTGCAATGGGATAAAGAATATTATTTATGCTTTACCTTTTGAATCCCATCCAAACTGAAAAAAAAAAAATCTTAACCCTATATGTGATTATAACATCAATTCAATTGTGTGATATCCACTGACATTAACAGGGTTACAACTGGCCTCTCGTCCCTGAACACACTCGGTGGTCTAGTGGTTAAGATATCTGCTCTACAATGTTGGGGTTGTGGGTTCGAATCCTACCCCAAAAAAAGCCTCTTTTAGTTTTGCTTTTTCTTCAGGACTAGGAAACACACAGGATAAAGTTCTTACAACACAGTTGGTAAATGGGATAACACAAAAAATAAATTTGTAGCATTTTGAGCAATTTCATGGCATAACACTTTTCGCACTGCAGTGTCACAATATTTCACCTAAACTACAGGCTGACCAAACAAAAGTAATATGGGGGTGATAGAATTTCATTGGTAGATTGCAAAGCAAACATCCCACAAACAACAGCATCCCATCAAAAGCAATGTCTCTATCCAAAGTATTGATCACTACAAAGCTCTTTTCTCATCAAGATAAAATATCAATTGACAATTTATTTTAACTGTTTTTTATTTTACTTTTCACATGTTTCACAATAACCAAAGGAACCAGAATTCTGGTGATTTGAATCATTCTATCGACTCCAGACTTATTATTATTTTGGCCCAATTTCATAAAACCTATAAACACAAAAAAACTTGCTAAGCACAAACAAAACTTACAGTTTACCAGCCAACATTCCATAAAGTTAAAAATGTTGCCACTGGTACCCCGCTCATTTCTTGATAAGTAAAGAAAATTGCTAAGCAGAATTGTCTGCTTAACAGCTTTATGAAATTGGGCTCTGAATCCAGCGTGTTTTTTAAAATCTTACTGTTACATCCCAGGTCATCTTGTCCCTTCATGCAGCTCAATTCCTTGTCGCACTCTTCCGACTTATCAAAACAGTTCTGATCCGTTAAACTGCATTTCTGCTGATCACTTAGGCATTTACCTGGGCATAGCAAAGACAACAACAGATGATTAATACAACAAGATATTTTGCCCTACATTTTTGTGTGGTAAGCACAGCATACTCAGTGCTTTCCCCACCCCCTTCCCAAAGAAACGGGTCCAGCGGAAACAAATACACAGGCATACTACTTGGATGGAAATCAAACCTACGACCCTCGCCACTCTAGAGCGGATGTCTTATCTCTAGAACCACCACGCACGCTCGGTGACAATAGACCAGTTTGAGTCGGGTAATTATCATATTGGATGCAATAGACACTTACATAGCACTAGTGTCCCCCAATTTCAACGCTCATGGCACTTGAACATTATTACCCCAGGGGCCGATTTCATGAAGAGCTAAGATTGATCTTAACTGCAAATCAATCGTCACTGCTGAGCAAAGTGTGATGCCACAATACAAATCACTATGGCAATACTGACAACTCATCTCAAGATGAATCTTAGCGCTTTGTGAAATCGAGCCCTGGTCACTGGGCATTTTATTTCATTCTTTAAACCATCTCAGCTCCCTGGGGAGTATGCAGCCTGAGCTGCCAAGTATTTAATTGTATTTGCTTTATTTTATTACACTTCTTCACTGGCAAAACAATACAAAAGAAAAACAGGGAAATGAGAATAAACGAATAAAAAAAAAAAAAAAAAAAAATTTTTTAATACATATATATAAATAGTCAAAAACAACAGGTATGTAGCGTAACAAGCTAAATCAATAACAAGAAACCATCTCTGCCCTAACAGGTACCCAGGTACCTGTGGGTGAAGAGAAGCAATTATAGTTAAGTGTCTTGCTCAAGAGACACAAGTGTCATGACCGGGATTCAAACCCACACCATAATAATTAGGCCACCAGAGCATGAGTCCAGGGCAGTAGACCGCTTGGCCATGACAAATTACCAGCGTGTAAGTACAGGGGATCCTTCAAGGCCTGTATCAGTTAATATTGGAGGGTTGCGGCAGCCACCAGGCATCCTATATTTATCCTAAGACAAGTATCAATCTTAATTGCTAAGAAAAATGCGATGTAACAATACAAACCACTGTGACAATACCGACAGTTCAACTAAAGATGATTCATATTTTGTGATATCGAGCCCTAGATTGGTAGTCAAGACATATTTACATTACCTTTGGTCTGATAAGTCACATTGAATCCCATGTTATTTGATGACGCATCAGTGTGAAAAATTATCAACATTGTATTGCCTTTTCCATCAATGACTTTTGGCGGAACGTGGATGTCTTCGTCGTAGGAATAGTAGTTACCAATCAGAAACTGCGGCTAAAAGAACATAAAGATATTGCCACTTTCATTGTCATGTTTCCTGTATCCATAATCCAAACTGAGTGCTATTTCCCACTTGGTAAAAAGATGCCAGACCATTCATACCATTCAGCTTGGTCTTGGTTTCTGCCGCAGCCACCACACAATTAGTACTGAATCCACTCTCAAATGTACAATGTACCCATGCACACCTACACGGTCCAATTGCATAAAGCCTATAGCCACAAAAACTTGCTAAGCACAGAAAAATCAAGCTTAGCAGAAACAGGTTACCAGCCAACATTCCATAATGTTTACATTGTAGCGACTGGTGCCTAACTCATTTTTTGCCTGCAAAAAAATTTGCTAAGCAACATTTTGTGCTGTGTGTGGACTCAGTGTACTGTGTGTGTACATGTTTGTGTGGGGCCAGAGCCAGCTACTGTGCCAGAGCATGCAGGTCAGGGCCTAAATTCATAGAGCCGCTTAAGCACGAAAAGTAGCTAAGCACAACAAAATTATGGCTTGCCAAAATAAGGGAACCAGCCAAAATACCATTTCACATGTACTATTTGTGACTGGTATTCTGTTCATTTTTTGGTTAGTAGGAAATTGTAAAGCAATATTTTCTGCTTAAGCAACTCTATGAAATTGGGCCCAGTCTGAGCACCTTGCAATCAACACTACCCTGGAACACCTCCCAGGGCTGTTGAAGCATTGTCAATCACTCACCCCTTCTGAATCACCATCATACACGTTCACATAATCCGTGTCATAACCTTGTTCAAGATTGAAGGTATGGAACCGGAGTTGGATGATCGCTCCTTCCCCGACGGAAAGCGTCCACGAGCAATCAAGATTGGCGTCGTAACTTTGGGGGAAATTGGGAGATGCGAAAGTTTTGGATTCCGCTGATTGGAGAGGAGGAAAAAATGATATGATCATCAGTTAACAAATCACTGCAATGACTGCACGTAACGTACTGAACAGGAGAAAATAACGAGAGTGAGTATAACAACTGTTGGACCACAGATCAACTGAATGGCAGCCAACACCAAGAGTTCGTTATAAAGATTTGCGGTAACATCTTGTACATGTACATAGATTCTCTTAAGTATTGTGGTGATTCTGAACAACTTGATGTTATGATCTGCAGGACATATCCAGGGTATCTCCTCACCTTAAAATGCCTAAAGTTAAACCAAAGGTAAGTTGGCAGTCAGGTTGGCCCAGTGGTTTCTGTCCCTGCCTTTCACCTCTGTGGACCCTGGTTCAAGACCCGGACTGGAGCCCTTGCATGTGGAGTGGGTTTTCAGTCCCTATCTGACTGCGTGGGTTTTCCCTATAGGGGTTTTCCTCCCACGTCTAAAACTGAAATTTCTTCATTGTCTTCTTTACAAAAAGTTGGTGTGAGGTTTCCATTAGGATGCTTCGCTGACTATATAATTCAGATTCAGATCCAGAAGTGAACAAAGCAGGGGAAACAGCTATACCCACCACACTTTATGTTGTTATTTTTGTTTACATGCGCCATAAATCAGTCCTTTACCAGCAGTAGAAAATTCATTACACGCTTCATCCACTTTTGAAGACCTCAAATAACTACATGGTGTAAATTGAATTCTTTTTAATGCTGTTTATGACCTTAAATTTGGATAGTTCAATTAAAGACTTTTTAAATACTTTTTTAAGGAACCACAGAAACCCTGATATTGTTGTGTCAGTGAAAAAACAGGTTATCTCGACACAGACTTGTTTTGTGTGGACATCTAGGCTATTTTAATCGAGATACAAGTTTTTGACAACTACGAACAATCACAGAACATTAAGTGCTATTTTAGGGGATTACAACAGGGATACACGATGATATGACAAAGCCTGCACACATCCGTGTCCAGCTTTTCTCTCGATCAAGGCTCACTGATCAAAGCACCACAGTTCATACGAGAGATTTAAGTACAAGGTACTACCGAACACCTTACCCAGGTACCTAGTTCCATCATGCAAAGTTTCAGATCCTACTTGAGAATTCCTTACCATCATAATAATGACGACAGACCGAGTGGCAGCCTTCCTCATCTTGCCCATCAGCACAGTCTAAGTGTCCGTCACATTTCTTCGCCTCGGACAGGCATACCAGTTTGCTGGTGTCCCTTGACCCGCACAGGATCTCGTGGCCATTGCAACGCCACGGCACAGTTGTCAACGGCTTTGGAGTTGTCGCTGTAAAAAAACAACCCAAGAACACAAAACAAAAAAAAGAAGAAATTAACATCCACAAAGAGTCCTAGCCATCGTTTCTCCTGCCTTCAATCAAAAACTCACTATTATCAGTGACTACATTTTTTCTAATTTTTGTTTACCAATACAACCACCTCAGTGTGAAGATTTACACCCCCCCCCTCAAAAAAAAAAATCAAGAACTCACAATTTGGACGCTGATGGAATTATTGAGTATTTGTGTGCGTGATGCACTCTAGTCAGTTTGCAGGCTGCCTAAACTTTGCTTCAATTATCAATTCAAATTTTTTACCACCCAGCTCAGTTCATTAGCTGCGGGGAAACACTGGTCCTTTTCTCATTTATAAGTGAATACCATCAACTTAAAAACTGGAACACAGGTCAGACACAAATTGGAAATGATCATTGGATATTTTACACTGTAGGCCTAAGTAACCAAAGACAGCAGGGCCCAATTTCATAGAGCTGCTTAAGCAAAGACCAAAAATGCTTAACAAATATCTGATTAGCAAAAATTCACAGACAACCATGACAACCAGTCACAAATGTCACATGTGGCATGATAGTATTGGCTGGTAACCTTATTCTGGTTAGTATTATTTTGTTGTGATTAGCTACTTTTTGTGTTGATGCAGTTCTATGGAATTGGGACCGGCCGTCGATTTCACCAAACTCTTTCTAACTTGGGATTAATCTTAGGACTTAGGACGAGTCCCAGTCTTGCACTGTAACATGTAAACCTTAAGATTAATCCTAAGTTATGACTAGTTACTCGTCCAAACTCGAGATAGGATTAATCCTAGCGTTGCGTGAAATCGGCTGCAGGTTACTCAAGGTTTGGACTGCCAGAAAAGGGAGAGGGCAGGAGAGGGGAATGTAAACACAACGAGAGAAAATCACAAACTAGATAAATATCTTTCCACATTTTACATTCTTAACCCCTCCGCCACGGCACACACCATGATCATCGTGTGACCAACTACAGACACGCCTTTAGACAGAGAAAGGAGTTATTCATATTCTAAAATTCACTCACAGGGTGGTTTTTAAATTCTTTTTAAATTGAAAAGTCAGGGTTTGTCTTCTCTGGTTAAAATTCAACATACGTTCACGGCAAGTGAAAGGAGACTCGTCCGATGCGTCGAAACAATCCTTCCGGCTGTTACATGTCCAGCTCAGCGGCAGACAGTTCCCAACGCCGCAGTGGAACTCTGTGATGGGGTCACAGCTTGGAGAATGTCGAGCACCTTGAGATTGCATGGGACAAAATTATTCAAACAGTAAGCGAAACCTTCAAAGTGTTATGGGTCTTGAGGCATCATGGATAACAATGGTCATTGTCAAAGACCAGTATTCACATTTGATGTGGACCAACATATACATGATGTACATGTAACAAACATGTGAAAGTTTTAGGCTCAATCAGGAATACACTACGGTGATTTTTGAGGTTTTCAAATGCTATTTCCTCAACCTTGACCAGGGTGTTGACAGGATTTCAGACTGAAATATTTCACTAAAGTTAAGTAACAAATTACAACTCGACCAGCCAGTGACTGAAAAACATTTGAGGTACAACAATAAAATAGTGGACAATTTATACTTTACTAAGTAGAAATATCTTAATATAAAACAGTCGTACATTAAAAGCTTTCCTTAAAAAGTATGTTTTCAGATGGCTTTTGAAACCCTCGATTGTTTGGTCATGAGTGGAAGCTCATTCTAGCATCTAGGACCAGCTACCTCAGAAGCTGTATCTCCAATACCATTCTCTGTCTTAGGAACCTGTCAGAATACTTGGTCAAGAACATCTCAAGTGGATACACCGAGTGTTTACGCAGATGAATAAGATTACAAAGATAAAAATGAGAAATACAACATTTTATTTTCTTGATACACACCGATATAATACTCCAGAGCAAAGCCCTTCTCACGCAAGAACTTGTCCGTCCTGAAGGTGATGATTATCGTCTCTGTGTCCGGTTCAGAGATGTAGGTGGGAGGTAGATCTACACCACAGTATTCGTAGTGGATGTTCAGTGAAATTATGGACAGAAAGTCCTCGTGGCAATCTTTGCTTTCGACCAGGCGGAAATCTGTAAACCTGTAGACAGTTTTGAGAATTACGCAGGTAGAGAATTTTGGTTGGTTTTATCCACAAGGGGAGAATTTTCGGAGTTGCTTGAGATAGAATCCATGGGTAAACATGGTAAATAATGCAAATAATAATAATAATAATGGGCATCGTCAGGGCTGGACAGCAGGCCCTAGGCCAGTAGTTTCATTGTTGTGCCAGTAAACTGCTAAACTTTTGACCAGACAAGTCAGGCAGTCTTGATTTTTTAATTTTTTCTTTTATTTTTAAAATGAAGATTAATACCTCAACTGTGTAATGTCTTGAAAAAAAAAAATATATGTTCAAATGATGATTTTGATCTGATGAGATTTTGATCTGATGAAACAGCATTTAATTCTATTGATTTGTGACATAATAAAGTATATGTAGCACCCATAAAGACAAATTAAATCAATCATCTCTTACATGTTTTAGCGCTTGTTCAAATATAAACAGCTACTGTAACTTAAGTGCATGTAAAACTGGGTTACGAAGCTTTCTCTTGTTTTGATTCTGGTCTTGTGAAAAAAGATCTGCAGGGGTCGATTTTACAAAGATAGTCCTAACTTAGGACTAGTCCTAGGAGTTATTAAAAACTTAAGGCTAGTCCTAAGTTAGGACGAGTAACTCGTCCTAACTCGAGAAAAGACTAGTCTTTACTCTTTGTGAAATCCACCCCTGGTCCAGTAAACATTTTGAACTATTGTACAAGCCCTGTGGTCTTGAGGATTTTCCCCCAAAAATTTGTGCCTTACACGATAACCTCTCCTACTCCATTGGGCCTTTTAGGTATTCCTGAAACCCTCATTTAGAAACTCTTTTGGAGTATGCAGCACCGGCAGCCACACTTGCGCACAGGTTGCTACATGTAATTATTCACATCAACGATCCCCATCCCCGCGGGTATCCATTTACTCCTGGGTGATGAGAAGCAATTTTATGTTACTGTGCTTAAGTTTCTTGCTCAAGGACACAAGTGTCATCACCAGGATTTGAACCCACACTCTGACGTGTCAGCCATCAGAACTTGAGTGGTCTCGATGCTCAAGACCACACGGCCCTGACACGCTGATAGTGCACTTGATAACGTGTACATCATCGGACTAACACCAACCACTGATAAGAAAGCGGATTATAAACACCTCTTGCATATGTAGAGTCTGTCTTGTTGAGAGCATGATTGTCACATGATTTGCGTTAATGTCAAACTATCATATTGTACATAATCAAAAATTTACTACCCTACCACAAAAAAAAAGATGATCAACTCGGCAACAAGTGAACTATGGCATGGAAGCATGGTGCCAAGGCATGCTCATAGGCGCATGTATCTTGGAGTTGATGTGCGTTATATTTAGTAACTACGCAAGTATACATGGTATACATGGAAAGATGTGAAATGTAGGCAGCGAATGGTTTCCCCGCTGCCCAGGCCTATTCATGATGTTTACAGTTTCTAAGGCTGTCTAAGGGCCATTGTTACACAAGGCAATTTACAGGCAACCAGTTCCAGGCAATCTCCAAGAAGAAAAGGCATTTGAGATTTCACATATTTTCTTGGGGATCGCAAGACATCGTTTGAAAAAAATTCCTCATGTGCTACGGAAATGATCCTGTAGCATGCACTGCAATCGGTTGCCTTCAAGTTGCCTGGAAAAGTTGCCTGGTGCGACAAGGCCCTAATGCAAAGATGTCTAGAGGCGAGAAATCCAGGGAAGTGACGGCTATCCTCAGCTCACTAACTAACCTTATTGTGGCCACCTCGTTAGAGGTAATCTTGATGTGCCATTTGCAAGCAGCAGTGTTTGGGTAGTTGCTCGGGTAGTGGGGACTCTTTATGGTGCCCAGAGGTCTCTGAAGGTTGGCCTCATCACTGCAATTTGTAAACACTGTCAAGAGAAAAATTGTTTGAGTCAATTTCATTCCAGTCAAATACAGTCTTAATAATAACAGTAATGGACATTTATCACAGGGCTGGTATCCACTGGTTCTGACGCTTATGCCGCGTGAACATTATTTCCCTGGTCAATTGGCCATTTACGTTTCATTCCATAAACATCTCCACTGTTCTCCACATACTTAGGGCGGTATGGTGTCTTTGGTTGGACACCCATTGATATGGCATCATAGACCCCAAGGTTTTTTGGGGGGAACTCTTTGGAAATTAATCAAAAGAACCATCATCTGACCTCACAAGAACCCATTTACCGCTTGTTGAATGGTTGAAGAGAAGCACTTATAGTTTTAGAACATTAAGCGTCTTGCTCAAGGACACAGGTGTCATGATTGGGATTCGAGCCCACATCCTGATGACTTGGCCTGTTAGCCATCAGGACTTGAGTACGGCACACTACAACACAAACGATACTTCATGAAAATAAAAGTCAAGTTACCTGCTTCAACATGTTGAGTTGCTGTGGATAAAACTATCAGGAAAACTGTAAACGTAAACAGAAAGTGAAGAAAACATTAATCTAGACTTAAATGCTGTCTGGATTTTAATAGGTGTTAGCGTGTACTAGCGTTCTCCCTTAACAGTGGTCTGCTGGCCAAATGCTAGTTAATACACCTGAGACCCAGTCATAATTTTTCTCCAAGTCGTCCGGTTGGCTACAGCCAACAGCCTTGGAAAGCATCCCTGCTTATTGTGAGATATGGAATTGTGAAAAAGCTAGGACACTAGTGAAATGACAAGCTCACTGGTCCCACAGGAATAGATTGTGAATTTGTATCAAATGTCACTGAATGTGTGGAGTACTTAACTCAGGGTAAACAAGCCAGAATAAACAAATAAACAACTAAATATACATTACAGGACTCGGCCTTGGTGCCCATACAAAAGTTTCCCAAAGACCATGTAGACTTTAAGATTTTCCAATGAAAGTGCCCTTACAATGCCTTATGTAAAATGAAAATGGCCTTGCCCTTTCAAAATGAAATTTCAAGCCTGAAGGGTTCACAAATTGGTCAAAATGTACTTGTACTGACAGTGTCTCCTGCAGAGAAAAGTGTGCAAATGTGTGGCATTTATACATGTAGGCCTACATGTACATGTACATGTACATGAACAGAACAAGATTTGTGTTGCCTGTCAGTGTCAATTCCCTTACAGATTTTTCACACATTTTGTTTATAGTTCAACCATGGTATGGTTCAACAGTGTTAATGAACACTGCACACGCCTAGTGCAAACATTCATGTACAATGTAGTCATGTACATGTATGTACAAGTCAAATGATTTTATGATTCTATGCATATTTGCAAAGGTAAATTGTGCACCCTAAGGCTTGCCTGTTTGTATTGGGTTGCTCCACAAGTGTGTGTATTGTGCAGTCATATCTATTTATGGGTACGCCCACTGACAAAAATAAGTCCAATCTACACACCATACACTGTACGTGCCTACTGTAGGCCCTACATCAAGGTGTCATACTGTACCACAAACTACTCGAACCACGTCACATCCAGTTCAAGTCATGACACTATGGAACGCCAAAGAGGCATTTAATAATCGGTGATGGTCTTTTACAACCGGTGATCAAATTTTGAATCGGTGATGGTCTAACGTGATCGGTGATCAACTTTAGCAATCGGTGATGTATCACGATCGGTGATGGTCTTTTGCGATCGGTGATCAACTTTAGCAATCGGTGATGTATCACAATCGGTGATGGTCTTTCGCGATCGGTGATCAACTTTAGGGATCGGTGATGCATATTTGCGATCGGTGATGGTCTTTCGCGATCGGTGATCAACTTTAGGGATCGGTGACGCATATTCACGATCGGTGATGGTCTTCCATGACCGGTAATCAATGTTTTGATTTGTGTATACTTTCACAGCTGTTGATGAGTTCTGCAATATCGGTATTATTTCGCTATTAATGTTTCATTTCACTTCATTAATTGAGCGTTCTTTACTTGGTTTCTAAGTGCACCACCCGCGTACTTAAAGTTGAATACCCCCAAAATTAACACCAATAATTGTTAAAGGAAAGTACCTTGGTTTTTCTCATCCCGGTATCTACATTTAGTAATTTGTTTATACATGATTATGGCCAACTCTTGTAAATGTATTTTGGTCATGGTCTCGCTGTTGAAAATGGCATCGAGTTATCTCAAACGTGAACTTAACATTTCTATATGTTAACCTTGTCAACTTGTCATTTTGATAATGTGGAATCAACTGCATTTATTTCTTTTTAATGAAGGGTGTCTGACCACATTTTATGTGTATTTTGTGCGCACTTCACCGGTGACCTTTTAAAAAACAATATTATGTATTGTCTGTGTTAATGTTAATTTGAAATTATGAAATCATATTAATAAAAAAAAATTACTTTCAAAGTAGGCCAGTCAATATATGAATTTATGTGTTTTTTTATTATCAAACTTCAGCGAGACGAAAGAAAAACAAGCAGAGCTATACATAAAATGTTCGATCATTTTTAACAGTCACGTTAAGTAATCAAACAAATTCAAAATAATTTAGTTTTACAAATGGTAAGACTGGCGTAGCATATTGGTAATTATTCTACCTTTTTGAAGGCTACTGCGTGCACGATACAGTCAGACTGAAAGTTAAAACGCCTACGCCCCCGTCATGCAAGCCCCCCCCCCAAAAAAAAAAAGGGGGGGGAAAGAGAGAAACACACCTAACAAAACATCACAGAAATCACCCACAGACACTTCCCTCACACTTTATAATGGGCTTTGCCTTTATTTCCTTATACAAAATAATAAAAGTGTTATAACAGGTAATGTTGAAATCTCAACTGTTTACATTCCAAGGGTAATTATCTCCATACTTGTTTATAATTACATTACGGGAAAGCTCAGAAAGAGTCCGGAGTTATACATCCTTTTCGTCTTTACCACAAAGTATTGCCTGTTATCTCCAGGAATTCCTTGTCCAAACAGTGGACTCTAATCTATAATTGGATCGTCACAGTATAATTATTTGAAAACATTTTGTGGGTTTAGACTTTATTTTGAAATTTGAGCAGTGGAAACCAAGTTCCATGTAGTATTTATTATGTGAAAACCACCAGCCAGTTATGTCGCTAGCTCATCCACGAAGATTGTCGATTGGTGTTCGGCAGTATTAGAAACAAGGACCCTTAGGCCGTTCGCTACACTTTGCATATGGGCGCTGCTTTTATTATGTAAAACACCACGGTCATACAAAAATAATGAATAATGATTAAATAAAAAAAGCCTCATGTGTTTTCATAAAAGTCCGGACACAATTTGTTAACTTTCATTCTCGTGGCCTAATAAGTGTTAGAATACAAGTGAACTTGGGCATGAGTAATCATAGAGAAATTATGGAATAATATAGGGAAACAAAATGACCACATTATTTATCCCCTCAAGTGAACACAAACGGAATTGATACAAAAGTAATAGAAAAAACAATAAAGATTAAAAATGGTCAAAACATGGAACTAGAAAGAACAGAACAGTTCAAACAATAACTAGGATGCAAATAAAAACATAAAAAAACATCCAGGCCTGAAATAACACCGTGTATGTTATCATTAATGTATTAAAATCAGGTTCTTAAGTAAACAGTTAAAGAAAGTAAAAGTGAAATACTTAATACATATAGTTTTAAAATGGTACTCTTCTCCAATGTCGGACAAGTCAGTCGATGACCAGAGTGGTAAGTGGTGTGAATTAGATATACCATAACCGATCCCTAAAAAGTTGACCACCGATCGCAAAGGACCATCACCGATCGTGAATATGCATCACCGATCCCTAAAGTTGATCACCGATCGCAAAAGACCATCACCGATCGTGAATATGCATCACCGATTGCTAAAGTTGATCACCGATCGCGAAAGACCATCACCGATCGTGAATATGCATCACCGATCCCTAAAGTTGATCACCGATCGCGAAAGACCATCACCAATCGTGAATATGCATCACCGATCCCTAAAGTTGATCACCGATTGCGAAAGACCATCACCGATCGTGAATATGCATCACCGATTGCTAAAGTTGACCACCGATCGCGTAAGACCATCACCGATCGTGAATATGCATCACCGATTGCTAAAGTTGACCACCGATCGCGAAAGACCATCACCGATTGTGATACATCACCGATCCCTAAAGTTGATCACCGATCGCGTTAGACCATCACCGATTCAAAATTTGATCACCGGTTGTAAAAGACCATCACCGATTATTAAATGCCTCTTTGGCGTTCCATATGACACAACATGTACTTTAGTTGGTGATTCAATACAACAATACAATGTCAACAATACAACAATACCATGCACTCTATACCATGCACAGCCAAGTACCATTTTCCAACCATAGTCCCTATTCATATCAATGCACAGTTTGTGAAAAAATCATGATCGTTCTTTGCAGTGGAACTTTTTAGTGTTCATAAATAACCTCCATGGGTTAGTACATACTGTAGGCCGAGACCGAAACAACCGAAACAACCAGTTTATTGTCCTGGTTTTTAAAGAAATACATGTAGGAGGGCAAGGCAGCCTTTTTTCCCCTTATTTTTTAACTGGGCTTTTTTTAAGGAGGAAAGAGCCAACTAAAAATTGGCTGGCTTTGTAGAACTTACACATGTAAGAATTCAAAAATAAGGTAAATTAAATCAATCCCCAAAAGATTGGTGCCTCGATGAAGTGAAAATACATGAATAAATTCAGTCTTTATATTGGGGAAAAAATAAATTAAAAAAATAAAACAAATAATGCGGCTTAAAAAAAAGGTATGGGTGTAGCCTTGACCAAGGCATTGGAGTTTTATTTTCAATTACTTAATTAGTTTTTTGTTAAGTTTGTTTTCGCTTTGCACTATTGCGCTATCGGCCAGGGTCATTACTATAATATATGTGCAAAAGACAAGACCCCATTGGTCAGTGGCGGAAGTCGTGTTTACTAAATAGAAGTTCATATCGGGGCGCCATGGATTGGGGGGGGGGGGGGAATTGTGCAATCATTTGCAATCGCGGTTTAGGTTACGCTCCATTTTTAAAAGAGATGAGTACCGTTAACAAAGAAAAAGAAAACCATACCGTTGAAATGCTCTCTCTATCAGCACTATCAACATAACAGTGGGGCCTCCAGGTTTACGAGCATTTGAATTGTTATACATGTAGTTAATTAGTTTTATATAAACTTGCGTAGGCATGGTAGGCCTAAAAATACATTACTGAACATTTTTACATGTGTGAATGGATCATGGTGGGAAAGTCATGTACTCTCCAAAAAGGAGTACAAGTATCTACAAAATTTGAAATTTGTATCGTTCATCCTCTGATATTTTTAACGAAACTAGTGTTTAAGGATGGATCTTTCGTTCCTGAAAATTTATACACTATATCCCTCCGTACATCCTCTAGATATTTAACTTTAGTTAATGGGTTTTTTTGGGTCATGGACGGGAGCATTTGCCATCGGAAATGTTAAGTCGGAGGCAACGTACGCATCTTAAACAGGGACATAATTACAGTAAATATGCATTTTATGAAATTATTAAACATCTGAAGCAGTGGTTAGCAAAGAATTTTTTTTTTTTTATCATTTACGAATGTTCTCTACCTTAGTGTAAAGATTTAGAACATTTGAAGATATCACCATCCTCGGATAAAATGGACTCATCCAAGCAGTCTCAACGGCCACACCGTGTTCGAACCTTGTACATGTGGTGTACATGTGTGGGAAACATGATACAAAGGTCATATTGAGGGAAGTCCATGATTGGATGTCGAAAATGAATCATTCAGAAGTTATAAAATTTTACATACAGTATGTTTATTATTGTGTTAAAAATAGAAAGTGGAGAAGAGTTTTGTAGTGTTACATCTGGCTAATGTTGCTTCCCATCCTACGTTGTTTGCAGTCCGCCTATCGAAAGATTTAAATATTCATGATCTGCATACCAGCATAGCCAAGGGCACCCCATTTTCATCCAAAAGTGGACGAAAATATCAAGAAACACATTAAACCCGGAAGTTACAGACCCGACAAGGCGGTCGGCCTGATGGCCTCCGCATGCAAACAGTAATACAAGTGCGGATGACCCGTGCACAGTAGTAGTACAGGCGTCGTGCAATGTGACATTACGCACAGTGCTACATGTACAATGTAGTGTGCAGTACATGTACAGTGTGTGTATACAGGTGGGTTTACGGCGTGTTTTTCGGAGTGAGAACTGCGACCGCCTTGAGCAAGGCTAATATGGGTGGGAATGATCGATTTGCGTTTTTTTTTTTTGGAAAGCCTTAAATGCAAAAACTATTATCTTGACTCGACTTCGTCCCTCTGCACATAATTCTCTGCATACAGCCCATGCACTTTTAAAGGGTGCTGTAAGCACAAAATTCTGTGGTACATGTGTAAGTACATGTATCTAGAGGAACGCAGAGCCCAAGATTCATAAGAATATATTTGAAGAAAGACATTCAAGACATTAAAATTGTGATCAGATCTAATGGTACATGGTTTTATTCCCCCACTCACACATGCACTATGGCATAGTATTAGCCAGCAATGTGTCTGGGCGTCTTTTGGACGCCCTATTTTATTTTTTGCACCGTCTGGACCCCCGCTAATCACCGCTCAAAATTTGGACACCCTATTTTTCAATCCAGTCAAATTTGGACACCCTTTTTTCAAATCCTGGCTAAAAGCCTGCACTCTTTTGAAGATGTTTCAACTCTGCCGAGTACCGAAGTACGCTTACATGTTGAGATAGATCTTCTCTTAGTGCTCGTTCAACTCATTATGATTCTGGTCCTGTGAAATAAATTCTGGTCCAGTAATAATTGAGGTACAAGCCCAGCAGTCTTATGGATATTCCACCTTCCCCCTCCCCAAATTTGAACCCCGTTAATACACACAGAGGCTTAATTGTTTCAGTGACAAGTTAGCTTGTAGTTTCACTTAGTCTGCCAACGTTTGTCACTACTCCATTATTTCAAACTAAAAAGGGATGCTGCTCAACACTGAACAAGCCTGCCGGACCACCATGACCACTTGGAGAGATTTGTGACTGGTCCTCAGTAACATTAACAAGCATCTGGCCGTTGGGCCACTGTTAAGGGAGAATACTTTACAATCTTAGTCAGGTCAGCGACAATTTCAGTTTCAGATTAGGTAGCACAGAAATCTTTTTAGTTATTATTACCTGGCAATATTGTGGTACATAATGAGCCGATTCCATGCGCTGAAAGTTTCCGGAAAATGTCCATTGCCTGCAGAAAGAAAAACATAATTTGACAATGTTCAATTTCCTGTTTTAAGAAGGAAGTTGTATCGTACAATGTATATTCCAAATACAGTGTACCTTTCACATTTCAAATGAAGGGGCTTATTTCAACATGGGATACATTTGGTACTTTGACAAGTGCATTCTTTCTTAAATTCTCACATTTGCAATGAACACATCATACATGTACCACCAATCACTAAAACTTCAATCAAAATGGGTGTTTTATTTTGGATCAATTTTTTTTTTACTATAGAAAAACACATTGTACTCATTTTCATTTGGCAAATCAGACAACAATTTCTCACACCTGCAGACCTGGCTGGGTAAAAACTGGGCCTAATTTCATAGCGCTGCTTAACGGTAAGCAAATTTTCTTACATGTTCACCATGAATTTGCATTGTTACGTCATTAATTTTCATACAGTACGCACCGGATGGTTAGCATGCCTTTTCGTATGCTTACGGTTAGCAGCGCTATGAAATGGAAATCGCACAGTGAGCACAAAATCGGCATGATCGGCCGTTAAGCAGTCTATGAAATAGAGCCAGCTGTTCGGGACAACTGGTACATGTACATAGACTACTAAGTTCACAAAAAGTAAGCTTCCTAATTAACAAATTGTCATATTACATGTACATGTATGTACAATTTATGTAGCTTTCTCAGTGTCCCTCAGCATTGAAGCTACAATGCGAGTGATGGGCGGAAGCACCCAGCAGTCCTTACAACTCCGGCACAGTCGTTTGAGTCAATGGCAATAGTACTTAAGCATCTTCATGGAAATATGCGCCATCTTGTTCAGACTCAGAGGCAGACTTGTTTACTTTGAACAACCATTGCAGGCTGTGACTCGGCACTCAAACTTCCAGGCACCTTCCAGCATGTCCAGATGTGTTTGTGAAGATTGAGAGCCGAGTCAGAAACAGCAAACTACATGAACTAGTGTTCGCAATATGTAGTGACAAAAAGGAATTTTCAGTAGTTCTTTTTTCATATTATTGCTAATATTCAGCTCTTGTAAACCCTCCAAGATCAGTCTCTGACTGATCTCCTGTTCCACAAGTAACCCTAATTTACTCTTTTCTTTATCATTTTTTTCACTCTGAAAAAAAAAAAAAAAATCTTCACATAAATACATACACACACAAACACTTTGCCACCACTTCCACGAAGAGCCATATATGTAATTAATGATTACTACAGGAAGGGGCCTTTATTTCAATTATGGCATTTCGCGTTTCCACTAAGACACAATGTAAGAGCCACAAGCCCCCAAAGATGCATGTAATACATTGCAACAGAAGAGTATAAAATGTAGGTCAAATTGTTTTTCAGGGTTCACAAAGAGCCACTTATATCAGTGTGCCCATGATCACGTGACATGCGCGCCCCTTTCCTACATGTACAATGTATGTAAAAAACACGTTATTCAGTTGGTTGATTAAGAAAGTATCTCACTTTTTAGGTTTCACAAACAGACGCTCGATCTTTGACTAATTACTACATGTACTTGGTGACATCACATCTCTGAACTGACAATCACTCAATTAAAAATCGTCTGCGCCATGATGTTTACTAATGTTAAAATGTAGGGCTATAACTTCGCTTTTCAAGTTTAATGTGGTCTTTAGGCCACCACTGCGGAAATTGAACCAGCATCAAGTACATGTAGCATGGAGTAAAACAACACGCTGCAGTGTTGCAAAAAAGACTAGAACTACGTAACGCCACTGTTTTAGCAAATCAAATCATCACTCGTGATCATGGGAATCAGTGAACATCAATGATGCCGACGATGTTTAATGGAGTGATTGTCAGCTCTCTGAGATTTTTTCATAAAATTACACCAAAACAAGCTTGCACATTTTCGTTTTAATGTGCTCTCCACAATTGTGCAATGGTTAGTGACAATTGGGAGGAAAAGATGTGGCAAACAATCATGGGTTTCTATTCTTAAAAAATCATCTCACCTCCTTTTGCTACATGTACACATATGTGGGCAATTAGTACCACTACCAAGAAGGGGAGGGAGTTCAGCCTAAGTATTGGCACTATTTATTGGGCAAGGGCCAAGAATAAAGTAGAATTGGCACTATTTATGGGGCTATATTGAGACACTATACTGCTATAGGTTCTGGTTCTGGTGGCTGGTGCATTACTGGCTGTATTAATGTATCTCCTCAAACTATAAAATACATGTAGGATGTAACCTACTCCAACTTAGTAGAAGAAGAACTATGAAGTTTGTTCCACTATCGTGGAGAGGATGGTGGAACAAACCTCATTCATAGTTCTCGGTCAGGAGTAGGTAGGATTGTAACCATGCATTTTGTCAACTTTTATGCTCCTCGTATCGTTCCTCACTTTTCTTCTTCACCTGCACTTTTATAGGTTGTAGATGCCGCACTGCAACACATCCCAGTACGGCCTATTAATTATTATTTAAGTGCTGCATAGGGATTATTCTACTGAAGATTGTGGACAGAAGGCGCTCGTCAGAATGCTAGGTAGATGTGTGCAGACAAAGTGTAAGAATAAGATGTTGTATTGAAATCCCAAAACAGCACAGCCCCCGAGTATATATGACACTGACGACAGCCACAGCCACAGGCACAGTCACTCACACCCAGCAGTCAGTACGGGTGCATATACTTTTTACCGGACATCCTTACCAGTCCTTCAATAGTCAGATTTCTTATATTATGATCAGAAATTATTGCCCTCTCATAGTGGTAAAATCTTACAATACTGAGACAATATTTATTTGGCAAGCCCTTCGGCCAAAACGATCCAGTTTAGCGTGGTGTGAAGAGTGTTATCGTGTTCAGCGTGAAAAGACCCCCCAGGGTGATCTTGGCAGGTACTTACTTCAGGTTGGGATAATAATTTTTACAGTTTCTTGTTTTCTATTAAAACACCCATAGAATATACGAACATTTTGTTTAAAATTTTAGAAGGTAAAATGAGTACTTTGTTTTTCATATTTTTAGGTACATTTTATATATTTTAGGATTTATAATAATTACCAGTAACTTAGGAGATCGCTTGCACATGTTTTGCACGCAGCATGTCAACTGCATGACAACGGGATTGAATGGTTAAAAATTAGCAGGCATGGCTGCCGTGGATGGGATGAGTTTGCATTGCCTTAAATTAAATAGTAAGTTCTGCAAATAATAGTGGGATGCAAGACATTACCACAAGCACAAATCATTCATCAGTAGGGGCGCACGCGCGAATGGGGAGAAAATCTCCCAATCCTCGGACGGTGCCCGAAACGGGAGACAGTAAGCCTTTAAAATTTTGTTCATTTGCATCAGTCTCCCGAATCGGAGACTGTCTTCAGTTTGGGGGATTTACCTTTATCGGGAGACCATCGTTCTGTAATTTTTTTCTGACGCTACTCAGTCTCCAAATCCAAGGGTTGTCTCCAGAATGGGAGACAACTCCGATCCTGGAGACAGATTGCGATAATCGGGAAAGTGTCTCCAGTTACGGAGACATTCAAGTCTCCCAAATTGGAGACAAAAATGTATCCACAAACGAACAAAGGGTCATGTCTGGCCTCTGCCCCTACATTAGCATGCTTTTGCAAACAATAGTCTGGAATCTGCTTTAAGTAAGTCAAGTTGCGGCCTCTGCAGTTGGTATACATTTAAGCTAAGGTTAGTCTGGAATCCGTCTCGCTCATCAGTCAGGTCGGCGTTGCCACGTCAGGTTCGTTGCGTTTTTGAAATTGTTGCACTAAAATCTCTCAAAACTCGGTTGTTATATATTTTATCGTAAAATCTTGTATTCCAGCTAGCTTTTTAATTGTTTTGTGACATTGAAATGTCGATCTGAAATAGCAAGTAGGCGTTTTATTGCATATTTTCCAACATCTTTTCAAGTGTTCAGGTCAACGATCAACTTCAGAGCAAGGAATGCATTCTTTGTTCTGACTTGTTATTATATTTTTAAAACATCTTTACATTAGTTAAATACCTAAAAACATAAATGTTGTGCTTTATACTGATAGAGGTTTAATAGTTTTAAGTAAATTTTGATAATTAAGGCCGTTTCTAGTTGGCAAGGGCCTAACAGTAACATTAGCAAATTAGCTCCTTTCTACATCCCATGTTCTATTAGTATTAATTTATAAATTATATTTCTAGTAAAAGTACTTTTTGTGCTCCCTCTATCACCCCAAAGTCTAAATAAGATTTAAGTCAGCTTCTAAAATCTTCTAAATTTGCATTTTAATCATTTTACAACTTTTTGAGCGATGTTCGGCTGAAATAAATCAGCATAACTTTTTATTAAGCCTTTCTAGTTGGAAAGGCCTAATGTCGATCCATGCTTTTTTTATGTTTGTCATCTGAATGATAAATTAATCATGAACAATTTCATATATGGTTAACGCAGAAAAGATAAAACAGACGTGCTGACTAACCCCTGACAAAGTATGCCAAAGTTGAGAGCCAAGCACCATTCTGCTCATCAAAGCCGAGAAACACAAAGCAAACGTTTCGAAAAAAAATGCGGTTGTGAATTTCATGATGACTTGGAAGCCTCTTCAAAGCTGTTGAACATCCTTCAACAAAAGCAAGTTTCAAAACAGCTCAAAGAGAAACTCATTGAAAAAAAGTACATACAAAAGTGGACAAAGTATATATGCGAGTCCTGCATTAACAAGGCAACCAAGAAGGGGAGTGACACAGGTACTGCTACACAGGGAGCAACTACAAGTACAAGTCCAAGGGAACTGACCGAAACTGATGCCTGTGGTTCTACCTCAAAGGAAGAGTGCCCACCTAATATTGAATTTAAAGAACTTGGAAGCAAGTTAGGAAAACTTGTCAAGGAAGACTCGAATGCCTTGTACCATGACCGAACCCCGACATTAGATGATCTTCTTCAATATAACTGTAAATCCTGGCTCAGTGAGCGCCCGCCAGAGCTGGTAGAATTCTTATCTGAATTGTGTGGACTGAGCAAGTTTGACAGTGATAAGAAGTCTTACTTATTAGCGAAAGTTATTGAACACATTTATCATGTGAGATGTTCACGAGTAATTTTGCCTCTGTCTTTCCGAGAAAATGTTCTGTTGTATTCGCTGACTACATCAAAGAATGCAATTAAGTTTTGCGGCAATGTTGGGCCCTCCGGTTCATATCGATCACTGATACGATGCCTTGAAGGTCATGCAGAAACTCCCATCAAGGTTCCAGATGGCACTCTGAGATGCACTTTTGATAACAACCAGGTGATTGGCAAGACATACATAATCAAAGGGGAAAATAAAGTACCATCGAGTGTTATGTGTAGCACAGCTTACATCAAAATGGATGACTTGGAGGTGCAAAAAGATGAAAGCCTTAAGCCATCAACATGGATGTGGCGACAGCCATCACTAGATGAGAAGGGCAAAATATTGGTTTTTACCGATAAGTACAAGTCCTACTTCAGGGAAACAAGGGACAGCTTGTTGAGCAAAAACATCATAGACATAAAGAGCGAACTCTCTGGCAATAACCACATTGACAATTACCTAAATAAAATGTCAGAAAGCAAGAAAGAAAAGCTGTGTGTGGAATGTGGGGGAGAAAATGATGGCACCTACAGATTTTGCAGGAACTGTGGCGGCCAGCTCATCAAGCCACCGGAACCAAAGATGGACGCCCCAACTGAGAAGTGCAACCCATATTTGGCATTTTCCACTATAGCTACAGTGAGAAACAATGCAACAGTTATACCAGGGGAACCTCAATTTTTGAATCCCAACAGCTTTGAGACAATTGTCAAAGTCTTGCAAGAGCTAGGCAAACAAGCTGAAGTTACCCAGTATGGTGGAACACTTCGTAGTTGGGTTTTTGTAGAGTGTGATGGGCTGCCATACAAAATCATGAGGGATTTGATCGACAATGTATGGCATTGCAAACTGTGCAACAAATCTTTGTACGGGTTACAAACGTACCATGAACACATGTGTCATGTTTTACATGGTGTAGAAGGTGTCCGGGAATTTTCTTGGATTTTTCCTGTAATGGGTCAACTCCATCTGGAGATGAATGCCGCCAGAAGTTTTCTCAAATTGAATTGGACAATTTTCATGTCAAGGCTGGCATATGTCCTCGGCTTCAAGTCCGATAGAGCGCAGCAGTACTGCTTAAAGGGCAGCGACCACCACAAGACATGGCACTTGCTACAAATCGCATACCTGGCCTTTACAAAGGAGTTACTAGTCCCATACATACAAGATTGTGCGGAGATAAAGGAGCAGCCGACTGTGGATGGCTACTGGAAGTGGAGCGAGGATGTAAAGGACCCAAACTACTCATATGTACAGCAGATGACGTTCACATATCTACATGGACTCATGCTCTTTCGCTCAGGTATTAGAAAGAACAACGTTGAAGCCATCTTTGCTGGGAGGGCCAAGTTTTCATCATTGTTTTATGCTCAGCATCACCCCAAGTATCAAGCAATTCTGTTCCGAGATATGGTTGACGAGGTAAAGTGTGTACACCTTTTAACTGTACCCAATGTCATGGTGCTACTTCGTACTTGTGCCGTTTGAAAAATACACTTACTAAGTCATTGTATTTCATGAAGTTGGGGTTCCAACTTTTTTGCATGTTGTACACTTTGTAATCATGAAATGGCTTTGGAAGCAACACCATGAAATTGGGATCTGGTTGTTTTTATTTTATATACAATTTAAGGAAGCTTTGTTCATTAAATCAAATTTATACTTTGTCCTTCCCTTTCTTACTGTATGTTCAATTTCTTTGTTATTTTTTTTTTATCATTATAAAGGTTTTAATGCCTGAACAAGTTCGTTCTGCATTTCATAGCTCATACACAGCAAGCAGGACTGCTCAAGAAGGGTGCTACCAGGGTGGAGATGCGTGTCTGGAGGAGATAAACAAAGATGCGAAGTCCTGGCTGAAACACACCGGAGTGCCCAACAACAGCAGGTGGCTACGCATATTCAGGAGTTTGGATAAGTTGAAGAAGGCAAGTTTCATTTTTGTCACTGTTTTGCATCTGAGACAAACAAAAACAATGAAATAGTTGAAAAATACAAAATGCACATGTTCAAAGTAATAAACAAACACTTTATTTCCCCAAAAAATGTTTATGGTTAAAATCTCTGATACTTTGGAAAGTAATAATAAAAGAGAAATGGCAAGGAAAATATAATTTGGTCTTAACAATGAATGCAAATATGAAGTAGAAGTATGCACAATGTATTGCTTATGTGGCTACGCATATTCAATTCAGGAATTGGATAAGTTGAAAAAGGCAAGTTTTTGTTGTCACTGTTTTGCATCTGAGACAAAAACAATGAAATAGTTAAAAAATATAAAATGCACATGTTCAAAGTGATATATAGAAACAGTTTATTTCTCCAAAAACTTCATGGTGAAAATCTCTAATACTTTAGAAAGTAACAGTAAAAAGGAATGGCAAGGAAAAATATATTTTGGTTAACAATGAATACAAATATGCAAGAGGTATGTACAATGTTTTGGTTACATGACCTGAGTATAAATGAAGTTTTGTTTATCAATAAGAATATTAGAAGCACACCTATTTCATTGATAAACTTTAAAGTTGGATTTACACTTTGTGAACTGGACAATGAAATGGAATCGTATGGATTTTCTGCCTTGGTCTAATAAAAATCCCAGCGCAAAGAGCATGTGTCCAGTAATTGCACTTCTCATTTTCACACCCAATCCAAGTGGCTTGACGACCATGTTTTTCTGTCAGTGCCTTATCTTGCTTACTCCCGAATATTGTTTTGCAGACTTTACACTTATTTTGAACAGGGCTGGTCAAAGCCCTGGTTGTCATTGCTTGACGCTTTGTTCCAGGCAGTCCTACCACTGGTGGCGACTGATGGTCTTGATTTGTTGACACTTTTCTGCGCTTTGTTGGAGTGTGGTTGTGGCTCTGCTCACGAGTAACCATCCTGGGTGACTTTAATGGCGATCCTTTTTGTGTCTTCACAGATCTTCTTTCCACAACATGGGAGTTGTACTTTGATATATTCCCGGACTCTGCTGTAATAGTCAACTGAACTTTGGCCCCAGTCATTATGTGAAGGTTCTTGGCCTGTAAAGAAATTTAAAATAATTTTTAATTAATACATGTGCTTTTATTGTTTATTACAGCTTCGTGACTCTACTATGGCAGATGCTCATGTCCCTGGTCAGTCAAGCAGCAGCACTGGGGAAACATCTCGAGAAATCAGCTCGACAGAAGTGGCGCTTGCCAGGGCAGCCATCAGGCAGAGTGGCTACTTGTCAACACCCAAGATAGAACGGAGACAGATCAACATGGATGGCACTACCTATCTCAATCCTGAGTTGCTGAATTTCACTGTAACAGCTGAACAATTGACATCACAATATGTACAGGCAGGGCTAGATGGTAATACTGTGATGTTAGATAAAGTTTGTGTAACCCTTGACGATTTAGAAGATAGTAAAAGGGTAGAAAACATGACAGTAACACAAATTAAAGAAGAAATTTTCAAAGAAATGGCAAAACTGACTCCTGAAGAGGCTGGTGATCTTCAGAAGCAATATCACAATGCAGTGAAATCAAATACCAAGAAAAAGTATGTTGATTTGTATTATGAGGTTGTAGAGGAAATTGAATTAAGAAACATGAGAGAAATGGAAGAACTAAGTAGTGATGACGATGACGAGTAATAAAGTGAAGTGAAGTAACTTCAATCTGAGGTGCTTTGAATCAACTTAATTGATGCTCTACATTAAGGACCAACTAATCTGTATGTTAAGATTTTTTAGGCAGTAGTTCCTAAAAAATTCTCAAATAGGAATAATGTACCTAATATCAGGAATTTATTTTAATCATATCCAGTGTCCATGTTTTCAAGGAAAACAAAGTTAAAATAGTTTTTATGCAAATTAACATTTTCATTGTAGCAACTGGATGATTTGAAGAACTTTTGGTAAAAAATCCAAATACATACCAATTTCAGCAGAGTTCTCTTCCGCTTTGAGAAGCTCTTCTGCCTCCTCCGCTTATTTGAAATGAAGCAGAGGTTGGTGTCATCGTCTGTAATAAAAAAAGAAAGAAGAAGTATATAGTAATTTCTTAACATTGTGCGTGGTTTTCAAAACTGAAAACTTGTACATTTACATTTTGTGTTTCAGGGCTTTTTAAGTTTTGAAGAGCAAAAGCAGCTATTATAAATGTGATAATTTAACCTCAGTCATCTTATAAGGATTGAGAAATCCAGCAAGAGATACATCTTGAGATTTAATATTTCTGTTTTCAAATTCCAATGTTGACTTCTAAAAGACATGAAATTACCTGCATCACACACTTCAACATCGCTTATGTCCATTACGTCTGCTTCCTCATTTTGGAATGTGTCATCCGCCATGAGAACCATGTCCAAATCATGAATAGTTTTGGATTGGTCACCATTACTGTCCTCTTCAAGTTCCACTGTGTCCACAGCCTCTGCATGGTCCGCTGGCCAAACTTCATCCATTCCGTCTGTACAGACATAAAACATAAATGTCATTTCATTTAATATCATAGTTCTAAAAAATGTTTTAAAATATACATGAAAATAAGAAAAAAAAATGCCCTATGACAATGCAGTCCCCCAAGAAAAAAGTGATAAAATGCAGTTTTCATATACCCTAACGGCCTCAGAGTTATTTAGTTTTTGGTTGGAGTATTATCAATATTGTCTTGTTACAACTGTAATTTGTAACGACTTAAAAAATAAATATGATAAAATTCTAACCATGAAGTCAAAATACTAATAAAATTTTTGAAATATGCATACATCATTAGTTGTCATCATTGTAGAACAGACCTACTGAAAAAATAAACTATTGATGAGTAATAATTTCACCTGTTTAATATATATTTTAACCATGTGAATAAACCACACAAGAAGCACCTGATGAAAGCTACATGCACTAGACAGTGCCATACAACATTGTACAAATGTCTCATTGATTGGCATTACTTTCCTCGTGTCTGGCTTATTTTAGTAACATTTATGTAAACTGAAAAAGTAATTTGCCTATGTTAAATTATTAAGAAAAGATAATAATACTTACCAGGGATTGTAGCCATCATGCCACCTCTTATAGCTGAAGAGAGAGTTGGGTTGTCTTCTGACATGCTTGCTTTTTAAAGAGCTGAAAGGCTGTGCACGTTGCGTGTATCAATATCATTTGTATTGAAACAATTGTATCAAGACAAAATATAACGAATATTTGGTATCGAAGTTATGTAAAGGGGTTTTGAACGCTCTAAGAACACACACAAAGATCCGTATTCGTATTCGGATATTCGGTATCGATTCATGCGTGCACGGCATTTCCAGTGGGCGGTCCGAAACATGTCAACAAATCTACCGCCCTCTATAACTTAAAAAGTAGACGGGCGACATGCATCGGAAATACGGCTTTCTAGGGGGTCTTGTGACGTAGAATCCGATTAAGGAACGTTTACACGCCATTTCAATACCGGTAAGGCCAACTAGCTTCATGAAAAAAAACTGTCTCCGATTAAGGAGACATTCTCCACATCGGGGACTGAAATTGTCTCCTGTACGGGAGACTTCCGAGGTTCAGGAGACTGTCGCCCTGTGCGTGCGTGCGCCCCTACTGTTCATGGTAATGGTTTATCGTGTCTTCTGATATTCATTGGATATCTCTTATAGTGGGATGTCCTTCTATTGTCTGACATTAGGTCAGCCAGTGTCATCTGAGAAACACATTTTAGTAATGTCCGACTATTGACTGTAATGTCAGAAATCCCACCAAAGCAAAAAATCCTGTGAACTAAAAAGCCTATTTAATGCACCCGGCCGGCCGTACTGGCAGTGTATTTTCGTGACACAACAACAGTGGTGGGCACTGTCTGACTGACTGGCTGGTGGTAGACCCAGTAACTGGGGCGCTGTACTCCTTTTTAATTTTTTTATTTTGACATATTCGGTTGTTTGTCAAATTTTTTTTTAAATGGAGTACAGCGCCCCTATGATGGAGGTCATCCAAAACTACTCCATGGTCTAACAATACATGGTGACTGGAGTGGATGATTTTTTAATAAATTATAATTTACTCAGTTCTCAAACCGTTCCTAACGATTTATTCTACTTCTGTTACACATAATAAATACCTCCAATAGACAAGTACAGTGTCGTCTGGTAAGTCCACTAATCCACAAACAAGTTGCCGAGAAAAACGCCGATAGAAAATGTGTTATTTCCACTTCTTTTTATACTTCCTCAGTCAGTCAGCGACGAGAGAGTCACAGTCAACATCATCCAAAAACTAGTTCTGTCAATCGCGTTGGAGTATTTTTGAGTATCGATACCTTATTAAAGGGATCCTTTAATACAACAAGTAATCGATAAAGCTAACAGTACGTAGGTGTTCTAACTCTAATTTTGAGGTATCGAATTATGCGTATATTTAAGGCAAGTAAGGTGGTATCGACATTACAACTCAAGTGCCATAGAATCTAATTAGTCTGGTTACCGGCCTCCAATATGTCAAAAATATGTTAAAAATTCTATGTCCTATCTTCCGGTGCCCAGACCAGTCCCAGCGCCACAGCGTGTGACGTAATTGACCTCAGGTTAAAAGTAAACTTCTGACAGTCTTCCGGCCGTGGTTTCTCCTGCCTGCTGTCACCAATAGACCTTTCCATTGTTGATAAACAAACAGCGCTGGTTGGCATGGACCGCCGAATGTTAGTAAAACATTCAATAGTGATAACAGATGTTTTAACCAAATTAAACATTTTCGGTAAACTTCTAATTAAATAAAATACCTCCCATGATCGGTTGCTTTGTTTCCAATAAATTCAACACTAATTTTGAATATTTGTGTAACATTGTTACAAACTGTAGTTATCTGTTTTTGTTTTGCATTTATGGGTTCCATAGGTTTCCAACCTGGGTTGGCAAAAACCTTGGGGTGTGACGTTGCAAAAGAAAGGTCTATTGATCGTATTATAATGGGGACTTTTGGGACGCTAGGTGGCAGCAGACTTACCAGGTAAATCCATCTTTCTCGTTAATGTACTCATGCTATGTAAACAATGGAAATTTACCAGGTAAGTCTGCTACCACCTAGCACTCAAAAGTCTCCAATTTTGTCGACATCAGGCATGATGATGACATAGACATGAAATAATGACTCTTGTAGCAGTGGTGCAGTCTCAGTCTTAGTCTTTGTCATCCCCTTTGAAACTACAAATTTGATAGTTTCACAGGGGATGACAAAATCTGAGATTGGGAAACCACTTAGAGTCATTATTTCATGTCATCATCAAAAGCGAACCACGCACCGCAAGCACGACCAGTCTGAGATGCAGAATGTGGCCAAATGCGCAGCCAAACTTGATGAAATTGGCATTAAACTTGACAATTTTTTCCGAGAGACCAATCTATCCAAAATTTGTAAAGTTGTCTTTCAACAGTCTTTGTATTTTCTGGTGAAGTCCATTGTTCTTTCCGCTTGAAATTAACAAAGTTTTCTGCACCTTGAAAACACCTCACTCGTTTTTAAATGTAATGTAAATAGTGAATTCGGATCGTGGGATTTCAAAGTGCGGTCTCACAAGCAAGAACACTCTCACTTATCATAACAATTTTCCAAATGCGTTTAATTAGCCTTAATTGGGTTAACTGTTTTTACTTTCCAAGATTATTAAAGGTCAATCATGACATAGACAAATTATACTACAATACAAACTGTTAATTCCAGACTGTGCAACTTTCCCAATAAGTCCCTATGGACATTGCTAAAACACCTTTACTGTATCTGGAATGCCCTTTTGCAACGCACCCCGCCCACGCCCAACCAATCCGGCTTTGCCCCTTTCGAGAGTTAAAAATGATAATTGGAAGGACAGTAAAATGTATAGCGAAATGGCCTATATGTGTTTTCTAAGTTTACAACACGATACCCGTGGTTTAAAATTATGAGGGGGTAGCAAAAACTGTCCCAGCAGTATTCAAATTACTAAATATTTACAACTTTAATCTTAATTTTGGGTCAAATCGGCAACCCCCCCCCCCCCCAAAAGCTAGCATCTTTAACATCAAAAAGAGAAAGGACCAATGCACCTTGCCTCCCGACCACTTACCATTACAATGAACGTGTGAAAGAGATAAACGACTAGTTTCAGGTCTGACAGTGTTTTTACACGGTTAATCCCTGCACCCCAATTGCCACTCGTGTGTAAAATACGTATACATGTATAGCATAAAATGCCGCTGTTTTGCCATTAAAATAAAAGTAAAGGGACTAGAGCAAGTTGAATAACTAACGAGACGTCATCACTTCCACGCAACAACTGAATTTTTTTTACGGAGAAAATTCACCATCCAAGATGGCGGGCAATCTACGTGTCCTATCGTTAGCTGCGTGTGTTGCCTTATGTATTTCTTTAGTTACCTCCGATCCCATCAAACAACAAAATGATCCGAGACGGGGAGATTTTGCCGTGGATGGTGGACCTCAAAGGAATTTCCAGAAACCTGTAGGAGTTGGTCAGCAGCAGCCTCCCGGAGGTGGTGTGGCGGGGGTGGGGATGGGCGACCGTGACGACGCCGCCGTTCAGCTGCAGCAGCAAGTGGCTATGGCAGCAAGAGAGACGGCGTTCCAACAACTTAAAAATCAAGCCGCAGCCGGGCAAGCCACTTATAATCAGCGTCATTTTAAACAACAGCAGCCCCAACAAGGTTTGAGGAATCCTCAACTTCAACAAGTGAATCCGGGCCTGCAAGGTCAAGATGGTGGTAGAAACTTTAATAACGTTAATAACAACAACGTGCCTGCAAACCCTAATCCTAATGTTCGAATTCCGCAACAAGGCCAAGGGCAAGGCCAAGGGCAGCAAGACCAGTTTCAGCAACCCAGAGTCCAACCTCGGGTACAACAGCCTCCAAGAGGAAGCCCAGGTAGACCTATTAGGATTGCAGATCATCCTGCATGTCAACAGGAGGTGATGGCATTTTGTGGCAAGAATATACGAGGCAACAATTTTGTGGTACTGGATTGTCTACAAAATGCCAATGAGGTGGGTAGATTCCGGCCCCCTTAGTTGCAGAATATCCCGCAACTCTGGAAGCCACACGGTTAATAATATAAAATGGGTCTGCCGTTCTGAGGGGAGCAAAGTTGCGGGATATTCTGCAATCCTACCGATTAATACAAAACATTCAAGCATTTGGCTTACCAATCCTCTTTCTGCGCTTGTTCTCTCAATTGTATCTAAAATATCAATTAGGGCAAGTAAATTTTATACATGAATGTCAGTGACTTCGTCACCGAGCGAGCCAGCTTTGCCACCACAAACTTTTTAATGTTACTGGGTGTGTAACCTCGCAAATTTGCCACCCGATGCACTAGTTGCAAATTGTGATAGTCAGACATTAATAAAGTTTACATGTACATGTAAGTCACCTTACAAACTGGGCACAGTTACAAACCTGTTGTAAACTGGCAGGGTAGAACCATAATATAGAAAAAATCCACAGTCTACACATACATTATGGGATTGGAAGTTGGAACCCACGTCCGACTCCCGCAGGTATCATTACACCACTAAACCACCAAGTGTGCCCGGTGACAAGAAACCAGTTTGATGCAGTTAGCACTAGCAGCCGTTACCGCAAACAATTCAATAGATTTTATGATTTGAATCAAACAATTCAATAGATTTTATGATTTGAATCAGGACCTGATTCAAATCATAAAATCTATTGAATTGTTTGCGGTAATGGCTGCTAGTGCTAACTGCATCAAACTGGTTTCTTGTCACCGGGCACACTTGGTGGTTTAGTGGTGTAATGATACCTGCAGGAGTCAGACGTGGGTTCCAACTTCCAATCCCATAATGTATGTGTAGACTGTGGATTTTTTCTGAAGAAATTGGGGTAGGGTGGGGGGGGGGAAGCACTTCGATTTCATTTGGTGGTTGGCCAGGGCTGGCAATGGAAGAATGAAAAGGTCAACCAAATTTGTGTATACAAAAAGTGTGAAAGGGGCTTTTGTGTGGGTTAAATACTTTTGTACATCAATTCTTGTTCAGCTTGTTCGATCCAAAAGCAACACAGTCTGCGCCAGTGTAATATTATTCAGGATTTTTGCCCTTAAATTTTTCAGTGACTAGCCAGCAGTCAAGACCAGTTAGCTTTTCATTTTTTACACTGGTCTGTCAGCTTTTGCGCTTGTCCATAATTCATATCAAATACAGATGCTTGTTAACATTGGGCTATCCAGGCAAGAATTTTGACTGGTTCCCAGGGCTTTTAACTGGCTTTATAGCCAGTGAACAACTGTTAAGGGAGAACGCTGTTACCACAAATTATCTTCTGGCTTGGTTAATTAGAGTTTTTATCTTGCTCACAATGATTATTATAAACCTGTTAAAATTGCATTTAAAAAGATAAATTGATCTAATAATGACAAAGTAAAGTCTGTGGGCTGGAGTACAATGTACATTGAACATTCGCGAACAGCTGGTTAATAGACATTTTGGAAAGTGTGTGGAGCTCAAACAATTATTAAACAACCATCATTTATAATAACCTGAATGAAGTACATAGTACATGTACATGCATATACCCCCTTTAGAAGCACAATTGCAGCATTCAGTGTTAGGGTTGCATCAATATGAAGTATAAATTAAGGTACAGTTTCAAAAGTTAATCAGCTGTAACCATACAATGTACATTATAGTGTAGGCAGTGTCTGAATTGGTGGCTGTGGCTGTGGATGTTGCTAAGGGTGTTGCTATGGTCTTATTATGCTTCAATGTACGTTCAGGTGACAATCAAGCAGCAGCCGCTAATTTGAGACACTGCTGTTATTTAAGCCTTAAAAGCACTGGAGAACAGTGTACACTGTGGCTACAAATGTAGCTGTAGTGTCCTCCCTTTTAACAGTGGTCTGCAGGTCAATTAATGATAGTTCCATGTACATGTGTACATGTAAAACTCCCTCAAGTGGTCCTGCTGACTAGTTTAGTGTTGAAAAGCATCCTTATTCTATATAAAAATATTTAAAAACCAGACTTAAGAGAACAAGCTGAGAGACTAATGAAACGATAAGCTAACTGGTCCTGCTGGCTGGAAAAGTTAAGGGCAAATCCTTGTAAGAACATGTTGGTACATGTACAGTGTACATGTATGCTCCTGTTAACAACCTCCCAGCTTTTGCTGAATCATCCAATTGTCTACATAAAATACCCATCCAATATTAGCCCATTTTCCAAGTGCTTACTGTCAACATACATTGTAGGGCAGCAAATCAACTTTGGACATTACTAGAGAAACTTTAAAGATTAAGCTATGGTCACTGCCTGACCATGACTCTATACAGTCATGTTGTTTGTATTTTGTCCAAAGGTTCATGAACTTGAGAACTTTTAGTTTGTCGATGGTAAACTCTACTGATTGAAACAATTGACACTGTTGATTGTTAGTTTGTTCTCCACAGTTCACAATTTTTTTCGTGTTTTGCCCTTTTATTTTAACAGGGTATCAATCCCTGCGATGATGAATTCAGTGCAAATCCATGTACATGTAGTTTTATTTTTATCCTGTACCATACCGTACTGAAAAGGAGCCGACAAGTTTGCCAAAGCTGATCGAGAAACTGAGCGTTACCTCAATAGCCTATTTCATTTTCAAAGTTGGTTTTGTGCATGACTTGTGTAGTCACCTCATATTGCAATATAAACACTACACATGGGTTTTGTAGTGTACTGTAGCGATGGAACTGGTTGTGCAACAACTCGACGGTGTTTCATAAGTGGCTGTGCTCATGCTGTACTCGTACAATGTACATTATGTTTTCCATTGGTGAAGTTGGGAACCCTCGGGTTTTACCCTTCGTTGGTTTTTTATAATGGGAATTGTTGTCTACCATGTCTACTGGCATATGAAGCTTTGTTATACACACAGGCCCCCCCCCCCCCTCTTACCCATCTCTTCTTAGCACACTGTTGGTGAATAATCCCAACCACCCCATATCAATCACAATTCATTCTATTTTTGCTGGTTGGTTGTTTGCACTGTTTATTTGGTGTAAACTCTTGGATACAGCATGTGAGCATGGCGTCACGCCCAACTGAAAATTCTTCACTTTGGAGCTACTGTAAATTCTTGTTTTATGAGCCCAAGGATTTGCAGGTCCCAACTTTGCAGGTCCCACTGAACTGTTTTTCAAGTGATTTTAGTCTGGGCCAGTATCCTCAAATGAAAGGTCTGCTTCTCTTTCCCCTCCACCAACCCCCTCCCCCCCTCACTCCCCACCAGCATACATTGAAACTTTACTTGTTAAGATTTAGGCCCAACTCATTTATTGGTTGGGTTTCCAATGTCCAATGGACAAAGTGTCTCCTAAATTTCACCAATGGACACATGTATGACAAGCAAAGAGGTACATGTAGGCTGGAAATGCACAAACAATTTTTTTTTCGGTAAAAGTTCTGTGCTGCCAGTGCCATGGACCTACATCTACATGTTTATTTACAATTTGAGCCCTGGTTTGGGGGTTTGGGTTTTGACAGATTGTCATTATTATTATTTTTTTAGTACAGTATAAAGGTAAAGGGTTTTAAATAAAAAGCTTGGTCAGTTGCACTTGTTTGTTCTTAAAACCCACCCTGTTTTTCTCTCCACGCAGAATCGCAAGCGAGCTGGCATCAAGGTTAGAAAAAAGTCGGATATGTATGAGTTTTGACTTTAGCTTTATTTTGCTAATGGTATAGCCATATATCTGCTCTATGCACTTGTCAAGTCTCCTGTTGGTTCGAAAGCAGATTTTGAGGAATCTTGGCTCATTTCAATCTCTAAAATTTTCCTCCCAAAAAGAGAGAAGAAATTTGCTGCAGGTTGTTGTGCATTGTTTTGTCGAATGGAGAGTTGTACAATAGTTACACCCGATTCGCCCAGCCAACATGTTTTATGAGCAGGGAGGTCAAGTACATGTATCATGATAACTCCAACGATGTCCTTCTGATGCTCTATCATGATACATTGTACCATGATGGTATCATGGGAGGCTTGTCGCTTATAAGAGAAGTGGTTTACTTGGTGGTTCCCTTGTAATTACATGCAGGCCTTGAACTTCGCTCTTGAAGGGGCACAGCATCTTTCCTCTGGTAAGGGGCACTCTATGAGGAAAATGTAAATTTGTATTGGGAACTTTGCAAAGGGCACCACACAGCAAATGCACAGGGCACCACGGCAATTGCTGTGGGTGCCATGGGTTGTTTCAAGGCCTGATACATGTAAACCATGTTGGCAAGGCGAATCGGTCGGTAGTTCGACCTGCGCATTAAATGCTCCCCTCCACCAGTTAGTGTGGATTTTCACCTGTACTTGTTGGCATCAAGTGTTGTCATGAAACGGTTCTGACATGCTTAAAGTCTTATTTGCAGGAAGATTCTTCCCACGGACTGGCCGAGCTTGGCTATATCTGAGGCGCAGTCACTGCTATAAAAAGCTAAATGCACTCTTTTCCTTGTAACTCTATAACAAGTGTTGGTGCTTCTCTGCTCTATTTACTTTCGTTTTATTTTGGGTAGACTAACAATTATCATTTAAACTCCCTATGACACATGTACAGTATGAGGCTGTGACAGTTGATGAAATATTGCTTGCACTTTTGCAGGGCTATTCCTAAATGTACATGTAAATGTACCTTGTTTGCGCTCATATTTCTAGTACAAATTTACATTTTGGTTGACGTATTGATTGTATACATGTACATGTACTTCCAAAAAGACATAAAAAACCCACATACAAAATTATGTGAATGGAATGCATGTAGACCCACTACTATGTAAGTGTTCAACATCAGATGTGTACATGTGTTACATTCTACATAGGGAACACCACACGTAGCACATTCACATTAAAACAGTTTTTTTAGGAAAAGCAGGCCTGGATCTTTGAGCATGTTGAGAGGGCAAGGTCATTTTCAGTTTGCAAAGTGCATTTCCATTGGAAAATGTTAAAGTCTGCGGGAAACTTTTGTAAAGCCACAAAGACCAAGACTGGGCAACAGTGTCCTCCCTACAATTCCAGGCCAGTATTAATGCTTGAAGCAGTATGCCTCTAAATGTGATTTGATCAAGCTAAATGAGTCGTTTGTTGGAAATATTAGTATGGAGAAACAAGCCAAAACAGGCCAACAGCATGAACAGGGGTGAAATTTTCATTTTTTAATTTTTTTTTCAAACTGCGAAAATCTTATTTTATATTGGCAACTTCCTTCCTGATAGTGATAATTAACATAAAAAAGGGGTTAAAATTAGCATTGAAAGAAAATGCGCTGATGTATTTTCAATTAACAACTCGACTTAAAACCCCTTTTTCTCAGTATCATTCTCTCAAATCTATTGGTAGGGTTTGTGTTTTCTACTTTCACAACTTTTGAACCAATGGTGGTATAAAAATGGGGTTTTAACCGTTTCAAAAAAGCTTCCTGATTGCTCTTTTCAAATGTATATAAAAAAAAAAAAAAATTACTCATTTTGCTTGATCGCATCACAAATATTGTTCTAACATTTGGGTGGTAGTTTGTCAGTGCATTTAATGAGGGCTTATACACATGTACATGTATACTCACCAAGGTGTTGTTATCGGTAGTGCTGGACTCAACAATTTTGACGGGCGATTTTATTGTCGGGTAATATCGCTGATATGATGATAAATTTTGATGATTTTTGAAGATTGAAAGTACCCTATAGAATTCTTTAACAACTGAACAATGACTCAATCAAACAGGTCAAATGCGAAAAAACCCAGCTGACCTCAGGGAGGAAATTGAGCGACTACATTGTAAATACACAAACAAGACATGAGTGTTTATGGATATAAACCACCGAGATAAAAACACACAGTAAATTTGCAGCACTAATTTTAGTGATTTTCCCGAGGAATTGCACGCAAGTCGATTAAACCATGAAGAAAGACCACCAAGGCTAGATGGGAAGACGTAAAGAGAGTCTTCAGTCTCCTTCTTGCGTTCAGATGGTGCCTTGTGACCCAGACAAAGTCTAGACTTTGGACTCAGTGGCAAGCGCTTCATACAGAAACCTTTTGTGCGGACCATTCTAAAAGACCTCACAGTTTATGAAGGTGGACTGTAGGTTACATTTTGCGTACAACCTATGCTATCGTTGTATTTTAAGAATATCGTCTTCGACACAATTTCTTGATATTTCCAAAACCATCACCTTTGATATTGATGATATTGTCCTGCTTATCATATCGTGACGGTATTATGGTCATTTCGTCCAGCCTTAGGCCGTGTCTGAAGCGGCAACTTCGGCTACAGCTACAGCTACATATGTAGATCAGCGCGTCTGCCAGTGTTGAAGAATAGGCAGACGCGCGCGATCTAGCCGTAGCTGTAGCCGAAGTCGCCGTTTCGGACACAGCCTTACATGTAGGTCTAGGTCCAGTGACTTGACCTTAGTCTTCACAACTGAACATTTTGCCTCAATTACTTATATCTGTGTTGGACACTTGGGGGGGGGCAGGCCTGATACAAAGTCAAAACGTAAACTTCTATCTTGCAGGAACAAGGTAGTCTTTCCTTAGCAAAGGGCCTACATTTCTGTTCAATTCTTGATTCAATTCAATTTATTTGTTTATTTATCGTGTGAAAACACATATGAAATTTGTTTTCCATCATGTCCATTGTACAGCATTAAACATTTTTGCATAAAAGCCTTCAACAAAAGTACAACATGTACACCAGTGTTAGGGAAATCTAAATTTCTAATAGACATGATAGAGGGCCACCAGGGCTATTATGAGCAGGGGCATGGAGGGGATTAAGGGGTGGGGGATAAGTATTGAAATATCTTAATCTTTGTAGGACAACATTTTATTCAAAGTCATGTAAACAGTCATGTTAAAGTCATGTTTAGCACAACCTTTAAAATGTTGAAACCTTTGGACGACCCTCATGAGAACATTCTTGTTGAATTCAGCATTAATTGTTCTTGTGATGTTATTAACTCAACATTACCAAGCTTTATTACGCCACTTTACCCTGTGCTTTTAATACTCGAGATGTCCTCTGCAGCTTTTAAAACATGTCTAATAGACCTCCCCATGTCCCCATTGTAAACTGACTTGTTCAGCCATGTACTATGTACTGTGCATGTTTTATCAGAAACAGGCAACCCTTTTCCTTACCATCCGTATGCTATAGACATCAGACAGGTGACTTTTATCCACCTGCACTCTTACCCCCATCCTCTCTACTACCGATTGGCGACTTTTGTCGGCTAACCTTGCACACACAAAAAGCGTTCAAGCCTGAGCACAAAGGCCATTTGTTATGAAGCTACTGTTTTGTCTGTGTTCACCATGATGGTAAAACAAAGATTTGAAAAGAGCTTTGACATTTATAGGCAATTTCAGCGATCTTTTTTCATCAGGCCCATATATTAAAGGGAATACAATAATCAATACTTTTTTTCTTTCTTTCAAAACATACACACTGCTTAGAAATGATAACATTTAGGATACCACGGATAATGGAAAAAATTGTTGACAGTTTTTTTGGGGGGCGTGGTGATTGCTTGAAGTCAAAAGTCACACATTTACAAAAATAGCACACAGGATTACTGCCAGATGATAAACAAACGAAAAATACAACAGTGACTTTTTAACTTATCGTAATGATGCTGAACAGTTTTACATTAAACAATTATACTGGTCCAATTTTGTGACAGGCCAGTAACTTTTTGTTTCAACTGTCCCAGCTGGCTAGTAGCAATTTAAATTAAATTCAACCTCTGCACAAGCTAGCGTACCGGGCCGATACGAAAGGAAAAAAAGAACGATTTTATTTATTTTGTTATTTTTTTCTCTCAAAAAATCAAGAGAAAACCACAAAGAATGCTCCAGATTGCACAGTAGGCATGGTAGGGCCAAACACGTGCTTCGGTCCAGAATGTCTCCCCCCCAAAAAAAGAAAAAAACAAAAACAAAACCTGTCTCTGTACATGGTCTAAAGAGGGTTGTAAACATTAACAAAGCACATGAGGATTCTTAACATTATCTTTAAAGTGCTAACAAAATATTTCCACCAGTAAAATAAACAGTCATGTTTACTGTGAAAACAAGAAAACAACTAGTAGCGAACACTATATTTTCCCCATGAAATCAATTTTTCTTTTTAAACTCTATTCATACAAATTCTTGAAAATAACATTACCCATAGCAATTTGTTATAACAATTTTAATTTATACATGTATTAATACAAATAGTTTGTTAGCATTTACATGTACATTGAAACAAAATTAAAAACTTGGGATGAGCATGCTTACTATTTAAAAATCCTGTTTGCCAATTGCGCCCATTCTGGCATTCTAGTTTTCTTCCCACTTCTAAAACTGACCAAATTTTTCTCAATTACTATTAATTCTGTTATTCATTCTGTTATATATCATGATGTTGACAAAAACTAAAATGTGTTTTAGGTTGAGGCTCGACAGACTACTTCCTTAAATAAATGATAAAAATAACCAAACCAATACATGTACAATGTATGATTAAAAGCATTCATTGTCATTGGTACATCAACTGTAACAACAGCTCATGGAACACTGCGTTGTCGTCATACTCGTGGCTGGTGGGCATTGAACATATTGCCACGTCGCCAGCACTATACGTACCAATAAATAATGTGAGAAAGAACATAGTGGTTGCCTGCTTTAGAATATATGTTTTCCCTTATCAGTGGTCCACTGGCCTATTGCCTGTTAAAATACACTGAGGACCAGTCACAATTCACTCCAAATGGTCTGGCTGGCCATGGAACTGTTTAATAAAAGCATCCCTATTTGATATGAAATACAGACTGGTGAAACACCTACATTTAGCAGGCTTCTGAAACGACGACTCTCACTGGTTCTGCTGGCTAGTCACTGAAAATATTTAAGGGCAAAGCTTAATTTATTGTGGATTGTCTAAGCCATTGCAGTTCAGCATATAGATGTCAATTCAGTTATTAAAGGCAGAGATTATTTCAGTTGACCATGGTATGAACTTCCAGCTGGAATTTTTTTTAACACATTCAGTATTTTAGTGTTAACCAATGACTTGGCCAGCCATGCTTGAATGGCAATGCTACGTAGCTTTACTTTCTAAGTTAAAAAAACAGGTTGAGACTGAACTCGCCTTTTTAGCATTTATTTCATAACAATTTAAAAAGAGGTTGACAGTGCCCAGTTTTATAGAGTTGCTTTAAGCAAGACAAAATTAGCTACGGTATGCACAAAACAATTTAAGCTAACCAGAATATGGTTACCAGCTAAAACACTATGTCACATGTGACTGGTATCCTACTTTGTTTTTGCTTAAAAGCAAACTGTCAACTGGTCAAGCAATATTTTTTGCTTAAGCAGAGCTATGAAATTGGGCCTGGTGTGTTCTAAGTGAAAGTGTACTGTCACAATATTTATGTTTCATTTTGGTTTCATATTTCTCTATTTCTTTATTTCTTCTGCCCTCAACTCTAAGCCTGTGTTTTGGGAGAAACATCAGATTTAAAATCCCACCTTTTTAAGAATCACTTCCTTAACACTTAATTTTTATTGAAATTTTTTGTTTTATTACATTGTCTTTTATTTTGACCATTTCTTAATAACCTGTGGTGTTTTTGTTTACAGCACTTTGTGATGTCTGTGTGACATGGACATGGTGGAAAGTGTTATTTAAATAATTGGTATTACATGTACTGCTAATTATTATTTATTTTTGTCATGATAGGGTATTTTTTCTTGAAAGTTTGTATTTTCTGACCTTTGTCAATAATCTAAGGAAGCCATCTTTATTTCAAATTAAATTTAAGTTCTTCTGTATGTTCTCTCTTTTCTAGGATAATACTGAGTTTGGTGATGATTGCAACAGGGTAAGTTAATGTATCATTAAAAATGCCATGTGTTCCACAAACATACGTTTTGTTGATTTTGTGACACTGATAACAGACATGACAGATGTTTAATTTCAGTTTCTGTTTGTGCCAAGCACTCCAAAGGCCTTTTCCAAACCTTGGGCTCTGGCTCAGGCTTGAGTGTTGTACAATTTGCAGGGTGTTTCTAGCATCGAACAGAGACTGGAGCCAGAGGCTCAACCCGAGGTTTGGAAAAGGCCCCTTCCTTTCACTATTACAATGTTGTATATTATTTGCAAGGATCCTCACTGTACCCATAGACTTTGCTAATATTGTTGATGTTTGAATCAATTTTATTTACAGGTGTATGTAAAAAATGTCTGGGAAAAAAAAAAGGGAAACAGGAAAATGTCATTTTTCAGGACATGACTTTTACACTTTCTTTGATGTTTTGGTTGAAAAGAAGTACACGCAGTACAAATTGTGCGTTTAGTACAAAGAGGTTGCAGCCGCTTTGGTCTCTAGAGGGTTTATAGTCTGGCATTGTTAAGCCGGCCTCAGGTCGACCTTATCAACAAAAAACAGTCGGCGACTGACTTTTCAGGATCACACTGCGCCTGAGCTAAGACCATTGGGAACTTTTCAGTCGGCGATTATATACGACCTGAGCGTAACTGCGATGATTTTAAGACAATCGGAAACAGTCGCCGCTCGAAAAAATTAACAGTCGCAAGAGTAGAACAATTTCAACTTGTACGACGTGATCCCGACGGTCGCACGATTTCTCAGTTGTTGTGACCTGAGCATATTTTGTCTGCGCGTTGCCGACGATTTGTTGCGGGCGCAAGAACATCGTAGGTCGACCTGAGGCCGGTTTTAGAGTTCAGGGTTAAGGACTTGACCAGGATGCCATACTGGTAGATATTCCAGATTGTAAGTTCAATAGTTTGATGCACACTTGCTTTGAAGCCAATAACTTCAGATACGTTTGAATTTTTGTTACCATAAAATATTGATGTATGTTTGCATCTTTTAAGGCCAAGAATACTATGTTTAAAAAAATTTGTTTGTAAATTAAGTGAAATTTGTTAACATAATTTTGATGTCATTTTGAAAAACTATTTTGATGTTGGTTGTCACCTGGTGATGTGACATATCAAAAAAATAAAATTAAAAAAGTGTTTTTTTTCCTCAAGATGTCCTGTGTATTTGATTCTGTTTAATTCTGCTGACTAATTTACTAGCAAACAATTAATTCAAGGGGTTTTAATGTTTTCTATACGCGTTATTTCTTGCCCGCACCCCTCCCCCTTTTCTGCAGTTTTTGTGGGACTACAAGATGAACCTCACCATGGATGTGCGTTTTGACTCTGCAGCTTTTGAAGTTTGTAAAACTGAAATTAACAAGGTAAGATTTTACTGAACAGAGTGTGATTTCGTTAATCTTCTTGTTTCTTTGTTCCTAACAAAAGATAAGAAACTGGATTCTTCAAATTGAAATTATAATTTTCTAGTTCCCTTGCTGGTTCTTTGGCTGGTTCCTAGCCTGATTCTGTCAGGATCCTAGCCCGATTCCTTGCCAAGATCTTAGCCTGATTCCTTGCCAGGATCCTAGCCTGATTTCTTGCCAGGAACCTTGCCTGATTCCTTGTCAGGTTTCTAGCCCGATTCTTTGCCAAGACCCTAGCTCGATTCCTTGACAGGTTTCTAGCCCGATTCCTTGCCAGGTTTCTAGCCCCGATTCCTTGCCAGGATCCTAGCCTGATTCCTTGCCAGGTTTCTAGCTCAATTCCTTGCCAGGATCCTAGCCCGATTCCTTGCCAGGATCCTAGCCTGGTTCTTTGCCAGGATCCTAGCCTGATTCCTTGCCAGGATCCTAGCCTGATTCCTTGCCAGGTTTCTAGCTCGATTCCTTGCCAGGATCCTAGCATGATTCCTTGCCAGGTTTCTAGCCCGATTCCTTGCCAGGATCCTAGCCTGATTCCTTGCCAGGATCCTAGCCTGATTCCTTGCCAGGATCCTAGCCCGATTCCTTGCCAGGTTTCTAGTCCGATTCCTTGCCAGGATCCTAGCCTGATCTTGCAAGGTTCCTTGCAAGGTTCCATGCCAGGTTTCTAGCTTGGCTCCTGCCCTTGTTTCTTTGCCAGGTTCCTAGCCCAGTTAGTTCCTTGCCTGGTTCCATGCCACCTGAAACACAATTGTGAAAGCGGTCTGTATACAAACGTCATTTTTGAATACATGCTTTTCAGCCTAAGGCCATCTTTTGACATTTGAAGGTAACCTGTTCATTGTATAAAGTAATGATAACGATACTTTCATGCTTTCATGCTTACATCCTAACTTTTGTTTGTACAGTTTTTGGGTTGAAGAAAAAACAGGATAACTTCACCATGGTTGCTTACATGTGCATGTATATCAAACTACTTTGTTTGTGTAACTAGGGCAACCTGTTGCAAAGAGAAGAGACACTCTCTGTTGTGAAGCAACCTTTTACACTAGTTCTTTCCTCTTTTTGAACCAGTTTCCAGATTGCGCTAAACTGGATCGCGGGAAAGGCCTTGTCCTGCCATGTCTTTATGATGTCTATGAGAACATTACCTCAGTGCAATGCAGACAATACGTGAACAGGATGAAGACAATCACATTCAGTGATTTCAGGCTCATCCACGGATTCTACATGGAGTGCAAGGAAGATATTAACGCGAAGAAATGCGGTGTTGTCAATGACAACAGCCCCCCTGTGAAGGTAAATAACAAAATCCCAGACAATAGAAGGTGATCAAAAGGATCAATCAAAGATCAATCTTCAGCCCTTAGTCGCCGCCTCTAATTGTACACCCACTTACACTACCTGTGAAGATTTCCTCATTGCCTGTCTTTTTTTTCCTAGCGCTGCCTCTTGAGGGAAGAAAAGTAAGATTGTGATAAGTCCTGGGCCCAATTTAATAGAGCTGCTCAACCCTTTAGTCACTGCACCACCCGAAACTGCTCGGCCATTTAATCACTAAGCTTTCATCATCTGTGGAGGTTTCCTCGTTAACCATTTTTCTAGCCCCTTGGAAGGAGGAAATGCAAAGTTAGGAACTAGTTACACAGCCTGTGTGGCTGAATGGTTGGACAAACCCACTGGAAAATGTTCTGGAAAGTATGGGTGTAAGGCTGTTTACTAATTGACTTGGTTGCCACTTTGACATACGTTAAAGCATAGCAGGCCCATAGCAACACCCTCAGCAACAGCCGCAGCCACAGCCGCCCATTCAGACACGGCTCTAATTGTTGTTTTTTGTCATCGTGTGACTCTTTTCCCAGAATGCTCCGTCAGTTCCTCATAACCAAGGTGCCACCATCAACTGTCTGGAATCCAAACTGAAAGATTTACAGAGCGGCTGCAAGAAGCAGATCCTGCGGGTAGCTGAGCTCACAGCCGATGATTACCACAGCGATCGGGCCTTGTTCTTCGCCTGCCGGGACGACCGCGAGCGTTTCTGTGCCACTGAGGCTGCCGGCCAGGGCCAAATCTACAAGTGCCTTCTGAAGCACAAGTTTAAGGAGGACATGAGTGAAGGGGTAAATTTTACAGCCAAACTTTCTCTTCCTTTAACTTTTATATGGGCATAATTGTTCTTCCTGATTCGGGGAAACAAGGTTTATTACTTATTTAGTATAACATAGCATAACAATTGAAATTTCTAAGGCGCTATTCCATATCATGGAAATTCACTCGGATAGAGTCTTAAGAGCTTTACGAAATAGAGATAAACTAACATATTCCCTAATGACAGGAGAAAGATTGTTCTAAATCATTTGTCCAGCTACACTTTTTGACTCAGAACTTCGTTTGTACGGTAAATATTCAGTGAGTGATGTCGGAATTGTGTGCCTTGACAACTTTGTAAAAAATAGACCCATGTTGTAAAAAAAAACATACAAAAAAAAAAAATTTGCATGAGATGTGTTTGCTCTCTCCTCCAGTGTCGTAACAAACTCACTGTCCGTCAAACCGTGGTCAATGAAGACTTCAAGGCCAACTACCGGCTCGCTCGGAAATGCCGTGAAGACATGAAGAAGACGCAGTGTCTCAGCCCCAGAGACAAGCAGAACCGCGAGCTAAGACTGTCCAAACTTCTCATCTGCTTGGAGAATGCCAAACATAAAGGTTTGTCCGGTTGTCCGGTCTGTCTGTGGTCAATGGTTGTGTGTGGTCAGTATCTAGAGCGGTCACTGCTTGACTGGTGAGAGTTTTGAGTTTGTCAGAGAGTGAGAGAGAAGGGTTGATATACAGGCTTCACTGGCTGGCTTCGTTGGCTGGTTTTGGGGTTAATGTCACAACAACAACCAGCCCCCAGGAAATCAGAGCTGCCAACTCTCCCTGATTCTGCATCAAAAAGGTTCTCCGGAAAAGAACAACAGAATTCCAATGTTCTGATGAACAAATTTGAAAATATTCCTGATTATGGAAACCTTTTCCCAATTATGTTGAGTGTAATTCTAAGCAGCTTCCTGATTGTTGGACAAAATCTCCCTGATTGCAAGATGCAAATGTTGGGAGCTCAGTGATGATATGCTGCTAATTGATAAGCTTTCAGACTCCCTTGAGGTCAAAGGTTTGTAATATGGCATTACTCCAGTCTGATTCACTCCATAAAGCAACAGGAGCAAGGGTCTCCAGTATCCTCTGTTCAAGAGTGAATATATTGTGACCAAATCATTGCTTGTAAGTCGCAAGTCATCTTTGCTCATGTCAAGTCAAGTCACAAGTCACACTTTTGCAAGTCAAGTCAAGTCACAAGTCACATAGTGTCCCGAAATAAGCCCACTCCCAATACACTGTTTCTGTGCGTAAACAAGTACATGTACACATTGCATGTCACTTCCATAGGCAGGTATATCCACGTGTCTGCATATCCCTGCAGATTTAACGTTAGGTCTTAATGACAAGAGCACTTAAAAACATTGAGATCATCGGCAGTGGTATCATTGTCAAAGACCAGATTTTGCCACATTCATTTTAAACAATAATTGCATTGTCGTAAAATCAAATATATTCAAGTCAATTCTCAACTCTCAAGTCATTTTCCCTCAAGTCGAGTCAATTCAAGTCAAGCCACAAGTAAGTTTTCCCATAGTTGAGTCAAGTCACAAGTCAATAAAATTGGCAACTCGAGTCTGACTTGAGCCCAAGTCACAGACTCGAGTCAACAACACTGATTATCACTCTTTAGCTCTTCTTATTGTAGAGTTTCCAACCAGCCAGCTCAGTTGCTTGATCCAATAATTCATAGGATAGCCTTGTTGTGGGGGGGGGGGGGACAGCCAACCTTGACCATGTAAGATGGAGATGTCAAGGGCTTTGTGGAGTGTCTATTCAATCATGTGTGTACAATTGTCATGTAGGTGCTAAGTTGTCGGGCGATTGCGTAGCAGAGGTCGAAGACACCCGCAAAAGCTTGATGGATGACTTCATGGTGGATCCAGAGGTCATCTTAGGCTGCAAGAGTGAGATAGCCAGCCACTGCGAAGGAGGATTACAGCGCGAAGGCAAAACCCTGCATTGCCTGATGAAGCTTGCCAAGCAGCAGTCCGGGAAGGAGAATGGACTCATGAGCCCGAAGTGTGAGCAAGCGGTGAGTTCACCCCCCTCCCCCCCCCCTTCCTTCATTACTTGCCACCATTTTATTCTGAAAATATTGTCAGACTAGAAAATCAAAGGTGCGTCTTAAAATTATTGAGGGCATAACAATATTACAAAATGGATAATTTGTTTACCATGTTTACCCAGCATGCCCATTCCGAGCCGCAAACTCTCCCTGATTTTTCAGGAAGTTCCCTGAAAATATATAATCTTTCCATGTTCTGGTCAACACATATGGAAATCTCCCTGATTATGTTGAGTGTAATTCTAAGCAGCTTCCTGATTGTTGTACAAAATCCTCCTGATTGCAAGATGCCAATGTTGGCAGCTCTTCCCAATCATCATAATGTTTTATTTAATTTGTCTGCCCTTTTTTCCCCCCACTGGTCTAATAAAACAATACTACTTGTGAAAACATGCAGCGTACTGTCAGAGTCAACAACACCTGATTGATTATTGCTCGGTATTGATTTTTGTTTGTTTTATAAACAAAAACACCACATTCGTCAGTTAGAGCTGTAAACATTGACGGCCAAACAGGTGCCGATAAAGAAACACTTACAATGCACCGGGTCTCCATGTAGACAACAGTAAGTTTGAGCAAAATGTGCTGGGTGCTAGTCAAATTTGCTTCTTAGGTAGCTCGCTACGGGCTACTCCAAATAAAACGAAACTTCTTACCTGGGAATATATTATTTTGATTGTCATGATGTGATTGAGGCATGTTCTAAAGGGTTTTGTGAGCAATTCCTACTGAGCGCTCTTGTAAAGATTTTTGCAGGCTCGTTAAACATACAGCTGGCTAGCTTGGTGGATAAGTTGAGAAAGAAAGAAAAAGTAGCTCAAGGCCTGATTGCTGGTTACTTGATCAAAGTCCATGCATCTGTACAGTTGTGTAGGTTATCTTGATCGATGCTACCTCCACACGCCTTTAAAAAGCATTCATACTGGATTGGAATTGATTTTTTTTATATAATTAAATTTATGATTTTTCAATTTGAATGCCATCCTTTCGTTATAAACTTAATACCAATTATATCAAATATCCGGGATAACATTTCTGTCTTGATCTGTCACTTCACATCGGTATTAAAAAAATCTGTCCAACTCATATGACAAAGCGCTAAATAAAAGAAGATTGCCATCATCAATACAATTCCCCTGTATAAAAAGGTACAGATGGTACTGGAATCAATGCTCAAAGTCTCCCTTTTTGAAAAGCTCCGAAAAACAGCACCGTGCAGAGACAAGGAAAAGATTTGTGAATATCTACGTTTTCATCAAGTCGCTTAGAGGTAGGGTCATAGATTGGTAAACATTCCAAAAATTAATGACCATAAAAACTTACTTGGTGAGAAGCACTGCAGCTGTTAATAGTATAAACTATTTTGAGAAAGGATGTCTTTCGAAGTAATATGGTTTGGAAAATTTTTTGCCCAAAACATTCGAACCTGAGAAACTAATTGTTTCTCAGATTTCTCAGGGTTGGTGTCCGTTCACGAATGCTGTGGCCAAACTTTTGGTTAGTACCTGCTGTAACCTCGCTAAATGTACTGGAATCAACGTTCGTGTAAAAAATACTGTGACAGTTCGTTGCTGTTTTCTCAGGAAGCAGACACTGTATTCAGCTGAAACTTTCACATGTGACTTTCTTTTTCCCCCCTATAAATCAGCATTACGTTGACAAAAACCAATCTATGACACTTAAACACCACAACACACTGTTTGTCTTTTCTGCTGTTGGTTTTTTTTTTCTTCAGTAAAATAAACAGTTTGTGAACAAAATTAATAAACAAATAACCTAAATTTTTTGATAAATAATACAACATTTCTATGGAATATGGTCCAGTAACACACATGTACGTCACTAAAATGTAACAGATGGAAAAATAAGTCAATTACTTTTTTATATGTAATAAAATCTATCAAAGATTTATGCATGAATCAGTTTTCTCATGCCATTACAAAAAGTGCAGTTTTTCCTCATAAACATTAAATTTTTCAAACAAATGCATCTATCAAACTAAGTATCATTCTGCGGAGTCAGCTGTTGCGCTTTGAAGTACAGTCTTCCTGAGGCAGGGGAAGGGGTGGGAGTAAATAATAAGCTCTTTAATGGTTTCCATGGCGATGCTGCTGTTGCCCTGGTTACATGCATTAGCTTCAATGGTGGTGATATATCTGGGGAGCTCGGCCCAATGATGTGTGTGTGTGTCTGTACACGTTGGTAAAACATCCATTTAGCCGTCAGCGAGGTTGCGAAGATTGGGATGTGTTTATTGATTTGCCCTTCCTTTTAATGAAATCCTTCTTACTAGCTGTAGATTTACACAATTTTCACAATGTTCATTTTCACAAATGTATACCAAGAAAACCACAATAATAATATTATTATTAACAACAGCTATTTTCCCAACAGCTACTTCCTAAACAGAAAAATACCTCTACTATGACTTCAAATTAAACTCTGAATGAAATTGGAACAGGAGGCTACGTAAGCACAAAAAGTAGCCCAAGCACAACACAATTATGCTTACCAGATTAAGGTTACCAGATTAGGGAATCCTGCTTATTTTTTGGCCAGCTGATATTTGTTGAGCAAAACTGTCTGCTTAATTGACCAGCTCTATGAAGTTGGACTCTCAGATTGGTAAGAAGTAAGGTAGTGTAATTTCCAGTGAACCAGTGACTGAAAAATAAAGGGTGAAACCCTGACAGTTCATGACAAGAGTGAACAATATGTTTTAGTTGTTACATGTACGTCCATGTGTTTCTTTGTAGACACTTAATTTGACATGGAATCTAAAATATCCTGGGATAGAGTACATAGAAAGAACCATTCAAGAATTTGCATTTAACATCAGTAAGATTGAAAATAGAAATGCCCACAGTGTTGCTCATAACTTTACTTGGTATGAAGATTGTCATGGTGTAAAACTTCTCTTGAAATGTTTTTTGATTGAAACATACAAAATGCTATGTTTTTGAGAAAAGGGAAAAAACCCATGTTAGTTTGATCTTGGGAGTCTAATACTAGATGTTTGAAAAAAGTGAAAACAATATGTTTTTTTTTCCCCACTGTATTCTTGTGAATCTGATGATCGAATGAGCTTTAAAAACTTTCGCAGGTTTGTAATTTCATGCTCACACGAAGTGCGGATACCGGTCTTTGACATTTAGCAGTGTTGTCTTGCATGCTTGAAGCCCCTTCCTAAGGTTTCTCTGGCTGAGAGTGCTCGACAAACCAACACACTGACCAAAGCCTACCAGGCACGAACGAAAAGAGTTAATAAGCCACTGCCATTTTCCTAGCTATTCTCCCACCCCCCACTGTTCAGTGGTGTGCAAAATGGCTGAGAGATTGTTTCCATGCATGAATGGTTTGTGGTAGACTGTGATGAAGAGGCTATACAATTGTGAGTGCATTGTAACTCATGAACTGTTGCTAGCACTAGCACTGGTTGACTGGGCAGGTCTGAATGGAACCAGCTATTGTCAAGGGAAGTGCATAAATTCTAAAAGATTTTCCGCTTATTATCTGTTTTCCAAAACAGTTTTCTACATTTTCATTTACATGTAGTTTATTTCAGTCATGCCTTTTATTTTCTTACTTTAACAAGGCAACTGTAAACACAATTACAGTTTGAAAAAAAAAAACCCCAATAATATTATAAAGGATCACAAAAAAAAGAAATTACAGATTTTTTTACATATTTTGTAAATCTAGTAAGATTTGCAGTTTCGCCATTTAATGATCTCTCGCTAAGTTGTGGTGGTTGTGAGTTGTGGCCTAGGCCCAATTTCATAGAGCTGCTTAAGCAGAAAATATTACTTAACAATTGTCTGCTAAACAGAAATGAGCAGGATACCAGTCACAAATTGTTCATGTAACATGATAGTTTCGCTGGTAACCTTATTCCATGTATTTTGGTAAGCATCAGTTTGTTGCGCTTAGCTACTTTTTGTGCTAAAAGCAGCTAGATGAAATTAGCCCCTGGCCAGTTGTTGGGCTTGTGCCCTTGATGAGGACACTTAGCTGTAATTGCTTTGCCGCTTACCCGCTAATGGGAGGCCGTTTTGTGTTTATATGGGCTTAAGAGTAGCACAGGTTAAATAATGCAGAAAATAAGAAACTGTCCTCACGGCCGAGTAGGTGTTTACCATGGTATTTGTGGTTCAGTTGAAGCAAGCGCAGTTGTGTCCATTCTTTGCACCAGCGAAAAACAATCACGTTGTGCATGAATGCCGTTGGATGGGGAATGGAATCAAATGAAGCGTGTACAATAAAAAAAAAAAACATTTAAATTGTGCACTTTGGGGGCAAATATTCACCATAAGTCCAGCACTTTTATCCCAGAGCTCACCCTTAACAGCCTTAACACTAGCCTGTTGGACATGCCATGGGGAATTCCAATCAATTGAAGCGTGTACAATTACATTGTAGCTCTATACAACATGTACAATTACCACCACAAATCTAAATTGCATGATACAGAAGAGAAACAGCTTTGTAAAATTGAGAACACGTCAAGAGATCGACTAATTGTACATACATGTATACAATGACCATGGAGTAGAGTTATCTTGTATGGATATTTATGCATGTGGGAGAGAGCATGGCCTGACCATCTGCACAAACAAGTTCATCCCCATTATACTAAATTTCTAAATTTATCACAGTATTAATGGAACTACATTGTACACACACAATGTAGTTATTAACTACTATTCAATGCCTCATACATTTCAAAGACAACTAATTTGGGTGCACAATGTTTTTGCTATTTCTTTCAACATAAACAACTGCTTGTGACCGAATTGTATAACCCTAGAAGTTATGTTAATAATATAAATCACTACAAACTATACAATTCCAATTATCTATTTAGTTTTATTTTAAAATTCCTGAAAACCTTTAAATTGGTTGATAATCCATTAAAGACTTTAGCGTTAGACCTTTCCCATGAAATGTGTGCATGCACACTAACACTTCTGGTTCGCAAAATGAGGGAACATCGCGCCTTTTTGTATTGGGCTGATGGAGGCGTGACGCATACGCGTTTGTGCGTCTGCCTAGTGCACAACTCCATGGCGTTTGCCAACTAACAGTGTGACTGTAATTAGCTTATCTCATGCTATGGGAAAGGCTAACTCAATGATGACATCCACAACATCTCAGGGCTTGACCTTGGGAACAAATATCCTCTAACCACAGTTCTTTTAACCTTTTTCAAAAACCCAAATTATACCTTTTGTTCTCTTCCCTTTTTAGGAAAGAGGTTCGGAATTGAACAGTATTTTGTAGTAACTTTCTTTTAAATACATGTTTGAAAAACACTAGAGTGCACTACTTGTTTAGTTTTTGGGATAACCTGACCCAGTGCTAACTACTGATTTCACAATGACTAGAATAAGTATTGCCATTTAGTTTACCAATTCATAATGATAGCTACAGACGTTAAACCAGTGTAGTTTGTATGAGAGAGATTGGCTGTTGCCAGCTTGACGTTGGAGCTTTGCCCAGTTCCCTTGTTGGGTAAATCATCTTAACAAGCGAACAAGCATCTAGAATTTTGTGTGTGAGTATTTACGTGTACAGTGGACATGTATCCTCATTATTGATAAAACCTGCTTCCTTCTACAATAGATTTCCTCATTCTAATTTGTTTTTACTTTGCATACTGTACATGTAAAGCTGCCAATACCGCCATTCAAACAATAGCACAGGGCGCAAAATGTTGGTAACATAGTCATGGTTAAAAACTCTTCTTTTTATAACCGCAATTAATCATATTTTTTACAGCATGGCACTCTTTCAACTGCGAATTTTCTTGCATCACAATTACACTTTAAACTTAATTACAACTGCCCGTACAAAATGTGTGTTATTACCTTGTATTAATGGCAAAATACTTGAGAAATAATAATAATAACAATGAAAAAAACAAAGGGCGGGTTCGCTTATATGTACTTGTTTCATATCGTAAAAAGAAACGAGGTGAGTTGAAAGCCATTATCAGTGATGCCCAGGGTCAGTCGGCCTTGTTTCCAATAATTTGCGTTGATTGATTGTATTCACTTCCTCGTGTCATGAAAAGTGCGTTGTATTGTTTTGAGCTGTATAAATATTCTACTACAATAAACCACAAGATATCTGTCGTCATAATAGATTTTAATTTGTTGCATCGGGGGTAAATAATGTAATTTGGTCTTTACCCATACACATGTGTATTAACTAAGTGTAGTATACCCTATACTCAGTACTCTTACCGAGTTCTGTCAATCTGTGGAAACAAAATCCACTGGCAAAGCACTCGGGTGATTTGGCAGTAATTTGAAAACAATTCTAACAATAAAACCACAGGCAAATCACCTGAGTGACCAGAGTCCAGAAACTATTCAACCAGTCCTGGGTTAGCTGTAGAGGGCGCACTGTACTGTGAAATGTTGGTAGCCTCCCTTGTCTCATTTCTTCTCTTGGTTTGTGCCTTTGAATTATGTACAGCTTCAAGACCTAGTGGAGACGGCTGATGCAGGAGCTAACTATCACATTGACGTTGCACTTCACAAAGCCTGTAAGCCTGTGCGGGACAAACTCTGTAAGAATGAGGACGCTGGAGATGCAAAGTGAGTATTTGAGTCAAAAGAGTTTCTCGAGTTAACAACACTCTTGTTTGTGTTGTATTTGAAAGGAGCGCCACAGTGACAGTAGCAATGCGTTGTGGGTTGGTGAGCTTTTTGGTTAAAACTGAGTTTTTCTAGAACGGCAAAATGAAGTTCATCGTGAACGTTTTTCAGTTGATGAGTCTTTTTAATAAGCAGTGCGAGTTGCAATTTTCATGTTTGAACTGGGTTTTTCCGGAACTCAAAAATGAACCTCAAAGTGTAAGTGAGTACAGTTATTTTGTGTATTAAACAAGTTTTGAGTTGAAGAATTTTTTTTTTCAGCAAAATAAATAATTTGGGATTAAATAAAGAAAAATTGACTAGACTGGGATTTGAACCTGCAACCTCTGGATTAACATGCCGGCGCTCTACCAACTGAGCTATCCAGCCCCAAGCTCCAAGGCAAATTGCGTAGAAGGAAAAAGGCATCAGCATTTGAATTGTTCACATCATTTTCTTGTAAGAGAACTTACTACTGTGCTGTTGAAGTGTGCCTTCTGCATGCGCCACAGTTGGTTCTCCAAGTTGACTGTGAAAAATGCCCAGTATGACAAGGCCGTTTTGCAAATGAGTTGACAAAGGATGTTTATCATGCATGCTAATGTTATTAATGTAGTTATTTAATGCCTTTTTTTTTAAGGGGTGACATTTATAAAATACATTAATGAAGACTTGACACTATACATGTAGGTATGTTTCAGAGTTCTAACTCTTGAATGAAATTTAAGAACAACTATTAACAAATTCTTGTGTATTTCCCAAATTATGTGAATTTAACAATTTTATCAGCTATGATGACGACGAATTGCCCAGGTAGGAATCTTCACAGCTTTTTGTTTCTCCAGGCTTTGTCAGCAATCCTCACTTGGGCCCTATACATGCTTAAGCACAGAAAATTGCTTTGCAAACATTTTTTTAAATTTTGCATACCAGATTAAACTTGCCAGCTAAAATTCCATGTCAGATGTACCATCTGTGAGCGGTATTCTGCTCATTTTTGCTGAGCAGAAAAAAATTTGAGCAATGTTTTCTGCTTAAGACGCTCTGTGAATTTGAGCCTGTCTGTATCAATCCTCTCTTTTGCAAATTATATCCACATTGCTCCTGGGGATTATTCTGTGTGCATTCTTTAGGGTACGGCTTTGGCTACGGCTTCATCCACCATGTTTAAGCCAGTTGTTGAGTTAGCATTGTTCATGGCTACTGCAAACTTCTAAGGGCCAAATTGAAAATGCCTACGGCCAAATTGAAAACGCTTTGGGCTCAACTGAAAAGTGTTGGAGCCCAATTGAGAAATGTCAGAGCCCATTGTTAGACAAGGTCCAATGGGTAACTGTTGAGACAATAGCGGGCGTCCAACTCACTGGTCCTTTTCCATTGTTCTCGTCGCTGGGAAAGGACTGGACCAGTGAGTGGGACGCCCGCCATTGTCTCAACAGTTTTCCATTGGAATAAGTCAAGGCCCAGTCATGCCATTTGAACAAAAAAATGCCAGGGCCCAATTGAACAATTTCAGGGCCCAGGCATTTGAACATTTCCATTAAAATGTTTGTAAACAGAATTCAGTGCTTAACAATTATTTAGGGAACCTGTCACAAGCAATGTCTATTATGGTATTTTGGTTGCTTACCCATTTCTGAATAAGTATTACTTTTTCTATGCTTGGAAATATTCTGTGCCCGACGCGGAGTTGGCAATGATTTAGTAATCAGTGTAGTTGTACCTTTTGGAACCAGACAACATTGAATATTACCAGTCTGCTTGATGACCTTCAACCCCTCGTGGGATCTTTTATCTGGCAGCCATCTTGTAGACAGTCCCATTCTGTTTTATGCACTCGGTCTTGTCGGCGGGCTTTTCTTCTCTTTACCATGTTTACCCACCCTCCCAGGGCATGCAGGGTAAATTAAAGTTTCTTAAATTATCTATTACCCACCTGCTTGTGTTGATATGGCTTGTGATCAGTGTCCAATATTTCAAAAGTTTTTTTGAAAATGAGGGCTAGAAATAGAAATTAAAAAAATGGAAATGATCCACGAATGATGGTTCCATTGACGAGAATGAACCATTTTTGCAATTGATGCTTCCACGCCTGCGACTTGTCTGAATTTTTCCCAGGTGTCAGGATGGTTTTGTTTTCTCTCTCCATAGACCCTCCTTTTGTCTTCAGGCTTTCTGGACACTGTTGATGTGTTTCCAAGCCTCTAGTATTCTATTTTTGTGGTGGTGTGGTGAGGCTATACTCAATCCATTCTGTAAAACACCCTGGATGTTCAGGGAGTGTATGATCTCTTGACTAAGAACACACTCTTTAATCATTTTTTAGTACTGCTCATAATTATGGCTTGAATTCACAAAGACCTAAAAGTGATCTTAAGATGTGTGTCAATTTGTACCCTTTCCTTCCCTTAGGCATCCTTTGTCGATGGTACTCATACCCCCTCTTCCTGACCATAGGTGACTTCAGTTGACAGAGAGACTGCATACAAAAAGCCCTTAAGCCATTGGTCTTTAAATGTAAAGCTGTAGTTTTGACGGCTCCTTGTCCATAGATTAGCTTGCACTGATCATAAAAGCGAAAGATTAATCTTTCCAATGATGATTAAAAGGGTTGCTAATGCATTCCTCTCCAGATTGGAGTGGAAACATCCAAACTGCTAAAACACTTCTGGAATGCCATACGTTTGTGTAGTACCCCCAAAAAAAGAGTTTGAGCTTCAGGCTTGAGTGGTCAAATAGTTCGGTCACCAGCGGTTTTTATATCAAACTAGGGCCCAATTTCATTAAGCCATTAAGCACAAAAAACTTGCTGAGCAAAAACAGGTTACCAGCCGAAATAATATTAATTCTGTAGGCACTGGAAGTCGAAAGATAGACTGTTGCAGTCATTCGGTATGACTCTGGAGCGTCTTGGTTTCAGACGTCGATCTTGTCATGAGCCGAACCTAAATGTTATGTTAAGTTGGCCTGTCTGAAACCAAAATGTATTGGGTCGACCTAGAGTCACTCCTAATCTATAGAGTCGCGCCTGTCTGAACCGGGTGTAAAGTGTGATGTCACTTGTAATTTGGTTTCTTTTTGCCCTTTCTTTGTAGAGTGCTGTCGTGTCTGATGGAGAACATCTACTCACCTGAGATGACCAAAGATTGCGAGACTCAACTTCTGGAACTGCAGTATTTTGTCTCCAGAGATTTCAAGTGAGTTTCTAATTTACTCAAGTCACCATCCAGGCTCTTGGATCCAGAGCTGTATATTGAGAGAGGTTTGTTTGGTCACGTGCTTGCTGGATGGCATTTCGGTCCAAAAGTAGAACAACTCAATTTGCAGTCTAGTCTGGCACCCTGTATGCACATTTTTTTTTTTTTTTTTTTTTTATTACCGAAAATGGCTTCTTATCGCAAGTTGTCACAACTCTATCAATACACAGCTCTGCTGAGGCCAGTGAATGTTTTACATTTATGTAAGCCGTTTACACTGCTCAAACTGCCTGTGTGGTGCCGAGTTTCTGAGTTTTTTTAGTCGACCGCTTTCAGGCCACATGGCCTTGCCTGGGTAAACTGTAGACCTAGAGGGCGCATTGTGAATCCCCTGGTTTAACTGTGTCCCATGTTTATGATTTCCCACAGGTTGGATCCACTCTTGTTTAAGAACTGCCAGCAAGATGCCAATAACTTATGCTTTGAAGAGAACTGGCAGAATGGTCAGCTACCCCAGGGAGTGATCTTTGCTTGTCTACACAGACACCTTCACCCACAACAAGGCGAGGTGAGAACCAACACTATTTTTTTTTTTTTTCACTTTACGAATTAAACACTTTTGCTTTAAAAAAAACCAAAACTTGCTGTGCACGTTTGTTACTAAAGCAGGACTTGAGGTCGAAAATTAACATGTTCTCTCCTCATTTTGTATTTAGGTTTAGTAATAGACTGTACAGTTCCATGCGCATCAAAAACAAGAAAACAACTCGAACAAAGACTATATTGTACTAGGAAATACTATCTGTTAAAAATTCTTGAACATTAAAAAACCTGTAGCAATTTGTTATTTGTATTACAAATAAAAACTTGGGACGAGGATGCCTTTTTTTTTAGAAACCCCATTTAACATTCACGCCCCAATTTGTGTGACCATTACATAGGTTTAATGATAACATTAGCGCCAGTTGGGCCAAATTTGTAATTGTTTTTAGGTTCAAATTTAAGATGTAACATATACATTTTTTCAGCGAGCAGCCACTCAGATTGTCACTTCACTAGTCCGCCAACTTTTTTCGCTGGTTCATATCATACAGTTTTTGTTCAACATTCTCTCATGTACACATGTATGGTTCTTGAATTTCAAAACCTTAATGATTGATCTGTGCTGGCAGAGGTTCACACATAGCATTGGGAAGTAATGAAGCAGCCAGCAGGACCAGTTAGACAGAATTTGTGACTGGTCCTCAGAAGTTTTATCTGAACCACCATTAATGGGGAATGATGAAATGACTTAATTTGTTGTCTTCTTTTTCTGTACCGCCTTCAGCCCCAGCTGTCCACAGGGTGCCAGGCCCAGGTTCATCGGGTTCTACGCCAACGTGCAGTCAGCATCCACCTGAATCCTCAGATTGAAGCCAAATGTCGCCCTGACCTTGGTCAATACTGTGCAGACAAGACAGGCAAAGGAGAGGTATGACAGAATACTCAAACTTTCACCCTTCCTCCTTCCTTCCCCCCCCCACCCACCCCTTCACTCACAGTCCCAGCTAGCCCTATGAAAGACTCTTCCTCTATGCTGAACACAGGTACAGAATCCTAGATATGAGGGTCTGTTTCTGGGGCAGAAAGAAATTTCAAAGCTTCAATTGAAATCTTAACCTGCAAGAAACTGTGTGTGTTAAGTTTGCGGAACTTATCAACATTTAAGCAGAGCTACCAATTCTCCCTGATTCTACAAAAAGCTCCCTGAAAATAAACCAATCTTTCCATGTTCTGATGAACACATTTGAAGATCTCCCTGATTATGGAAAGTTTTTCCCTATCATGTTGAATGTATTTTTAAATATCTCCCAGATTGTTGTACAAAATCTCCCTGATTGCAAGCTGCAAATGTTGGCAGCTCTGGGCAAGACTCGAGCTATGAAGCTTTGAAATGTTTCCGCCCCAGAAACGGACCCTCATATCCAGGATGTCACTGTAGCATAATACAAAAGAGAAAGGCCTCCAGGGTTAAATCCCATCATTTGTTTTAGCCAGGTGGGGCATCAAGGTGTCTTTGGACATCCTTGGCCTGATGTCACAAAGAGCTAAGTTTGATCGTCACATGTGTATTAATCTGAATGAAATTTGTTTGATATCACAAAATAAATCTCTATGGCGATATAGGCAGCACATCTTAAGATGAATCTTAGTGCTTTGTGAAATCGAGCCCTATTCTTATGTTGGGCCCACTACTTTATCTTTCATGTATGTTATATTAAAAGGCATTTGCACACCCGAAACAAGGTCACTGCAATAGTTAAAGCAAATTTTAATGAATGGTATTTGACAAAGTGTTAAATGCAGATCAACGAGGATTACACTTGACTAAGTACTTGTACAAGCTGATACACAGCAGACTGCCAGCTTACCCTTACAACACGTTAGTCGGTTTGCAATAAAGTCAAACTGCTTGGATGCTGATGCCGATTCTGAATTTGCGGTTGTGGCTGGGAAATACGCATTCATAAGAACCTGGGACAGTTTATCCATTCTGATTGGTCAAGAGGAGATCGCGTGGCCATGTTTAAACGTGCAATCTAAACACCGTGAGGAGTGTTTTAAACATGGCCTAAGGAAATTGAGTCAAAAGAGGGTGCTATCATATGATTGTGCATAGCGCGCACATTTCTTAGCGCCATTTTAAGTTGGCAGGTTGCATAATTGGCTCGCGCAAGTTTGAAACTTGGGTGCGATAGTTTGCAACAGTAGCAGCCGCCAATACAGTCCGCTACTGAAGAAATCTTTCATTGGAGCTGATTTGGGGTTTGATCCTCACACTGAGGATCTCTTTCACCACCTCAGTTGTAGGTCGGTTAAACATCGGAACTCCCTTTTGTTTTTGTTTTTTCACAGGAGCTGAGCTGTCTACAAGACAATGTGGAGAAACTGAAGGACCAGTGTCGTAAAATGATCGGCAATTTCACTGTGGAGGAAGCTGAAGATATTAAGATGAATCGTAAACTCATGGCAGCTTGTGCTCCCATGATCAAGGCGTTCTGTAAAGTAAGTCGAGTGCTAAAAACTGCTGTCTAACTGTCCTTGAAAGGGTGTTGACATCATCTGTAAGATTTCCAAAATCTAGAATAAAAAAGAATAAAGAAAGACCTAGTTCACAGAGAACAAATCTACACAGCAAAGAAGATATCCACATGGTGTTTATTATATCATGTTTATGTTTGGTTCCTACAAAGTGCTGATTCTGGTCTTTGACAACTACCAAAAAGTCACATCTTGTGCTAGTACCAAACACAGCTTTAAAATGAAAAATAATAATAATAATGATTTTTTTGCACAGGATTTCTTGTCCAAGAAGGTCGATGAAGGAGCCGCCCTTCAGTGTCTGATCGATCACAAGAACAATGATGATATGGACCAGAAATGTTCTATTGGTATCGAGCATTTCCAACTGGTGAGTAGCTCAGGCTGTTTTCTGTAATTACTGTTCATTTCTGTGTTACTTATTTCTTTGTTGTTTCTGTGTTATCTCTGTTATTGCGGTGCTATCTCTGAGTTATCTTTGTGTATTTTTTCTGTTAACTCCCTCTTGTTTCTGTGTTATTTCTGTGTTATGTCTGTTTGATTAAGGTGTTATTTAGGTGATATTTCTGTGAGTCTGTAGCATCTGGCTCATTTGTTTTTTCTTTCACAGATTCAACTTCAAGATTATCGTTTCAACTTCAAATTCAAGGAAGCCTGTCGGAAGGACGTCGTCCAGCTGTGTAAAAAAAGCAAAGACAAGTATGTTGAATGACTTCATAAAAACAAAATTATTTTAAAAATCAAATGAGTAAAGCACCCCCCCACTTTTCTTTTTCGATGTGTAATTCTTGATCTGTTCCTTGAAAGCTCTATTTATAACAACCATTTTCTGTCGGGATATAAAACTGCCATAAAAGAGGCATTTTATAACCTGCTAATATTTGTAAAGAAAATTACATCACAGGATATATATAATATAAACAAAGTTCCAGCTTTAAATAAAAAAGATTGAATAAAGCATACAGACAAAGCATACGGACAAAACATACACATAGTTATTTTAAAAGCTTTGATAAACATTCATCAAGTGATTTTCTTGATGTCTCATGCCAACAGGAGCTCCATTATTAAGTGTCTAAGCAGCAAAGTGCGTGACGACACCCTGTTGGATCATGAACACAGCGTCAGCTTAGAGTGTCGTAAACAGCTCAAAGCGGAACTTCTACAGAGGGTAAGAGACAAACTAATACTGACTGCCAACAGTGGCATCTAGAGACATTTTCTTCTTGATGAGGCCATCAAGAAGTTGTCTGCCTTGAGACTATAGAAAAGGAGTACAACAGCTGTTGAGACCAACTGAATTAAGACAGCTCGACACATAACTTTCTTGTCCTGGGCAAATTTATGTGTCAAGCAGCTGTGGTCACATTTCCACTAAACCTGTGTTCTGCACTGCTTCTGGTTTTCACTTTTGCTATCATGTGTTGATTCTGACATCACATTTTGCTAGCTTAGACTAGTATTGATAATTTAGCAGCTAAATCGTCTCAAGAAAGCTTTTCAGAATTTTGCTTTGGACAGCATCTCAATTCAACCTCGTTCTCAGGGGTGATCTATCTCGCCACGCCATTTTTTATTATTTTTTTTTCAGCATGCCTTGCTCACACATAACCTGTTGAATGTGCTAATATGTGGCACCTTTTTATTAGATCTGTAGTCAATCCACTCTATGCTTACGCTCAAGTATGGTAGTCCTGCAAAAGAGGCATCAAGTCAAGAGCCACTGGTCCCCTCTCAATCTTCTTTGATCTTGTGACATGTCTAAACTGTAGGCAATTTAGGGTGACCATGTAAAAACATGATATAGTTGAAGTGGGATTGCTTCTAAAACTTGCATGTTGACGAGAGGTATCGATATGGCGCACTGCCCATAGTAGTGAGGCTACATTTAAATTTTTCTTTTTTAATTGTTTTGTTTTGTTTTGTTTGGGTTTTTTTTCGGGGGGGCTCTATAGGCCGAGGATATTCATCTGGATCCCGAACTCTTCAAGGGATGCGAGAATGACGTTCCCAAATTCTGCTCCAACATCAAGGCGGGAAACGCCCGCATCCTTGAGTGTCTGCGGGACCACCGAAAGGAGTTGGAGGAAACGTGCCACGTCAAGCTCTTCAACCGGCAGAAGGAACAGGCTGTAAACATTCAGACAGATTACACTTTTGTGCACTCCTGTAAACGAATGATCAAGGTACACATGCTGCGCTGATGCTTTGTTCTTGAAAGGCCAAGGGCACCAAGGCATTTTCTCCTTTGGAAAGGGCACCTCTATGAGGAAATTGTCAATTTCTATTGGAACTTGTCAAAGGTCACCTAGGCAAATGACCAGGGGCACGGAGTTTGTTGCCTTCGTAAAGCATCAGGCCTGATTCTGTTGTAAACAAGGTTACTGAATAGCTACTTATGTGGCTGCTAACTATATTTGTTTGTTAATAAGCCAGTGTAATAACAGCATCTTATTATCTTATTCTGCTGAGCAACTTTAGGCAGTATTTTTCATATGCTTTATCCATCATTTTTTTCTTTGATAATTTCCAGCTCTTCTGTTCTGGCGTTCCACAAGATGAACTTTTGAAGTGCCTCAAAACTCACAGAAATGAGCAGTCCTTCGATTCAAAGTAAGATTTGAAGAATAAATAACGTGGTGGAAGATGCTAGTACTGCGGTACCAGCTGTATTAGATTTGTGGGTCAGAGGTCATTCTGGGAAACTTACTGCCATATGACTTTGTCGGTTTGGTTGGGGTGGGGTTACAAAGTGCTGCAGTGCATTCAGCAGCCACTGCCTGAACCACTTGGGCAAACCCCTTCTCTTAGCGATAAGTGGAACTGGGTTCTTTTTATGTGTGCATTGTACGAGGTACGGGACATGCGGCTTCACATCCCATCCAAAGGAGGAAGCAATAATGAATAAGTGTCTTGCTTAAGGACACAAGTGTCAAGACTGGGACTCGAACCCACACTCTGCTGATCAGAAACACCAGAGCTTGAGTCTGGTGCCTTTGACCGCTTGGCCACGACACCCCATAATACGACAGATACTATCACTTTACACAGAGCCTCTTTTCTGCAAGATGATTTGTCATCAAAAACAAAATCAAGACGCTATGTATTTTCACTGAAAATCATGGAAATTTTATAATAATTACTTGAATGTTTTTTTTTCCCTTCTTTGTTTTCCTTTCTCCCCATGAAGCTGCAAAGCGGTTCTAACAAAAAGATCCATCCAAAAGCTGGAAGACTTCCGCTTGAACCCGTTGCTACAGAAGGCGTGCCGTCGTGACATGCCAAAGTTCTGTGGCGACATCCAAGAGAAAGCCAAGACAGAAAGATATAAGAACAAGGAGCTTGAGGGTGAAATGGTGGAATGTCTTAAGACCAAATTTTCTACAAAGGTATGGTGGGGAGAGAAAATCAACAGAGGTTGTTTGGGGGAGGGAGGGGTGGGGGCTTTATTCACATGCTGCATCTCTTTGAAACTCCTTGCCTGGTGCATGTTTCCCTCTTACAATCTGGACTGTTTTAAGAGGAATAGCAATTCCCACCTTCAGCCTGAATTACTTTCATCTGAAATGTTTTTTTCTTCTCGTAACCTCTTACCAAAAGTGGCTTTTAGCCTTGCTTGGGGTGATCTTGCATTAAAAACAAAACAATAACACATATTTATCTTTTTATTCTGACGTTATCTTGTTCCCCAACAGAACCTGTCCCCAGACTGTGAGAACTACGTCAGAGATGTAAGTGAAAAAGAAGGTGGTATTTATATTGTAATCAGGGTCTCGAGGTAAATCTGTAGCAATGAAAGTTTGAAGGCAGTAGTTGGAGTCAACTTCTGTCTTTTCTGTTAAAACAATGCCTTAATTAAGAAAAAAAGTACGTTGACCTCAGACAGCTCCCTCACTCTGTGGGCCACAGGGTTAAAAAGTTTTGTTTGGGGTCATTGTTTACATGGGATAAGAACACCCTCAGAAGTTAAGTAGGTTCATTCATTCGAATGAGAACACCCTCAGAAGGTACCTAGGTTCACTCATTCGGATGAGAACACCCTAAAAATGTATCTAGGTCTTTCAGTTGCCTCAAGCCAGTTGGAAGTATCAGTATCAAGATTGATGAGGGCTTTAAGCCATGGGGGGGGGGGCACCGAAGATCTAACAGGAGGCGATGATATAGTCAATAGTTCAAGGAGCACTGCATTGGCACTGACCTGAGGCGATCCGCAACAACAAAAAGAACCATAATTTTTGATAATGATCCACCCATTGGGTAAAGATTAGGAGGAAACTTGTTTACAGGTCAGAAACCATTGTAATATTTTTTATTAGAAGATCCAGCAGGGAGATAAATCTCTGTGTTTCAAACATTGAGGTTTGTTCATTTTTATGAAACTATTAGAAGAGATTATTCAAACAGTGCGATTGCCAAAAGCAGGATGAATAGGAAATGAGAAGACGAGTACGTTTTTAAATGTAGGAGGAAAACTCAAAAACTGGGAAAAACCCGTACAGCTAGGTAGTGACTAAAAATTCCAGTTCACATGCACGTCTGTGGTGGGATTCAAATAAGGGTCCACACAGATGAAAGGCAGGGGAAAGAAATCACTTAGTCAACCTGATCCTCCTCACCTCCTCACCCCCACCCCTTCCATTACAAGACTTAAAGAGTATCATTGAATTCCTTTGCGTAGCTGATTCACGAGGCAGCCATGGACTACAGGATGGATCCCGTCTTGTCACGCATCTGTAAGGAGACCACGGTGAAGTTCTGCTCAGAGCAGCTAGAGTCTCCAGGCCAGGGGCAGGTAGAGGAATGCTTGAAGAGTAAACTACACGAAGGGAAGATTGTTGACCTCAAGTGTCGCATGGTAAGCGATGTAGGGTGGGAAGGAGTGGGAAGTTTTAGCATACATGTATTGAGGATGTCCATCATTTGTCCATGGTTTGATTTTGTATATAAAACCAGCGGGGCTTGCTGAAACAATGTGTGCTTGATGATTGGTCCTTGTTTTGCTGAGCTGACAAAGTTTCAGTGGGTGTCGGGGTGGGTAAGGGGGGGGGGGGTGTTGTCCCTACAGGTTCGGGTGATAGGACAAGGTGGGGGGGTGATACCCCTCCCCTGGAGGTTTCTTGTCACCGCAGCCTGGTAATGATAATGAAAAGGTAAAAATATGGTAATCAGACCTGGAATTTCATCCCCTCGAGAGGACAAGGCTGTTTTCATCTTGCAAAGGGCACTACCATTGGGAAAATCTGAAAGTCTGTGGGGAACTTTTGCAGGGGCACCAAGGTCAAAACCAGGGCAACAGAGGCCATGGCATCCAGGGCCTCCGTTTAAATTCAGGCCTGGGAAATGAAGAGGAAGGAAATGTGTCCAGGTGGATTTCCTTACCACTTCCACCTTGTTGTCTGTGGCTCCCCAAATGCTCTACCTCCCCACCCCCTAGCCTTCTCCACCAACCCCCCTAAATATAATTCCCCTTTCAACTACCCTCTTTGTCACTTTGTGTTCATTTCAGCAAGTGATCCGTCTGGTGCAGCAAGGCCGTGCAGATGTCCATGTTGATCCTCTACTCTACAAAGCCTGTGCCTTGGACATTAAACATTTCTGCGCTGGTATACCACAGGGGCAGGGTCGACGTGAGTGCTTTCTGTCCTTATTGATCAAGAAAAATGCCCTCTTTGCCATGTGTCTCTCTTTACTTCTGATTCATTAAAATTCTCCAAAACCGCAGACTTTAACCCTTAGAGAAGCCAAGGGGCGCAGGCCGAAGGACAAGCTTCTTATTTTGTTCAATTAGTACAACATCTGTTGGTCAATTCTGCTGAATTTCTTTTTTGAATTTCAGAGAGACCCCCCCCCCCCATTTGAGATAGTATAGTGTATACTTTGGGGCGAGTTCACTCAAAGGTCCCATGGACCGTGGGAAAAATCGGGCTCAGCCAGTCCCATAGAAATGTGTAAAAAAAAATTTTTAAATACTTTTCGACATGTACTATTTTTTCCAAATCAGCAAATCAGTGGTGAACCAATGTGTAAATTGCCATAATGCTTCAGTCTTTGGTGTTTGTGTCCAGGGTATCTGTTCAGTCGATTAGAAAAAGAAGTGTATCCCCCAAACACAGTTGCTTACCCGTAACACAAAACGCCTTCTGCATATTATGTATGCACCGTCGTGCCCCTGCGTTTTTTGGGTTTTTTTTCACACGGTGTCCTTGAGGCATTTGCCCCCTGGACCCAAGTTCTTGGAGCTGCTTCAGGTGACAATAGTGCTCAACAGTTCATGTTCAGCTAGCATAAGTAGGAAACCAGTCACAAAATGGTATATTTGACATGGTACTTTGACTGGTAACAGTATACCGGTAAGCACAATTGTTTTGTGCTTAGCTGATTTTTGTGCTCAAGCAGCTCTATAAAGCTAGGCGCTGATCTTTGAGAGTGCCATAGGTACTTTCCCAAGTCAGGTTCTTCTTTTATTGCAAGGTTGATTCATCATGAGAGAAGTTTTCACTAATCACAGCCCTCTCCTTTGAGTTTCCTTTTGGAGCTTTGTGTTAATGTTTGTTTTGATTTGTTCTTCCCTCCTGTAGAGATGTCTTGTCTTATTGAAGCCCTTGAGGATAGCACTATTAAGCTGCATCCGGATTGCCAACGAATGATCTCGGAGAGAAAGGAAATGTGGTCATTCGCAGTCAAAGTAAGTTTGTCTGAAGACCCTATGACTGTCTTACGCAGTCAAAGTAAGTTTGTCTGAAGACCCTATGACTGTCTTACGCAGTCAAAGCAGGTTTGTCTGATGACCCTATGACTGTCTTACGCAGTCAAAGTAAGTTTGTCTGAAGACCCTATGACTGTCTTACGCAGTCAAAGCAGGTTTGTGTGATGACCCTATGACTGTCTTACGCAGTCAAAGTAAGTTTGTCTGAAGACCCTATGACTGTCTTACATAAAGATGACAGAAAAAGTAATCCAAACAAGAAACAAATGTTGTAACAATTGTAATTATAGAAGTAAGAAGGTAAATAATTACGTGTAATAATTAAAGTTTTCTCTTGAAAAAAAAAAGGACAGTGAAAAGGGAGATGAAACAAACGTGAAAAGTAAACTTATGATGAAAAGACAAGCATATCGAAAGGTGATGAGAAAAATGAAGTGTAAATTCATAATAACAAGTGTAGAAAAACAAAATGCAAAGAACATCATGAAATGTTTATCGTTCTGTCCAAAATCTGCCCTCGTTAGTAAATTGTTACCTTTTTGTGTTTTTTGTCTCCCTTTAAGGTTGCCCCACCAGGCTCTCTCCAAGACCTCGCCGCTTCAATCAATGCATCAGAATCACGAGGCTACTTTCTCATGGTCTTTCTGGCAATAATAGGAATACTTTTCTTCGGGGGGCTGTGCTGCGGCAGAGCTACAAAGCGCATTCGAGCTGAACTAAAAAACAAGTGATTTTTTTATACGTGTATAAACTAAAGATATTTTGTTTTGGTTTATTTTGTTTTTGCCGCTACGGCTCATTTCTCAATTGAGTTTAGTATCGTAGAGCACAATGCATACTGGATATCTACTTAAATACTGCCTGCTTCTTATTTTTGTGGTGTTTTTTTTCTTTTTCGGCCCTGTCAATTATGCAAAAACAATTTTTTGAAATGGTTAGTTTTGGGTGTTTTTTTTACTATTGGAGGTGCTGATTTGTCAATTTGATAAAATATTTTATTTCTATGCCTCAATGAGAGAGTATTACATTTCTACTGATGCAAGAACTGTTGAATATTGGGGAAATAAACATTTGAATGCGATAAAAGAAGTTCCTCCAAGACAGTTGCCACGCTTTGTTTTCGGAAACTGGAACTGTTACGTTTCAAACCCAAGAGAAGTGCGATGAAACTTCTGGAATTTTATGGTATAGAGGGCAAGGCCATTTCTATTTTGCGGAGGGCCATTTTCATCGGAAAATATTCAAGTCTATGAGAAAGCATTTGAAGGGGCACCAAGGCCAAGACCAGGGGTAACAGAGGCTATGGCCTCCGTGAAGTTCCAGGCCTGAACTTATTATCAAGTTGACAAGGGGCCAGTACAACAGAAGTGTGTGGGTTCGGGAGTTCTTTTGTTTTCTTGTTTTCACCTTTTTGGGGGTGTAGGTGGTGGTGGTGGGGGCTTCAAAGAGGATCAAGGTTTGAGTCAAATTTGCCAATGGATGTATTTTCAGTTCCTGTAAACTAAATGCTCTAGCTTTATTTAAGGTGTGTTTTAAAATATATATATGTGTGGGTTTATGTTTGTTGGGGTGTTTGTTTGTTTGTTTGTGTTTTTGTTCTTTTTTGAGGGGGGGGGTTATAATGATTATATTTTGGTCCCAAAAGGATGTACATATTTACCTGAATGAAATAACATTTTTTTGTTAGTTGTGCAGGTTTCATGGTTATGCGTAATTTCATCAACCCAAAATGCATTGTGCTCTTTTAAAAATACATATATATACTCAATTTTTTCAACTTCTGGCGCCAATGTTCGAGTTAGGTCTCGGTTTTAAAAAAGCAACATGAAACTTTATTTTCTACTCAGTTTTACTTTAGTAAAAACAAAACTTTAATAAAAAATTAAAATAAAAAAAAGTATTAAAAAAAAAGGAAAGAAAAAAAATTGACTTGAATTTGAAATAAGGTGTGTTCACTGGTATTGTCAGGACTACATCAATTATTCTTTGTACATGTGCACTGTGCTGTTGCAGTTGCTTTATAGCTTTAGTAATTGAATAAGTCAAAAATAGTTTGGGTGTTTTCGGCTGCATAGACTTCTTGGCATGCTTGGTGGGTTTTTTTTTCTCCAGAAATATCCACTTTGTGCATGGGGAGTAGCAAGTTTTGGGGTTAATGAGTGTATCTCTCGCGTACTGTCGATGCTGATTACAACTTTATAGTTCACAGAAGAAAGTTGTCTGGGTTTTGAAAGCTGGTGTAGCTGTGTACAGAACCAGTCTGTCATCGGTGTGTGAATTTCCCATGTTGGATATATTGATTACATTGGGCACTTCCATATCGCTGACTGGAATAGTTGTCCATATCGACAACGGGCCATGTAAGATTTACCTTATGTCAATCGCCATATATTTTAGTTACGGAAGTTGACATCTAAATTCTCTCAAAAAGAAGCACCTAGGTGCACAAAGCGGATCTTGTAGGCCAGTCTGGAGCACTGCCAAAAAGCAATTTCTGTATGCAATATATTTTTGTACCGATTTTTCATCGTTCACCATGCGTAGATGGGCTGTTTACTAAATAAAGACCTCCAGGCCAGGTACGTGTAGGGAGAGTCAAAGAGTACCGCTTTGAAATATGAAGTACATGCTTTGGATGGCGCACTTTAAGTGGCAAGTCTAGGTTAGCCCATGCACAGAATTTTCAGTTCATTCCTGAATGCTGATGATATTCAATCAAAATAGCATTGAATTTGACCTTGGAATGTACAAACCTATTTGTTTTCACTGGTCAATGACATCATGTTTCAAATTTTGCTCTGAAAGAGTGTAAAAATAAAATGCCATTTTACATCATTTTCATTGGGAAAGAGTGCATCACAAAACTGAATTCTACACAGAAGACCCTCTTTAAGTTTGTGTGGTTTCATTTGAGGTAAATAATAATTTCAGTCCCCCTTTTTTCAAGAGTTAATCAAACCCAGGGTGCCGCACTGTGTTGATGACAATACCTCAACTGCTCCTTGCTCTTAATGACCTTAAACTCGGGAACTTGAAGAAACCATTTTCCGCAGTGAAGAACCAGAGGTTTTTGCCCGATCATTTAAAAGATGGAAACACTCTGTATTGGTTTTTATGCACACTTTATTTAGATCTGTAGGAAATGCAATTTATCTGCAATATTTTGCTCACAAAAGCTGCTTTGGTTTTAAGCACAAACAATAAAATATCTCATCAGTTTTGTTTATCAATTGAGGGGTGTGGAAAGTTCAGGATGGGGGCTGATTCTAAATTCACTCCTCTGATTTCGTTTTTCTTTGACTCAAATATGAGGTTTTTTTTATAGACACTTTAAAGATTGTTTTACTCTCATAAAGTAATGCTTGATTTGAAAGTTGCACCACTTACTGAGAAATTTTGTTGAATATATTTTTGTTAAAAATTCTGTATGTCTGTTTTTTTTTCTTTCTATGCTCTAAATGAAACATTGTAAGCACTGGATGGGGTATAATGAACACAAGAGAAATAATATGATTGGACATTGGGTGATCAAGTATGCCACGATTTTGCGGAAAAAAGAAGACAAAAGACAACAACTAATGATAAGAAAGTATAATAGAATAAACTAAAATAAAATAAACAAATAAATAAATATTGATAAGCCCTTCAGGTCGCACAAACTTAGCAATTGTTTGCACATTGTCATTTGTTTAGGAAAACTTTGGTTTGTGAAGCAGATAGAAACTCCACAAACAGATTTAACGGTAGATGGTTTAGCCGTTGTTGTTTTTTAGACATGTAGAGTGAAATAATAATGGATTGGTTGTAAAGAGTATTAAATGGAAATCTAGAAGAAGAAAACAAAACTAACTTGTATTATTAAATAAACTAAGATGTAGAATTTTTGTTTCTTACTAAGTGATTAATAATGAAATACCTGTGAAATGAAAGCATCAATAAGATTTGATTCAAAACATTCAAAAACTATGTGCTTTTCAGTGGAATTTTGTTACTATAGTTGTTTTTTTCCACAAAGTGGCTCTCTATTACGTATAAAATTGTTTTAAATTCAACCCCTATTTCTTTATTGTAGTGTTTAGAAAGTGTAACTTTTTTAAAATATTAAATTTTGAAGGGAAATTTCACACTTGTAGTTATTGTATACAAAGATTTCACTGTGTTCATACTAATTTTTTTATGCTTCTTTACTCAACTCAACTTTCCACCCAGTTGTATACAGTCGACTCTTGTTTAGAAAGGTTGCTGGGACTGGCCAAATTACCTCTTTATAACAGTAACGTTGTTATACGAGGACAGCAAACAAGGAGACACACAGCAGAAATGAGATTCTGGACTTCAGAATGTACTCTTTATACAACATGTATAAAGCAGAACCCTTTATAACAGAGCTCTTTATAACGAGGGTTGACTGTACATTGTTGTGCCCGATTTGACGGAATCAGCTCCAAGTGTATTGGAAAGTCAAGCTTCGGTAGACTTTTGTGGATTATTAGAAACTGGCAAATTAAAAGTGCAGATGGATTGAGAGTCAAAGATGTATCGGCCATTTTTAAAAAACTTCTACCGGAATTTGTGTCGGCAGTTTGAAAACGAGTATCCCATGTGTATATAACTTCATTCAGATATTGACTGACGGTCTTAAAAGGTCTTTAGGTCGTTTAAAATGGTTCACCAGTAAGATTTATATTCTTTTTTAAGTAAGACTGATGCTGTCGCTAAATAGCAAATTCAGAAGGAGCTTGAGTTTAAGATTTGTTACTGATGGAGGGTTTAGGTCACCTTTAATGGAAGACATTGGCAGCATACATACTAGGTACATGTACATTTCCTAGTACAATAGATTTATCTGGTAAGTCTGCTGCCCCCTACTGTCCCAAAGAGTGTCCCACTATCTGGAAACAATGGGAATTAGTATTCGCAATCGTGTCAAATTTCCTCAACTGGACAATAACCAGTATGTTTACTGTTTAACCCTGTACAAAGCAAACTCATCAATCGCTTGGGTTTAGAATGGAGATCTATTAAAAAGTTAATATTGTTTTAAACGGGGAAAACAAAAGTACAGCGAAGCCTTCAATATTAAATTAAGACTTGTTGATTTAATGAATTTTTGTGATCAAGCCATTTCAATTCCACATATTTAATATTTTGCATAATGACCTTTATTCTTTTGAACTTTAGTACCTGTAACCTTTATTTCCAGTGATTTTCTTTCCACCACAGCGGTCATACAAAAAAACAACGATTTAGTAAAGCAATTAGTTCAAAGCATAGAGAAGCTTATAACCATTTTCTAACTAACGTTTTACTTTTTTTGTTTAGTATTTTGTCTGTGTAATTTTATTTGAATAATACATTTCACGGAAGGCTGATGTCAAAACTGAAGTGCACCATGTTTGTAAATATTTGTTGATGTCGAATGTAGTTATCCATGGAGGATAGTTCCATGACAAAGCTGGTATCTGTTTTCAAATGTAACTTTTACAGCGTTCTATGTTTAATCAAGCATGCAACTTCTCATCCGATAATCTTTATTTCCTTTTTGTTCTTTAATAATAGTGCCACAGAAAACTGAAAAACACTGTTCAAAGTTAATGGGGCTTTGTTTTCATGATCAAAGCAGGCTCCAGCTTCAGCTTTGGTTCCATCATTAATGTTTAAGCAGTGTACATTTTGCACAGTGCTTCCAACAACAAGCGGAGGTGGGTGCCTAAGCCGAGGCAGTGGGGAAAGAACGCTTGCACGGAGCCAGTGTTCGATTTTGTAAATGCAGAACAATATTTGCCAAACCTAGGAAAAGCTGCCTTAAAGCAGACATGGCAACGCCAATCTACTAAGACGCCAGATTTTATAAATATAGTTATTGTGTATAGTTTTGGCCCTGTTACCGGTAGTAAAGCAATAATGAACATCCATGAAATGAAATTGGTTCAAGCAGTCTGTTAATATTGACATCAAATTTCCAACCAGAAAACATTGTAGAGTTGTGTGAAAACATGGTGAAATAAATATGTGTATAGTTCTTGATTTAGATGTCTTAAACAGCACCATTTTTTAGAAAGTTTCTAGCAAAATAACTGTCGCCAAGATGAACAAAAAAGACAACATGTCCAAGTTCACACAAGAACCAACTATTTTGTCAGCTGGAGGTTGATATTGCCTGGCACCCGTTACGTTTTTGAGCTTGAGTGCCAGTAATATCAGCCACTAGTCGACAAATGGTCCTTGTGTGATTTTGGCTATGTTGACCTCTTTCAACTAAGACATCTTTGGTCCAATTACCGACAGGTTCCTCAACAATCTCCCTACGATCTTGAATACAAAAAGCTTAGTCATGATTGCAAAAACATGACTCTGCTGTTGGTAGTGAAGCGAGTTTTTATATAGAGTGCGATGAAGCCATGCGATCGCCATGTTGCCACTCACTTAAACCTTGCATTGTGCATTCCATCCCCCTGTAAATGTGCATTCCTGGTTTGGCGGGTGGTAAAATGGCTGTGTGGTCATTTGTTTAGCTCCTTATAGCCTAACCCTTTACAATCGGCCTCAAAATTGGCCAACAGTTAACGCTTATTAAGATTCTTTGTAATATTATTTTAAACCTTGGAGTCTTGTCGGTGTATTGTCTCTTTGTCATAACAGTTTGTATATTTGTAACAAACAAAAGTGGTTTTGGAAAACAATGAAATAATAATGCGAGGATGGTAGACATTTTATTCTTAAATTTTATTTGTTTGTGTACACTACGCCATTGGCTGTTTCGAAACAAGTTACAAACAATATTGAGTATTAAACTGACATGTTTTTCTTTCAATAATAGGCTGTGTTTCATTTCGTGTACCTACACCAGTGCTTTTGTTAGTTTTTAGAAACAATAGCTTTCTTAATAGTTCAGAATGAGCACAATAAGTAGGCCTACGAGGTTGAACGCCTATTTTATAATTAACAGAGCTAGCAGAAAGGTTCTCATAAGAATGTTTGTTATTGTCTGTAATTAGTGGAAGCATACTGCTTTCCGTCATTCGTTAATGAGGGTAATGTGTTTTTTTGTTATTTGCTATTTTGTATTTTGGTTTTAGTCGAAAGGGCAGCAGGCTTCATTTCGTCAATCAGTAAAGTAGGTGGTCAGAATGGAGAGCTACATTAAGCCCCGCCTCCTGTGGCTGTATCGAAGTATGCAAGCTCGTTATGACATAACTCTGTCCAATTTTGATTGTCAAATGAGCAAACACGGCTTTGATTGGTTGACAGGATGGAGCTTATTATGATGTTGCTCTTTTTGATCCATTTAAATGTTAATTCATTTCATTTCAATGGGTTGTCAAACAAAATGTGTTTTGTAATAAACTACACTGGGAATAAAAAAAAAACCAACTGACTTCTCCAAAGTTTCTCTCCATAATTAAGTTTTTGAGTGGCACACCTAAACTTTGAGGTAAGCATAAAGTTGTTTAATAGAACTAGAGGCAGGGAGCACTCGGAACACTTTGTCCAACCATAAGCACGAATCCTTATTAGTAAATAATACATATGTCCACTTAATTACAAATTGGAAGGCTGGGTTGCCATGGATTCCCGAAAAACTTGTTGCTTCCCACCCATCATCTTTATAGTATTATATAGATACAACACTTTGCATGATCATTTTTTTTAGAAGCAGACCACTAAACCATAGTGGGACCTTATTATTTTCTCTAGGCCTGTAACCCCACCTCCCCCCCCCCCTCCTCTATTTTATCTTAAAGCCTTTTTGGAATAAAGGTGGACACTAGTAGAAGTGCACTGTTTGGTTTTGAAATATCATAGTAGGCTATTGTGTCCACGATATCTCAAAATTGCTTATTGTGTTTTGGGAATTTCAGGAATTCTTTAGAGGATTTTATTTTATTTTATTTTATGTATTTATTTATTTTTGGTTGGGGGGGGGGGGGTACTTCTGTTTTAAAAAGAGAGGAAAAGAGTGTGTCGGAGTATGGGAACACTTGGGGGGGGGGGGGGGGGCCTCGGCCACATATTATTGGGCATGGCATATCAAATACCCAGACCATGGAGGAAGACTTCCATGCCCAGACATTATGATGAAAGTGCTTCCCTCATCCGGTTTCATCCGAAATCATTGAACCGAAGCAAGGGACTCCCTAGGGGTACGGCCTATTCAATCAATAGCCAGTCCATCCATCAAGTCCAATTAAATAAGTCGGTCACCGTAATAAAAAGTTATTGATATAATAATTTTAAATAATAATCAGATTATTTAAATAAACTAAGTTACAAAATAAACAGATAGGACCACATCAAAGAAATTTTAATAATACAATTTAGAAAATGAGTGATATGGAGCGCTTAGTTTTCCCGGCAAAAAGATAATAAACAAAGGCGCCTTCACTACATACGGGAACTTCGTAGTTGTCATTTTGCGTCATTTGATTGGCTGCTTTATGTCACAGAACGTGGTCCGGGTCATTCCGACTGATTTAAGTACGGTAAAGCTTATTGGACACTTTGACAAGACTTGTAATATAATTTTTCTTACATTGTTTTTGTATATTGCCGTAAAATGTTTGTTTTATAACTATATATTTCAGTTTTGTCATATAAATTATACTAATTTTATTTTTTAAATTAATTTATGAACATAAATGGTGAATTGATTGTGAGTTTGTGGCCGAACAGTCTGAGATTATTTGGTCCAATGAAATAGCGTGTTCTGAAATAGTAGTTTATTGCTGCATAGAATGTGGGTTTTTTTCACGTACTGACATTCATTATGGACTCAGAATTTCAGAACATCGAGAAATTTCGATTCGTCTTTTTCGTCATTTCAAATACATAAATTGGGTAAGTTTGTGCTCATTTGGCTTGCTTAAGTTTTCTCTGGTATGTGGAAATAATTGATTAAACAGAAAATGACATTTCGGGGGCCATGTGAGAGTTCTGTGTGTGTGTGTTTTCAGCTTCAGCTTGCGAATGAATAGAACAAAACGAAAACTAGAGGAAATTGTAGAATGTTTGAAAGATTACATTCGACGTTGTTTGTCAGTGTGTGACGAGTTGTATGCTCTATATTTTTAGTAATTCCCTTGAGATAGATACTTCGTATCACGAATAAGTACTTTGGTATCGGATTATATAACTTCTCTGTGACTTGACTGCTCTCTGCAGCAGCATGACAAATTGTCATACAGACATGGAAAGAAGAATGTTAACATCCATCTGCTAAGCATGCTAAGCAGCTCTCAAGCATGCCGAGTGCCAGAGTGGCATGCTCTCTGTGTGGTACAGGGATGGTAGTGGTAGGTAGTCATTAGCTCTGGTATGGGCGTCAGTGTGTGTCTGTTGCACTTACTTAGACTTACTACACTGACGTCCTGGGTCAACTCAAGTGGGTTTAATTATTAAAAAAAATTAAAAGCTTCTCTACCAATTTACCATACCAACCATGATTAATAGTCCATTCGAACAAAAATTTTAACTAACTTTTTTTCATATTTTTACCTGATTTAAGAAGCTAAAATTCCGTTCATATTCTTCACTTTTTCGTGTCCATAACTACACTTTTGAGGCGACCAAAAATAACAAATATCCATGGAAGACATCCATTAGTCCAGACAATAAATTGCAGAATTACGCTTACGTTTTAAACATCATCTACTGATTGACTGGTGAGCACATGTGCGCATGTTCAAAATGCATGAGCAACTCCATCGACTTCTGGGTCAATGCGCCTTGAAGCATGAACGAATGTAGTCTTGGATGTAAGACTTCGGACAAATCAAAATAAGAGGAATCTTGCACCTGACTAGTACTACGTACAATACTAGTAGAACGAGTGTGATGAACTTGCTTTGGGCACACATCACGTGCGCATGCGTGTGACTGAGTATCCACTTACGGAGTCAGTACAGAAAGTTACAACAGAGACATCAATTTCCATTTTATTTTCAAAATAGTGTCACCCAAGGGTAAAATAAAAAATTCAGAACCCAATACAATAGGCTGGGAGTTCCGGACACAAGGAATATGGGAACTAAGTTTCAGCTACACATGTAGCTGCCTCCATCAGGCATGTCAGGTACCTGACATGCCTGATGGAGGCGGTAGAAATATGATTGAAAAATGTTTGTTATAACTTTGTTCGCAATGGTACTGGACCTTTATACCCTGGACTCTTTCACGCTGTATGCATCTGAGGAGTCCAACCTGGGCTAGGTAGTCTAACTGGCCTCACTGTCCACAATTCACTTGCTTTTTACAAAAGGTAAAGTAAATACTGAGTCATTTATGAAATTCATTTATATCATCTCCGATAGCGGAATGAACCGCGCTAGCTCTAGGAGTAGCATGTGACTCTATGACTTTATGAGTGCATGGATAATGAATGGTGTGCTCTGGCTTGCAGTAGTCGCAAAGAATAGGACAAATATGAACTATGATTAATGAATGCTGCATGGCTATCATCAATCCTTCAACAAATGGCAAGGATCTACTTGGGTGTTTACACAATTTATATTTAGCCATCGAGAAAGACTCTGCTAGGGTCAAAATGTCAGGCCACTAACAATTTTTTTTTCCAATTTATAATACTATTACTTTATTAGTTATGTTCAAAATGAAAAATTTCTGAATTCAACCACCACTTTTCCACTCAATATGACAAAAAAACATAATGTTATATCTCAGAGAATGATTTCCCTTCTATAGCAATCATAGCCAGATTCTGTACAAATTGTATCATCAGTTGTTACAAAAAAATCATCATTTGCTACACAATATTAGCATTCAGTATGCACGAAACTACATTTATGTATGTTCAATCTAAATACATTGCTAGATGCATAATTTCTTGATGAAATAATTCCCAACTTATTTGTTGAGTGAAATACAATCTAACTCAATGTACATGTATTTTGGGTCATAAACTAGCCAATTTCATAAAGCTGCTTAAGCATAAAATATTGCTGAACAATTTTCTGCTGCTGATAAGTAGGAACTGGTTAGTAATTGTACATATGTCACATGGCATTTTGGCTGGTAACCTCATTTTGGTAAGCGTAACTTTTGTTTTTGCTTAGCCACTACTTGTGCTTGAGCAGCTCTATGAAACTGGGCTCAGCTGAAAATGAGTGAAAAAAGTGGCAGTTTGATTCAGCACTCTTTACACACAGCTTTGCTTTAGCACTAAATACAATTTAATGTGATTTGGGCATTTCTTTTCTTTTTTGCCCTCAGAAAAACTAGCAAAATTGTTCTTTAAATAGCCTAGTAGTATATATATACAAGTCTGTATAAAAGCCATAGACCTTTGTCATGGCAGGGGTTTCCCTTAACTTTTTTTTCCACTCACCCGCCGGACGAGTCAACCAAAATGTTGGGTCGCCCGCAAGTTTTTTCACTCGCCCGTATGTTATGCACACAATTTTCGTAGCATAAAAAAAAAAAAAAAAAAAAAAAAAAAAAACACACACACACACACGGAAATTTCCGTTTTCGGACCTTATCCCCTAATTTCTTCCCTTAATAATCCTTTTTTCATCAACTACCATTTTCATGGATTTTTGATTTGAGAATCGGTTTTATAGAACTTGTTTTGCAATGAAACCTTCGTGTTAACGATCGATCGACGACGCACGATGGAGAAAAAAAAGCAATGAACTTTGCCCTGCAACGCCCTCTATCGGCGATGTCGATGCTGGAATAGCCTTAACCCAACGCTGTGTACAGTACAGAATCCGCGGGCGTGCGCGCCACAATGTGCAGCATTTCTTTACTCGACTCGTGAACGTGTACAGAGTTGGAGGCTAGCCAAGCTTTCTTATGAATATGTAGTTTTTAACGGGCCAATCACAGCGTGCGAAATGTTGGTTAGGATGGACTTTGGACCTGCTGTTGTACTGTACAATACACCATGTGCTGTGTGCGTGATGGACTACAGGCGGGCGAGCGAACGTTGTGTGGCCTGTGTATACTCACTACCATTACCATGTGGTTATGAGCGTGCGTGGGCTACAGGCGGGCAAGCGAACATTGTGGGGCCTGTGGATACTCGCTACCATTACCATGTGGTTATGAGCGTGCGTGGACTACAGGCGGGCAAGCGAACGTTGTGGGGACTGTGGATACTCGCTACTATTACCATGTGGTTATGTGCGTGCGTGCGTGTTTTACTTATGAACGATCGTGATCGCGATCGCGATCGCGGCCACATTAAATCTAGCAAATGTAAATACTTCCCAAACCATTTTACGAACTTATAAATAATCTCTCTCTGGGATTTTACCACTGTACCCCTCATTTATTGTGAAAAGGAACACATTTTTGACTCGCCCGGCGGGCTAGTAAAGGAAGGGTTTTGACTCGCCCGCCGCTGTTTTCACTCGCATTTGGCGACCGGGCAACCGCTAATTTCGAACCCTGCATGGACAAGTCTATTAAAAAAAGCCGATACACCATTATCATGTTGCAGTCATTTATTCTTTTCCCGTCCAAATTGGTGTAACCAAAGCGTTTAAAAGCGTTTAAAAGAGGAAAATAGTCTGGTGTCCTTTTAGTGTAATGTAAATGTTTATTTAGTATTGTTAGTGAAAAAGACAGTTAAGATAACAAAGATGGTGGCATAATGATAAAAGTCTCTTTACCATAATATGTACATTTAGGTCAGCCATTGTTCTCGATAAAATAGTCCTTTCTTTTTTCCAAGCGACTAATACTCCTGTTTAATAATTGTCTCTTTTCAGATGATACATGTATCCATTTGTCATCCATTATAAAGTGATAATGTGAGATCTCTCCTCTTCAAGAGCTTTATGGGATTCTGAAGACCTAAGGAACATGGAGAGTACTAACAATGTAACACAAGGAGAATCAAAAACTGAGGCAGCCGTTTCTCCGAACCCATTGAAGACGCCACCTCGACGAGTTCAGGTTGTTACTGTAAATAATCCTGGAACCCCACAAGTGCAATCAGCCTTGACATCTCCAGGCCAACAGAAGGCAACAGTTGTCCAAGTACCGCAGCAACAGCAATTGATTCGCATACAACCCCAGCAGGGCAGACAACAAGTCCTGCAGCAAAATCTGGTCCGTGTGTCACCACTTACCCAACAAGCTGCCCAGCATGGGTCACAACAGGCACAAACCATCATGGTCATAACGGGGAGTCCACAACGGCTTCAAACACAGAAGGCGGCAACCTCGACCAGTGCTGACATTAAATCAGTACAAGAGCATGGCTATGCCATATCAGCACCACTCAGCCATCATGATTATGCTCTGCCTAAATCCGGTGGGGAGAAATCACCACAGGTATCGCTGCAGTCCACCGCAACTGGTTTTCAGCTGATACGTCAGCCTGTATCGCAGGCTACGCAGCCTGCTGCTGTTATCTCCCAGCAACAACCAGGAGTCATGCAGATTATCAGAACTGCCCAGCCTCAAACGCAGCAAATCCGACCCCTCACTGCAACGCTCCAAGGGGGTCAGCTGGTCCTCAATCAGCAGCAATCTGTACAAGCAATCCAATCAGGCCAACCTGTCACCCTACGCTTGCAAATGAAAGACATCAACTCTCTACAGAAGAATGTCAGCAGGCTGCAGCAACTTCCGACTAAGGTTGCCACTGTATCGCGCCAAACTTCTCCAAAGCAACAAGGCACCGTGTTGACATCACAGCCACAGTACATCATAACCAATGTTAATAACAGCACCCAGATACCTGGTATCGTCGGTGCTCAACAGATTAAAATTGTACCGTCTGTACAACAAAATCAACAGCAGCAGCCGCAGCATATTGTGAAACAACTGCCTGGAGGAGGAATGGCTTTGACTATACTTGCCAATCAGGTGGTGAGTTCGGGGGCTAAGACAATCACAATACCAAGCAGTCAGGGTGCAGCCAATACTGTAGCTCATACACAGTCTGTGCTGACAGTGAGTAGTCCCACATCGGCAAAGACCCTAATTACTTCTACAACCAGTAACAACACCCGACCGATCGCTCCGACGGGATTGATTACAAAAACTATCACTATCCCAGCTGGCCAGCAGGTAATCCGAACAAGTGCTCCAAATCAATCCGTTGCTCTGTCGGTGATACCACAAACATCAACAGTAGCATCCACAAATAAAGTGACTATACCCACGAAACTTCAAACCATTCGTGCCATAAACCCTAGCCAGGCTAAAACCATCCAAACAAACCTTCAGACTGTGCGTGCAATAGCTCAAACAGGGTCCACTGCACAGGTGGTCACTGGCGGTACAAGCTTGCAAAACATCAATGCTGTTCTATCCGGTCAGTCCACCCCGAAGGCAGTTGGTCTTTCCTCTACCCAGCAACAGACCGTATGTAGTATTATTCCTGTACAGTCTACAACTGCAACCATTACTACTACTGCTGCCTCATCGACTGTTAGTTCTGTCAACATCGCTACCATGAAATCAACTGTTGTCCCAAGTACAGTTAAAACCGTCCCAGCATCAACTCAATCCTTCACTGTTACTAATATGGGCAATATAACAATTCAGAGTGCCAACACCACAGTCGCTAAAACAGAAGTTACTGCTTCGGCGGCACTTCAGAAAGCTGCAGCAAGTGTCGCTGTTTCCCAGAACCAAACAGTGACAATTACTAAAGCCACCACAAAGAAGATGCCGAATATAATTCGTAGCCAAGCAGCCAGTACCGTTGTGAAAGTCAAACAGGCCAAGGCGAAGCCGGTCGCACAGCAGGCGGTCAAGACGAGCACCAGCAAGATACCAGGCGGTCCTGTAGGCCAGCAGCCGGGTCAGATCCTGATCATGGTGAATCCAAGGAGCGGAGCCCTTGAAGAGGTCAAAAAGATCGCCTATGAAGTTAGTCAGCTAAAGAATCAACCCAGGTCTTCAGAGAACATACAGAAGTTGAAGGACCTCCAAGCCAGAGTCTCCCAGCTTCAGACATCAGTTCAAAGTGTCAAAGCGAAGGTATACATTTTTGACAATTTGAAGATCAGGATAGCTTTTTCCCCCTTTTACTGGAATGTTTGAAACTTATTCGATATGAATGGCACAATGTATATATTTTACTTTGAAACGGCCTTCCTGAAGTTCGTTATGTGTCTTACAAAAAAATAAGATTGTTTTGTAAAAAAATCTGTTAACCTCGGTGATTTAAAAAGAAGTGATTTTGGCTTTTCTTGATAGAAGAATTTTTGCTTTCACAAAAAATGTATCTGAATATCATTGATTTAATATTTTTTTAATTGAGGCATAATTGAGTGCTTGACAAGTGCAAGGGGTGTGACTTTTCATCATATGTATACATTTCTGGTAAGATGGCTGTTTACAGGCATGTGATTTTCTCAAAACCTTGAGTCTTAAATTTTGTTTGAAAAAAGTAAATCAGTCACCAAATGGAGAAAGAGATAGTCCACATTATGTCCAAATATGTAGTTTTGTATTTCTGATGATGCACAGAGTCTGTATACCTCTTGAATTGTAGCATCTAAGAGTTTCCGGGTCTAGAATAAAGGGGACCCAGCCTGCAAACCATTTTAAAGGAATTTTTACATCTGTCCAATCTCATCCTGATCTGTAAATCCAATCAATTAAATTTTGCAATGTGAATTTTTTTATTTTAGAACAGTACATCAGGATCAGCGTTAACCCCCCTCATACTGTCCACCTCAACCGCCCAATCAAGTGGAACTCAGAAGAGTCCAAGTTCATCTTCAGACACCAGCGGCGGAGAAGCTCCAACGCACAGCAGCACCAGCAGAGGGGGCAAGAAGCACAAACCCCAAGAGAAAGCAAATCGTATCGTCGCTGAAGCTGTCGCCAAAGCGAAAGCCTCAGGGCTTCAGAACATTCCTAAGATTATGGCGGATGTTTCTCTCCCTGACGTGAACCTGGAGAAGGAGAAGAAGTCCAAAGAGAAAAGGAAAGCCAAACCTAAGGAACCTAAACCGAGGAAACCACCCAAGGAGCCTAAAGAGAAGAAGGAGGTGAAAGCCAAGATTGCTAAGAAGAAAGCTCGGCCAAAGAAAATACCACCAAAGTAAGTTAAACCCTCCCAAATCCTCTTCATGAAGTTGTCTGCTTTGTCTGTTTGTAGGCCTCAAATAACAATAGCTTATCACTAGACCAGGCATAGCAATCTGATCAAAGTCCAAACATTGGTGTGCAGTGATCATAGAGTGGCTGATTGAGGCTGCCTGATTGAGGCTGCCTGTGTACAAGTTGGCCTAGGGAGTGTAAGTTTAATGGGAAATGACAAAATTGTATTTTCTTACATTTTACCTCTTTCACCTCTTCTAAAATCTGTAGGAAGTTTCCTGCGGCGGCTTTGGTGAGATTGAAGAACAAACGTAAGCACATGAATGATTCTTCCTCGTCAGGTTCGGAGGCAGAAGATGCCCTCCTAGCCAAGGCATTGCCAGATGATGACCCCCTTCTTGAGGTAAGAAGCAAAGTCTCGAGCCACAGCTACTCAGGGTCAGTGACACATGCCTCATGATTTCTAGGTTGCCCTCCGCTCTGACAACGTTATTCTTCTGGCAAGGACTATGTAAATTCATCTCTTTTGCGTTAGTGAAAATAACTTAGCCAACAAAAATTTTCTCTGATTTCAAGTTGCAAATTTTTGCAGCTCTGTGATATCATGTTTTGGTCTACAGAAAATCTAAATAGCTAAATGTTTAATCTAGTTGCAGTATAGTTTAAATCTTCAGCTTGATTCTCAGCATAGCAGCTGAACGATTTTACAGCAATAGATATTGATCAATCACAATTTGATGAAATGATCATCAAAATGATTTTGTTTATTCACAGAAACGAAGATCAAGCCGCAACACCAAACGGAAACGCTACGACGTAGAATATGACTTTAATATCTCGGGGGAAGACAGTAGCGACAGTGACAAGAAGGAATCCGACAGCAATGTTGACGTCGAGGTTGACGTGGTCACAGTAGCTCCATCGGCACCAAGTCAGACTGAAGCCACTAAATTCTTTGTGGTAAGTACGGCCATGTCCAAATTGGCTGCTACAGCTAAGGCTACGGCTAGATTTCCACTTCATCAAAGTATAGGAATTCCTTAGCAAAAATCTTTGCACTAGCCGCAGCTGGTAGCCACCAATTTGGATATAGTCTCCTCCATCTGCAATTTCTGAATACTCGCAAAATAAATATCAAGAGACATTTCAATACAAGGGCCCAATCTTTTAAAGCTTGTATGCACACTGATTTGCAAAGCACACTAGATGATATGGATGATGTGGATTACCGGTCAAAATTCCTCGCCACTTTTACCACTATTTGCGACTGGTTTCCTGTCTGTTTTTGCTCGGCCAGTGTTTGTATACTTTCTTATTGGGCTCAGAATGTCAAAAGGCTCTTGTGCATTTGTCAGACCCATTTTAACCTTGAAAATTGTTGGTAGTTATTTTAATTTTAGACTAGAAATTCACTTTTATTTTTTCAAGGAAAAATCAAGATTCTACAACCGGGAAGGATTTCCTTGGCAATAAACCTGTAAATCAGAGCCTTGGAGTCTGAGCATACTTGTTGAATACTCTGTTGATGATTATATAATCTCTTCGCTGTCTTAATCCAGGACAACCCAGACGAGTCCGAGGCTAATGTTGTGGAGAAGATCTTGGCCTCCCATGTAATCAAGAAGCCCCAGCTGCCAGGGGAGGCTCAGGTCGGAGAGATCGAAGAGTTCTTCGTCAAGTACAAAAACTTGTAAGTCTGAACTGGCAAACCAGATGCCCTGGTTTGTACAAAATGTGACTGGCCCAGTCAAAACCGTAAAGTTTAACCCAGTTTTCAAAAGTGACGTGAGAAACTAGCAAGGTCCCCACCAACAGCGTCTCAGAATTTTATTTTGTGATCAAAATCTAGACGAAATGCTCTACATGGTGACTTGGAAGTTTCATACTGGTCTCTGGGTCAATGTTTGACCTTTTTATGGCTGCTACACATTATGGTAAATGCGAAGAGGTTTTGTCAGAGCGGGTCGCAAATATGAGGAGGATAGCCAATTAAAAAGTGGAGATGTGCTAGAATCATCAGCAGAATTATTTCAAATTGTATGTACTAGGAAAAGTGAAATAGAAATACAATAATGAATATAAACCAAAGATAGTTTACTAAATGTCCAGCTTTTAAATGTGTGTATGTTTTTTTTTTAATGTATTGCAGCTCATACCTCCACTGTGAGTGGGCTATGTTTGACAAGCTTCAAAAAGGAGATCAGCGCATTCATCAGAAGATCAAACGATTTCGTGCCAAGCAACGATTGCAACCAGCTTATTTTGCCGAGGTTTGTCGTTTTGTTTTTTATTGAGCTTCTTAATATTGAGCTTCTGCAATTTTCCGTTTCTTTTCTTATATAGGGGTCGGATTTGGTTTGGATTGAACATTATTATTATGATTTAATTTGCAGTGTTTTTTAAGCAAGAGATATTGCTTAAAAATTCTCTGCTAAGCAAAAATAAGCAGGATACCAGTCAAATATATTACATGTGCCATGGTATTTTGGCTGGTAACCTTATTCTGGTAAGCATAATTTTGTTGTGCTTGGCTACTTTTTCTGCTTAAGCAGCTCTATGCAATTGGGCCCTGGTCTGTACCTTGGCAGGAAAGATTTGAAGGTTTTAACTGGTTAATGGTGAAAACTGCTTTGTGGTGGACCAATTTGAAAGTGTCATATGAGGATTGTTTTCTCTTGTTCTTTATATTAAAATCATTTTAATGTTTGCATTTCTCAGCTTGAAGATGAACCATTCAACCCAGACTACACCCAAGTGGATCGAATCCTGGATGTGGCTGTTACCGAAGATCCCGACACTAAGGAAGTAGACACTCACTACCTGATCAAGTGGCGAAGCCTTTCCTATGAGGACAGCACCTGGGAGTTGGAGCAGGACGTAGACGATGCCAGCATTACGTTCTTCAAGACGATGTTGGACCCACCTTCTCACAGCGAACGCAAGGTCTGCACTCTCAGCAAATCAAATGTACACTTATTTCCAGGGAGGAGAACTTTCAGACTTTCCTCTGAACTCGGACGTTTTTTTATGTCTGCTTGGTTGATAAATATCTGTTAGTTTCATCGGCTATAAAGAAACCCTGCTCTTTGATCTACATCTCTAACACTAAGGAAACTGTTCCCAGAAGCTCCTTTACATCTAGAACTCCAGGGTTACTAAACCGTGTCATAATTTCAAAGTACCTCCTAAAATGTGGACCCTAGTTTTAGACTTGATGTTGTCAGCAATGACTCGCCTCTGTCAGTCCATTAGGTCTCAAGTTAAAAGACAATCTCACACCAGTCAATTTTTACAGGCAACCAGGTCTGGGCAACCTGCAAGAGGTTTTTTTTTTTTTTTTTTTTTTCATAATTTACCGCGAAGTAGTTAAGAAAAATATATATTTTGGTGTTCCTCTTGCTTGCAGCGCAGTTGGTTGCTTCTTCAAGTAGCCTGTGGAAACTGTCTCGTGTAACAAAGCCTTTACTAACATAAATCTTCAACTGACTGTCTAGGTCCACTGCATAAAGTTAGTTGTGCAAAGTTTCTGTTAACGTGCCAAAATAAGAAATGCTTCAATCTGATAATTTGTACTCACTGATGATTGTATTAAGGTGGGATTTGACACTAACTAGACAAGTACTCATCTACAACTCTTGTGTCTTTTTCCAGAGGGTTGATCGAGCTGAGCGTGATGACTGGACGAAGCTGGAAGAGTCTCCAGTTTATAAAGGAGACAACACCCTGAGGGAGTACCAGCTCGAGGGAGTCAACTGGCTCATGTTCAGCTGGTGTAATCAGTGAGTTTAACGACCTCTAATTTCACCTAACTGTTTGACACATTTACCTGCTAAGCACATATCAGCGGCGAAACGGTCAAATGCAGTATAAGTCAGATTGGGTTTTAGGTGGTAACCCACTTCCTGCCAAGCAGAACTCTTGGCCTAATTGTCATCCTTGGGGGGAAAAGGGTTATCTTTAGATGGGCATCATGCTGTGGCCAGTTTAGTCTAGTTCCCGAAATACCAATATGTTTATAATAGTAACCAGTCAGTGCTGAAAAGCTAAAGGTGCCAGCCTATTGGCCTTGCATCCTCTCTTTCTTTTGGTATAAGGGTTAATGAATGTAATAATGAATAACAGGTGACTATTTTCCCTCTCCGTCACTTTTTTTCTCCAGTCAAAATTGCATCCTTGCTGATGAGATGGGTCTAGGCAAGACCATTCAGGCGCTTTCGTTTGTCAGAGAGGTGCAGAAATTTGGCATAGTGGTGAGTTTGTGGACCAAGTTACTGCATTTTCAATGTTTCCAAACTACTCGCAATTTATCTTCCCTCTAAACAACATCATGTCTTATAGTCAGTGTTACAGTGGTTATGTTTGCTTTCTGAGGTATTCGTGGTTTCTTTACCGGACATTAATATAACAGTGATGTTCATTCCTCCGCAGGGCCCTTTCCTAGTCATTGCACCTCTGTCTACCATAGCCAATTGGCAGCGTGAGTTTGAGACCTGGACAGATATCAACGCTATAGTGTATCATGGCAGTGCACAGAGCAGACACATGATTGCTGAGTACGAGATGTACTATAAAGACAGCAAGGTGAGTCTATAGTCGTCTCTGATACTGCTTCATATGTGGCATGGTGGACCCCAATGTCATGGCTCTACCTACTGCTGAATTTGGCGCTTACGTCTCCCTAGAAATGCATGATTCTAAGTGCCCCATAGCGCAGAATTTCGCACAAGCAGAGCCTTGAAGTCGGGCCCTGGTTTAGCTTTAGGATCGTCAAATCCCCCAAACAATTGGGATTCAGCATTGAATTGGTCAAAAACAGATGATGCACTTGAAAATCTGATGAGCGGTCGACCAGCTACTTAAAAGAAAGATGAACTAACTAATAATAATGTTAGTTCCAAATTCTATCATCTGCAAATTATTTGCAGCACCTTGTAAACCCTTATAAGTTGCTACATGAATCGGTCTCATAATTCATAAAAACCTCAACAACTCTTAAAAGTCTCTCTCTTTGTTCAAGTGCCTTGAGCACCTTATTGGTGGATACGTGCGCTATAAAAAAACTACATCATTACTATTTAAATATAAAACGTTCTGATCTGATCTTCCTCTAGGGACGTCGTATTCCCAATGTGTATCGCTTCAAGGTGTTGATCACCACGTATGAGATCGTTCTAGCCGACTGCCAAGAGCTGAGTGAGATTGAGTGGCGAGTGGCCATCATTGACGAAGCTCACCGACTCAAGAACAGGAACTGCAAGCTACTGGAGGGGCTCCGGTTTTTCGATATGGTATGTTTGAGAATTTAGGGCTCGCATTCATATTGAACACAAAGTTGTAATTTCAGATTTGCTGCTGCTGCCAGAAAATCTTGCGTTCTAGAAACTTGCTTTGTAAAAGAACAATTTTGGCTTTCGAACAAAATCCTGCTTTCTGAAAAAGAGGAAGAGGAAATTCTATAAAAATAGAACAGAAATACATCAACTCTTTATCAGCTCCTGTAATACTGGAATCTTCAGTTTCAACATAACGCCTATAAAAAGTGAGCAGTTTGTGTCTGTTTTGGGAAGTCTCAGTTACATGTACGTTAGCGTTTTTACTGTACTGAGCACTAGAAGTGTTGAAATAGGATTGGTTCGTGATGAATGATCCGAGATCTTCAAGGCTGTAACATAATTCTTTTAAGCTTTCATGTTACTCGGTCCAGTTTCATGGCGTTACCTAACACAGAATTCTGCACTTCCAGCGCACTTTCAAATGTGTGATTAAATGGGACTCAAGTGCAGAATTCCACAGTAGGCAGCCTGTGAAATTTCTCCCAGTTGTAGGAATTCCTATTTTTGATCATGGATTATAAACTGGGCCCAATTTCATAGAGCTGCTGAAGCAAACAAATATTGCTACTAGTTAATAAACATTTTCTGCTAAGCATAAAAAGGCAGGATACCAATCACATGTGGTATATGTGACAATGTATTTTGGCTGGTAACCTCATTCTGGTAAGCACAATTTTGTTGTGCTTTGCTGCTTTTTGTGCTTAAGCAGCTCTGTGAAATTGGGTCATGGGTTTTATCAGGGTAAGCCGTGTCTGAATTGGCGGCTACGGCTGTTTTAAAGGGCAGCCTATGCTTCAATGCATATTGATTTGGCAATTCAGCTGTAGCCGCTAGTTTGGACATTGCCATATTTATTCAGAAGTTGACCTTTTATATCAGTGGAATCCAATTTGCTTTGTTTAAAAATTATTGTAGGAACACAGGGTTTTGCTGACTGGTACCCCGCTGCAGAACAACATTGATGAGCTGTTTAGTTTACTCAACTTCCTGGAACCGGGGAGATTCCGATCGATCAGCCAATTCTTGGGTGACTTCGGAGACTTGAAGACGGAGAGTCAAGTTGAAAAACTGCAACAGGTGAAACTTCGCTTCATTAACATTTTGTCATGTAGATTTAATTGAATTTGTGGCTTAGCAGACCTTCTCTTTGGACAGATAGTTTAGTTTCTTGGTTGTAATTCTTCTATTTGGAGTGGTGTCCTCAGTCAGTGATGTTACAACAGAGTTGTTTCCAGATTTCCCTGCCGCTCATGCATGTAGATATTTCATCTGATGTCTCAAACCAAGTGTCCCTTCTTAGTATGTCCCTCATAAGTCAAGTGACCTTGACCTCTTTGGGCTCAAAGCTTGCTGGCTAAAAAGCTCAGGGTGACAGTAGCAGTGCAAACTTGACTCCTCTTGCGCAGATTTTTTTGCACTAAGTTTGGAGAACCCAAGATAAAGAACTGAATTGGATAGGTGATCTTCCCTCCTGACACATACAATGAGAGATTAGCTTACGGGTGCAGCCATGTGGGTAAAAATCTCTATTTGGGGAGAAGTGGTAGTTCTGAGAAGAACTGGAACTGAGATGTCTTGATGTTTGGTAGTATGCTGTACTTCAGCATTTTCCTGAAGATGAGAGGAGTACACTTTTTGAAACGTCAAGACTATCTAAATTCTAGTTCTTCTCAGAGCTGCCACTTCTCTCAAGAGAGATTTTATCACATGGGCATTACCCATAAGCTTATTTCTTCAAATAAAAGAAAGTTAGGTTGAATAGTGGACAAAATAACAGTTGCACAGCTCCAATCATTGGTATAAATACCCCTATTATTAACAAGGCAAACTGTAATGTTTTCATGACTAAGTGAAGCACCCTTTGTGGAGAAGTGACTGGGCGATTGTTACTTGAATTATTAGTGCAGAAGTATTTAAAGAATCACTTGTATCCAGTCTGTTAACGGGGACTGTGACTGGGAATCACACGTAATGATAAAAAGAAGGACAACCTTTGAGTTAAACATTGATGTGGGGTTCTTTTTCTTCAATGAAACGACAGCTTTTGAAGCCTATGATGTTGCGTCGACTGAAGGAGGATGTGGAGAAGAATCTTGCCGAGAAGGAAGAAACCATTATTGAGGTAAGGCACAAACTTCCAAGTTACCTTCAAACAGTGGATGGTGTCCATAGCCCAATTTCATAGAGCTGCTTAAGCAGAACAGCTTTCTGCTTAGCAGAAATGAGCAGGATACCAGTCAAAGAATGTACACGTGACATGGTAGCTTGGCTGGTAACCTTGATCGGGTAAACATTTGTGTGTGTGTGTGTGCGTGCAGAGCTACTTTTTGTGCTTAAGCAGTTCTATGAAATTGGGCCATCAAACAATACATGACTTAGAGAAGGAACTTTCATGCGGGTAAAATGCTTTATGTGGTCATTCCGCAGTTTTGGTTCTCCAGTTGCCATTCAGTATTTGGAAAATGTTCTCAGTGATATTTAATACTGAGGGGTAAGCTTGAGAAAATGAGAGATAGCTGTGTAAAAACTTGATGCTTTGATCACTATGCTCTAAGCATATTCATCAGGAGAAAAGCCCAGCATGCAAGGCTTCAATTCAAACCCTACTTAACCTTTGGCTCGTCTGGTAACCAACAGGTGGAGCTGACAAACATACAGAAGAAGTACTACCGAGCCATCCTGGAGCGTAACTTCAGTTTCTTGAGCAAGGGTACCAACTCCACAGCCAACCTGCCTAACCTGATGAATACCATGATGGAGCTTCGCAAGTGCTGTAACCACCCCTTCCTCATCAACGGTAACCAAAACACTTTAGTCATCTTTTGGCTGTAAACTATGCCACTGCGCTTTCCTAGAGGGCGCTTTGTTGCTTCGTATAATTAATTCTAAAGAAATCCCTCACCTGCGTGGTTATGTTTGTTTCAGCGCCTTGAGTTGCGCCTTCAATTTTAAAAGACGCCAGTCATTTTCGGCCAAAAATACTATTGCAGCTCTATGAAATTTTGTCCTGATTGTTTTATTGTATGAAAATAATATGATTAAAGTAGCAAAATAAAATTACCAATTTGTATTTGCCCTTTCAATTTGTTGACGCTCGAAGGCGCCGAAGAGCAAATCATGGTAGAGATTGCCACTCAGCCCATCAACCTGGAGATGACCCAGCACATGAGGGCACTGATCCAATCTGCCGGCAAGATGGTGCTCCTGAACAAGCTGTTGCCGAGACTGAGGGAAGGCGGTCACAAGGTGCTCATCTTCAGTCAGATGATACGCTGCTTGGATATCTTGGAGGACTACCTGGTGCAGAGAAGGTAAATCAAGATTCAGAAATGGCAGACCTTTGTCTGCATTCAGACTTTTTATGTGTGCTTGGTGACAAAAAATAGCTGCTATTTTCTTCAGTTGTGTAGAAATCATGGTCTTTGATCTACTTCTCTAAGTGCCGAGGACAGTGTTCCCAGAAGCTTCTTGAAATCTATAACTCTAGGGGGTACCAAAAGGTCAAAGTGCCATCATTTCAACAATTTCATAAAGCAATTTTCTATGCTAAGCAAAAAATGAGTGGGGCACCAGTCATAAAAATGTAAACTTCATGAAATTTTGGCTGGTAACTAATTTCTGTGGTAACTAGTTTCTGCTAAGCAATATTTTTCTGTGCTTAGCAAGTTTTTGTGCTTACAGGTTTTATAAAATTGGGCCTAGATCATTGTGAAATCTAGTCATAGCTAGGTACAGATCTTCAGCTGTTCAAGTTAAGTCTTATGCTGTGGCTGGCAGGGCAAACTTCCTCTCAGGCCAGAGAACCACTCCAGGCAAAACAATTTAAGAACACTTTTCGTTTGCCAATTTTGCAGTGATGAGATGTCGGTAACCAATGAAATAACTTGTTATATAAGCCTTATAGTGATCTACTGAAAAACCAGAGAGTGTTTTGTGAACTGCATGACCTTTTGTATGTGAGCGTGTCTACCCGTTGAAAGTCTAAAGAATGGGAGAACAAAGAGAATGTCTTTAATTAACCAGATCAACAAGCATCAGTGTGTGCATGTTTACCTGTTTTAAACAATAACTGTAATTGTAAACATTATCTGCAGATACCCCTTTGAAAGGATAGATGGAAGGGTGCGAGGCAACATGAGACAAGCTGCCATCGACAGGTTCAGCAAACCAGGTAAGAAAACAGAGAGTTGCGAGGTGTGGGTTGCATTTCAGCGGGTTGCATTCCAACCCAAGGTACTTGTGGATTAGTTTTTGGACTGAAAGTAGACGCATTTAGATATCTTGGCTCAGTGGTTAACAGCACCAGACTCGAGCTCTGGTGTAGGTTCGAGTCCCGGTCCTGGCACTTGTGTCCTTATTAAGATACTTAACCACAATTGCTTTGTCCTTCGGATGGGACATTAAGCCGTATGTCTCATGTACTAGGATTGGTAGTGCAGGTAATAAGAACCTGGAATACTTATCATGGAAGAGTAGGGGTTAACCCCGGTGTTTCGTGTTCACATAGCAAGCACTCTTGTTTACAGGTTTCCTCAGGCTAATTAATACTAATAATAATATTGGTTCTATTTCTCCTGCTACATTGTAGATTCTGATCGGTTTGTGTTTCTGCTGTGTACCCGAGCTGGAGGACTTGGAATCAATCTGACGGCGGCAGATACCTGTATCATCTTTGACTCTGACTGGAATCCTCAGAACGATCTTCAAGTAAGTAGGATCTATGTCCCCGCTCCCTCCCTCTCCCTACATGCCAACTTATCATTAATATTCCCACTCGCCATGACATTTGGTTTGTGAATGGTGGATCAGCTGCACAGGCTCTATCATTCAAAACCAGAGTGAATGGTCAGACAGTAAGAGGGGTTGACTGTGTAGATGTATTCACCACATGAAATCCTATTGCAGGCTGGCATGGTGCATCTGTCATTCAAAACCACAGTGGATGATATTGAATGGTCAGATAATAAGGAATGTTAATTTAGTTTCGTTTGGCTAAAGTTTGGAAGTGATGAGTTAACTTAACTTAACTGATTTAACGTGATTCTAACCTTGAACTGCAGTCATCTTCCAAAGTTTTCTTAAAAAGACACTAAATAGCTTCAATTTTCAAAATTTTAGTATGCAACTGAAGACCATTCATATGCATTTTTTTCATTTGCCTCTACAAATTGAGGCATTGTGTTATTTTGTGAGTGTTCACTTGGCAAATAGAATGAAATCACCTGAATGAAAAATGTTGAGTAAACTTCTCTTCACGTCCCACATTGATGTCAGATAATGAGTCGACCTCAAACTTCCCATTTCTCTCTGGTAAACACAATCAATAAACAGAAACGTTTTCTCTTTGCTCTGAACAGGCCCAAGCCCGTTGCCATCGAATTGGGCAAACCAAATCCGTGAAGATCTATCGCCTGATAACCCGCAACTCTTATGAGCGTGAAATGTTTGACAAGGCCAGCATGAAACTCGGCCTGGACAAAGCCGTGCTGCAGTCCATGCGTGGTGACAATCAGTCCTCTACTACACCGGTAATTAGGAGGATGTATATCTTTCACTTTTATAAAAAAATTTAACAAACCAATGTATGCAAGGTTGCCCCAAACAAGGCTTAAAGTCGTTCTTGGTAAGTAATGGGCTACAAGAGAAAACATTTGAGATGAAAATAACTCAAATCGATATTCGTCTTAAAACAGTCTAGACTATACAATAAATCCTTAGCTTGCTGATTTAGATGCAATTTCAAAGTAACTGTTAACAAGAGAAAAAATCATTAGCTTCAATTTGTAGAATGATAACTGACGCTCCTAAATTTGATTTGACAAATCAGCAACAGCAACCCTTATCCAAAAAAGAGATTGAAGATCTCCTACGCAAAGGAGCGTACGGCGCCATCATGGACGACGATGATGCAGCCTCAAAGTTCTGCGAGGAAGACATTGAGATGATCCTGCAACGACGGACGAAGGTGATGAAGATAGAGGGTGGGGTCAAGGGGTCAACGTTTGCCAAGGCCAGCTTTGCCCTGCCTGATGATCAGCGGTCAGATATTAAATTGGACGACCCCGATTTCTGGGCCAAGTGGGCTAAGAAAGCAGAGCTGGATGTGGAGGCACTGAAGAAAAGGGTGAGTTTCAAAAGGAGATGGTTGGTTCGGGATCAACTTGGGTTCAGAAATATGGGTTCAGGATTACTTCTTTATATATGACTGACTATTATTCGATATTGACTGTCAAATGTGGGGGTCTGAATTTTCTTCTCCGTCATGTGAATTGATCCCGTCACTAGAGTACTGTCTGTCATTGATTCCTGACGTGTTTTAATTCTCACAAGGAAGGATGTGTGTTGAGCACTGAATTACGTGGGTGGGATTCAAACCCACAACTTTTGCCATTCTAGAGATGTGCTATCATGACACCACTGAGCATGCTCAGAAGCTAGAGGCAGTTTCAATTCTATGTTTTTGCTAATAATATTATTTATTTCTGATGCAAATTTAAAGTCTGTTAACCCTTACAGTCCCAATTCCTTCTATATCCAATTGTCAAAGGGAAGGATTCAGAAGGTCTGGGGCCTGTAGACCCATATAACAATTGCTTATCTCAAGGTCAGACATTCCACTCTTTTCCAAGTCCAAACAGTTTGGTGTGAAGCTTAGGAGAAGAGGAAATGGGAGGATTCAGGCCAAACACTAAAACGGAAATTCTTGTCATTTAACCTCTGTCAGGAAAGTCACGTGATCAACACGCCCCGCAAACGTAAACAAACCCGTCGCTTTGGCAACCTAGACGAGATGGTAGAGTTTACCAGCAATGATGAGGACAGCGACGAGGACCAACCGGCGCCTCCTAAGAAGGCCGAGCAGAAAGGACACAAGGCTTCGACAGCGGCTACCGCTGGGGCGCCCTCTGTGGCGATGAAGATGATAAAGCCGTGCAAGAGTCAGCTGCAGTCGGGCTGGACCAGACTGGAGTGCTTCCGTGTAGAGAAGGGTCTGCTTACATACGGGTAAGCTGTCATCCAAAATGAACTCTTCTAAATAATCTTACAATAAGGTCTGGCGATATATCCATATCACTCAAATACTCAACATTATTTTTCAAAACTGCAGTTTGGAAGTGATGATTTAACTTTATCCGTGTTTCACCTGATTAACGTGATTATAACCTTTTAAAGTGCTGATCTGAACTGCAGATTTTTGTCCATGAAACTGATAGTTGGTTATCTGCATTTGAACCACTTTGGGTCGGTATTCCGAAAATGTTTCCATGCCCACCTGCGGTAATTTTCCGGAACTTTTTTATTTTCTGGAGTAATCGTTTACCTGTTAAAATACCGTTGTCAGAATGAAATCCTGACTTGACAAAGGAAAGACAACAAAGGTTCTCATAATAAGCACCGGGATTTGATGTTGTCTTGTGAGAAAATATGAGCAGGCACTCACCACACAGTGATTTGCAGAACTGCGGTTGTGAGCTGCGGCTGTGGGCCACGGCTGACAATCTGCCATGGTATGCTGGGCTTGCATGTACCTCCAATTGTGGCGAGTACGAGGATAAACAATATTGGCAGCCTGTCCATTCTTGTATTCCACATTTGTACAACAACAGAACAAAGGTCTGGGATTTCAGTTCCTAAGAGAACAAAAGCAAATGAATCTTTAAAGTATGTTGTCTTTAAACAAGTGCTGGTTTTGTTTTGAAGGTGGGGTAGATGGGAAGATGTTCTTATGACTACGCGATTCAAGAGACCGCTGGGTGAGAAAGACGTGGAGGCCATCTCAAGAACAATGGTGAGTTTGATTCAGTGGTTTCTTCCCCTGTCGCTCTTACCCACTCGGCCACAACGCGCCACAATTTGCAGTCTTTCCTGAGATGACGATCTTCTGTGTCAAGTAATAAGTCTGATGGCAGCGTGGGTTGCCAATAATGGGAGTCAAACTTTTGTTTTGGTTTCAATTCATCAAGTAAGCCGTGTCTGAATTGGGGGCTATGGCTTTGGCTGTTGCTGGGGGCAGCCTATGCTTCAATACATGTTCATCTGGCCACCAAGCCACAGCCGCTATTTCAGACACTGTCTTAGTGATACAGAAGACCCTTTGTTCACTCTGTGTGTTGTCAAACTTTACTCAGCTGATCTTCTGTCTGAAGTACTACAAGGGAGACGAGAACATCAAGAGCTTCATCTGGGACCTGGTCACCCCTGCCCCCGACGGCTCTATCAAAGACTACAGAAACCACAAAGGTACACACCAACTAATTGCTGGAAATTGGGGAGAGGCTTGTGGAGGTTTTTTGTAACCTTTCTACTGTCTGACCATTCAGTTTCATTCGTATGAATTGAATGGTGATAAACTAGGCAAGCCTGGAATATGGTAGACCTATCTTGTAGTGAATTTATTTACACAGTACACAGCTAGTTTTGTGCACAGGTGTTAATATATAGACTTGTATAGCACATGCATCTACCAATAAGGTACTGAAGGTGCTTGAACAGACACACACAATCTAAGACAGGTTTTTGAATTTTTGTAATAATAAGGCCAAATTTATATAGCGCTTTTTAGAGTTAACAAGGTGCTGTCGCACACAACCTGTGCATTTAAAGAATATATGCAGAATTAAAGAAGCTTGAGGTTGAACCCCGGATAACCTCAGAAAACCTTCAAAACAACCTCCAAGCTAACCTTGAGTTACCAAGCGTTTGATTGTGCATTCCTCCCTAAATGGTTACGTATGTTTGATGAACCTGCTGGCAAATGTTTTGAAAAGTAGGAGGGAACCCAATATTTCATGGACTTGTCTCTTGAAGTGATGATAAACCGACAAACACACTAACTGGCTGAGAGTGTAACACACGCTGTTGAAAATGTTCTGCAATTCTGATCAAGAGAAAAATAGTATCAATCATTTCTGGCAAGAATGGTTTTAAAGCATTGCCTGAAACAGGGCTGAAAAAAATTATCAAAATAGGTTTAGGAAAGCTCACTTAGTTTTAAAAGTGTCCAGCTTCCAAAGGAACCTTTTCATTATGGAGTGATGCAATGATTCCAGCGTAATCAGCGCCATGAACTCGGGACCTGATTTTGAAATTTGCAAAAATATTCTTTCTCTCTGAAGGGCTGTCAGCTCCGGTTCCTCGTGGCCGCAAGTCCAAGAAACCCAAGAAGGAGGAGGACGTGGTTCCAGCTATCTTGGAGTATGACTTCAACGCCAGGGACCAGGACCCCGAGACCCTGCTCACGGATCAAGGGTACAAGAACCACCTCAAGAGACATTGTAACAAGTATGTCAGGTTCTGATTTGGGGTGTTGTCTGGGAAATAAGTCCTAAGGCTTTTAAGATGCTCCCTAATAAAGTGCATATAGCTCCCTGTAAGTTTCTGGGACACGATACTCATGTTCTTGGAGCAACCCTCAAAGTTTTCGTTTTCCCAAACCCTTCTTTTTACTCTCGTCTGTATCTCTTGAAGTGATGATAAACCAAACAAACACACAAACTGGCTGAGTGTATACCAACTCGCTGATGAAAAAGTTCTGCAATTCTGATCAAGAGCAAGTCAAAACCATCTACCGTGTAAATGGATTTTTTTTTTTTTTCCAGTGATGAAAATACTTCGCAGTAAATTACCCCCCTACCTCTTCAAAATCTTGTTTGATTCAGTTACACTGAGGACTGCACTAGTTAGCTGATTATACGTTTACATGAGATCAGACATACCACCAACAGTTTGGGTGTTGAGGTCATACCATGTGGTGTTGGGTTTTATTAAGGGTGGTGAAGGATCTTAGTAAATCACCATAAGAAGTTGCAGGCTGGGAATTTCATCTTCGGGAGGGCAAGGCCATTTTCATTTTGTAAAGGGCACTTCCAGTGAAAAATCTTTAAGGGAATCTATGGGATACTTTTGAAGGGGCATCAAGGCCTAGACCAGGGCAACGACCGTCGTGGCCTTCGTGTTTTTCCAGGCCTGGAGTTTGGGTTAGTATTCGCTGTACCCATCTTTTTAATTAGTCACCCCGTTGATTTCTTGCAGGGTGCTGCTGCGTGTGAGATTACTGTACTACTTGAAGCAAGAGGTCATAGGTGACATGATGGAGAGGATAGCAGACGGTATTGAGGCAAGGTATGTTTGTTTACTTTAATGTTCCTTTTGTTGTCTTCAACCCGTTGGCCCAATTCACAGAGCTCCTTAAGCAAAAGGTATTGCTCAACAAGTATTGCTAAGCACGCCACCATCGGCCCAATACAAAAAGGCGCGATGTCCTATCAATTTGCCAACCAATATTAGTTAGTGCGCACACGCGATGTGCAATTTACATATTTCATGGGAAGGGTCAATTTATGAACTCTCGCCCGGTTACTGCACACTCGAGCCCTCCCATTTCAAATCTAAGAAGAGCATGATCATGCTTACAGGAACTGGTTGAGAGGTTATAATTCCATGTACAGCCACAGGCCTGCTTTGATCGTGACGACACTGTCCCTTTAAATAGAAAGGTTTTTTTCTTTCTGATGGATTGATTAGTTGATTGATTACTTTTTGTGTGTGTATTTATCATTGTGGTTTAGTGAGTTGCCCTTGTCGATGGTGTTACCCGAGGGTGATCCTCCCATCGGCTGGTGGGATGAGGATGCAGATCGATCCCTCCTAGTTGGCGTCTTCAAACACGGTCAGTTTAACATCAAAGTACTGTTGTGTCATACAAGTAATTCTGTATTCAGGCAGATATGGGTTAAGCAAAATGCACCAGCAGAGCCTGAGTTACTCCTGAAGATGCTCAGAACATACTGAGAAAATAATTGCACTCCTTACTAACTGACTGTCATCATAGCGTCCACAATCCTTAATAATAATATCTAGATGCTCCATTCTGAGGCGCAGAAGGAAATGACAAACTTTACAAATACAAATGAGTGCCGTATCGTACAGTTCAATGTAAGGTAGTCGCAAACAAGATTGTCTTCAATTTCATTTTAAACGTTTCAAGTGATGTTGTTTAGCTCTGATCTTGGCTGGCAATTTAGTCCACAAAAGTGGAGAAGGCTCTAGCGCCGAGGGCCACACATGCCCTAGGGATCTCGAGCAGACATTGATCCTTCTAAAATGTTTCGGGATGCCTTTGTCTGGAAAGAGTTAAATAATTCAATCTGAAGGAACAAGGTTGTCTTTTTTTTTTTTTTTTTATTATTTTATACTCCTTTCTCTTGATGTGATGATCAGACAACAAACACACTAACTGTCTGAGTGTGCGTCACTCATTGATGCAATGTTCTGCAATTCTGATCAGAAGAAAGGACCAGTTAGGAACCTTCTCTTTTTTTTTTTCTTGGATGCTAATTTATCACAAGGGGGCGGAAATTTCAGCAAAAAAAGAGGAGTTGTTCAATGTAAGTAGAGGTCCATCCCATGGTGGACAGGGGGTGGCCTGCAGAAATGTTTAGGGGGAAAAAAAGAGGCCCTTGTTATTTAGTGAGAAACTTTGTTGTTAATAGATGAAATAGTTTGTTATATATATTTTGTTTTAATCATCACAGGTTATGAGAGATATGCAGCCATGCGGGCTGACTCTACCCTTTGCTTCATGGGCAGGTGTGGAGCCCCTGATAAACGAGAGATTGCTCGGGAGAATGGAGACAACGACGACAGGTACAGATGCCCTCGTTTGTTGAGACCCCTCTTGTGTGTTTCAAAAAGATTGCCCGAAGCCAAGTCCTTGATATTTCGTTAAGAAGAAATTCTCTTATTTTTCATTTCTTCGGTTGCCCATCTCATCGATGATTTTTGAATCATTCATTTCAGGGAACAATTTCATCAAGGAATTTTACATTGCAAAGTGTTTTAGTCTAAACATGACATTTTGAGTAGCAACTTATACATTTTGTGTACATTTTGTTGAGCCGTACAAGCGAAATCATTCCCTGCAACTGACAACGATTGAATGGTATGTGAAGTCATCTGGCATACTAGAAGTAAAACCAATACCTCAATTTGTTATTAGAGCCTTTAATTTGCAATGCCGCCACGAAAATGTGGTGCTTTGGTTTTGTTGGAATGTCAATTATGCTCTGGACTAGTGAGGGATGGTGTGTGAAATGATGAGATACGTCATGCTAATACTGAGGGCTCACATGGCATCATTACGAAGCCACGCTGGAGCTCGATGAGTTGATATCCTTCTCATTAATCAATCTGATCACACCCCAAACCACACAGCCTTATAGTGACCCTAGTAGTGAAGTCGCATGGCTGACCCTGATAGTGAGGTCAAATCGCTGAGCATTCTTGCTTACCAGGTTCATTGTGTATTTCTCCATACAGTCAACTGGATGTAGAATCGATGGAGACTGAGCTGAAGGGGGAGAGTGCTGATCTGGACATGAAGCCCAACATTAAGGATCTCAAGGACTATCTGGAGGTTTGTACACACCCTGACCGAGTCACACTAAACGCGCAACAAACATTCTGTTTTTTGCAAGTAGTTGAGACATCTTTTGTTCTTTCCTTTGTCTCTGTAGTTAAGAGCCTCCCCTAGACTTTGTACACAAAACTCCTTGAGGAGCACCACGGTCTTTAGAATTCCCCTATGGAGACCTTTTGCACAACTGTTGTACCCACCCTGACCATGCCACACTGAACACACAACTACTGTACATTCCATGACGCCTCATTGATGCACCGTAAAGATTGAGGCCTTATGTTGGCTATGGTTATGGCTATGACTGTTGCTAAGGGTGTTGCTAAGCACCTCCTCTACTTCCACGCATGATGACGCGGAAATCTAGCCAAAGCCATACCCCTAGCTGCTGCCAATTGGGACATGGCCTGATACACTTATCAGCCTGGCTCTTGATATGATGATGAACAAACAAACACACTAACCGGCTGAGTGTATAACAACTCGCTGATGAAAATGTTCTGCAATTCTGATCAAGAGTCAATCGAGGCCCCAACTTCATAGAGCTGCTTTAAAACAGAAAATATTGCTTAAGAAATTTATGCTGAGCAAAAATAAGCAGGGTACCAGTCACAGGTGGTACATGCCAAATGGGGATTTGGCTGGTAACCCTAATCTGGCAAGCCAAATTGTTATGTGGTTAGGACCCAATTTCATGGCAACGCTTACCACAGAATTGTGCACTTACAGGGATACGTTAGTGACGTCTTGTGTTTCCATTGGTTTACAGGAAGGGTCTTTGTCACCTTCAAGTATCCGGACATCTTCACCTGCTCCCCTGAAACTCAAGACAGAGGCAGAACCAACAACCATGCCTGGTAGGAACCTATGCAATATTCCAATAATCTTTGGGACGGTTGGGCCGTGTCCGAATTGACGGCAACAGCTACAGCTAGGACTGTTGCTAAGGACGTCTTATACTTCAACGCATGATGACAAGGAAATCTAGCCTTAGCTGAAGCTGTAGCTGTCGCCGCTAATTTGGACATGCCTTGTAGAGAAGATAAACGAGTTGGAAGTAGATAATGATAAGAGTTGTTAGTTATTTTCTCTTCGCTTGAAGTCAATTAAATTAAAAATGGTCCCCAAAATATTCTAATAATATGCTCAAGACTTGCAGGGTTTATACCATGTGTCTTGCTGAAAGCCGAAACACTGTTACGATGCCTTGGATCCATGATGCTGTGATCTTTAAAACAAAAAAAGGAACCCGAGTGTTGTGTGTAAAATTGTCTGTGCGAATCTGCTTTCAGGAAATTTGTCTATGCTGCCATTTTAGCTGTAATGCAAAGTTCAGCTTTCCCACTGGTCGATCTGCTTAGCCAAGCTTTGTTTTAAATGTTGTATTCCTCCGATCACGGCTCATTCTTTATATATTTCTTGTCAGTTATACCCGGCAAGCTGCCATTCCCTCTAGCGCCCGATGTGAACACCCGACTCAGACGACTTGTCGCCGCATACCAGAGGAACCATAAGAGACAACAGCAGAAGCAAGCCAAGAGAGCACGGGTAGGTCAACTCAATCCTGGAAGAATTACCTGCATTCAGTCACTATTTCTTTTTACCCATCTCTACTGCAAACCTTTCAGAATCCACCTCATTGTATTGCCTATTGTATATTAAACCTGTGCTTGTTACACGGTTAATTGACTGATCGTCTGGTGACACGTTTTCATTTTTACAGTTCGGATAACCATTACAGAATTCACTCGAAAGCGCTGTGAAACGCAGACCACATTGCATCACAATGTACATAACGCACAATTCGTGCGACACATAAGCAGTCACACCGTTTCCAATTTACAGTCTTGTAGTCTTCCTTATGTCATTACTTTGTGTGCTACAATAAAGGCAAGAAACATTGAACGCTAGCCATGCTAGCAGGCGCTTTCAGAACAATGTAATAGCATGAGAGTATACGCCCTCTGTTTGCAAAATATACCAGGACATTACGAGATTGCATAAAAAAAACAATTACAAAGGCCGAAGACTAAACGTGCCTGCGCATGCTCAGACAATTACATGTGTCAACCGATCATTTCAGAAACGTACAGGCTAAACGTCTATGAAATATCCACACATCAAATTATTGTTATTTTCGATGTGCTTTCCTTGACAGCGTGAGATGGTGAAGCAAGTTAGATTTGAAGAGCAGTTGAGACAGAGACAGCTGAAGAAACAAGAGAATGCACAGAAGTGAGTTGCATTCAACCTCGGCACTTTTTTTAACTGATTAATGTTACTTGACCTTATCAGGCGACCCATTTTATTTGACGTATTCGGGCGTCACTGTCAAAGAGTTTTTCTGAGAGTGATTTGCGCTTGTACTAAAACAAGAAGTGAGCTTAAATGGGCTTTGTCACGTGATGCAAGTTTTACATGTAACTTGGAGGCAACCAATTCAGTGCAGACCTTGGTCGCACAAGACACGTTTTCATGCCAGTGTCTTACTTTACTTAAACCCTAACCCCCATTAGGGTCTCTCTACTTACCCTGCCAAATACAACAGAATGCAACACAGTTGAAATGAGAACCATGCCAAATGCAACAAAATGCAACAAGGGATATTGTTGCAATGTGCAGGCATGCTGTTTGTGAAAGGACTGAGCAAGGGTGTTTGCCCTGCTAAATGCAACAGTATGCACATAAGTGTAAATGTTTAACTGTTATTATACGGTCTTTTGAATATGATTTGAGTTATTATTCTTACCTAATATTACATCATACTTCTCAATACTTTTCCCATAAAAAAATATTTTGAAACACCCATTATAAGTTGTTCAGATACAATAGAAGCACCCAAACCTATATGAAGTCACTTCACTGCTAAATGCAACAAATTCAGTCAAAGAATGACATCTGCGTTGACTGCCAAATGCAACAGATTACAACAACTATTACCATTTGGTGCATATTGTTGCATTTAGCATGGTTAGGGTTAATACTCAAATTATGAATGTCATTTCTTCTTTGAACTTCTTAGAACTGGTTCCCTGTAAATTGCCTCATGGTCATTCAACTGTTGAAAACAGTCTTTAGATTTAAATGAAAACATTGTTAATAATATTAATCAATAAATACAATTATTATTATTATCCTTATGGTTTGGATGTATGATTTAGATGAGGTTTTTTAAAGCCGACTTGCTATATAGTATTTTTTTTATTTGATTCGTACTTAATAGGTTTTTTGAATGCAGTGAATCTTTTGGTATTAAATATTATTTCCTGTATCATTATTAGAACAACTCTTGACACCAAAGGACCGTTCATTTTATAGCCACCTGGTCTTGCTACATGACCGTCTTTAATTCTCCCCATCTGTTGATGCATTTGCAGATGGTCGCGGCGCGAGGAAGCTGATTTCTATCGTGTCCTGGCCACGTTCGGCGTGGAACAGGACCCAGTGACGGGTAAATACGACTGGTCTAACTTCCGTAAGGTGGCCAAGTTGGAACGGAAGTATGACCACCGGCTGCTGGAGTACTATCAACACTTCAGAGCAATGTGTCTCAGGAAATGTAAGAGAGAAGAAGAGATCCCTCAGGATTTTGGTGAGTCAATTTTCTTTTCAAATTTTCTTGAAAACAAATGTTTCCTACCTGAGTAGTATGCCTGTGTTTTTTTTCCCACAGGAGTTAAAAGGGGGGAGCATTAAGTATACACTCCTTACCATCGTCAGCTTGGGGTTAAAACTAGTTAAGAACGCAGCATTCTTTTTTTTTCTTTTTTAACAGTTTGTGCATCTTTTCTATTTTTTTGTTCCTGTTGATGGCAGTCAGTATGCCCTGATATTCCCAGACACCTTTACTCATCATACTCCAAGTTCCAAGTTGATAATTAAAAACCCTTTTTTATTTTCCCCACCACCCCTCCGCCTGCATCTTGGTTTATTTGGGAAACCCCTAGGCTCAATGCCCCCTACAGACTTCACCATCGAAGAAATCTCAGAGGAGCGGGCCAATAAGGTGCTTCACCGCATCGACCTCCTCCTCAAGGTACGCAACGAAGCCTGCCCTCATCCAGAGATGGAGATACGCATGCGCCACTGCAGGAAGAGCCTGGAGCTACCCGATTGGTGGGAGGTCGGAGTTCATGACCGGGATCTGCTCATTGGTGTCGCCAGGTATGTGAATACAAAATGTGCATTTCTGGATTGTTACCACTTGAGATGGCTGCTGTTATATCTCACTTATCCCAAACCTCAAAAGCCTTCCCTGATGTATGGTCAGAGTTGGACAGATTCAGTTCTACAGTTTCTGTAGTCCTTAATCTTTGTGGTATGGGCACTGTAATTCCATCTGGTAAAGATCACTTTTGTAACTTTCTCTGTAAACTTTGACACAAAGGCACCATTGCTGAGGGAAGGGGACCTATTTCAGTTGGGGGTGAGTGCAGGGAGGTAGGCATGGGGTGAGGTTTGTGATGTTGCAGATATGTAAAATGTTAAACCACTGGGCGAGCCTACGAAGGATTCATTTCCACATCGGAAGGTTCTCAGCTAAAATGTCAAGGGGCTTGGGGGTTTACTTTCCACCGAGTTCATAAAATCTCTCTGTTCACAGATATGGAATCAACCGTATGGAGTCTCAGCAGCAGATGCTCGTAGACCCTGACCTGTCTTTCAAAGATCTCAAGGAGAAGTACCCACTCATGGTACCCGTACCCGTCCCCCTCCCTCCACCTGTAAAGGTCCCCGCGGGACCCCTACCCTCCTCCCAAGAAGGGGAGAGAACTAAGAGTACAACACCTCGACCGGAGGATGATGAGTTAAGAACTAGTGAGGAGAGGCAGGATGTGGGCGGTTTGAACGATACGGAGAGTGTGTCCAGTTCACAGGATAAATTGGGAGGAAATGCTGAGTCTGCTGGGGATGGGAAGCAGCTGGAGTCCGATGAATCTGGGATTGAGGACAGCGGAAATGAATATTTATCTCAGGAAAGGAGCTTCAAGGAGAGTCCATCGATGACGATGGGCGACTCACAAGAAGGTTTGAATTTGGTGGCTCAGGAGGAAAATGCCGAAGAGTCGCAGGACAATGGAGACGGCAGTACTATGTTAGATCAGGAAGACCAACCGGGCGGTGGAACAGTAGAGGAACCAGACTGCGCCCAGGGTGTATTAGCCAGTATGAAAGATGAACCAGACTATGCACCAGATGAACCAGACTCTGCACCGTCCAGAAATGTTCTCGACTCGAGCTATGAGCAGGAAAGAACTAGTCTCCCACGCAGCAGTCAGCCCTTGGATGTCAAAGAGGAAGAAGATATGGATTGTGCTAGTCCAATGCATCATGCGGCTGCGGAAGAGTCCTGCCATGGGGAGGCATCGGAGTTTCCTGTTTCATCATCAGTAGCTACCAATATGACTTATGCATTTCTTATGAAGTGGCCTAAGGTAGGCTTGGGTTTTGTTTTTACTTTTATCCAAGGTCACTTTTTATTGTATCATGTTGACCTCTGACATGCGCCACCCTAGCTGAGGTCAAACAAGGTAAACGGTGCATGTTGTGAACGTCTATTGGCAAAGCACAAGTGCCTCTCGGAACTGTGCTTGCTTTTGGCCTCAGTGAGGGCCCAACTTGAGCTCGTGCCATATTCAAGAAAGTGTATAGACCTCTTACTTATGACATCAAGCTCAAACAGCGCCGTGGCTGAGGTCAAATGAAGACCGATTCTAGGCCGAGAGTTTTCACGACACTGATACGTATGCAACATTTCCATTGTTTGACCTAAGTAAAGCAATGGCAAGGGGTCTATTGGTTGAATCATTAATGTGTTTGTAGTTACAAAGGAACAAAAAAAGGCGCAGATTTTTCTTTAGGGTCTTTGCCATCTTTGGTTCAAATTGTTTGACAGTTTTTCAATACAGATACTGATAACATTTTGTTTAAACTTTATCTAATTCCTTTCCATAAATCCCAGGACCGAGTTATCGTCCATCGTCTGGAGAACATTTGCCACTGCGTGCTAAAGAACTGCTGGCCGGGCCGCCGTCAGAATCACCACGCCCAGCAGGCCGCCCTCCTCAAGCACCCGTATGACTCAGACCACAAGGATTACGCCCATCCAGGCGGGGCTGAAGCCCTGTGGGATCCTAATGTCGTACCCCCTGAGCATAACTATGCGGGTATGGCTGATGGCTTGCTGGCCCTGGTCCACCAGAGAAGGCGCAAACGGAAACGGAAAGTGGATCTTGGCGGGGAGAAAGGTAAATACTGGGAAATGTTGCTTTTCCATAAATGCGAATAAGGGATTGGGAGGAATGCAACATTAAAAGGGTGGTAACTTGAGGTTAGGCTTGTTTTTTTAGTTTTTTTAGTTTTTTTTAGGTTTCCTGGGTTATCTGGGGTTACCTCTGACTGAATTCTTGTTTCTCCCTAATTTTCACTGATTAGAAACATTAAACTTCTAGCTGGTCTGTTTAGTTTTCATGCTTAGGTTCTGTCTTGATCCAACTGTCCATATACTCTTGTTGCTTGTTAAATGTTCTGTATTGAGTCTATCCAAGCCTAAGCTTCTAGAAGATGCCTCCATACCAACATTGTTATTGGCTTCTTGCATCTTGCTGATGATTCCATTTCCCTCCTGATGTATATTCTGTTTGGTGTACTTTTTCATTTCGTATGGAAATAAATGTGACTTTGGATTGTATTGTATTGAATTGAATTGAATTGAAATGAATCGAATTGAATTGAATTGATTTGATATTATGATGTATATTTGAGTCATAATAATGGAAAGGTTTTTATGACTTGAAATTGTAATGTGAATCATCATGAATATTTGAAACAAGATTTCTTTCCAGTTTTTTTCATTTGCTTTCTATTTTTCAACTTGTAATCTTTCTCCCCTCTATTTCATTGAATTTGTTACTAGTTGTTGAATAATTACCAGGTTTTTTTTACTTCGCTCTTTGATTTATCTTGCTGACTTTCCATTTGATTTATATGTCCTTTTTTTTGTAAAATAATGATTGTGGAATTGGTGTATAATTAATATTGTTCAGCTAAAGATACTGTATCTCTGCTACTCTTTGTAACATTTTTCAGCAAATCATTCAAAGTTTGTCAATGTTTGTGCCCGGAGGCACAACTGCACAGAACTAACTGTATACATCATGGGTGTACTGTGTAGATGCATTTACTACTTGATATCATGTCATATTGCTGGCTGGAATAGTTTATCTATCATTCAAAACCACAGTGGATGATGTTAAATTTTCAGACAGTAGGAGAGTTAATCCAAACTGCAACCTTTTCACTACTTTGTGTTCCACACAGACCCACATCACCCTTCCATGTCGGGCAAGGGTGGCAGCCCCATGAAATCCAGCTTGGAATCACCCCTGGACCTCTCCCAAGGCTCGTCCCGCTACCACGTCCATGACCCGGACATGCAACCGGACGGTGGAGCTGAGGGCCGGCCTGGGGGCCACAGCAGGCCTCTAGACCCCACTAGGAGACCCTCCATGGAAGAGTTGAGAAGGAAGAAGAAGAAAGCATACATGAAGGTCAAGTTGAAGACGGTGCACGGGATGGCAGCATCAATGAGAGGAGAGGTAGGGATGTCTGTGATGACGATACTTTAGCATTCTCATTTGCTTTGGCTCTGTGATTATGTGAAATTGATGTTGCAACCCCAAAGCTGCCAACTCTCCCTGATTCTGGAAAAAAATCCCTGAAAATTAACCAATCTGTTCCATGTTCTGATGAACAAATTGAAAATCTCCCTCTGATTATGGAAACTTTTTGCTTATTATATTGAATTTAATTCTAAATATCTTCCTGTTGTACAAAATCTCCTGGATTGCAAGGAAAAGGCAGAATTTTAAGTATGGTTGGTGGTGTTTGTATGGATGACTTTGCCAACTGGTGTTATGTAGATTATCTCTCAATAAAACTGATTATCACTTGAAAAAGTCATTTATTATGATCCTTGCAACAAGCAGTACATTTATATCTGCAGTCAACAGTTGTCTCCTTGTTTAAGCCATACAACTCAAAGTTTGTGTTTATTGATGTCTTTGCATTTTTGTTGTGTATATTGCCTGTCTGAACTTGTAAAACAATATTTTTGGGGAAGCCTAAACCTTTTGGTAATAGGAACATTTTCCTTTTCTCCTCTGTCTTGCCTTCTCCATATCTATTTTACATTTTGTGTTTCTCTTTTGTGTGTAATTTTATTGAGTTTGTGTAAACAAAACATAATAATCTAACTAGCCAATTTCCTCTGTTTTTCTGTGATAATAATAGTTCCATGGAAAACTGAAAAAAAACGCTACATCATTTGAGTGGCCATTTTCTCTTTTTTGCATGTTGCAAAGTTGTCTGTCTGTTCCAATCAGTATGGTGTTAAATCAATCTGAACAAATCAGGCCTGGAATAACACGGGGGCCATGGCCTCTGTTGCCCCTGGTTGTCACATTGCTGCCCCTTTAAAAGTTTCCCAATGGAAGTGCCCTTTGCAGAATGAAAATGACCTTGCTCTCTCAAAGATGAAATTCCAGACCTGACATCCTGACGCATTATTTCTGTTTGCAGGAATCCTTCGTCAAAGCCCTAATTTGACAGGCATGATGTTATTCATGCAATCATACAATCTCACCTTGTTTGAGTCTGTCGGCCTTGAGTCTGATAAAATACTTTAAAATTCTATTTAGTAATGAAGTATACTTAATACTCATAAAGACAATAACTATCCTCTTACAGCATGTACAGATAAATGTTCTCTTACGTGCTTTAATGCTTGTTCAGATAAAAACAGTTAAATGTATGTTAAGCTGTCTTAGGAAGGTTTTTTTCTCATTTTGATTCTAGTCATGTAAACATGATTTTGGGTCAGTAAAAATTTTTAGCCACAAGCCCTACGGTCTCGTGGATTTTTTCCCCCAAATTCGAGCACCTGCTATTTGGTTGAAATTACTCTTAACTGTAATTGAATTGTTCTCTAACCACTAGCTCATTAATATCAGATTAGGCTTACAAGAAACTGTTGCTTTCTAATATATGTGGGTCTACCACTCCTGTACGAAAATAATCTTAACTTGTTGTGAGTCCGACCAATATATCAACAGATTTTCCTTCATTTTTTACTTCACCAGGGTGAACAAACACAAACAAATACTGTGAAAAAGAAGAGGAAAGCACGCCATTTGAATCTAGCCAACTTTAAAGAGGGTAAGATGTAACATTTTTCTTTATGCATACTAATTTTCTATGATTTTATATACTCTTCAGTCTCCATAACCCGGTTGACAATGGAAGACAAGAGCAAAATCTGAACAATAATTTCCCGTGGGCCATAAGTGTCTACTTCTGCTTAGTGGATGCAGCTTTTGAGCAGTTTTTTTCAGGGCTGCTTACCCCGGGATTCTTTACTTGCAGCCTCCATTCTCAGCTTTAGCGCCATTATGTACACACGCGCACAAGCAAATATTCCTTGATAACCTGTTATATACTCTATTGTTTAGCATTGATGGTTGAGTGCTGATTTTTGGGCCATAGCAGAGCCATTGAATTTGGACTCGGAGACTCACGGCCATATTTCATAGATAGAGCTATAAAAAAAAATACCGGGGGAAACAGTCAATATTAATCATGACATTTCTGACTAGTTACTCTCTGTGCAACATGATTTAATGTTCAACAAATGTGTGCCTGGCGTCTCTATGAGACAAGACCCTGCTTGCATTTTTTCAGGTGATCAGCTGATTTTCTCTTTTTTGTTCCTCTTATTTTGTTGTGCTATAAAATGCTGAAAAGCATTGTACTAATTTGTGTGTGCTAGGCAGTTTCTTCTGTGTTTAGTTGTTGTTGTTTATTGTTCCTTATACAAAAACATTGAGACTGCCTCGAGCCAAGTTTTCAATGCTGCCCTTTTTGATGTTTATACAGACGACCACGTGCCGGTCATCAACCGCAAGACAGGTGAGAAGCTGTCCGGGCCGACTGCACCGCTGAAGAAGGACCTGATGATGTGGCTCGCTGCTAACACTGACTTCATGATTCAGAGTCATTCTCATTCAGCTCTTGCTGCTCGGCAAAATTCCGCTGGAAATCCAACAGCCTCAGAGGTGAGGTCCTTGCTTTCTTTGCTTGTTTCTATATTATGCAACTCAGATTTTCAATTCAGATTTCAATTTTCTGTTTTTGTTTTTTGGTTTTTTTTTTTTTTTTTTTTTACGTATACTTTTCCACTAATTTAATAATTAGGAAGAAAGTTACTAAAACTAAATAATGTATCTTTATTTAATTGTAAAGTGAGACACTTTTATACAAAATGAGTTTTGTCTTCTTTGTTTTATTGTATAGGATTCCCAGGAGGATCACCAGGGTACTGTAGCAGACGCCAAGCCCAAGCGTAGACGCCTCAGGAATCCAGCCAAGCTGGACCTGACTAGGGTGACCGGGGAGGAGAGGGTCGGGATTGTAGAGAAGGAGTCCGGCCGTAAGCTGTCTGCTAAGCTGGTACCAATGCTGAAGAATCTAGCGGACTGGTTGCATAAACACCCAGGCTACTACGTGGCATCGGAGTGGGCCGAGGTGGTCAAAGTCAAGGTTGGTTCTTGTGACAGCTTGGAAACTGAAAATGTGTCTTAGCTTTGAGAACTGGTCAAAGTAGAGGTTGATTGTTGCGATGGCTAGAACTTGTTTTGAGCTTTATTCACTCCTGTGTCGTTCCATCAACCCATTGGTGCCCTGTATTAGATGGGTGTAATTCCATGCTTTTTAAGCTGTTAAATAATTATTAATTATCAAAATTTCAAACACAAGTTCTAGCAACATTGCCTGCAGTCAAAGCCAATTTCCTTCACTTTTTTATAATTTTGGTCACAACTTGTATCTTTTATAAAGTTTGTTTTTAAGGGAACGTGGTGTGTTCTAACCAAGACAAATAGGGCAGGTTTAATCACCCCTGCCAATACAAAGTCCGAACATTGTATAATATTATTCACTGAATTTCATTCAACCTTAGTTACTACCAATGATGTATTGGGTACTGTTATACTGAACAAACAACGCTTGGTAAAGTCCACAAGTGATTCTAAATAATTCAATTAACAAGTAAAAGTACCGACATTAAAATGCTAAGGGATTATTGGTTGATAGGCTTAGGATTTTCTCATCTTTATGTTGATCTCATCTTGTTGTCTGTCCTTAATCTCATTCTGCAGGGTTACCTTCCAGCTGATCAGTACGATCGCATCATGTCCCCACCGACTAAGACAACCTCCCCACCGATCCAACCTGCTGTCTACACCGCAGTACTCCCCACACAGTCCACCCAACCTTTCTCTCCGAACCACCTTGCAACTTCCACCGACCTCAGCAACAAAGTCTCCATGCAGATTGGCACGGGCACACTTGGGGGCCTCGCCCTGTCCGGTTACCCAACCCTGGGGTTGGGGACCCTTCCAATAGGCGTGGCACCCATAGCGAGCCTGGCCGGGTTGCAACCGGGAAATCCAAAGGGACACGCCAAGGACAAATCAAGGAAACGAAAGAACATTGCGCCGCGTAAGATCCTGTCTGCTGATCAGCCCGTTATAGCCATGTCCACACCAGCCTCCCTAGCAGGGATTTCCCCTTTCTTGCTCCCCAGTACAGCAGGGATGTACTACTCACCATTCCTGGCAACCCAGGGGCTTGTACCAACGTCGGTACCCACAGACATTTCCAATGTCAATGGGGCAGGGGTTACTCTGACCCCAGCCTCCGACCCACAACAAGGGGAGGAGATTCAGGCAGGTGTTGATGAGATGGGAGAGATGGAGGCGGAAGAGGAGGAGCAGGATGAAGACGAATCAGTGAGAGACAGTGACTTGGAATAAAGATTCAACCAGGAGGAAAGTTAACCCAGCTCTGAGAAGCAGACACAAAACGTCTGACTGTCTGGTCCAATCAAAACAGGTGTCGAGATCACCTGATATTGTCTCCGTTTTCAAGGTTCTCACAGTAGTGCATTCTGAATTGCCCACGGAAGTTTCCTTTACTCGGGAAAAGAGGCCATGGCCCTGTAGAAATGAGATTTCAGGCCAATGGGGTCCGTCACGTATCATCAATGTTTAGTGAGAATGTTGACTGGTACTTTGAGAGGGTACTGTTCCCGCCACAGATGGTTAATTCAACTTGTTACCAATTAACGGCATTGCCAAATAATTAGAAATACCATTACAGTGATGCATTATAGCCGACACAGCAAACAGTCATGTACTTTTTTTCCTGTTAAAACACAAAATATGTTGCATGCCCCCAATTTACTGAAGAGTTATCAAATTTTGCCCATTGAGAAAATAATATAAAAATTTGCATATGAATTTGACAGTAAATGAAATTTTTCTATTTGAGCTATTTATTTGTGTCACTGTTGATGCCAAATTAAGAGTAGGTATCGAGAGAAAAACGGTCATACTTATTTATTTGTACAGTCTAACTGTTAAAGAAATAATACGGGAAAAATATGCAGTGATTTTGAAGTATTAATTTGGCTTTATGCAGGGTGTGTGTACTTTGTACTTTAAGGGACTTAAAGGTGTTTCTTACGAGAGTTAAGGCGAAATTTAAAGATATTTGTTCTTGGTTTCAAACTTCCTTCAAGTTGGAGCATCAAAAATGTGCCACTTTACACAGTGACCCTACTGCTGTATTACCTTTGTTTTATAAATATATGATAAAGACTTTTTTGTTTTGAAATCAACCATTACATGTACTTGGGTGGAGTTATTGATAGGAACAGTTCATTTGTGATCATTTCAATCTTGTTTGTTTATTTTTATTTTTTGGTTGGTTGGTTGGGTTTTTTTTGTTTTGTTTTTTTTTGCTTTGAGTTGGATTGGGGAGGGGGGCGTGGATTAGACACTTGAGGTCCTCGAGGGTTTCTTTCATCTGGGGGTAGTTTTTTTCCATGGGGTAAAAAGATTGTGTGCTTTTACATAAAACAACACCAAGAATGTGTTTATTATGTCTTGTTAAAAAAAGTATGCCAGGTTAATATAGGAATGAGAAATTTCAGAACTCGGACCTTTTGATGTTTGCCTGGTGACTGAAAGAAAAAACAGCTGCTGTTTTCTCCCCAGACATGATCCTTTGATCTACCTTTCTAGTGCCGAGGATACTGTTTCCTAAAAGCTTTTACTTATAGTTTGAAATTTCATCATTTCCTTGAATTTGGATCCTAGTGTCAGATGTATTTGTCACCAAATTACTCTTGACATAAAATCATTTCATCAAAGAAAATCATTGCTTTTTGGAAGACTATAATAATTCAAACTGACTTAAAACTAAACCCTTTGAAAGAAAATGTTTTTGGTTTAGGGGTGTTTTGGGGTTGTTGTTTTTTTCAAATTTCTGTGTGATAGAAAGGAAAAAATACAGTTTCAGTGGTTGATGCTGGGGTACAGGGGACCAGACCAAGTCTGGTCCCTTGTCGCAAAAGTATTACAGGCTGCATCTGAATCCAGCAACTTCCGCTACAGCTACAGCCATAGAGTTTCCAGCACTCCAGCCTTAGCTGAATCAGAAGCCAGCAATTCAGACATATACATTCAGTTCACCGTGTGTATACTACACTCTCGCTGCGTACCACAAAAACAAAAATGGATACTACGGTGATTTTCATAAAGATCACAACTTATTAGGCAGAAAATTGTACACTTGACACCAAGTGAGCTTTTCACTCGCACCTTATCTTAACATTCTGAGAGGACAACAGCTCTTCAAAAGACAGTATTTCGGGGTTTTTTTTGGAACTGTTTGTGTTGGATTTGCTTGTTACCCCACCCCACCTGTATACTTGCCAAGATCCATTGTGGGGGGGGGGGGGGGGGGGGGACACCCTGGGCACTACTTTCTGATCAATCGACATCCACTGTGGTTTGTATACCAGCCTGCAATAAGATATTATGTGGTGAATGCATCCACAGAGTTGACCCTCCTACTGTCTGACCATTCAATATTATCCAGTGTGGTTTTGAATGATAAACTATGCCAACCTGTAATATAATATTGTGTTTATGCATCTACACAGTACACAGTACACAGTCAACCCTCCTACTGTCTAACCATTCATCCACTGAGCTTTTGAATGATAAACTATGCAGCCTGCAATATGATATGGGGAATGCATGTACACAGTCAACCCTCCTACTGTCTGACCATTCATCATCCACTGTGGTTTTGAATGATAGATAAACTATGCCAGCCAGCAATACGACAAGAGGTTTCTGTTGTAAGAAATGACGTTGAACAATGAAATGGGTGGGTTTTTTTTTATTATTCTTTTTTTAATTAAATGGACTTACATGTATTGGTGCCGTAAGTAGCGAAAACTTTGGGTGTGTAGCAGATGCGCAATAATGTAATTACTAAACAAAAGGAGATATTGGTATCCACGGAGTGGTAATTATGTAATATTGAAATAAAAAATTGCATCCCCTTAAGGTGACCCCTCTGCTGCCGCTTCCCAGATTGTATTATAAACTTGGGTGTGATCCCTGGCTATATGGCAGTTACAGGTTGAACGGCTTCTGACTGGCGCCCCAGAACAAAGATGTTGACAAAATAGGGAGTCCGCCAACATTAGGGCTAGAAAGCTCAGTTGCAGGTTCAAGTCCTGCTCGAATCAATTTTTCTTTGTTCAAAATTGTTTCTGAATTATTTATTATTAGTGCATAAACTGTTTTGCAGCATTTTAGTATTGACACAGATTTGTGAGAAATATTGAGCTGAACTGATTGTAGATACTGTACATATGACACCGAGATGTCAATAGAGTATGGTTTGAACATTTATGGAGTTTTGTTTTATAAATAAATACAGTACATTTCAGAGACTTGAAGTATATCAAAATGGATTAAAAATAAGATTACAAACATGCCCAATTATGACCAGGATGACTGCTTTAATTGTTTTGTGTAAACATGCCCCTCTAACCATTGACATGATTCCTGCATACTACTGCATCAGTTACCACAGTGGCATAACTATACGTTTCATTTAGAGGCAAGCAGGGGGAAAAATTATCTTGGACTGTCAGTGGTCACAACTTTCAAAAAATAAAATCATCACACATTCTTTTTGTTTACATTTTCATCAGTTTTTATTATTTTTTTTTTGTTAGTTTCTCATTTGTGGCAAGACGGGTTGCCCTAACAACCAACACCAACTGCAAAATAAATCACACATCTACATCCCCATATAGTCCCATGCCATCGTCTCAAGATAAGATTTATAATTAATGGGTTTGGAACTTGTAGCGGCACCCTCCAAACGCTGGTTAAAACTTCAAATAAAATACAAAACAAAATAGGTCTTTTTGAAACTTACAAGGCAAACTCCCCCCCCCCCACTTTTCATCACTGACACAAAGAGTTTAAGTTTTGCATTTTATTTGAATTATGTGCCAGCCTTAAAGAACTATACACTATTTGTAATAACTGTTTCTGTCAGAAATTTTTCTTAAAATTCTCGAAAGATGAACACAGTACCAAACGCCCTGAGAATACTAGTTACTTTATCTGATATAGTGGCATTTGGGTGAATGCAAAATGGCGAATTTTCACACAATTTCTTCTCTGATGTCGTTTGACCATGAAAAAGTCGACATGAATTCACTGGCAGAAATGTTTACAAAATAGTGTCCAGTCCCTGTATTTGGAATTTACAGATCAACTATGTGGTGGTACAACTACTCTCAACTTAGTCACGATTCACAAATATTAACAACAGTGAATAATAAATCTCTTAATTATTTAATAAAACAAATTTAAGAAATAAAAATAAATGAAGTTATAATAAATAAGACTACAATACTGTATGCAGTCAGTTTACCACAGGTTACTACATAAAGATACACATTTTGAAAAGTCGCTCTAAGACTTGTTATCAGGGAAGGTGTTTGAAGACGGGGAAAATCTAAGCAACAACAGAAGAGTGTCACAATAGTTTAATATACACAGACTAAGAAAATCATCTTGGGGCATGAGACCAATTTCATAGAGGTGCTTACTGTATGAGCTTCCATTTCATAGCACTGCTAACCGTAAGCACTTGAAAAGGCATGCTAACCTTCCAGTGCTTACTGTGAGCAAACTAACTTGTTTTGTGTCTTTTAAATGAGATATCGCCCAACACCACAAGGCCGGACGGCCACTTCAAGGTGAGGGCTACACTTAACTTAGCTGGGCTGACAACCCAAACCGACTGGCACCAGGGGCAGGTTGCCACCTACTTGTGGGGGTGAAACGGGGTTACCCTGATGGATGACAAAACAATGCTAATCCATGGTGAACGCCAGCCAGACTGGTCGCCAAATTTTCTTGCTAACCTGCGAAACGGCCAAGAGCAAGGTCAATTGTACTGTATATTGGCTGGTAACCTTGTTCTGATAAGCAAGACTGTTTATTGCTTAACAGCTTCATGAAATTGGACGCTGACTTCATGGTACTGCTAACCATAAGCAACAAAATGTCATTTTTAAGTTTTCATATTTGTAAAGTTGGCCACCGCAGACCCATCACACTCCAACAGCATGCTTTGTTTGATTATACCTCCATAATCATAGTCCAACAGTTTGGGTGTTTGAGTTTTGAAAGAGAGGGAGGATCCTTCATCACCCTAGGGAGTGAGGGTTAGGCAGGAATATTGGTTGGCATGGGTGTTTTCTAAGTAGTATTATAAATGTCTTACAGAGCTACCGCATGCACTAAACCCTGGTGAGCATAAACTGCAAAAGAAACGCTGCCAGAGAGCAGCACCGTGAAACTGGGCACCAGTGATTTCTCCCCCACAATTGCTTAACTCATTCTCAAAAATTAAACATAACATTGTAACTTCTATCATCTACGTATTATGTGCATACAGCTCTACGCGCGACAAGACACTCCAAATTTTTGTTAATGCCTTGGCATAGTGATTTTTTTTCCCAGTTAAATGAAGGGTATACCTTTGGTAATTACTCCAAAAATTAATGTCCATAAATATTACTTAGTACAGAGCAATGGAGAGCTGTTGATATTATAAAATATTGTTAGAAACACCCACTTTGAAGTAATAGAGAAAGGGTTTATTTTTCACCCAAAAATTTGAATCTGAGACAGGCTTCAGGCATGAATCCATTCTCAGGCATCTGAAAGCACATAAATTCTATGCAACAAGGGTGTATTTTTTTCTTTCATTATTTTCTTACAACTTCGATGACCGAATGGGCTGAAAATGTTGGGATACACCAAGTAAGGACACTGGTCTTTGACAATTACCAAAAGTACACCCTGCCTTATAAACATACCCCCCTCGTGAAACTGGGTCATAAAGTTACCTCTTACTAATTTGAATAGTACATGTCTGAAATCGGTCGACAGCAATCTTCACGCAAGGCGTATTTTATAGATAAATTTAGTACCCTAATAGTTGTGTTCCGTTACCTCAAGGTAATCACATGACAACAAATACTCAACGCATGCCACAAAAAAGCGGTTACATGTACATTTACTGTGCACAAAGCATATTAATATATATACATTTTTCGTCTTAAACCGTGACATAAAGGATCTACAACGTCCATTTCAAGGAGCTATTTATTCCGTTGTGTTTTTATATTATTCACACGGAAATTTTCACGTTCAATAATTAGGTTTTTCAATGGATTTTATCCCATGCAGTAATTCTGTGAGTTACTCTTTCAAGGAAATTATTCACAAAGTAATAACATTGCTCTTTCAATCATTGTCTAATTGATCATTCTGTAAAATAAAAAAAAAATTAAAAAAAACAAGAACACAAAACTTCTCCAATTTAGAGGAAAACATGTCCGTGTAAAAAGCAGTGAAATGATGGAAGGAAAAAAACATTTCATGGGGGGGGGAAAAAACTTAACGATTGAACGGTTAACAAACTGTGTTGAAGCAAAACTGAAAAAAGATTAGAAAGAAATAATAATGTATTTGATTTACTACATTGTATTTAGCCTTATATAAAATATGATAAGACATTACGTCAAGAGCTGTAGGCAGTTATAGCCAAAGAAAGTGTTTTAAATGATAAATGATCTCTTGTTACAGTTTTCTATCCTTTTGGTTCTCAATACAAATCCTCCACACTAACAAAACAGACCTCTTCTATGGTATTTCAAACCTTTCTCTTTTTATCAAATCTTAAAAAGGAAGAAAACAATACATTGTACGGTACTTTTTAATTTGGATCAAATTTACACCATAGGACAATTTTGTCACAACTGGTCGATACAAAATCTCAGCAGAAGTACTCATTCGATGTTACACTTTATACTGGTACACATTATGAAAGTCACTGCAGTCATATCCAGTTAGTAATGGAAAACCTCGTGGAAGAAAATGAAAACATTTCACTGGTTGAACCTGGCATCCTTTTTGGGTCACGTACATGTATATTGCAATGACCATCCGGTAGCACTTTGTGTGTTTCAATATCTTAGAGTCAACTTTATACATCCGTAGAACTGAAGCCTGTTTGTAAGTCAAATAACACCAGTTTACCATAGATAACTCTAAACGAGTAAACCAGGTTGTTGTTATAAAGGAAATACAAGTATGACTCAATCATAATATGGTTAACTAGTTAACTAGTTAGCTAAGCTTGGTAAACCAGGATTGGGTCTGTAGTTCTTTGTATAAGTAAACGCACTGTGTAAGTACAAATGTAGTTAACATTTACATGTAGCTAGTTAACCACACCATATGCGGTTGACCACACTATGTGCGGTTAACCACACTATGTATGGTTGACCAATTTCCAATTGGGGTTAACAAACCATTTCTGCATTATGGTTTTTTTTAGCTAAAAAGATTGCCTATGCATTTGTAACGATTAGATTTTGTCTAAAATACCATCTAAAGGATTGGGAAAAGACTTACTACACACATAAAACTGCACATGTCACAATTAGTTTTTGAAGGCAATGAGATCGGCTCGGCTTTGTACAATCTCATCCACAATCACGTCACAATTTGTTGGTGCATTATTATGTGAACTCCAAAATTACCAATGAGTTTTCTCACCGAAAATAAAAAAAATCCATGTGGAATGAAAAAACATTCATGGAAAGGAAAAGATGTCCACAAAACTCAACGAACCTGTCCCTTTTCCTCCCCCCTGGGGCGTTCAGAATACAGAACAAGAATATGCTAGATATTTTTTTACAGTTCGTTTTTTTTTTTTTTTCCTCTATTTTTTATTAAGTCTTACACAGGTTGTTGCACATGAATCTAAACATAGAATAGATAGCGTCTTACTTGTAAAGCCACCCTCCCTGGTTTTGAAATCTGAAGACCTTTTTTTTAGCAGCAGCCCCCTCCTGCCTGTTGACCGCCCCCCTGTGATGGTAGCGTGGGGTTTGTTGGTGAGTGCTGGGGTCCTAGCTTGATGCCATTGGCCTGGTAGATAAAAAAACACAAATACAAAGTGCTCAAACAACAGAAAATATGCTGTTTTGTTGGTACTGCAAAAAGGAAACTGCCAAGAAAACAGAGCTTTATTAGGAGTGTTTTAGTTTTCTACTCAGCACCCAAACAGTTATCAATCTGCTGAATACAAGCGATTCCAAAAAGACCAGGAAGCCTAGAATTTTCCCAGAGAGGTACATGTAGTTAAACAGCAAAGTCGTTGACACTTAAGCTTAAGTTACCACAATGCATGCAGAAATGTTAGTTTCGTGCCGTTTTCCCCATTGTTACTCCCACACCCACAAAAACAAAATTCTAACAAACTAACCCCAACTCTCTTGAGTATGCGAGAAACCTTTGTAGCTAACTTAAAGCTGCGTCCAATTGGCAGGCTATGCTCCAACGCATGTTTATGTGGTTATTTCAGAAATGGCCCAAGTTATGCATGAATTAGACTTTCTCCCATCAAATATGGCTTTATCGGGGCAAACACTTGGTGGCGCACTATAATAAAAACTCCCCGTACATGTGTATTGATCAAATTTGGGCAATATTAAAGTCTTGGCGGAGTTATAGCAAAAAGTTTACTTTCTCCCATGAAATATGGCTTCACCAGGGCAAACATTTGGTGGCACACTATATTAAGGACTCCCTGTTTGGGCAATGTAAAACAAGTCCTGGAGGACTTGAAGCAAAGACCAGCCTCCAGCGTTCTCTCTTAACAGTGGTCTGCTGGCCAAATGCCAGCTAAAGCACATGAGGACCAGTCAAATACATTCCAAGTGATTCGGCTGGCAAGTTCAGTGTTGAAAAGCATCCCAATTTAGTATGAAATATGAACAAGTGCAAAAGCTCATGGACTAACTGTATTAAATGAAAATCTAACTGGTCCTGCTGGCCAGTCACTGAAAAAGTTAAAGGGCAAACCCTGACCTCATTGTTGATATCAAACACGCCTTCCTGTATCTTCTGGTAGATCTCCTTGGCCGTGTTGATGAAAGCTTCTTCCACGTTGGCTGCTGTCTTGGCCGATGTCTCCATGAAGATCAGACCGTGCTCCCTTGCAAAGGCTTCCCCCTCCTCTTTCTTAACGTCGCGTCTTGCCTCGAGATCACTGGTAAGCAAGACAGACCCAATGCAAGCTTGTAAATAGTTGTACAGCTAGTTTTGTGCACAGTTGTGCCACCAAACACAACCCATGCAGTTGAATGGTTATTACTCGATATTAAATAATACCACACAATCCCAGTTTGACTATTGAAATATCCTTGGAGTACTACCTTTTGTTTCCGATAAGCATGATGACCATATTCGAACTGGAATGCTGACGGGCGTCTTCTAACCAAGTGGTCAGGTGGTTGAATGTGTCTCGCCTGATTGGCAGAAAAGAAAAAACAAATATTTCATGACTTTTTAATGTACCGTCTGGTCAAATTAAAATCCAACCAAATGAACCAATGAGGCACCTTGTTATGTCTCCTATTAGCCAGTTACGTTTGGAGATGTTCAAATCCAGCCAATGGCATACCTTGTTATATCATATACCAGCAGGGCACCGGCTGCTCCTCTGTAGTAAGACCGTGTGATTGACCGGAATGATTCTTGACCAGCCTACAACAAAAAATACAGGAAACAAAATTTCTATAAAAAAAAACATTCTTAATGTTTGAAACATTCATTTGACAAAATTCCAAATAAAATCTCCCTCTCTAAAACTTACCTTCAAAAATTTATGAAAATCACTTTAACGTCTTTGAACTGGGACAATACGTTCCTTAAAGGTACATGTAGGGTCATACAGTAGATTGGTAAACATTCCACAAATTTATGACCATTAAAACTTACTTGGTGAGAACATGGAGGTAGAAATAGATTTCTACCTCCATGGTGAGAAGCACTGCAGCTCTTGATAGCATACACTATTTTGAGAAAGGATTCCCTTCCAAGTAATATGGTTTAGAAATTGTTCACGCCAAAAGATTTGAATCCGAGAATTGATACATGTGTACATGCATGAGGAAAATATAAATTAGTATTTGTTTTTTGAGAAGGGCACCACAGCAAAGGCCAGGGGCACCAAGGCGTTGTTTTCGCCTCGGTAATAAAGGGCACCTCTATGAGGAAATTCGTAATCTCTACTGGAACATCTCAAGGGGCACCAAGACAATCACCAGGGGCATGCTTCCATGAAGTATCAGGCCTGCAAAAGCACAGGGCACTACAGCAACCACTGTAGGTGCTGTGGGTTAACTGCAGGCCTGCTATATAGTTTAGCTTATTGATCATAAACATTCTAACATACATAAACATGTAGGGTTTGTAGCTACATGTGTATAGTGCACACATGTGCAACTCATGTAAATAAGTACATGGTACATTCTTACATTGCTATCTATGTATGTAAGGACTTTCCTTTGTCCCTCTAACTTAACACTCTCCATAGACTTAGCGCATGAACAAAATGTGAGGACACAAAAATACAAAGGATTCCCATGTGAGACACCATATTGTCCCTTTTGAATTCCTTTGTTCTACTGTCCCCATTCTTCTGGTAATACCATGCCATGTACATGTACAATGACAAGCAGGCTCATGCTGTTCATACACAAACAATCCAGCACTACATCAACTGATCATACTTGTACATCTGGTGATTTCCTGGCCCTTCGTCACCTGATCTATGCATTGAGGAACTAGCCCTTAAATAACACTCCTCATACAAGGATTCTGCATTTTGATTGGTTTGTGGTACATCACATGATATGTCTTAATGTTAATAGAAAGCCGCACGAACGCGATGTGCTGAAAACGCAGCCAAAAAATGTAATACACTCGTGGCAACCAGTGAACTATCACATAGCAAACCAGTTTACTATACCCATAGCAACCAGCAGCTTCTAATCTTGGTACCTAGACGTCTAAACACATTATGTTTGGGGTGATATGGTTATAAACAAATATTGACTGAGCACTTTTACTCTTGCTGTGGTTAAAAACTAGGACTTCCTCAGTGATCCCCAGACAGGGATGTGACTGATAGGCTGTTGAAAAAAAAACTGAACTGTGACTGTGAGCACAAGGCACAAAAGCTTACCAGCGCGAAAGCTTGCGAGCCCGTGACCTACTTATAAACATTTATCTTTGGTTTTAAAAGCCCTACTCTGCAATCTGGGGTGTTTTATATGGTTTTATCTTCATGTTTTTTATGAATTTGATTTTAATTGACCCCAAAAGAAGGGAAAAAAAGAAGTCTTTTTTTGGGGGGGGGGGTGGGGAGAAGGGTGTAAAAAAAAAAAGGATTTCGGGAAAAAAAAAAAAGAGAAATCACATCCCTGCCAAAGCGGTCCATTTTCCATCACTCATTTCAGGGAAAATATAACGCGCCGAGGATCACCTCAGGAGTCATAGCCTTTACCATATGACATGTATGACGTAGTACATGTACATGTACCTCACTACTGCCTGCCAAACAATCTTTGCACTGATCAATTCTCCAGCCTCACACCAACACACACACACACACACACACTCGCTTACCTATTGGTTGTTATTAACAGTTAGTTAATAATCCAATACATGTACCAGAGGTCATATAAAGACGGTATCGTGAATTATTGAATTAGCAATGGTCTCCTTGGGAGTGAAGCCTGTGTGAGTGAGCTGATTATATTAGTCTATTCTAAAATGGACTTTACAATCTTTGAGAGGGGGCCGTTAAAAAACGTCCGATTGAAATGCTTTCAAGGACCGGACTGTCATCAAGTCACAGTCTGTGTAGCACGCAGTGTATTCATCAATCCATATGCTACACACTTATGTGCGTGTATAATGCACCCTTTGCTAAGTGCATACATGTACATGTGTACATGTACTCGTTAGTTAGTTCATTGTCCATGACGACAAAATAAGTGCAATGTAAAGAGCTTTCAATTCATCACAGACACAATGCGTGTCATTTGAATACTTTGCACTTCCAAATTACTGTGTTATTTGTAACAAACTGTAGGCCGATCCTAAACATGCCTCCTTTATCTGATTTAATCGGTTTTAAACATTCTTCTTCTTAAAATGTGTAACCTACAGTATGCTTATGTTACAAATGCTCATATGTGCGCGTTGATTAAAATAATTTACTTATTTATAAGGCAAAATAACAACAGGTAGCGTGATTTTCGGACCATAGGCCGTGGCTTATGAATTTATTTTCAAGCCTTCAACATGCTTCGGGACTTAATACTCCAGGCAGCTTAAACACCAACATGTAAAGTAAGCGTTGGCAATTTTGACAAACACTAAAACGGCAAAGTCCTCATGTAATGTTTTATACTGTTCATAAAAAAATCACTGATGTGCTGGTTGGGATTTTTGATAAGTTGACAATACATTTCTTGCAATAGGCACTTCTTATTTCCAACTGCTGGGTTTTTGTTTTTTAGTTTCTGGAATAATACATGTTCACATATTTGGACATCACCAATCACCATCTCTACTGTATTTTCTTACACTAAACAGGCCTTCATGTTAAGACTTGCATATATAGCACAAGTCATTTACTTGTGCAAATATTTGTTGTATTTACATTTAAAGACAAAGTATTCACATGTACCTTTGGTTTATGCCATGGAGCCGTTTGATTGCTTTAAACCTATATAAATATAAATACATTAGCATACAATAAAACTAGCCAGTGGAAATTTCATTTAAAAAAAGTGGTCACGTTTTTGAGATATCGCCGAAAATATGGAGCGGTTATGTCCACGCAGGAAGAATAATCCGTAATTGGAATACACAATCTGAGAAACAATTCATGCAGAAACATTTCTCAGATTTAAATGTTTTTGAATCCCTTTCTCTCAAAACCACATTCCTTAGCAGGGAATCCTTTTTCAAATGTTTAAATACATTATCAACAGCTTTTTTACCAAGTAAGTTTTAATGGGCATTCATTTTTTTTAGTAAATACCAAAGGTACACCCTCCCTTTTTGAAGTTTCCATGCTAGTTAAATCATGGAAGCCCTGCTCTATGATGGAAGTACATGTACATGTAAATAATAATGTAGCCCTACAGTCTGTTGAGATAACCTACAACCTGTACACACATCCTAACACCTTTACTGTTCGAAGCTTTGTCAATAATTGTGAGTACATTAATACAGTACTTACTTGTGCATACAATGTATAATTTATTCATTGATTTCAGTTGCTTGTCTTGTACATGTACTCTCTCTTTATTTTATTGCTTTTTTTTTTCTTCTTCCTTTTCATTTTTACTTTGTTGCAGTACCCGTTAGCATTCATTTTACACACGTGTAAATTTAACCATGAAGGCAAAAAAACAAATACAACTAGATATGGTGAATTTATGAATGAAAAAGAGACACCCATTTTGATAACAAAAGATGCAGATTATTCCAGTGACTGAAAACAAAAATACAACAGTCAGTGATATCAGAAGTGCCTGTGTGCAAAGCTACGCAATGTAAACTGCCAACACGTCCGTGATTTTATTTAATGGAATAAAAACTATAAATAATATCAGTCAAGATGAAATGCACATTACAAATGCACGGTCCAAGGGCATCCTTGACCTTTAACCTCTGTACAATACAAACACACTGTACTGTACTGTATGTGTGTGTGTGTGTGTGTGTACACAACATGCACAACAAGAGGATTATTTACACTCGAGTCACCGATGTATGACACACAGTAAAATATTATTATTATTATTATTATTATTATGACACACAGTGGCCCTTCAGCATTTTCAGTGTGGCTGCAGCATACACTGATTGAATCAAAATCATAACTCATTGAATAAACAGAACCGAATCAAGTTCTTAAATACACAGTTGGGCTGTGTATCCTCACGTGTGTATCCTCACGTGGGTATACAAACGTGGTACAAGCCCCAACTTATACCATGTGTATACCCAGGTACATGTATACCCACAGCTCAAGCCTTGGTTGGACTGAGTATCCTAAAGTGGGTATACAATGTGGTACAAGCCCCAATTTACACCAGGTTGTACCCTAACTTGCATTGGTACAGCGTTAACATGTACCTGTAGTGCCCCTATCGCAATGCAATTCTTTTACACAGCTACAGTGCATGCATGATCAGTGATGTAATTGATTAAATCCAGGCATAACATTATCAGTAAACATTAATGAAGGCATCTGCCATGTACATCCAATATCTCCCAGATGTGTCCCAAGTTATGTACACATGTCATGGTATTATCAGCACAGAGGGACAGCAGATCAAAGTAGGACCACTGCTGTCCTCACATCAGGGCTTGAATTGGGGGTAAAATCCCACAAGACCACCTGGGCTTTTGGCTCCAAATATTTACTGGACCAGAATTCATTTTACAAGGCCAGAATCTATATTTACAAAGTGTAAAGTCCGATTTTAAACGATTTTACCACACTCAAACTCAAAGTCAACCAATAAACTTTTGGGTCTTTTTTATTAACAACTGAACAACGCTATACAGTGAGGCATTATTATTCAATTGAACAACACAGAATTATCCTGTCATGAGTTTACTGGCCCGAAGCTAAAATCAATTGCCTCGGGCCGGCGGTCCAGTGTCAAATTCAAGCCTTGTAGAAGTATTACTACCTCCCTTAGTATGAGCTAAATTACACATGAAGTGGAAGCCATTTGGACCCTTAATCTTGGTGGGAAGTTACATGTAGTATGGTCCTTTTTTTGTGTGGTGAGAATATTGCAAGTGCAAACAGGGAACATGACCAATTACGATCTGTGTGAATTTCACCTCATACATTGTACCAGTAGTTTATTAATGGGCTTCTTAGCATTTTTTGATTGACACTAACAAACTTAAATCATTCTCTAGTAAACACAGTATGCTTTTAGAGAAGAAAGAAACACTGTAGTGGAGGGGCCTCTCTAAATTAAATCAACCATGTCTTTATGGCTCTCTGGTCTAGCGATCAATAACAATGACAATGCAGGTGGGCACAGTTACTGCATACATGTACATCTAGGAAATGTGTCATGCATGAATCGTTTCTCAGATTTTGTATTCCAATTACAAAGTATTCTTCCTATATGTGAACATAACCGCTCCAGATTTGTGGAGATATTTCAAAAACACATTTCCACCTTATGAAATTTTCACAGGTTAGTTTTGCTGTATACACGTTTATAAAGCAATAAAACAACGGTATACTTTGCCTTTAAACCTGCAAAGAGCCCCCCCCCCCCTCCTTCATCTTTTTTTCAATGCTCATGTGTCGGGGTTCCTACTTCCTTCTCACTTTCCAGCCATCTCTTGGAGGTATCCTCCCACACACCAGGGCTTGAAATTTTCATTTTTAGGAGGGCAAGGCCATTTTCATTATGCTAAGGGCACTTCCTTTGGAAAATCTGAAATACGATGGGAAACTTTTGAAGGGGTACCAAGGCCAAGACCAGGGCAACGGGTAATTCAAGGCCCGACACTCCGGATCAGACACCAGCCTCATCTTCACTTCGCTAGCTGTACATGTATCTTTGGTATAAATGGTTGTCTTTGTGATTTTATCAACAAGTAGAAAGGGCATGCAAACTTGTGCATGCAAAAAAACGTGCGGTTGGGCGAGGGCTGTCTAAAAATACTTACAGTGTCCCAAATCTGCAGTTTTATCTGTTTTCCGTCAATGTTTATCATTCTTGCTCCAAATTCAACACCTGCACAAATAAAATAAAAATACATAACATTAAAACATGGTTAAATACTTTCTTGTACATCTCTGAATAATCCTTAAAGAAAAACAACCAAATTATTTTGTTGTAATTTACTTCATTTTTGTGTTTTTTGTTCATAGCCAAATAAAAGGGTTAGAAGGCAATTCGCGCCTCAGTTAAAAAGACTTCACTCCTGTCAAGTCATGCGAAAGATTGAGAAATCAGATTTCTGATTCCTTTTGTCGATGTAATGCGAGTCACCCTGGAATTGTCCCACAGGTTACCTCAATGTAACGCGAACCACCCTGGAATTGCCACACAGGTTTCCTAAACATAATGCCAGTCACTGTGGAATTGCCCCTCAGGTTTCCTAAATGTAATACATGTCACTGGAATTGTCCCATAGGTTCTCTCAATGCAACGCGAGTCACCCTGGAATTGCCCCACAGGTTTCCTCAGTCTTCTTATTATCAATGATAAAAGTGCATTTTTAAGGCCATGTTCCTTTCAGTGCCAGATATGTGTATATAAGATCTCTGCTAAAAATCTCTAATAAAAGTGTAATTGGAATGTCACAGAGATTTACAGAATACTAGGGTATGAATAGTGGTCTTGTTTGTGTTCATTGTACAGTATTAGACACAAAGATTACAGTCTTCATTCACTACATGTATTTAATACATGTATGTACATGTATTCCAATACTCTGCAGTGAACCATAGAAACCAAGGAGCATCCGAGACTGATACATAATTGAAGTTTGTGTCTTGATTAACCAAGCATGGAAAAGAACAAACTGCTGAGTTTTAAGTGATGCTTCTATGTTTTGGTCTTTCTTGCCAATTGTGAAGTCAGAGCAGTCGAAGCTAGATTAAAAGAAGCTGGTCTGGTCCAAATTATGCCTCAGGGCTGCACTCATTTGTGCATGGAGGTACATTGAGAATCTGACCCAAATATCCAGAGAGGTGTCTGCGCTCTCAACTCCTTGGTTTCCATGCATCGAGATTCAACCCGATTAAAGTCAACTTTGCGTATGAGTGACTTTCCCTATTCATTATCTAATAACTTTCTCACTGGCTTCCCGCTGGAAGTGTCATGGATCCGTACCTAGTCGCCCTCCACTGGCAATTCAAACATAACCATACAGTCGCACTGCGCTTTTAATCACCATGTTAGTTTTACTATATTTTGTGTGTATTGACTTTACACAGCAGCTATTCAAATTATTGAGGGGCCTGCTTTACCTTGAAGCATTTTGGCTTGGCCAAGACCTGAAATTACACGAACGCCATGGCCACTTTTGCTCCGGTCTTGGCTTTGGTGACCCGTCAAAAGTTTCCCTTTAACCTTTAAGATTTTTCACTGGAAGTGCCCTTTGCAAAATGAAAATGGCCTTGCCCTCTCAAAGATAAATTTCCAGGCCTGTAGTGGAATACTCAAGATGAGCAGAGAACATCGTTTGAAACATCAAGACCATACCAGGAGCCAACACTCCTTCCAAAAGAAGTTTACACAATGGTTGTACCTGCAAGTTTACTGGTAATGAATATGTACTATTATCTACACGATATGTAGCTTGAAACATCATTAAGGAAATAATAATTCCATCAAAGCGCCTGAAAGTGTTTACTACAGGCCTGGAATTTCATCTATGAGAGGGCAAGGCCATTTGTATTTTTCAAAGGGTACTTCCATTGGAAAATCTTTAAGTCTACGATACAGGTTCACTAATAAATCAGAACAAGTGCAGAAAACCCCACAACCTGGCCAAGGTTCTCTCAGTGTTGTTACCAGTGCAGGTCAAGTGAACAAACCTGATGCTCAACATAACACTTGTAGCTGTAAAGCCTCCAGGGTTGGGGGGGGGGGGGGGTATGGGCGTTATTCTGCAATAGACATTATGCAGTGGCGTCATCAATCCACCACCTGAGAGATAATACGATGACTAAACCATGGAAATGCACATGTTACTTAACCTCTTTCTGATCTCTAGGCGAGGGCGCCCTACTCAAATGACCTCACGTGCACTAAGATTTATGGAGGGCAGCAAGCTATAGGTAGACTTACCTATTGTAAGATCATGTACAGGTTGAAACCTCTTGTCTGTGAATTGTAGAAGAAGGCATGACTTTCCAACACCTTTAATAAAAAAAAACAATAATTATCAATAGTCAATACAAAATTGTGTACATACATTTCTTGGTTTAGTACTCTGCAGATATCACACTTTTTCAGTTTTATATTTGTTAGGGCAAGGCAGTATTCCTTCATATTATAAAAAGGACACCTCTGTGAGGACAATTTGAAATTTTAGTTACTAACAATTTCATGTGAGGGGCACCAAAGCATTGACCCAATTGTCTTTGTGAAATAGATCATACTTCCCAATTCAGTGTAAAAACTACGGATTGAGATTATCTTAGAAATTAAGTCATGTTTCTAAATACTTAAAAATGTAAAGTTATCTCTTTTTTTCTAGAAAATTTAAGAAAAAACAATGTTATTATCTTTTTCCTGATAATTTACATGTACTCCATCATGCACAAGTGCAGCCTCACACATACACAAAAGTAAGGCTGTCAACTTGATTAAAATTATTCAATAATCAATTCAATGTGATGAAAACAATGATGAATCCATATTTCTAATCACCCAAGCTACATCATGTACCCTGGCCTTAGTAAATAACCTGGTTTAAAACTTAGCATGCTTTCGACTTGAGTTAAAATGAAAAAAAATCCATCTATCCATGCATAGACCTTATCGCCAATCCGCCTGGTTGATTTTGCTGAATGGCCAAAAGGCAATGTGGGAAGGGAAAAGGGGCATACTGTGCCCCCTTTTCCTTCCCACAACACCTTTCGGCCATTCAGCAAAATCAACCAAGGCGGATTGGCGATAAGTTCTATAGTATTGCCGACTCTGACTGCCACTAAAGAAGACTTGTTCAAAACCGAGGTTATCATAAATCCCAGATCATCAGTGTGATAAGGTGGTCACGTTATCCCTGGGCTTTATTCCAATCATTCCCTTATTATTAAATTATAATTGAATTATTGAATTATTTATATACATGATATAGATTTGTTTTGTACTGTAAAAAAAGTAAGCAATTATTTATCCAAAGTCGAAACCATCCTAGGAGAGATCAAGGAGCTGACAAGATCTACGCACAGTAGCACTGCTAGTGCTACTAGCAAGTAGCAGTGGCGTTGTGTTGACTGAAACCATCTACTTTTAAACTAAATAATATAATACTATACTAGTTCAAAGCAGCCATCTTGAAATGTAAATATTCCATCGCCATTGGGTTGTGCACAAACATGACAAAACCACGTCGACACTGCATAATTCGACATATTAAGTTTTGCAATCAGGTTGAAAACCCTATCGTTCAAAACGATCGAATGTATATCAAACACTAAAAGCGACAAACATAATTATTTTGTACACAAAAATCTTACCTGTGTCTCCTATAATAATATATTTGAAGAGATAAGCGTACGACATTTTGTCTTGTTTTTGTAAACCGTGTAGAAAATAATATAACGATTTAGTGGCACTGACTTTAGCTGGTTCCCTGTTTTTTCTTCTGTGCGAATGAAACTGGTTTTGAGATGTAGCTGTCGTGCACCATTGGAAGATGTTCACGTTGATGACGACATGTTTATTGTGAAGATGCTGGGCGCTGATTACCAATGATACCGATCGTAAAATTGACGTCACTTGTAATTGATGTACATAATAAATTATGCACACAACAACAAAGGGGGCGGGGGAATAGGCTCTCAAAAGAGGTAGTCTCAGAATAAAATTTCACTCAAATCGGTCAAATAAATGTATGTTTTCGGAATATGTAGGTGATAAGGTGGGGCGGGGCGCTGAAACACAGTGGGTTTAACCATGGAGGTAGGTTTAGCCATGGAGCAATAAACTAGTTTATTGCTCCATGGTTTAGCGCAGAGTTTATTTCGGACCCTTTTTGTGCCGGCATTTTCTCGCCGGCGTTGACAAGGCGTGTTACAGTGGTGTTTCGGGCAGCCCTACTTCCAGGCCGCTCGCCTCGCTTACAAAATCGTCACCCAAACGAAACTCACAGAAGAGAGAGCTCTTGAGACGGGCTTTCCAATGGTGTAAAACTTGTGCAAATCCAATATTACTCTGAGGGTGATTTGACCGTCCTTACTTTGTCTTTGTCTCTTTGACAGCTCTGTGTACAAAAATCCCGTTGGAGATGCTTTTGAGGAGCGTTCGGAGTAGCCCCACCAAGTCAAGTTTCCGGTATCAAGCTTGTTCGCCGCGTCCCTAAAAGTCTGATTTTCGGATGCAGGGATATCCAAGGCAGTAGAGTCAGGTAAACATTTCGTCTCTCTAGCATGCCTAGATCGGGAGTTATTTATGACTATAAGGATTCGTAACACTTAACATTCAGCACTTTCTCACATCATTTTGATCGTTAATATTTTGTTTCGGTGTAGTCTCTAGTAAGAAAACTATTTGGGCAAAAGTGAAAACTTTTTTAACTGTTTTCTCTCAAAAAATAATTTGAAACTCTTTTCCCCCAAGGGAAAGTTACCCTATGCATGAGTTGACACATGTAGGAAATTGTTGCAGAGAGGAATTTACACCCGATGAGTAGCCCTCGCATGGTATAAACGTATAGTTGACATTCACTTAAAATAATTTTGAGCCGGTAAATTTTTAACTGAAACTGTACATTTATTTTATTGACTTGCAGGCAACGAGCTTTACTACAGCGGGAAGGGAGCAGAGAGACGGCTGGTCATCTTTGATGAGGGAAGGCGAAAAGAGATCTTTTGCGAGTTGGGGGTGTCTCTAAATTCTCTAAATGCAACTTTCTTGGCTTTTTTGGAGTTATTTGTTCTGTACTTTTTTTTTCAATGGTTATTAATTTATTTTATACCTCAGTTGTTCAAGTTTTTTTGTTTGTTTTTTAACTTACAGTTATTATTTGTATTTTAAGGGATAGCATAATTATAAATAATATATAGGATATAAGTTCAAAATTCATTACCAAAGAACAATATCCAATCGAGATGCAAGTTCAACTGATGAGTCATGAATTTGACGAAAGGGCAATTAGCAGCATTCAAGGTGAAATCAAACAAACGTTATGGTGGCATTCTTCTTACAATATTTTTTTCAAATTAAGAACTAATTCTAAAAAGTGTGTATAATTTGAAGAAATTGTAGTAGCCCCAAATTTTAAAAGGGCTTAACAAGCTGCTGATTGGCCTCTTGAACAGTGTACACTGATTGACTGTAATATGTCTAATTAGTTTGTTTAACAAAGTGAATAAAAAAGCTTATAAATATAGTACTTTAGTGGTACTAATTGTGCAAAATACGGAGAGGGCAACTTAGGCTGGCGAGGAAGAAAAGAAATAAAAATGTAAATAAAGTGATTTTTTTACCATAGCGATATAGATAGAATAGACAAAACTTATTAGCGAATTTAGTGCCTTAATTTTATTTAAAAAAGAGAGAGAAAGAATGCCCCCACCCCAAAAAATTAATAAATAAAAAATACAAAATCTGACTCCCCGCAAAATGCTACATGTAAATGTTTGTCCATTCCTGCCAAATATCACTGCAACTTGTTGCAAGTACATGTACTATCAAAGAAATTTTAAAAATGTAAATAAAGTGATATTATTTTACTAGGATAGCGATAGATAGAATATACCAAACTTATTAACAAATTTAGTGCTTAAATAAAAAAAAAAAGAGAGAAAACGAATGCCCCCCCCCGAAAAAATAAAATAAAATAAATCTGACTCCCAGCAAAATACTATATAAAAGGAGGTGCTTGGGCAGCACGGGCCATCTGCGCACCGGCAGGCTAGGTTCCACAACATAATTCTCTTCCTACTCTACAACATTAGTAACATTAGTAGCATTCTTTCATACAATGGAAGGCCATTCTGGCGATCAGCCAAGAACCACACCCGAGCAGCTAATTCAAGCGTTGCAATTACCACAGCCGAGCTGAAACGCACATTCCATGATTCTTGTGCTTCACTACGGAATGAAATATTCCAACACCGGTCAGAGTCTAAAAAGGCTCTTACACAACAAATTGAGCAAAGCGCAAATAAAAAATGGAAGAAAGAGGGCAACAGAAAGCAGTTCGACTTTAATGCCGACGTATTGAGAACCTCAACAAGGCTGCCAAGGCTATGAAGCAGGAGATTCCGTCGGCTGTTCCGCTAATATTGAGCAGGCAATGAAAAAACTAACCGCCAGGCAGAAGCTAATCCGCCTAGCAGATACCAGCGAATCTGGCTGGCAAACCGTGAAGGAATACGAGTCAAACGAGCTTGCGTCAGACTCCGAAGATGAAAAAACGCATCAACAGAGCCGAGGCTCCTGCGGAGCCAGCGGCCACTGGAGAAGGGAGTGTCCTTTTATACAACCAGGCAGAAGCTCCGCACCGGCCACGATCACATTAGCTCGAAACGCTAGGTCAACATAATCAACCCAACGCAAGTCACCTGGTGAAACCTTCGCGTAAAGACAACACAATCAAAGATAAGTGCCTAGTAGTAAATATCACTAGATATGAGTGTGAACAGGGTATCACGGGGAAACTTCTCAGGGGTAGTTTGAGAAAGCATAAAGCATGTTGGCTAAAACATTGTTCCAACGAATTTATCTTGGATACGATTGAGTTGATTATAAAATTCCATTTTATTCTCTTCCTGAATCCTCTATTACCCGTAATATTAAACAGATCAGCCAATGCACAACATTCTTTTGTATCAGAAGCAATAACTCAGCTCCGGACGTATTCAAGAATGTTCCATTAGGCCAAAAGTAGTAAAACCTTTATCGGTTGCCATTCATCCTTGCGGTAAAAAAGAGGCTCATTTTAGATTTGAGGAAAGTAAACTTGCACCTCTGGAAAGAATCTGTCAAGTATGAAGATCTGAAAGCGGCCCGCCTTTATTTAGACAAAGGAAAATACTTATTATCTTTTGACCTTAAGAGTGGGTACCGCATGTCGAAATATTTCCCGAACACATCGCTTAAGCCAAATGTCTACTCCACCCAATAAATGACCACAGTTGGCAGACTCCAAGCTTACTCAAGCCCAGTGGCCATGGTAATTATAGTATTGGTAACAGTGTGACCATAGAGCTGTGTAAGGTGTGATGGATTAACAGTTAGCAGTGAATGACCTAGGTCGAACACAGTGCACAATATACTTTTTACATAACTTGTACTTTAAAACTGACTGCTACATAAGCACCACACAGCAGACTGACTACAGTTTGGTATTTAGGAATAGCCTTTTATGTAGGCCTAATGTTCCTCCTTCAATATGTTGGCCTACGGGGACCACTACCTCTCCACTACATGTATGCACTGACCAAAGCAAACGTTTTTGGAAAGAAACAGTTAGTCTTTGTTAAAGAGATTGCTGTTATTGTTTGCCTACACCAGGTTAATAGAAAATCTATTTGTATTCAATTGACAAATAAATATTAAAATAATACAGGCACTTATTTAATGTTTTTTATTTCCTTCAGTATGAAAAATTAATTTAACTTTAACCACGGCTTGACTCGGTCTATTTGCTACAAAGTAAATCTCAGTAATAAAAAAACAACTAACAAAATCTAGAGGGGGGAAAAGAGAAAAAAAGGGGGGAAAATGAACAGTGAACAATGAAGTGTGGATCTTCTCAAAAACAATTTATAACACATAAATTGTTCACGGGGACGGTATCATTTTTAACATAGGCAAGGGCTCCAAATTTAAACTTTATCGCAGGGCCGAAGCAAGTGATTTTAGCTATGCCAGTATAAACTGAGTCTTATGAATATTTTTAACATTCTGTGGAGTGTAGATCAACGTTACCAAAAAGACAATTGATATTCAAATCTTCTCTTGGTGCTTGTACAAATACAATAACTGTATTAAACTGTGTGGAGGGTTTGTTCTTATTTTGAAACCTGGTCTAATAAAAATGTTCTGGTACAGTACGATATTTGAGCTTCAAGCCCTGCGGTCTTGATGATTTTCCCACCAAATTTGATCCAATAGGCTAGATGGCATTTCCTTTATCTATGTATTGTATAGAATAGGGCTTTGAAGGGCCCATCCAGCAGGTGCAATAGACTGTACAAGTCTTGCGCATATTCAGACTTCCAGGACCAAGTTGGTCATTATGGAAAAGTAAGATTTAGCCATAATGAAAGTAAAAGTAAAACTAAACAAAACACAGCAACAACAAAAATAAGCATTCTCGTCCAAAGTGTTAACATTGTTTCAATGTTAATTTGAACAAACTTCTTGTATTATGTAAAAATGTCGATTTTCAATAGGCCTATAACAAATTGCTATCTTTATTTTGAAGAATTTAATAGAGTTTGAATTATTTTATTTCATAAAAAACTATAGACTTTAAGACTTACAGTTGTTTTCTCGCTTTCGATATGCGTAAGACTTGCACAGTCTGTTCGATATGAAGGCTAGTAATAGGCCTAACCTTGCATGTGAGATGTGAAAAACAGTAGCAATTAAGCTTAACAAAACCATGTTTTTTGTGGGTTTTTTATAACAAGTGGGAAATAAATAACTCTCCAAATGATACAAAATACATCAAAATTATCATGTTTGATTAGTCGATCGTACATTACATATGCACATTAAGTACGAGTCAAATAGGGTAACTTGTTAGTGTTTTGTGTGCGTGAAAGATGCAGAAAAACATACTTTTGAAATTCTGAAGTCAAGAAGGCTGTTAAATTTAGGTCCAGGGATCCCTGCACGGATCCCTGTACATTATCATGATTTTTGTGATTTGTGACTTTTTGTAAATATTTTTGAAAAAGCATGGGAAAAGTTACAAAGTTTTGCAGTTGTCAGCTAATGGTTTGGTCAGTTGTATCAATAAACAGAGATGGGCAAATGTCAAGGAGAGCTTTAACCCCTCTCTGCTTCATGAAATTCCATTGGAATAATGTGCAGTACAGCTCTATTGTGGTTAAGGATAAACCATTTTGTGCATTGTACATACACTCAGTACACGTAGGCTACATGCAGCACAGGGGATTTATTGGCCTAGCATGTAACCTGTAACATTACTTGTTTACAAAAGACCCACAGAGCCTCAACTTCCTGCTGGCACAATTTGTACACAGCTGAAAAACTTAAGTCTTACATTTTGTGGAGATTGCACACTCTGAGTTTTATCAACTTTTGGAATGAAGAAAGAGGCACAATCACAAAAACTGTTTATCTGTTACTTTTATACAGCGGCGTAACTAAGGTAAATTTTTAGGGGGCACAAGGGGGAGGGCACCTTTCTAACTAGGGGGGCACTGCTGGCAAATCAACTATAGATTCCTTTGCACTTTTTCTTAATCTACGCAATGGCGTACTCTGAAGACAATGGTAAAAATAACAACTGTCCATTGCAAAGGTACAACAAATATGTGTAAATAGAAAAATAGTTTGAAACATTGAGTTATACGCCACCAGTGCTCATAAAAGTTTATAAAACTGAACATTTTATATTCTGGTAAATATTAATATTATGGTCTCGAAGGTTCAGATTTCAAATGGGGGGGGGGCACCGGGGGGTGCACTGACATCAATTGGGGGAGGGGCACTGACATCAATTGGGGGGCACGTGCCCCCCCCCCCCGCGCCCTTAGTTACGCCACTGCTTTTATAACTCTAGAATTGATGTGGAAATTGCTACTGAAATGTAAAACTTCTCAGTGTAGTAACCTTTCACGCCTGACAGAAAGGCCCTGGACAAGGTCACTATTTTTGTAAACAAAGACTACATGGTCTATAGGGAGTTTTTTTTTTAAGTACTGGTACAGCCTTATTATTTAGGCGTACTACGTATTTTTCTTATTCTACCAAAAGGTACTTTCTCAATAGTTCCACTATAGTTATATACCATGTTTTCTCTCTATAGGTAACCTTGTTATATCTTTGTTTTTATTGGCAATTTTTTCTGACATGTTTTAACTGTTTAAAATAATACTGTATTTTATGTGTCTTGATTAGAAGTCTTTAATTTTTTTAAAATTCAAATAGTAAAATAACCATTATGTTCACTTCTTCACTGAGTGTTAGGTGGAAGCCTCAGTTTATAATTAACAGTGTAATGCTGGTAAATGGATGAAAACATTTTTTTAAACTACAATGTACTTATACCTCAACTAAGGTTCCAAAAGAAACTTGGTTAAACTTTTGAAAAACAAGTGCAAATTTCATCACAATAGGCAACCACGTTTTAGGGAAAGTATGGAAAATGGTTCCATGTTTTCGTTTTTTCCTGGATGCTTTCGATTTGGAGCCTTGAAAGTCCTCTTTATTAAAAAATCAAATTGAAACTTGATATTTTAGTTCAATTTAAAAAGAAATATATATATGTATATATCTTCAGTAAACATCATAACTTTCTGTTTGTTTGGCGATTACCAGTCCTCATGTATCGTATAGTGTATGGTTTATTATACAGTACTTGTACATCCTTACAGTAGGTGTACAGTACTTACATTGTGTGTTATGAGATTGACAACAATTAATCTTTTTCGGTATTTACACGTACAGTGCTGTGCAGCGCAATTAAATAATACGATTTAAGCCTTTCTACAACTTTTAGGTAGTTCTGATGTACAGATTATACGTAAAATGTTTCCTAATTTGGAGCCAATTAGGTGTTTTCATGATGTTTCCTGATCAGGAAACATTGATAGTGTTTCCTATTTTGGAAACACTGTACATTTTGACATAAGCTTCCTGATCAAGAAACATTTTATATGCTTCCAAAATTGCATACAGTTGTCAGATTTGTCAATTCATTTAACAACAAGTTGCCACGTTTCAATTTAAGGTATTGGAACCCTGGTTCAGAAGCAGTAGACGCATTTACTTGCTGCTGGGCAAATGAGAATGATTGGCTCGTGCCTTCTATATCTCTCGTAGCTAAGACCATCTTACACCTCAAGGCAAACAAGGCATTAGGCACTTTGTTTGTGCCAAACTGGCCCTCGGCGCCTTTCTGGCCCTTGCATATTGGCCCTACTAATCTAGGTTCATTCATACCACAGGTTGTAGATTCTAGATATTTTCCAGCATCATCAGTACCATTTTTCTTAAGCCAAAGTAATCACCCTCTGTTCAAGGAAAAAGAACCGTCTTTCAGCATGATTGCATTGCGCCTTTCCTTCCTATCCCATATTTGACATTATTATACCAAGGGGTGTAGACCCATGACAATACTGTGGACAAATTGTATACTTATTAGTAGAGTCATATCTTTGGATTCCGTGACCATTTTTCTGCTACCTTTTTTTCTTGATGGATTTTACTTAAGGAACCATTAAAAAAGCTCCTAGGTACTTTTTGTATAGGGCAATATTCAAAATGGCCGCCGACGCCATCTTGAAAAACCTAATTTGTGTAAGGTTTGGCACCAGATGGACTAGATGGGCAAAACAGATGTCAATTTCTACTAAATCTGGCATGACAAATCCACTGTTATGGTCATTGTGAAATTTAGGGATAATCTTGACCTCTAAAGTTATTCCCAAGCTTAGCGCATAATTTATATTGGACCTTTTTGTGCCGGCATTTTCTCACTGGCGATGACGTAGGCATGTAATACAGTGGAGTTTCGGGCAGCCCTACTTCTAGGACGCTCGCCTCGCCTACAAAATTGTGAGCTTAACGAAACACATGGACGAGAGAGCCCTTGAGACGGGCTTTCTAATGGTGTAAAACTTGTGAAAATCCAGTAATATTTTGAGGGTGATTTGACCGTCCTTACTTTGCCTTGGTTTCTTTGACAGCTCTGTGTACAAATATCCCATTGGAGTTGTTTTGAGGAGCGTTCGGAGAAGCCCCAACTGCTGGTCATTAACGGTATGAAGCGTACACTACGCGACCCTAAAAGTTAAATTTTCGGAGCAGGGATATCCAAGGCAGAGTCAGGTACAAATTTTGTTTCTCTAGCTTGCCTAGATCGGGAGTTATTCCCAAGCTTAGCACAGAATTTATTGTGGACCTTTTTGTGCCGGCATTTTCTCACTGGCGATGACGTAGGCATGTAATACTGTGGAGTTTCGGGCAGCCCTACTTCCATGACGCTCGCCTCGCCTACAAAATTGTCAGAAAAACGAAACTCACGGACGAGAGAGCCCTTGACACGGGCTTTCTAATGGTGTAAAACTTGTGAAAATCCAGTAATGTTTTGAGGGTGATTTGACCGTCCTTACTTTGTCTTTGTTTCTTTGACAGCTCTTGTGTATCCCATTGGAGATGCTTTTGAGGAGCGTTCGGAGTAGCCCCACCTGCTGGTCATTTCCGATAGGAAGCGAGTCCTCCGCGACCCTAAAAGTTTGATTTTCAGATGCAAGGATATCCAAGGCAGAGTCAGGTACAAATTTTGTCTCTCTAGCTTGCCTAGATCGGGAGTTATTCCCAAGCTTAGCACAGAATTTTATTTTGGACCTTTTTGTGCCGGCATTTTCTCACTGGCGATGGCGTAGGCATGTAATACAGTGGAGTTTCGGGCAGCCCTATTTCCAGGACGCTCGCCTCGCCTACAAAATTGTGAGCTTAACAAAACTCACGGACGAGAAAGCCCTTGAGACGGGCTTTCTAATGGTGTAAAACTTGTGAAAGTCAAGTAATTTTGTGTGGGTGATTTGACCGTCCTTAATTTGTCTTTGTTTCTTTGACAGCTCTGTGTACAAATATCCCATTGGAGATGCTTTTGAGGAGCGTTCGGATTAGCCCCACCTGCTGGTCATTTCTGGTATAAATCTTTCCCTCCGCGACCCTAAAAGTTTGATTTTCAGATGCAGGGATATCCAAGGCAGAGTCAGGTACAAATTTTGTCTCTCTAGCTTGCCTAGATCGGGAGTTATTTCCGAGCTTAGCACAGATTTTATTTTGGACCTTTTTGTGCCGGCATTTTCTCACTGGCGATGACGTAGGCATGTAATACAGTGGAGTTTAGGGCAGCCCTACTTCCAGGACGCTCGCCTCGCCTACAAAATTGTCAGCTAAACGAAACTCACGGACGAGAGAGCCCTTGAGACGGGCTTTCTAATGGTGTAAAACTTGTGAAAATCCAGTAATTTTTTGAGGGTGATTTAACCGTCCTTACTTTGTCTTTGTTTCTTTGACAGCTCTGTGTACAAATATCCCATTGGAGATGCTTTTGAGGAGCGTTCGGAGTAGCCCCAACTGCTGGTCATTTACGGTATGAAGCGTACCTACTGCGACCTTAAAAGTTTGATTTTCGGATGCAGGGATATCCAAGGCAGAGTCAGGTAGAAATTTTGTCTCTCTCGCATGCCTAGATCGGGCGTTATTCCCAAGCTTAGAAAAGAATTTATTGTGGACGTTTTTGTGCCGGCATTTTCTCACTGGCGATGACGTAGGCACGTAATACTGTGGAGTTTCGGGCAGCCCTACTTCAAGGACGCTCGCCTCACCTACAAACTTGTCAGTTAAACGAAACTCACAGACGAGAGAGCCCTTGAGACGGGCTTTCTAATGGTGTAAAACTTGTGAAAATGAAGTAATTTTTTGAGGGTGATTTAACCGCCCTTACTTTGTCTTTGTTTCTTTGACAGCTCTGTGTACAAATATCCCATTGGAGATGCTTTTGAGGAGCGTTCGGAGTAGCCTCAACTGCTGGTCATTAACGGTATGAAGCGTACCCTCTGCGACCCTAAAAGTTTGATTTTCGGATGCAGGGATACCAAGGCAGAGTCAGGTACAAATTTTGTCTCTCTAGCTTGCCTAGATCGGGCGTTATTCCCAAGCTTAGAACAGAATTTATTGTGGACGTTTTTGTGCCGGCATTTTCTCACTGGCGATGACGTAGGCATGTAATACTGTGGAGTTTCGGGCAGCACTACTTCCAGGACGCTCGCCTCGCCTACAAAAATGTCAGCTAAACGAAACTCACGAACGAGAAAGCCCTTGAGACGGGCTTTCTAATGGTGTAAAACTTGTGAAAGTCAAGTAATTTTGTGTGGGTGATTTGACCGTCCTTAATTTGTCTTTGTTTCTTTGACAGCTCTGTGTACAAATATCCCATTGGAGATGCTTTTGAGGAGCGTTCGGATTAGCCCCACCTGCTGGTCATTTCTGGTATAAATCTTTCCCTCCGCGACCCTAAAAGTTTGATTTTCAGATGCAGGGATATCCAAGGCAGAGTCAGGTACAAATTTTGTCTCTCTAGCTTGCCTAGATCGGGAGTTATTTCCGAGCTTAGCACAGATTTTATTTTGGACCTTTTTGTGCCGGCATTTTTTTCACTGGCGATGACGTAGGCATGTAATACAGTGGAGTTTCGGGCAGCACTACTTCCAGGACGCTCGCCTCGCCTACAAAAATGTCAGCTAAACGAAACTCACGGACGAGAGAGCCCTTGAAACGGGCTTTCCAATGGTGTAAAACTTGTGAAAATCCAGTAATATTTTGAGGGTGATTTGACCGTCCTTACTTTGTCTTTGTTTCTTTGACAGCTCTTGTGTATCCCATTGGAGATGCTTTTGAGGAGCGTTCGGATTAGCCCCACCTGCTGGTCATTAACGGTATAAATCTTGCCCTCCGCGACCCTAAAAGTTTGATTTATGGATGCAGGGATATCCAAGGCAGAGTCAGGTACAAATTTTGTCTCTCTAGCTTGCCTAGATCGGGAGTTATTCCCAAGCTTAGCACATAATTTATTGTGGACGTTTTTGTGCCGGCATTTTCTCACTGGCGATGACGTAGGCATGTAATACTGTGGAGTTACGGGCAGCCCTACTTCCAGGACGCTCGCCTCGCCTACAAACTTGTCAGTTAAACGAAACTCACGGACGAGAAAGCCCTTGAGACGGGCTTTCTAATGGTGTAAAACTTGTGAAAATCAAGTAATTTTTTGAGGGTGATTTGATCGTCCTTACTTTGTCTTTGTTTCTTTGACAGCTCTGCGTACAAATATCCCATTGGAGATGCTTTGAGGAGCGTTCGGAGTAGCCTCAACTGCTGGTCATTAACGGTATGAAGCGTACCTACTGCGATCCTAAAAGTTTAATTTTCGGATGCAGGGATATCCAAGGCAGAGTCAGGTACAAATTTTGTCTCTCTCGCATGCCTAGATCGGGCGTTATTCCCAAGCTTAGAACAGAATTTATTGTGGACGTTTTTGTGCCGGCATTTTCTCACTGGCGATGACGTAGGCATGTAATACTGTGGAGTTTCGGGCAGCCCTACTTCCAGGACGCTCGCCTCGCCTACAAAATTGTCAGAAAAACGAAACTCACGGACGAGAGAGCCCTTGACACGGGCTTTCTAATGGTGTAAAACTTGTGAAAATCCAGTAATGTTTTGAGGGTGATTTGACCGTCCTTACTTTGTCTTTGTTTCTTTGACAGCTCTTGTGTATCCCATTGGAGATGCTTTTGAGGAGCGTTCGGAGTAGCCCCACCTGCTGGTCATTTCCGATAGGAAGCGAGTCCTCCGCGACCCTAAAAGTTTGATTTTCAGATGCAAAGATATCCAAGGCAGAGTCAGGTACAAATTTTGTCTCTCTAGCTTGCCTAGATCGGGAGTTATTCCCAAGCTTAGCACAGAATTTTATTTTGGACCTTTTTGTGCCGGCATTTTCTCACTGGCGATGGCGTAGGCATGTAATACAGTGGAGTTTCGGGCAGCCCTATTTCCAGGACGCTCGCCTCGCCTACAAAATTGTGAGCTTAACAAAACTCACGGACGAGAAAGCCCTTGAGACGGGCTTTCTAATGGTGTAAAACTTGTGAAAGTCAAGTAATTTTGTGTGGGTGATTTGACCGTCCTTAATTTGTCTTTGTTTCTTTGACAGCTCTGTGTACAAATATCCCATTGGAGATGCTTTTGAGGAGCGTTCGGATTAGCCCCACCTGCTGGTCATTTCTGGTATAAATCTTTCCCTCCGCGACCCTAAAAGTTTGATTTTCAGATGCAGGGATATCCAAGGCAGAGTCAGGTACAAATTTTGTCTCTCTAGCTTGCCTAGATCGGGAGTTATTTCCGAGCTTAGCACAGATTTTATTTTGGACTTTTTTGTGCCGGCATTTTCTCACTGGCGATGACGTAGGCATGTAATACAGTGGAGTTTAGGGCAGCCCTACTTCCAGGACGCTCGCCTCGCCTACAAAATTGTCAGCTAAACGAAACTCACGGACGAGAGAGCCCTTGAGACGGGCTTTCTAATGGTGTAAAACTTGTGAAAATCCAGTAATTTTTTGAGGGTGATTTAACCGTCCTTACTTTGTCTTTGTTTCTTTGACAGCTCTGTGTACAAATATCCCATTGGAGATGCTTTTGAGGAGCGTTCGGAGTAGCCCCAACTGCTGGTCATTTACGGTATGAAGCGTACCTACTGCGACCTTAAAAGTTTGATTTTCGGATGCAGGGATATCCAAGGCAGAGTCAGGTAGAAATTTTGTCTCTCTCGCATGCCTAGATCGGGCGTTATTCCCAAGCTTAGAAAAGAATTTATTGTGGACGTTTTTGTGCCGGCATTTTCTCACTGGCGATGACGTAGGCACGTAATACTGTGGAGTTTCGGGCAGCCCTACTTCAAGGACGCTCGCCTCACCTACAAACTTGTCAGTTAAACGAAACTCACAGACGAGAGAGCCCTTGAGACGGGCTTTCTAATGGTGTAAAACTTGTGAAAATGAAGTAATTTTTTGAGGGTGATTTAACCGTCCTTACTTTGTCTTTGTTTCTTTGACAGCTCTGTGTACAAATATCCCATTGGAGATGCTTTTGAGGAGCGTTCGGAGTAGCCTCAACTGCTGGTCATTAACGGTATGAAGCGTACCCTCTGCGACCCTAAAAGTTTGATTTTCGGATGCAGGGATACCAAGGCAGAGTCAGGTACAAATTTTGTCTCTCTAGCTTGCCTAGATCGGGCGTTATTCCCAAGCTTAGAACAGAATTTATTGTGGACGTTTTTGTGCCGGCATTTTCTCACTGGCGATGACGTAGGCATGTAATACTGTGGAGTTTCGGGCAGCACTACTTTCAGGACGCTCGCCTCGCCTACAAAAATGTCAGCTAAACGAAACTCACGAACGAGAAAGCCCTTGAGACGGGCTTTCTAATGGTGTAAAACTTGTGAAAGTCAAGTAATTTTGTGTGGGTGATTTGACCGTCCTTAATTTGTCTTTGTTTCTTTGACAGCTCTGTGTACAAATATCCCATTGGAGATGCTTTTGAGGAGCGTTCGGATTAGCCCCACCTGCTGGTCATTTCTGGTATAAATCTTTCCCTCCGCGACCCTAAAAGTTTGATTTTCAGATGCAGGGATATCCAAGGCAGAGTCAGGTACAAATTTTGTCTCTCTAGCTTGCCTAGATCGGGAGTTATTTCCGAGCTTAGCACAGATTTTATTTTGGACCTTTTTGTGCCGGCATTTTTTTCACTGGCGATGACGTAGGCATGTAATACAGTGGAGTTTAGGGCAGCCCTACTTCCAGGACGCTCGCCTCGCCTACAAAATTGTCAGCTAAACGAAACTCACGGACGAGAGAGCCCTTGAGACGGGCTTTCTAATGGTGTAAAACTTGTGAAAATCCAGTAATATTTTGAGGGTGATTTGACCGTCCTTACTTTGTCTTTGTTTCTTTGACAGCTCTTGTGTATCCCATTGGAGATGCTTTTGAGGAGCGTTCGGATTAGCCCCACCTGCTGGTCATTTCTGGTATAAATCTTGCCCTCCGCGACCCTAAAAGTTTGATTTATGGATGCAGGGATATCCAAGGCAGAGTCAGGTACAAATTTTGTCTCTCTAGCTTGCCTAGATCGGGAGTTATTCCCAAGCTTAGCACATAATTTATTGTGGACGTTTTTGTGCCGGCATTTTCTCACTGGCGATGACGTAGGCATGTAATACTGTGGAGTTTCGGGCAGCACTACTTCCAGGACGCTCGCCTCGCCTACAAAAATGTCAGCTAAACGAAACTCACGGACGAGAAAGCCCTTGAAACGGGCTTTCCAATGGTGTAAAACTTGTGAAAATCCAGTAATATTTTGAGGGTGATTTGACCGTCCTTACTTTGTCTTTGTTTCTTTGACAGCTCTTGTGTATCCCATTGGAGATGCTTTTGAGGAGCGTTCGGATTAGCCCCACCTGCTGGTCATTTCTGGTATAAATCTTGCCCTCCGCGACCCTAAAAGTTTGATTTATGGATGCAGGGATATCCAAGGCAGAGTCAGGTACAAATTTTTTCTCTCTAGCTTGCCTAGATCGGGAGTTATTCCCAAGCTTAGCACATAATTTATTGTGGACGTTTTTGTGCCGGCATTTTCTCACTGGCGATGACGTAGGCATGTAATACTGTGGAGTTACGGGCAGCCCTACTTCCAGGACGCTCGCCTCGCCTACAAACTTGTCAGTTAAACGAAACTCACGGACGAGAAAGCCCTTGAGACGGGCTTTCTAATGGTGTAAAACTTGTGAAAATCAAGTAATTTTTTGAGGGTGATTTGATCGTCCTTACTTTGTCTTTGTTTCTTTGACAGCTCTGCGTACAAATATCCCATTGGAGATGCTTTGAGGAGCGTTCGGAGTAGCCTCAACTGCTGGTCATTAACGGTATGAAGCGTACCTACTGCGATCCTAAAAGTTTAATTTTCGGATGCAGGGATATCCAAGGCAGAGTCAGGTACAAATTTTGTCTCTCTCGCATGCCTAGATCGGGCGTTATTCCCAAGCTTAGAACAGAATTTATTGTGGACGTTTTTGTGCCGGCATTTTCTCACTGGCGATGACGTAGGGACGTAATACTGTGGAGTTTCGGGCAGCCCTACTTCCAGGACGCTCGCTTCACCTACAAATTTGTCAGTTAAACGAAACTCATGGACAAAAGAGCCCTTGAAACGGGCTTTCTAATGGTGTAAAACTTTTAAAAATCCAGTAATTTTTTGAGGGTGACTTAACCGTCCTTACTTTGTCTTCGTTTCTTTGACAGCTCTGTGTACAAATATCCCATTGGAGATGCTTTTGAGGAGCGTTCGGAGTAGCCTCAATTGCTGGTCATTAACAGTATGAAGCGTACCCTCTGCGACCCTAAAAGTTTAATTTTCGGATGCAGGGATATCCAAGGCAGAGTCAGGTACAAATTTTGTCTCTCTAGCTTGCCTAGATCGGGCGTTATTCCCAAGCTTAGAACATAACTTATTGTGGACGTTTTTGTGCCGGCATTTTCTCACTGGCGATGACGTAGGCACGTAATACTGTGGAGTTTCGGGCAGCCCTTCTTCAAGGACGCTCGCTTCACCATCAAACTTGTCAGTTAAACGAAACTCACAGACGAGAGAGCCTTTGAGACGGGCTTTCTAATGGTGTAAAACTTGTGAAAATCAAGTAATTTTTTGAGAGTGATTTGATCGTCCTTACTTTGTCTTTGTTTCTTTGACAGCTCTGTGTACAAATATCCCATTGGAGATGCTTTGAGGAGCGTTCGGAGTAGCCTCAACTGCTGGTCATTAACGGTATGAAGCGTACCTACTGCGATCCTAAAAGTTTAATTTTCGGATGCAGGGATATCCAAGGCAGAGTCAGGTACAAATTTTGTCTCTCTCGCATGCCTAGATCGGGCGTTATTCCCAAGCTTAGAACAGAATTTATTGTGGACGTTTTTGTGCCGGCATTTTCTCAATGGCGATGACGTAGGGACGTAATACTGTGGAGTTTCGGGCAGCCCTACTTCCAGGACGCTCGCTTCACCTACAAACTTGTCAGTTAAACGAAACTCATGGACAAAAGAGCCCTTTAAACGGGCTTTCTAATGGTGTAAAACTTCTAAAAATCCAGTAATTTTTTGAGGGTGACTTAACCGTCCTTACTTTGTCTTCGTTTCTTTGACAGCTCTGTGTACAAATATCCCATTGGAGATGCTTTTGAGGAGCGTTCGGAGTAGCCTCAATTGCTGGTCATTAACGGTATGAAGCGTACCCTCTGCGACCCTAAAAGTTTAATTTTCGGATGCAGGGATATCCAAGGCAGAGTCAGGTACAAATTTTGTCTCTCTAGCTTGCCTAGATCGGGCGTTATTCCCAAGCTTAGAACATAACTTATTGTGGACGTTTTTGTGCCGGCATTTTCTCACTGGCGATGACGTAGGCACGTAATACTGTGGAGTTTCGGGCAGCCCTTCTTCAAGGACGCTCGCTTCACCATCAAACTTGTCAGTTAAACGAAACTCACAGACGAGAGAGCCTTTGAGACGGGCTTTCTAATGGTGTAAAACTTGTGAAAATCAAGTAATTTTTTGAGAGTGATTTGACCGTCCTTAATTTGTCTTTGTTTCTTTGACAGCTCTGTGTACAAATATCCCATTGGAGATGCTTTTGAGGAGCGTTCGGCTTAGCCCCACCTGCTGGTCATTTCTGGTATGAATCTTTCCCTCTGCGACCGTAAAAGTTTAATTTTCGGATGCAGGGATATCCAAAGCAGAGTCAGGTACAAATTTTGTCTCTCTAGCTTGCCTAGATCGGGAGTTATACCCAAGCTTAGCACATAATTTATTTTGGACGTTTTGTGCCGGCATTTTCTCACTGGCGATGACGTAGGCATGTAATACAGTGGAGTTTCGGGCAGCCCTACTTCTAGGACGCTCGCATCCCCTACAAAATTGTCAGCTGAACATAACTCACGGACGAGAAAGCCCTTGAGACGGGCTTGCTAATGATGAAAAACTTGTGAAAATCCAGTAATTTTTTGAGGGTGATTTGACCGTCCTTACTTTGTTGTTGTTTCTTTGACAGCTCTGTGTACAAATATCCCATTGGAGATGCTTTTGAGGAGCGTTCGGACTAGCCCCAACTGCTGGTCATTAACGGTATGAAGCGTGCCCTCCGCGACCCTAAAAGTTTGATTTTCGGATGCAGGTATATCTAAGGCAGAGTCAGGTACAAATTTTGTCTCTCTATCTTGCCTAGATCGGGAGTTATTCCCAAGCTTAGCACAGAATTTATTGTAGACCTTTTTGTGCCGGCATTTTCTCACTGGCGATGACGTAGGCATATAATACAGTGGAGTTTCGGGCAGCCCTACTTCTAGGACGCTCGCATGTCCTACAAAAATGTCAGCTCAACATAACTCACGGACGAGAAAGCCCTTGAGACTGGCTTTCTAATGGTGTAAAACTTGTGAAAATCAAGTAATTTTTTGAGGGTGATTTGACCGTCCTTACTTTGTTGTTTCTTTGACAGCTCTGTGTACAAATATCCCATTGGAGATGCTTTTGAGGAGCGTTCGGAGTAGCCCCAACTGCTGGTCATTAACGGTATGAAGCGTGCCCTCCGCGACCCTAAAAGTTTGATTTTCGGATGCAGGGATATCCAAGGCAGAGTCAGGTATACATTTTGTCTCTCTATCTTGCCTAGATCGGGAGTTATTCCCAAGCTTAGCACAGAATTTATTGTAGACCTTTTTGTGCCGGCATTTTCTCAATGGCGATGACGTAGGCATATAATACAGTGGAGTTTCGGGCAGCCCTACTTCTAGGACGCTCGCATCGCCTACAAAATTGTCAGCTAAACATAACTCACGGACGAGAAAGCCCTTGAGACGGGCTTTCTAATGGTGTAAAACTTGTGAAAATCCAGTAATTTTTTGAGGGTGATTTGACCGTCCTTACTTTGTTGTTTTTTCTTTGACAGCTCTGTGTAGAAACATATATTGGAGATGCTTTTTTTGCTGGTCATTTCCGATAGGAAGCGTGCCCTCCGCGACCCTAAAAGTTTGATTTTCGGATGCAGGGATATCCAAGGCAGAGAAACTCACGGACGAGAAAGCCCTTGAGACGGGCTTTCTAATGGTGTAAAACTTGTGAAAATCAAGTAATTTTTTGAGGGTGATTTGATCGTCCTTACTTTGTCTTTGTTTCTTTGACAGCTCTGTGTACAAATATCCTATTGGAGATGCTTTGAGGAGCGTTCGGAGTAGCCTCAACTGCTGGTCATTAACGGTATGAAGCGTACCTACTGCGACCCTAAAAGTTTAATTTTCGGATGCAGGGATATCCAAGGCAGAGTCAGGTACAAATTTTGTCTCTCTCGCATGCCTAGATCGGGCGTTATTCCCAAGCTTAGAACAGAATTTATTGTGGACGTTTTTGTGCCGGCATTTTCTCACTGGCGATGACGTAGGGACGTAATACTGTGGAGTTTCGGGCAGCCCTACTTCAAGGACGCTCGCTTCACCTTCAAACTTGTCAGTTAAACGAAACTCACAGACGAGAGAGCCTTTGAGACGGGCTTTCTAATGGTGTAAAACTTGTGAAAATCAAGTAATTTTTTGAGAGTGATTTGATCGTCCTTACTTTGTCTTTGTTTCTTTGACAGCTCTGTGTACAAATATCCCATTGGAGATGCTTTTGAGGAGCGTTCGGAGTAGCCCCACCTGCTGGTCTTTTCCGGTATGAAGCGTGCCCTCTGCGACCGTAAAAGTTTGATTTTCGGATGCAGGGATATCCAAAGCAGAGTCAGGTACAAATTTTGTCTCTCTAGCTTGCCTAGATCGGGAGTTGTTCCCAAGCTTAGCACAGAATTTATTGTGGACCTTTTTGTGCCGACATTTTCTCACTGGCGATGACGTAGGCATGTAATAAAGTGGAGTTTCGGGCAGCCCTACTTCCAGGACGCTCGCATCGCCTACAAAATTGTCAGCTAAACGAAACTCACAGACGAGAGAGCCCTTGAAACGGGCTTTCTAATGGTGTAAAACTTGTGAAAATCCAGTAATATTTTGAGGGTGATTTGACCGTCCTTACTTTGTTGTTGTTTCCTTGACAGCTCTGTGTACAAATATCCCATCGGAGATGCTTTTGAGGAGCGTTCGGAGTAGCCCCAACTGTTTGTCTTTAACGATATGAAGCGTGCCCTCCGCGACCCTAAAAGTTTGATTTTCGGATGCAGGGATATCCATGGCAGAGTCAGGTACAAATTCTGTCTCTCTAGCTTGCCTAGATCGGGAGTTGTTCCCAAGCTAAGCACAGAGTTTATTGTGGACCTTTTTGTGCCGACATTTTCTCACTGGCGATGACGTAGGCATGTAATAAAGTGGAGTTTCGGGCAGCCCTACTTCCAGGACGCTCGCATCGCCTACAAAATTGTCAGCTGAACATAACTCACGGACGAGAAAGCCCTTGAGACGGGCTTTCTAATGATGAAAAACTTGTGAAAATCCAGTAATTTTTTGAGGGTGATTTGACCGTCCTTACTTTGTTGTTGTTTCTTTGACAGCTCTGTGTACAAATATCCCATTGGAGATGCTTTTGAGGAGCGTTCGGACTAGCCCCAACTGCTGGTCATTAACGTTATGAAGCGTGCCCTCCGCGACCCTAAAAGTTTGATTTTCGGATGCAGGTATATCCAAGGCAGAGTCAGGTACAAATTTTGTCTCTCTAGCTTGCCTAGATCGGGAGTTATTCCCAAGCTTAGAACAGAATTTATTGTAGACCTTTTTGTGGGTGATTTAACCGTCCTTACTTTTTTTTTGTTTCTTTGACAGCTCTGTGTACAAATATCCCATTGGAGATGCTTTTGAGGAGCGTTCGGAGTAGCCCTAACTGCTGGTCATTTCCGATGGAAAGCGTGCCCTCCGCGACCCTAAAAGTTTGATTTTCGGATGCAGGGATATCCAAGGCAGAGTCAGGTACACATTTTGTTTTTCTAGCTTGCCTAGATCGGGAGTTATTCCCAAGCTAAGCACAGAATTTATTGTGGACCTTTTTGTGCCGGCATTTTCTCACTGGCGATGACGTAGGCATGTAATACAGTGGAGTTTCGGGCAGCCCTACTTCTAGGACGCTCGCATCGCCTACAAAATTGTCAGCTAAACATAACTCACGGACGAGAAAGCCCTTGAGACTGGCTTTCTAATGGTGTAAAACTTGTGAAAATCCAGTAATTTTTTGAGGGTGATTTGACCGTCCTTACTTTGTTGTTTTTTCTTTGACAGCTCTGTGTACAAACATATATTGGAGATGCTTTTGAGGAGCGTTCGGAGTAGCCCCACCTGCTGGTCATTTCCGATAGGAAACGTGCCCTCCGCGACCGTAACAGTTTAATTTTCGGATGCAGGGATATCCAAGGCAGAGTCAGGTACAAATTTTGTCTCTCTCGCATGCCCAGATCGGGAGTTATTCCCAAGCTTAGAACAGAATTTATTGTGGACGTTTTTGTGCCGTCATTTTCTCACTGGCGATGACGTAGGCATGTAATACTGTGGAGTTTCGGGGAGCCCTACTTCAAGGACGCTCGCCTCGGCTACAAATCAGTCAGTTAAACGAAACTCACAGATGAGAAAGCCCTTGAGACGGGCTTTCTAATGGTGTAAAACTTGTGAAAATCCAGTAATATTTTGAGGGTCATTTGATCGTCCTTACTTTGTCTTTGTTTCTTTGACAGCTCTGTGTACAAATATCCCATTGGAGATGCTTTTGAGGAGCGTTCGGAGTAGCCCCACCTGCTGGTCATTTCCGATAGGAAGCGTGCCCTCCCGACCCTAAAAGTTTGATTTTCGGATGCAGGGATATCTTAGGCAGAGTCAGGTACAAATTTTGTCTCTCTAGCTTGCCTAGATCGGGAGTTATTCCCAAGCTTAGCACAGAATTTATTGTGGACCTTTTTGTGCCGGCATTTTCTCACTTGCGATGACGTAGGCATGTAGTACTGTGGAGTTTCGGGCAGCCCTACTTCCAGGACGCTCGCCTCGCCTACAAAAATTGTCAGCTTGACGAAACTCATGGAGAAGAGAGCCCTTGAAACGGGCTTTCTAATGGTGTAAAACTTGTGAAAATCAAGTAATTTTTTGAGGGTGATTTAACCGTCCTTACTTTTTTTTTGTTTCTTTGACAGCTCTGTGTACAAATATCCCATTGGAGATGCTTTTGAGGAGCGTTAGGAGTAGCCCCAACTGCTGGTCATTAACGGTATGAAGCGTACCCTCCCCGACCCTAAAAGTTAAATTTTCGGATGCAGGGATATCCAAGGCAGAGTCAGGTACAAATTTTGTTTCTCTAGCTTGCCTAGATCGGGAGTTATTCCCAAGCTTAACACAGAATTTATTGTGGACCTTTTTGTGCCGGCATTTTCTCACTGGCGATGACGTAGGCATGTAATACAGTGGCGTTTCGGGCAGCCCTACTTCCAGGACGCTCGCCTCGCCTACAAAATTGTCAGAAAAACGAAACTCACGGACGGGAGAGCCCTTGAGACGGGCTTTCTAATGGTGTAAAACTTGTGAAAATCCAGTAATATTTTGAGGGTCATTTGACCGTCCTTACTTTGTCTTTGTTTCTTTGACAGCTCTTGTGTATCCCATTGTTGATGCTTTTGAGGAGCGTTCGGATTAGCCCCACCTGCTGGTCATTTCCGATAGGAAGCGAGTCCTCCGCGACCCTAAAAGTTTGATTTTCGGATGCAGGGACATCCATGGCAGAGTCAGGTACAAATTTTGTCTCTCTAGCTTGCCTAGATCGGGAGTTGTTCCCAAGCTTAGCACAGAATTTATTGTGGACCTTTTTGTGCCGACATTTTCTCACTGGCGATGACGTAGGCATGTAATAAAGTGGAGTTTCGGGCAGCCCTACTTCCAGGACGCTCGCATCGCCTACAAAATTGTCAGCTAAACGAAACTCACGGACGAGAGAGCCCTTGAAACGGGCTTTCTAATGGTGTAAAACTTGTGAAAATCCAGTAATATTTTGAGGGTGATTTGACCGTCCTTACTTTGTTGTTGTTTCCTTGACAGCTCTGTGTACAAATATCCCATCGGAGATGCTTTTGAGGAGCGTTCGGAGTAGCCCCAACTGTTTGTCATTAACGATATGAAGCGTGCCCTCCGCGACCCTAAAAGTTTGATTTTCGGATGCAGGGATATCCATGGCAGAGTCAGGTACAAATTCTGTCTCTCTAGCTTGCCTAGATCGGGAGTTGTTCCCAAGCTAAGCACAGAGTTTATTGTGGACCTTTTTGTGCCGACATTTTCTCACTGGCGATGACGTAGGCATGTAATAAAGTGGAGTTTCGGGCAGCCCTACTTCCAGGACGCTCGCATCGCCTACAAAATTGTCAGCTGAACATAACTCACGGACGAGAAAGCCCTTGAGACGGGCTTTCTAATGATGACAAACTTGTGAAAATCCAGTAATTTTTTGAGGGTGATTTGACCGTCCTTACTTTGTTGTTGTTTCTTTGACAGCTCTGTGTACAAATATCCCATTGGAGATGCTTTTGAGGAGCGTTCGGACTAGCCCCAACTGCTGGTCATTAACGTTATGAAGCGAGCCCTCCGCGACCCTAAAAGTTTGATTTTCGGATGCAGGTATATCCAAGGCAGAGTCAGGTACAAATTTTGTTTCTCTAGCTTGCCTAGATCGGGAGTTATTCTCAAGCTTAGCACAGAATTTATTGTGGACCTTTTTGTGCCGGCATTTTCTCACTGGCGATGACGTAGGCATGTAATACAGTGGCGTTTCGGGCAGCCCTACTTCCAGGACGCTCGCCTCGCCTACAAAATTGTTAGAAAAACGAAACTCACGGACGAGAGAGCCCTTGACACGGGCTTTCTAATGGTGTAAAACTTGTGAAAATCCAGTAATATTTTGAGGGTCATTTGACCGTCCTTACTTTGTCTTTGTTTCTTTGACAGCTCTTGTGTATCCCATTGGAGATGCTTTTGAGGAGCGTTCGGATTAGCCCCACCTGCTGGTCATTTCCGATAGGAAGCGAGTCCTCCGCGACCCTAAAAGTTTGATTTTCGGATGCAGGGACATCCATGGCAGAGTCAGGTACAAATTTTGTCTCTCTAGCTTGCCTAGATCGGGAGTTGTTCCCAAGCTTAGCACAGAATTTATTGTGGACCTTTTTGTGCCGACATTTTCTCACTGGCGATGACGTAGGCATGTAATAAAGTGGAGTTTCGGGCAGCCCTACTTCCAGGACGCTCGCATCGCCTACAAAATTGTCAGCTAAACGAAACTCACGGACGAGAGAGCCCTTGAAACGGGCTTTCTAATGGTGTAAAACTTGTGAAAATCCAGTAATTTTTTGAGGGTGATTTGACCGTCCTTACTTTGTTGTTGTTTCCTTGACAGCTCTGTGTACAAATATCCCATTGGAGATGCTTTTGAGGAGCGTTCGGACTAGCCCCAACTGCTGGTCATTAACGTTATGAAGCGAGCCCTCCGCGACCCTAAAAGTTTGATTTTCGGATGCAGGTATATCCAAGGCAGAGTCAGGTACAAATTTTGTCTCTCTAGCTTGCCTAGATCGGGAGTTATTCCCAAGCTTAGCACAGAATTTATTGTAGACCTTTTTGTGGGTGATTTAACCGTCCTTACTTTTTTTTTGTTTCTTTGACAGCTCTGTGTACAAATATCCCATTGGAGATGCTTTTGAGGAGCGTTCGGAGTAGCCCCAACTGCTGGTCATTAACGGTATGAAGCGTACCCTCCCCGACCCTAAAAGTTAAATTTTCGGATGCAGGGATATCCAAGGCAGAGTCAGGTACAAATTTTGTTTCTCTAGCTTGCCTAGATCGGGAGTTATTCTCAAGCTTAGCACAGAATTTATTGTGGACCTTTTTGTGCCGGCATTTTCTCACTGGCGATGACGTAGGCATGTAATACAGTGGCGTTTCGGGCAGCCCTACTTCCAGGACGCTCGCCTCGCATACAAAATTGTTAGAAAAACGAAACTCACGGACGAGAGAGCCCTTGACACGGGCTTTCTAATGGTGTAAAACTTGTGAAAATCCAGTAATATTTTGAGGGTCATTTGACCGTCCTTACTTTGTCTTTGTTTCTTTGACAGCTCTTGTGTATCCCATTGGAGATGCTTTTGAGGAGCGTTCGGATTAGCCCCACCTGCTGGTCATTTCCGATAGGAAGCGAGTCCTCCGCGACCCTAAAAGTTTGATTTTCGGATGCAGGGATATCCATGGCAGAGTCAGGTACAAATTTTGTCTCTCTAGCTTGCCTAGATCGGAAGTTGTTCCCAAGCTTAGCACAGAATTTATTGTGGACCTTTTTGTGCCGACATTTTCTCACTGGCGATGACTTAGGCATGTAATAAAGTGGAGTTTCGGGCAGCCCTACTTCCAGGACGCTCGCATCGCCTACAAAATTGTCAGCTAAACGAAACTCACGGACGAGAGAGCCCTTGAAACGGGCTTTCTAATGGTGTAAAACTTGTGAAAATCCAGTAATATTTTGAGGGTGATTTGACCGTCCTTACTTTGTCTTTGTTTCTTTGACAACTCTTGTGTATCCCATTGGAGATGCTTTTGAGGAGCGTTCGGATTAGCCCCACCTGCTGGTCATTTCTGGTATAAATCTTGCCCTCCGCGACCCTAAAAGTTTGATTTATGGATGCAGGGATATCCAAGGCAGAGTCAGGTACAAATTTTGTCTCTCTAGCTTGCCTAGATCGGGAGTTGTTTCCAAGCTTAGCACATAATTTATTGTGGACCTTTTTGTGCCGGCATTTTCTCACTGGCGATGACGTAGGCATGTAATACAGTGGAGTTTAGGGCAGCCCTACTTCCAGGACGCTCGCCTCGCCTACAAAATTGTCAGCTAAACGAAACTCACGGACAAGAAAGCCCTTGAGACGGGCTTTCTAATGGTGTAAAACTTGTGAAAATCCAGTAATATTTTGAGGGTCATTTGACCGTCCTTAATTTGTTGTTGTTTCCTTGACAGCTCTGTGTACAAATATCCCATTGGAGATGCTTTTGAGGAGCGTTCGGACTAGCCCCACCTGCTGGTCATTTCCGATAGGAAGCGTGCCCTCCCGACCCTAAAAGTTTGATTTTCGGATGCAGGGATATCTTAGGCAGAGTCAGGTACAAATTTTGTCTCTCTAGCTTGCCTAGATCGGGAGTTATTCCCAAGCTTAGCACAGAATTTATTGTGGACCTTTTTGTGCCGGCATTTTCTCACTTGCGATGACGTAGGCATGTAGTACTGTGGAGTTTCGGGCAGCCCTACTTCCAGGACACTCGCCTCGCCTACAAAATTGTCAGCTTGACGAAACTCATGGAGAAGAGAGCCCTTGAAACGGGCTTTCTAATGGTGTAAAACTTGTGAAAATCAAGTAATTTTTTGAGGGTGATTTAACCGTCCTTACTTTTTTTTTGTTTCTTTGACAGCTCTGTGTACAAATATCCCATTGGAGATGCTTTTGAGGAGCGTTCGGAGTAGCCCCAACTGCTGGTCATTAACGGTATGAAGCGTACCTACCCCGACCCTAAAAGTTAAATTTTCGGATGCAGGGATATCCAAGGCAGAGTCAGGTACAAATTTTGTTTCTCTAGCTTGCCTAGATCGGGAGTTATTCCCAAGCTTAACACATAATTTATTGTGGACCTTTTTGTGCCGGCATTTTCTCACTGGCGATGACGTAGGCATGTAATACAGTGGCGTTTCGGGCAGCCCTACTTCCAGGACGCTCGCCTCGCCTACAAAATTGTCAGAAAAACGAAACTCACGGACGGGAGAGCCCTTGAGACGGGCTTTCTAATGGTGTAAAACTTGTGAAAATCCAGTAATATTTTGAGGGTCATTTGACCGTCCTTACTTTGTCTTTGTTTCTTTGACAGCTCTTGTGTATCCCATTGTTGATGCTTTTGAGGAGCGTTCGGATTAGCCCCACCTGCTGGTCATTTCCGATAGGAAGCGAGTCCTCCGCGACCCTAAAAGTTAAATTTTCGGATGCAGGGATATCCATGGCAGAGTCAGGTACAAATTTTGTCTCTCTAGCTTGCCTAGATCGGGAGTTATTCCCAAGCTTAGCACAGAATTTATTGTGGACCTTTTTGTGCCGACATTTTCTCACTGGCGATGACGTAGGCATGTAATAAAGTGGAGTTTCGGGCAGCCCTACTTCCAGGACGCTCGCATCGCCTACAAAATTGTCAGCTAAACGAAACTCACGGACGAGAGAGCCCTTGAAATGGGCTTTCTAATGGTGTAAAACTTGTGAAAATCCAGTAATATTTTGAGGGTGATTTGACCGTCCTTACTTTGTTGTTGTTTCCTTGACAGCTCTGTGTACAAATATCCCATCGGAGATGCTTTTGAGGAGCGTTCGGAGTAGCCCCAACTGTTTGTCATTAACGATATGAAGCGTGCCCTCCGCGACCCTAAAAGTTTGATTTTCGGATGCAGGGATATCCATGGCAGAGTCAGGTACAAATTCTGTCTCTCTAGCTTGCCTAGATCGGGAGTTGTTCCCAAGCTAAGCACAGAGTTTATTGTGGACCTTTTTGTGCCGACATTTTCTCACTGGCGATGACGTAGGCATGTAATAAAGTGGAGTTTCGGGCAGCCCTACTTCCAGGACGCTCGCATCGCCTACAAAATTGTCAGCTGAACATAACTCACGGACGAGAAAGCCCTTGAGACGGGCTTTCTAATGATGAACAACTTGTGAAAATCCAGTAATTTTTTGAGGGTGATTTGACCGTCCTTACTTTGTTGTTGTTTCTTTGACAGCTCTGTGTACAAATATCCCATTGGAGATGCTTTTGAGGAGCGTTCGGACTAGCCCCAACTGCTGGACATTAACGTTATGAAGCGTGCCCTCCGCGACCCTAAAAGTTTGATTTTCGGATGCAGGTATATCCAAGGCAGAGTCAGGTACAAATTTTGTCTCTCTAGTTTGCCTAGATCGGGAGTTATTCCCAAGCTTAGCACAGAATTTATTGTAGACCTTTTTGTGGGTGATTTAACCGTCCTTACTTTTTTTTTGTTTCTTTGACAGCTCTGTGTACAAATATCCCATTGGAGATGCTTTTGAGGAGCGTTCGGAGTAGCCCCAACTGCTGGTCATTAACGGTATGAAGCGTACCCTCCCCGACCCTAAAAGTTAAATTTTCGGATGCAGGGATATCCAAGGCAGAGTCAGGTACAATTTTTGTTTCTCTAGCTTGCCTAGATCGGGAGTTATTCTCAAGCTTAGCACAGAATTTATTGTGGACCTTTTTGTGCCGGCATTTTCTCACTGGCGATGACGTAGGCATGTAATACAGTGGCGTTTCGGGCAGCCCTACTTCCAGGACGCTCGCCTCGCCTACAGAATTGTTAGAAAAACGAAACTCACGGACGAGAGAGCCCTTGACACGGGCTTTCTAATGGTGTAAAACTTGTGAAAATCCAGTAATATTTTGAGGGTCATTTGACCGTCCTTACTTTGTCTTTGTTTCTTTGACAGCTCTTGTGTATCCCATTGGAGATGCTTTTGAGGAGCGTTCGGATTAGCCCCACCTGCTGGTCATTTCCGATAGGAAGCGAGTCCTCCGCGACCCTAAAAGTTTGATTTTCGGATGCAGGGATATCCATGGCAGAGTCAGGTACAAATTTTGTCTCTCTAGCTTGCCTAGATCGGGAGTTGTTCCCAAGCTTAGCACAGAATTTATTGTGGACCTTTTTGTGCCGACATTTTCTCACTGGCGATGACGTAGGCATGTAATAAAGTGGAGTTTCGGGCAGCCCTACTTCCAGGACGCTCGCATCGCCTACAAAATTGTCAGCTAAACGAAACTCACGGACGAGAGAGCCCTTGAAACGGGCTTTCTAATGGTGTAAAACTTGTGAAAATCCAGTAATATTTTGAGGGTGATTTGACCGTCCTTACTTTGTCTTTGTTTCTTTTGACAACTCTTGTGTATCCCATTGGAGATGCTTTTGAGGAGCGTTCGGATTAGCCCCACCTGCTGGTCATTTCTGGTATAAATCTTGCCCTCCGCGACCCTAAAAGTTTGATTTATGGATGCAGGGATATCCAAGGCAGAGTCAGGTACAAATTTTGTCTCTCTAGCTTGCCTAGATCGGGAGTTGTTCCCAAGCTTAGCACATAATTTATTGTGGACCTTTTTGTGCCGGCATTTTCTCACTGGCGATGACGTAGGCATGTAATACAGTGGAGTTTAGGGCAGCCCTACTTCCAGGACGCTCGCCTCGCCTACAAAATTGTCAGCTAAACGAAACTCACGGACAAGAAAGCCCTTGAGACGGGCTTTCTAATTGTGTAAAACTTGTGAAAATCCAGTAATTTTGTGTGGGTGATTTAACCGTCCTTACTTTGTCTTTGTTTCTTTGACAGCTCTGTGTACAAATATCCCATTGGAGATGCTTTTGAGGAGCGTTCGGAGTAGCCCCAACTGCTGGTCATTAACGGTATGAAGCGTACCTACTGCGACCCTAAAAGTTTGATTTTCAAATGCAGGGATATCCAAGGCAGAGTCAGGTACAAATGTTGTCTCTCTCGCATGCCTAGATCGGGCGTTATTCCCAAGCTTAGAACAGAATTTATTGTGGACGTTTTTGTGCCGGCATTTTCTCACTGGCGATGACGTAGGCACGTAATACTGTGGAGTTACGGGCAGCCCTACTTCAAGGACGCTCGCCTCACCTACAAACTTGTCAGTTAAACGAAACTCACTGACGAGAGAGCCCTTGAGACGGGCTTTCTAATGGTGTAAAACTTGTGAAAATCAAGTAATTTTTTGAGGGTGATTTAACCGTCCTTACTTTGTCTTTGTTTCTTTGACAGCTCTGTGTACAAATATCCCATTGGAGATGCTTTTGAGGAGAGTTCGGAGTAGCCTCAATTGCTGGTCATTAACGGTATGAAGCGTACCCTCTGCGACCCTAAAAGTTTGATTTTCGGATGCAGGGATATCCAAGGCAGAGTCAGGTACAAATTTTGTCTCTCTAGCTTGCCTAGATCGGGCGTTATTCCCAAGCTTAAAACAGAATTTATTGTGGACGTTTTTGTGCCGGCATTTTCTCACTGGCGATGACGTAGGCATGTAATACTGTGGAGTTTCGGGCAGCCCTACTTCCAGGACGCTCGCCTCGCCTACAAAAATGTCAACTAAACGAAACTCACGAACGAGAAAGCCCTTGAGACGGGCTTTCTAATGGTGTAAAACTTGTGAAAGTCAAGTAATTTTGTGTGGGTGATTTGACCGTCCTTAATTTGTTGTTGTTTCCTTGACAGCTCTGTGTACAAATATCCCATTGGAGATGCTTTTGAGGAGCGTTCGGACTAGCCCCAACTGCTGGTCATTAACGTTATGAAGCGAGCCCTCCGCGACCCTAAAAGTTTGATTTTCGGATGCAGGTATATCCAAGGCAGAGTCAGGTACAAATTTTGTCTCTCTAGCTTGCCTAGATCGGGAGTTATTCCCAAGCTTAGCACAGAATTTATTGTAGACCTTTTTGTGGGTGATTTAACCGTCCTTACTTTTTTTTTGTTTCTTTGACAGCTCTGTGTACAAATATCCCATTGGAGATGCTTTTGAGGAGCGTTCGGAGTAGCCCCAACTGCTGGTCATTAACGGTATGAAGCGTACCCTCCCCGACCCTAAAAGTTAAATTTTCGGATGCAGGGATATCCAAGGCAGAGTCAGGTACAAATTTTGTTTCTCTAGCTTGCCTAGATCGGGAGTTATTCTCAAGCTTAGCACAGAATTTATTGTGGACCTTTTTGTGCCGGCATTTTCTCACTGGCGATGACGTAGGCATGTAATACAGTGGCGTTTCGGGCAGCCCTACTTCCAGGACGCTCGCCTCGCCTACAAAATTGTTAGAAAAACGAAACTCACGGACGAGAGAGCCCTTGACACGGGCTTTCTAATGGTGTAAAACTTGTGAAAATCCAGTAATATTTTGAGGGTCATTTGACCGTCCTTACTTTGTCTTTGTTTCTTTGACAGCTCTTGTGTATCCCATTGGAGATGCTTTTGAGGAGCGTTCGGATTAGCCCCACCTGCTGGTCATTTCCGATAGGAAGCGAGTCCTCCGCGACCCTAAAAGTTTGATTTTCGGATGCAGGGACATCCATGGCAGAGTCAGGTACAAATTTTGTCTCTCTAGCTTGCCTAGATCGGGAGTTGTTCCCAAGCTTAGCACAGAATTTATTGTGGACCTTTTTGTGCCGACATTTTCTCACTGGCGATGACGTAGGCATGTAATAAAGTGGAGTTTCGGGCAGCCCTACTTCCAGGACGCTCGCATCGCCTACAAAATTGTCAGCTAAACGAAACTCACGGACGAGAGAGCCCTTGAAACGGGCTTTCTAATGGTGTAAAACTTGTGAAAATCCAGTAATATTTTGAGGGTGATTTGACCGTCCTTACTTTGTTGTTGTTTCCTTGACAGCTCTGTGTACAAATATCCCATCGGAGATGCTTTTGAGGAGCGTTCGGAGTAGCCCCAACTGTTTGTCATTAACGATATGAAGCGTGCCCTCCGCGACCCTAAAAGTTTGATTTTCGGATGCAGGGATATCCATGGCAGAGTCAGGTACAAATTCTGTCTCTCTAGCTTGCCTAGATCGGGAGTTGTTCCCAAGCTAAGCACAGAGTTTATTGTGGACCTTTTTGTGCCGACATTTTCTCACTGGCGATGACGTAGGCATGTAATAAAGTGGAGTTTCGGGCAGCCCTACTTCCAGGACGCTCGCATCGCCTACAAAATTGTCAGCTGAACATAACTCACGGACGAGAAAGCCCTTGAGACGGGCTTTCTAATGATGACAAACTTGTGAAAATCCAGTAATTTTTTGAGGGTGATTTGACCGTCCTTACTTTGTTGTTGTTTCCTTGACAGCTCTGTGTACAAATATCCCATTGGAGATGCTTTTGAGGAGCGTTCGGACTAGCCCCAACTGCTGGTCATTAACGTTATGAAGCGAGCCCTCCGCGACCCTAAAAGTTTGATTTTCGGATGCAGGTATATCCAAGGCAGAGTCAGGTACAAATTTTGTCTCTCTAGCTTGCCTAGATCGGGAGTTATTCCCAAGCTTAGCACAGAATTTATTGTAGACCTTTTTGTGGGTGATTTAACCGTCCTTACTTTTTTTTTGTTTCTTTGACAGCTCTGTGTACAAATATCCCATTGGAGATGCTTTTGAGGAGCGTTCGGAGTAGCCCCAACTGCTGGTCATTAACGGTATGAAGCGTACCCTCCCCGACCCTAAAAGTTAAATTTTCGGATGCAGGGATATCCAAGGCAGAGTCAGGTACAAATTTTGTTTCTCTAGCTTGCCTAGATCGGGAGTTATTCTCAAGCTTAGCACAGAATTTATTGTGGACCTTTTTGTGCCGGCATTTTCTCACTGGCGATGACGTAGGCATGTAATACAGTGGCGTTTCGGGCAGCCCTACTTCCAGGACGCTCGCCTCGCCTACAAAATTGTTAGAAAAACGAAACTCACGGACGAGAGAGCCCTTGACACGGGCTTTCTAATGGTGTAAAACTTGTGAAAATCCAGTAATATTTTGAGGGTCATTTGACCGTCCTTACTTTGTCTTTGTTTCTTTGACAGCTCTTGTGTATCCCATTGGAGATGCTTTTGAGGAGCGTTCGGATTAGCCCCACCTGCTGGTCATTTCCGATAGGAAGCGAGTCCTCCGCGACCCTAAAAGTTTGATTTTCGGATGCAGGGATATCCATGGCAGAGTCAGGTACAAATTTTGTCTCTCTAGCTTGCCTAGATCGGAAGTTGTTCCCAAGCTTAGCACAGAATTTATTGTGGACCTTTTTGTGCCGACATTTTCTCACTGGCGATGACTTAGGCATGTAATAAAGTGGAGTTTCGGGCAGCCCTACTTCCAGGACGCTCGCATCGCCTACAAAATTGTCAGCTAAACGAAACTCACGGACGAGAGAGCCCTTGAAACGGGCTTTCTAATGGTGTAAAACTTGTGAAAATCCAGTAATATTTTGAGGGTGATTTGACCGTCCTTACTTTGTCTTTGTTTCTTTGACAACTCTTGTGTATCCCATTGGAGATGCTTTTGAGGAGCGTTCGGATTAGCCCCACCTGCTGGTCATTTCTGGTATAAATCTTGCCCTCCGCGACCCTAAAAGTTTGATTTATGGATGCAGGGATATCCAAGGCAGAGTCAGGTACAAATTTTGTCTCTCTAGCTTGCCTAGATCGGGAGTTGTTCCCAAGCTTAGCACATAATTTATTGTGGACCTTTTTGTGCCGGCATTTTCTCACTGGCGATGACGTAGGCATGTAATACAGTGGAGTTTAGGGCAGCCCTACTTCCAGGACGCTCGCCTCGCCTACAAAATTGTCAGCTAAACGAAACTCACGGACAAGAAAGCCCTTGAGACGGGCTTTCTAATGGTGTAAAACTTGTGAAAATCCAGTAATATTTTGAGGGTCATTTGATCGTCCTTACTTTGTCTTTGTTTCTTTGACAGCTCTGTGTACAAATATCCCATTGGAGATGCTTTTGAGGAGCGTTCGGAGTAGCCCCACCTGCTGGTCATTTCCGATAGGAAGCGTGCCCTCCCGACCCTAAAAGTTTGATTTTCGGATGCAGGGATATCTTAGGCAGAGTCAGGTACAAATTTTGTCTCTCTAGCTTGCCTAGATCGGGAGTTATTCCCAAGCTTAGCACAGAATTTATTGTGGACCTTTTTGTGCCGGCATTTTCTCACTTGCGATGACGTAGGCATGTAGTACTGTGGAGTTTCGGGCAGCCCTACTTCCAGGACACTCGCCTCGCCTACAAAATTGTCAGCTTGACGAAACTCATGGAGAAGAGAGCCCTTGAAACGGGCTTTCTAATGGTGTAAAACTTGTGAAAATCAAGTAATTTTTTGAGGGTGATTTAACCGTCCTTACTTTTTTTTGTTTCTTTGACAGCTCTGTGTACAAATATCCCATTGGAGATGCTTTTGAGGAGCGTTCGGAGTAGCCCCAACTGCTGGTCATTAACGGTATGAAGCGTACCCTCCCCGACCCTAAAAGTTAAATTTTCGGATGCAGGGATATCCAAGGCAGAGTCAGGTACAAATTTTGTTTCTCTAGCTTGCCTAGATCGGGAGTTATTCCCAAGCTTAACACAGAATTTATTGTGGACCTTTTTGTGCCGGCATTTTCTCACTGGCGATGACGTAGGCATGTAATACAGTGGCGTTTCGGGCAGCCCTACTTCCAGGACGCTCGCCTCGCCTACAAAATTGTCAGAAAAACGAAACTCACGGACGGGAGAGCCCTTGAGACGGGCTTTCTAATGGTGTAAAACTTGTGAAAATCCAGTAATATTTTGAGGGTCATTTGACCGTCCTTACTTTGTCTTTGTTTCTTTGACAGCTCTTGTGTATCCCATTGTTGATGCTTTTGAGGAGCGTTCGGATTAGCCCCACCTGCTGGTCATTTCCGATAGGAAGCGAGTCCTCCGCGACCCTAAAAGTTAAATTTTCGGATGCAGGGATATCCATGGCAGAGTCAGGTACAAATTTTGTCTCTCTAGCTTGCCTAGATCGGGAGTTATTCCCAAGCTTAGCACAGAATTTATTGTGGACCTTTTTGTGCCGACATTTTCTCACTGGCGATGACGTAGGCATGTAATAAAGTGGAGTTTCGGGCAGCCCTACTTCCAGGACGCTCGCATCGCCTACAAAATTGTCAGCTAAACGAAACTCACGGACGAGAGAGCCCTTGAAATGGGCTTTCTAATGGTGTAAAACTTGTGAAAATCCAGTAATATTTTGAGGGTGATTTGACCGTCCTTACTTTGTTGTTGTTTCCTTGACAGCTCTGTGTACAAATATCCCATCGGAGATGCTTTTGAGGAGCGTTCGGAGTAGCCCCAACTGTTTGTCATTAACGATATGAAGCGTGCCCTCCGCGACCCTAAAAGTTTGATTTTCGGATGCAGGGATATCCATGGCAGAGTCAGGTACAAATTCTGTCTCTCTAGCTTGCCTAGATCGGGAGTTGTTCCCAAGCTAAGCACAGAGTTTATTGTGGACCTTTTTGTGCCGACATTTTCTCACTGGCGATGACGTAGGCATGTAATAAAGTGGAGTTTCGGGCAGCCCTACTTCCAGGACGCTCGCATCGCCTACAAAATTGTCAGCTGAACATAACTCACGGACGAGAAAGCCCTTGAGACGGGCTTTCTAATGATGAAAAACTTGTGAAAATCCAGTAATTTTTTGAGGGTGATTTGACCGTCCTTACTTTGTTGTTGTTTCTTTGACAGCTCTGTGTACAAATATCCCATTGGAGATGCTTTTGAGGAGCGTTCGGACTAGCCCCAACTGCTGGACATTAACGTTATGAAGCGTGCCCTCCGCGACCCTAAAAGTTTGATTTTCGGATGCAGGTATATCCAAGGCAGAGTCAGGTACAAATTTTGTCTCTCTAGTTTGCCTAGATCGGGAGTTATTCCCAAGCTTAGCACAGAATTTATTGTAGACCTTTTTGTGGGTGATTTAACCGTCCTTACTTTTTTTTTGTTTCTTTGACAGCTCTGTGTACAAATATCCCATTGGAGATGCTTTTGAGGAGCGTTCGGAGTAGCCCCAACTGCTGGTCATTAACGGTATGAAGCGTACCCTCCCCGACCCTAAAAGTTAAATTTTCGGATGCAGGGATATCCAAGGCAGAGTCAGGTACAATTTTTGTTTCTCTAGCTTGCCTAGATCGGGAGTTATTCTCAAGCTTAGCACATAATTTATTGTGGACCTTTTTGTGCCGGCATTTTCTCACTGGCGATGACGTAGGCATGTAATACAGTGGCGTTTCGGGCAGCCCTACTTCCAGGACGCTCGCCTCGCCTACAGAATTGTTAGAAAAACGAAACTCACGGACGAGAGAGCCCTTGACACGGGCTTTCTAATGGTGTAAAACTTGTGAAAATCCAGTAATATTTTGAGGGTCATTTGACCGTCCTTACTTTGTCTTTGTTTCTTTGACAGCTCTTGTGTATCCCATTGGAGATGCTTTTGAGGAGCGTTCGGATTAGCCCCACCTGCTGGTCATTTCCGATAGGAAGCGAGTCCTCCGCGACCCTAAAAGTTTGATTTTCGGATGCAGGGATATCCATGGCAGAGTCAGGTACAAATTTTGTCTCTCTAGCTTGCCTAGATCGGGAGTTGTTCCCAAGCTTAGCACAGAATTTATTGTGGACCTTTTTGTGCCGACATTTTCTCACTGGCGATGACGTAGGCATGTAATAAAGTGGAGTTTCGGGCAGCCCTACTTCCAGGACGCTCGCATCGCCTACAAAATTGTCAGCTAAACGAAACTCACGGACGAGAGAGCCCTTGAAACGGGCTTTCTAATGGTGTAAAACTTGTGAAAATCCAGTAATATTTTGAGGGTGATTTGACCGTCCTTACTTTGTCTTTGTTTCTTTTGACAACTCTTGTGTATCCCATTGGAGATGCTTTTGAGGAGCGTTCGGATTAGCCCCACCTGCTGGTCATTTCTGGTATAAATCTTGCCCTCCGCGACCCTAAAAGTTTGATTTATGGATGCAGGGATATCCAAGGCAGAGTCAGGTACAAATTTTGTCTCTCTAGCTTGCCTAGATCGGGAGTTGTTCCCAAGCTTAGCACATAATTTATTGTGGACCTTTTTGTGCCGGCATTTTCTCACTGGCGATGACGTAGGCATGTAATACAGTGGAGTTTAGGGCAGCCCTACTTCCAGGACGCTCGCCTCGCCTACAAAATTGTCAGCTAAACGAAACTCACGGACAAGAAAGCCCTTGAGACGGGCTTTCTAATTGTGTAAAACTTGTGAAAATCCAGTAATTTTGTGTGGGTGATTTAACCGTCCTTACTTTGTCTTTGTTTCTTTGACAGCTCTGTGTACAAATATCCCATTGGAGATGCTTTTGAGGAGCGTTCGGAGTAGCCCCAACTGCTGGTCATTAACGGTATGAAGCGTACCTACTGCGACCCTAAAAGTTTGATTTTCAAATGCAGGGATATCCAAGGCAGAGTCAGGTACAAATTTTGTCTCTCTCGCATGCCTAGATCGGGCGTTATTCCCAAGCTTAGAACAGAATTTATTGTGGACGTTTTTGTGCCGGCATTTTCTCACTGGCGATGACGTAGGCACGTAATACTGTGGAGTTTCGGGCAGCCCTACTTCAAGGACGCTCGCCTCACCTACAAACTTGTCAGTTAAACGAAACTCACTGACGAGAGAGCCCTTGAGACGGGCTTTCTAATGGTGTAAAACTTGTGAAAATCAAGTAATTTTTTGAGGGTGATTTAACCGTCCTTACTTTGTCTTTGTTTCTTTGACAGCTCTGTGTACAAATATCCCATTGGAGATGCTTTTGAGGAGAGTTCGGAGTAGCCTCAATTGCTGGTCATTAACGGTATGAAGCGTACCCTCTGCGACCCTAAAAGTTTGATTTTCGGATGCAGGGATATCCAAGGCAGAGTCAGGTACAAATTTTGTCTCTCTAGCTTGCCTAGATCGGGCGTTATTCCCAAGCTTAAAACAGAATTTATTGTGGACGTTTTTGTGCCGGCATTTTCTCACTGGCGATGACGTAGGCATGTAATACTGTGGAGTTTCGGGCAGCCCTACTTCCAGGACGCTCGCCTCGCCTACAAAAATGTCAACTAAACGAAACTCACGAACGAGAAAGCCCTTGAGACGGGCTTTCTAATTGTGTAAAACTTGTGAAAGTCAAGTAATTTTGTGTGGGTGATTTGACCGTCCTTAATTTGTCTTTGTTTCTTTGACAGCTCTGTGTACAAATATCCCATTGGAGATGCTTTTGAGGAGCGTTCGGAGTAGCCTCAATTGCTGGTCATTAACGGTATGAAGCGTACCTACTGCGACCCTAAAAGTTTGATTTTCGGATGCAGGGATATCCAAGGCAGAGTCAGGTACAAATTTTGTCTCTCTCGCTTGCCTAGACCGGGAGTTATTCCCAAGCTTAGCATATAATTTATTTTGGACCTTTTTGTGCCGGCATTTTCTCACTGGCGATGACGTAGGCATGAAATACTGTGGAGTTTTGGGCAGCCCTACTTCAAGGACGCTCGCCTCGCCTACAAATTAGTCAGTTAAACGAAACTCACAGACGAGAGAGCCCTTGAGACGGGCTTTCTAATGGTGTAAAACTTGTGAAAATCCAGTAATTATTTGAGGGTGATTTGATCGTCCTTACTTTGTCTTTGTTTCTTTGACAGCTCTGTGTACAAATATCCCATTGGAGATGCTTTTGAGGAGCGTTCGGAGTAGCCCCACCTGCTGGTCATTTCCGATAGGAAGCGTGCCCTCCGCGACCCTAAAAGTTTGATTTTCGGATGCAGGGATATCCAAGGCAGAGTCAAGTACAAATTTTGTCTCTCTAGCTTGCCTAGATCGGGAGTTATTCTCAAGCTTAGCACAGAATTTATTTTGGACCTTTTTGTGCCGGCATTTTCTCACTGGCGATGAAGTAGGCATGTAATACTGTGGAGTTTCGGGCAGCCCTACTTCCAGGACGCTCGTCTCGCCTACAAAAATGTCAGCTTAACGAAATTCACGAACGAGAAAGCCCTTGAGACGGGCTTTCTAATTGTGTAAAACTTGTGAAAGTCAAGTAATTTTGTGTGGGTGATTTGACCGTCCTTAATTTGTCTTTGTTTCTTTGACAGCTCTGTGTACAAATATCCCATTGGAGATGCTTTTGAGGAGCGTTCGGCTTAGCCCCACCTGCTGGTCATTTCTGGTATGAATCTTTCCCTCCGCGACCTTAAAAGTTTGATTTTCAGATGCAGGGATATCCAAGGCAGAGTCAGGTACAAATTTTGTCTCTCTAGCTTGCCTAGATCGGGAGTTATTCCCAAGCTTAGCACAGATTTTATTTTGGACCTTTTTGTGCCGGCATTTTCTCACTGGCGATGACGTAGGCATGTAATACAGTGGAGTTTAGGGCAGACCTACTTCCAGGACGCTCGCCTCGCCTAAAAAATTGTCAGCTAAACGAAACTTACGGACGAGAAAGCCCTTGAGACGGGCTTTCTAATGGTGTAAAACTTGTGAAAATCCAGTAATTTTTTGAGGGTGATTTAACCGTCCTTACTTTGTCTTTGTTTCTTCGACAGCTCTGTGTACAAATATCCCATTGGAAATGCTTTTGAGGAGCGTTCGGAGTAGCCCCAACTGCTGGTCATTAACGGTATGAAGCGTACCTACTGCGACCCTAAAAGTTTGATTTTCGGATGCAGGGATATCCAAGGCAGAGTCAGGTACAAATTTTGTCTCTCTCGCATGCCTAGATCGGGCGTTATTCCCAAGCTTAGAACAGAATTTATTTTGGACGTTTTTGTGCCGGCATTTTCTCACTGGCGATGACGTAGGCACGTAATACTGTGGAGTTTCGGGCAGCCCTACTTCAAGGACGCTCGCCTCACCTACAAACTTGTCAGTTAAACGAAACTCACAGACGAGAGAGCCCTTGAGACGGGCTTTCTAATGGTGTAAAACTTGTGAAAATCAAGTAATTTTTGAGGGTGATTTAACCGTCCTTACTTTGTCTTTGTTTCTTTGACAGCTCTGTGTACAAATATCCCATTGGAGATGCTTTTGAGGAGCGTTCGGAGTAGCCTCAATTGCTGGTCATTAACGGTATGAAGCGTACCCTTTGCGACCCTAAAAGTTTGATTTTCGGATGCAGGGATATCCATGGCAGAGTCAGGTACAAATTTTGTCTCTCTAGCTTGCCTAGATCGGGCGTTATTCCCAAGTTTAGAACAGAATTTATTGTGGACGTTTTTGTGCCGGCATTTTCTCACTGGCGATGACGTAGGCATGTAATACTGTGGAGTTTCGGGCAGCCCTACTTCCAGGACGCTCGCCTCACCTACAAACTTGTCAGTTAAACGAAACTCACGGACGAGAAAGCCCTTGAGACGGGCTTTCTAATGTTGTAAAACTTGTGAAAATCAAATAATTTTTTGAGGGTGATTTGACCGTCCTTACTTTGTTGTTGTTTCCTTGACAGCTCTGTGTACAAATATCCAATCGGAGATGCTTTTGAGGAGCGTTCAGAGTAGCCCCAACTGCTTGTCATTAACGATATGAAGCGTGCCCTCCGCGACCGTAAAATTTAATTTTCGGATGCAGGGATATCCAAAGCAGAGTCAGGTACAAATTTTGTCTCTCTCGCTTGCCTAGACCGGGAGTTATTCCCAAGCTTAGCATATAATTTATTTTGGACCTTTTTGTGCCGGCATTTTCTCACTGGCGATGACGTAGGCATGTAATACTGTGGAGTTTTTGGCAGCCCTACTTCCAGGACGCTCGCCTCGCCTACAAATTTGTCAGTTAAACGAAACTCACAGACGAGAGAGCCCTTGAGACGGGCTTTCTAATGGTGTAAAACTTGTGAAAATCCAGTAATATTTTGAGGGTGATTTGATCGTCCTTACTTTGTCTTTGTTTCTTTGACAGCTCTGTGTACAAATATCCCATTGGAGATGCTTTTGAGGAGCGTTCGGAGTAGCCTCAACTGCTGGTCATTAACGGTATGAAGCGTACCTACTGCGACCCTAAAAGTTTGATTTTCGGATGCAGGGATATCCAAGGCAGAGTCAGGTACAAATTTTGTCTCTCTCGCATGCCTAGATCGGGCGTTATTCCCAAGCTTAGAACAGAATTTATTTTGGACGTTTTTGTGCCGGCATTTTCTCACTGGCGATGACGTAGGCACGTAATACTGTGGAGTTTCGGGCAGCCCTACTTCAAGGACGCTCGCCTCACCTACAAACTTGTCAGTTAAACGAAACTCACAGACGAGAGAGCCCTTGAGACGGGCTTTCTAATGGTGTACAAGTTGTGAAAATCAAGTAATTTTTGAGGGTGATTTAACCGTCCTTACTTTGTCTTTGTTTCTTTGACAGCTCTGTGTACAAATATCCCATTGGAGATGCTTTTGAGGAGCGTTCGGAGTAGCCTCAATTGCTGGTCATTAACGGTATGGAGCGTACCCTTTGCGACCCTAAAAGTTTAATTTTCGGATGCAGGGATATCCAAGGCAGAGTCAGGTACAAATTTTGTCTGTCTAGCTTGCCTAGATCGGGCGTTATTCCCAAGCTTAGAACAGAATTTATTGTGGACGTTTTTGTGCCGGCATTTTCTCACTGGCGATGACGTAGGCATGTAATACTGTGGAGTTTCGGGCAGCCCTACTTCCAGGACGCTCGCCTCACCTACAAACTTGTCAGTTAAACGAAACTCACGGACGAGAAAGCCCTTGAGACGGGCTTTCTAATGTTGTAAAACTTGTGAAAATCAAATAATTTTTTGAGGGTGATTTGACCGTCCTTACTTTGTTGTTGTTTCCTTGACAGCTCTGTGCACAAATATCCAATCGGAGATGCTTTTGAGGAGCGTTCAGAGTAGCCCCAACTGCTTGTCATTAACGATATGAAGCGTGCCCTCCGCGACCGTAAAATTTAATTTTCGGATGCAGGGATATCCAAAGCAGAGTCAGGTACAAATTTTGTCTCTCTCGCTTGCCTAGACCGGGAGTTATTCCCAAGCTTAGCATATAATTTATTTTGGACCTTTTTGTGCCGGCATTTTCTCACTGGCGATGACGTAGGCATGTAATACTGTGGAGTTTTGGGCAGCCCTACTTCAAGGACGCTCGCCTCGGCTACAAATTTGTCAGTTAAACGAAACTCACAGACGAGAGAGCCCTTGAGACGGGCTTTCTAATGGTGTAAAACTTGTGAAAATCCAGTAATATTTTGAGGGTGATTTGATCGTCCTTACTTTGTCTTTGTTTCTTTGACAGCTCTGTGTACAAATATCCCATTGGAGATGCTTTTGAGGAGCGTTCGGAGTAGCCCCACCTGCTGGTCATTTCCGATAGGAAGCGTGCCCTCCGCGACCCTAAAAGTTTGATTTTCGGATGCAGGGATATCCAAGGCAGAGTCAAGTACAAATTTTGTCTCTCTAGCTTGCCTATATCGGGAGTTATTCCCAAGCTTAGCACAGAATTTATTGTGGACCTTTTTGTGCCGGCATTTTCTCACTGGCGATGACGTAGGCATGTAATACAGTGGAGTTTCGGGCAGCCCTACTTCCAGGACGCTCGCATCGCCTACAAAATTGTCAGCTAAACGAAACTCACGGACGAGAGAGCCCTTGAAACGGGCTTTCTAATGGTGTAAAACTTGTGAAAATCCAGTAATATTTTAAGGGTGATTTGACCGTCCTTACTTTGTCTTTTTTTCTTTGACAGCTCTTGTGTATCCCATTGGAGATGCTTTTGAGGAGCATTCGGATTAGCCCCACCTGCTGGTCATTTCTGGTATAAATCTTGCCCTCCGCGACCCTAAAAGTTTGATTTATGGATGCAGGGATATCCAAGGCAGAGTCAGGTACAAATTTTGTCTCTCTAGCTTGCCTAGATCGGGAGTTATTCCCAAGCTAAGCACATAATTTATTGTGGACCTTTTTGTGCCGGCATTTTCTCACTGGAGATGACGTAGGCATGTAATACTGTGGAGTTTCGGGCAGCCCAACTTCCAGGACGCTCGCCTCGCCTACAAAAATGTCAGCAAAACGAAACTCACGGACGAGAAAGCCCTTGAGACGGGCTTTCTAATGTTGTAAAACTTGTGAAAATCAAATAATTTTTTGAGGGTGATTTGACCGTCCTTACTTTGTTGTTGTTTCCTTGACAGCTCTGTGTACAAATATCCAATCGGAGATGCTTTTGAGGAGCGTTCGGAGTAGCCCCAACTGCTTGTCATTAACGGTATGAAGCGTGCCCTCCGCGACCGTAAAATTTAATTTTCGGATGCAGGGATATCCAAAGCAGAGTCAGGTACAAATTTTGTCTCTCTCGCTTGCCTAGACCGGGAGTTATTCCCAAGCTTAGCATATAATTTATTTTGGACCTTTTTGTGCCGGCATTTTCTCACTGGCGATGACGTAGGCATGTTATACAGTGGAGTTTTGGGCAGCCCTACTTCAAGGACGCTCGCCTCACCTACAAACTTGTCAGTTAAACAAAACTCACAGACGAGAGAGCCCTTGAGACGGGCTTTCTAATGGTGTAAAACTTGTGAAAATCCAGTAATATTTTGAGGGTGATTTGATCGTCCTTACTTTGTGTTTGTTTCTTTGACAGCTCTGTGTACAAATATCCCATTGGAGATGCTTTTGAGGAGCGTTCGGAGTAGCCCCACCTGCTGGTCATTTCCGATAGGAAGCGTGCCCTCCGTGACCCTAAACGTTTGATTTTCGGATGCAGGGATATCCAAGGCAGAGTCAAGTACAAATTTTGTCTCTCTAGCTTGCCTAGATCGGGAGTTATTCCCAAGCTTAGCACAGAATTTATTTTGGACCTTTTTGTGCCGGCATTTTCTCACTGGCGATGACGTACAAATATATACAGTGGAGTTTCGGGCAGCCCTACTTCTAGGACGCTCGCGTCGCCTACAAATTGTCAGCTAAACATAACTCACGGACGAGAAAGCCCTTGAGACGGGCTTTCTAATGTTGTAAAACTTGTGAAAATCAAATAATTTTTTGAGGGTGATTTGACCGTCCTTACTTTGTTGTTGTTTCCTTGACAGCTCTTTGTACAAATATCCAATCGGAGATGCTTTTGAGGAGCGTTCGGAGTAGCCCCAACTGCTTGTCATTAACGATATGAAGCGTGCCCTCCGCGACCCTAAAAGTTTGATTTTCGGATGCAGGGATATCCATGGCAGAACCAGGTACAAATTTTGTCTCTCTAGCTTGCCTAGATCGGGAGTTGTTCCCAAGCTTAGCACAGAATTTATTGTGGACCTTTTTGTGCCGACATTTTCTCACTGGCGATGACGTAGGCATGTAATAAAGTGGAGTTTCGGGCAGCCCTACTTCCAGGACGCTCGCATCGCCTACAAAATTGTCAGCTAAACGAAACTCACGGACGAGAGAGCCCTTGAAACGGGCTTTCTAATGGTGTAAAACTTGTGAAAATCCAGTAATATTTTAAGGGTGATTTGACCGTCCTTACTTTGTCTTTGTTTCTTTGACAGCTCTTGTGTATCCCATTGGAGATGCTTTTGAGGAGCATTCGGATTAGCCCCACCTGCTGGTCATTTCTGGTATAAATCTTGCCCTCCGCGACCCTAAAAGTTTGATTTATGGATGCAGGGATATCCAAGGCAGAGTCAGGTACAAATTTTGTCTCTCTAGCTTGCCTAGATCGGGAGTTATTCCCAAGCTAAGCACATAATTTATTGTGGACCTTTTTGTGCCGGCATTTTCTCACTGGAGATGACGTAGGCATGTAATACTGTGGAGTTTCGGGCAGCCCTACTTCCAGGACGCTCGCCTCGCCTACAAAAATGTCAGCTAAACGAAACTCACGAACGAGAAAGCCCTTGAGACGGGCTTTCTAATTGTGTAAAACTTGTGAAAGTCAAGTAATTTTGTGTGGGTGATTTGACCGTCCTTACTTTGTCTTTGTTTCTTTGACAGCTCTGTGTACAAATATCCCATTGGAGATGCTTTTGAGGAGCGTTCGGAGTAGCCCCAACTGCTGGTCATTAACGGTATGAAGCGTACCTACTGCGACCCTAAAAGTTTAATTTTCGGATGCAGGGATATCCAAGGCAGAGTCAGGTACAAATTTTGTCTCTCTCGCATGCCTAGATCGGGCGTTTTTCCCAAGCTTAGAACAGAATTTATTGTGGACGTTTTTGTGCCGGCATTTTCTCACTGGCATTGACGTAGGCACGTAATACTGTGGAGTTTCGGGCAGCCCTACTTCAAGGACGCTCACCTCACCTACAAACTTGTCAGTTAAACAAAACTCACAGACGAGAGAGCCCTTGAGACGGGCTTTCTAATGGTGAAAAACTTGTGAAAATCAAGTAATTTTTTGAGGGTGATTTAACCGTCCTTACTTTGTCTTTGTTTCTTTGACAGCTCTGTGTACAAATATCCCATTGGAGATGCTTTTGAGGAGCGTTCGGAGTAGCCTCAACTGCTGGTCATTAACGGTATGAAGCGTACACTCTGCGACCCTAAAAGTTTGATTTTCGGATGCAGGGATATCCAAGGCAGAGTCAGGTACAAATTTTGTCTCTCTCGCATGCCTAGATCGGGCGTTATTCCCAAGCTTAGAACAGAATTTATTGTGGACGTTTTTGTGCCGGCATTTTCTCACTGGCGATGACGTAGGCACGTAATACTGTGGAGTTTCGGGCAGCCCTACTTCAAGGACGCTCGCCTCGCCTACAAAAATGTCAGTTAAACAAAACTCACAGACGAGAGAGCCCTTGAGACGGGCTTTCTAATGGTGAAAAACTTGTGAAAATCAAGTAATTTTTTGAGGGTGATTTAACCGTCCTTACTTTGTCTTTGTTTCTTTGACAGCTCTGTGTACAAATATCCCATTGGAGATGCTTTTGAGGAGCGTTCGGATTAGCCCCACCTGCAGGTCATTTCTGGTATAAATCTTGCCCTCAGCGACCCTAAAAGTTTGATTTATGGATGCAGGGATATCCAAGGCAGAGTCAGGTACAAATTTTGTCTCTCTAGCTTGCCTAGATCGGGAGTTATTCCCAAGCTTAGTGTAGTGGTACGGACGCTGACGACCATACGGACAGGGGGGATTAGCCCCTGAGGAGTCCCGAAGTGTTTCAGGGGTAAGGGATTTCAGACTGACAAGACAATGCCGATGACATGCAGTGACTTTCCAATTAGATAGTAGCAGTAACAGTTGGACTGCCTTTATTTCTGTCCGTTCCCATCAATTAGGAGAAAACAAACACCCTACAAACATATTAAAAACAGAGTGGCAGAATGAACATTACATTATCGTATAGCATAACTATTACTGCATATTATTGTACTGCACCACTATGCACTAGACTGCATGCTTTTACACAGTAAAAGCTTATCTCTTTAAAAAGTAATACAATGCTTAGCAACCATGACAACGAGTGCGAACATAACGTCGACGATAGCAGCAACGTTATACAAAACCAAAAAGCAATAGCAGTCTGACATCGCCACATTATCCAGTAAAATTATACATAAAACCCCAAACAGTATTTAATCAAACAAGACTCACCCAATCCCGGATACTATATAAATCGTCTGGTGGTAATGACAAAACCCAAACTATGCTCCCAGAATCACCAGATCGATGCAAATTGTTCAATAAGTGCGAGTTCAATAAGTGTATCCTACTCGAGAGAGAGAGAGATAGAGAGAGAGAGAGAGAGAGTAGAGAACAACGAGGCACCGAACTACCCGCTTATAGTTCATATATCCTTCCGCCTAAATTCAAGTTGGTGAATTCGGTGCCCGTTATATATAGCTCTCATCAATAAGAGAAAACCAATAAACATTTTCATTAAATAATAATACACAATGGGAATCTCATGATTATAACATCAATTAAATAGGACACACGAATGATGCTAAAAACTAGTTTTTGGCGCGGACGCACACTATCCTCACAGGGAGGTGATTAAAACCAAAATTGTGCACATGCGCGGTATAATTTATAACCGGTTTCTCACATTAGCACATAATTTATTGTGGACCTTTTTGTGCCGGCATTTTCTCACTGGCGATGACGTAGGCATGTAATACTGTGGAGTTTCGGGCAGCCCTACTTCCAGGACGCTCGCTTCGCCTACAAAAATGTCAGCTAAACGAAACTCACGAACGAGAAAGCCCTTGAGACGGGCTTTCTAATTGTGTAAAACTTGTGAAAATCAAGTAATTTTGTGTGGGTGATTTGACCGTCCTTAATTTGTCTTTGTTTCTTTGACAGCTCTGTGTACAAATATCCCATTGGAGATGCTTTTGAGGAGCGTTCGGCTTAGCCCCACCTGCTGGTCATTTCTGGTATGAATCTTTCCCTCCGCGACCTTAAAAGTTTGATTTTCGGATGCAGGGATATCCAAGGCAGAGTCAGGTACAAATTTTGTCTCTCTAGCTTGCCTAGATCGGGAGTTATTCCCGAGCTTAGCACATAATTTATTGTGGACCTTTTTGTGCTGGCATTTTCTCACTGGCGATGACGTAGGCATGTAATACTGTGGAGTTTCGGGCAGCCCTACTTCCAGGACGCTCGCTTCGCCTACAAAAATGTCAGCTAAACGAAACTCACGAACGAGAAAGCCCTTGAGACGGGCTTTCTAATTGTGTAAAACTTGTGAAAGTCAAGTAATTTTGTGTGGGTGATTTGACCGTCCTTACTTTGTCTTTGTTTCTTTGACAGCTCTGTGTACAAATATCCCATTGGAGATGCTTTTGAGGAGCGTTCGGAGTAGCCCCAACTGCTGGTCATTAACGGTATGAAGCGTACCTACTGCGACCCTAAAAGTTTAATTTTCGGATGCAGGGATATCCAAGGCAGAGTCAGGTACAAATTTTGTCTCTCTCGCATGCCTAGATCGGGCGTTTTTCCCAAGCTTAGAACAGAATTTATTGTGGACGTTTTTGTGCCGGCATTTTCTCACTGGCATTGACGTAGGCACGTAATACTGTGGAGTTTCGGGCAGCCCTACTTCAAGGACGCTCGCCTCACCTACAAACTTGTCAGTTAAACAAAACTCACAGACGAGAGAGCCCTTGAGACGGGCTTTCTAATGGTGAAAAACTTGTGAAAATCAAGTAATTTTTTGAGGGTGATTTAACCGTCCTTACTTTGTCTTTGTTTCTTTGACAGCTCTGTGTACAAATATCCCATTGGAGATGCTTTTGAGGAGCGTTCGGATTAGCCCCACCTGCTGGTCATTTCTGGTATAAATCTTGCCCTTTGCGACCCTAAAAGTTTGATTTATGGATGCAGGGATATCCAAGGCAGAGTCAGGTACAAATTTTGTCTCTCTAGCTTGCCTAGATCGGGAGTTATTCCCAAGCTTAGCACATAATTTATTGTGGACGTTTTTGTGCCCGCATTTTCTCACTGGCGATGACGTAGGCATGTAATACTGTGGAGTTTCGGCCAGCCCTACTTCCAGGACGCTCGCTTCGCCTACAAAAATGTCAGCTAAACGAAACTCACGAACGAGAAAGCCCTTGAGACGGGCTTTCTAATTGTGTAAAACTTGTGAAAATCAAGTAATTTTGTGTGGGTGATTTGACCGTCCTTAATTTGTCTTTGTTTCTTTGACAGCTCTGTTTACAAATATCCCATTGGAGATGCTTTTGAGGAGCGTTCGGCTTAGCCCCACCTGCTGGTCATTTCTGGTATGAATCTTTCCCTCCGCGACCTTAAAAGTTTGATTTTCGGATGCAGGGATATCCAAGGCAGAGTCAGTTACAAATTTTGTCTCTCTAGCTTGCCTAGATCGGGAGTTATTCCTGAGCTTAGCACAGATTTTATTTTGGACCTTTTTGTGCCGGCATTTTCTCACTGGCGATGACGTAGGCATGTAATACAGTGGAGTTTAGGTCAGCCCTACTTCCAGGACGCTCGCCTCGCCTACAAAATTGTCAGCTAAACGAAACTCACGGACGAGAAAGCCCTTGAGACGGGCTTTCTAATGGTGTAAAACTTGTGAAAATCCAGTAATTTTTTGAGGGTGATTTAACCGTCCTTACTTTGTCTTTGTTTCTTTGACAGCTCTGTGTACAAATATCCCATTGGAGATGCTTTTGAGGAGCGTTCGGAGTAGCCCCAACTGCTGGTCATTAACGGTATGAAGCGTACCTACTGCGACCCTAAAAGTTTGATTTTCGGATGCAGGGATATCCAAAGCAGAGTCAGGTACAAATTTTGTCTCTCTCGCATGCCTAGATCGGGCGTTATTCCCAAGCTTAGAACAGAATTTATTGTGGACGTTTTTGTGCCGGCATTTTGTCACTGGCAATGACGTAGGCACGTAATACTCTGGAGTTTCGGGCAGCCCTACTTCAAGGACGCTCGCCTCACCTACAAACTTGTCAGTTAAACGAAACTCACAGACGAGAGAGCCCTTGAGACGGGCTTTCTAATGGTGTAAAACTTGTGAAAATCCAGTAATTGTTTGAGTGTGATTTAACCGTCCTTACTTTGTCTTTGTTTCTTTGACAGCTCTGTGTACAAATATCCCATTGGAGATGCTTTTGAGGAGCGTTCGGAGTAGCCTCAACTGCTGGTCATTAACGGTATGAAGCGTACCCTCTGCGACCCTAAAAGTTTGATTTTCGGATGCAGGGATATCCAAGGCAGAGTCAGGTACAAATTTTGTCTCTCTAGTTTGCCTAGATCGGGCGTTATTCCCAAGCTTAGAACAGAATTTATTGTGGACGTTTTTGTGCCGGCATTTTCTCACTGGCGATGACGTAGGCATGTAATACTGTGGAGTTTCGGGCAGCCCTACTTCCAGGACGCTCGCCTCGCCTACAAACTTGTCAGTTAAACGAAACTCACGGACGAGAAAGCCCTTGAGACGGGCTTTCTAATGGTGTAAAACTTGTGAAAATCCAGTAATATTTTGAGGGTGATTTGATCGTCCTTACTTTGTCTTTGTTTCTTTGACAACTCTGTGTACAAATATCCCATTGGAGATGCTTTTGAGGAGCGTTCGGAGTAGCCCCACCTGCTGGTCATTTCCGATAGGAAGCGTGCCCTCCGCGACCGTAAAAATTTAATTTTCGGATGCAGGGATATCCAAGGCAGAGTCAAGTACAAATTTTGTCTCTCTAGCTTGCCTAGATTGGGAGTTATTCCCAAGCTTAGCACAGAATTTATTTTGGACCTTTTTGTGCCGGCATTTTCTCACTGGCGATGACGTAGGCATGTAATGCTGTGGAGTTTCGGGCAGCCCTACTTCCAGGACGCTCGCATCGCCTACAAAATAGTCAGCTAAACGAAACTCACGGACGAGAGAGCCCTTGAAACGGGCTTTCTAATGGTGTAAAACTTGTGAAAATCCAGTAATATTTTGAGGGTGATTTGACCGTCCTTACTTTGTCTTTTTTTCTTTGACAGCTCTTGTGTATCCCATTGGAGAAGCTTTTGAGGAGCATTCGGATTAGCCCCACCTGCTGGTCATTTCTGGTATAAATCTTGCCCTCCGCGACCCTAAAAGTTTGATTTATGGATGCAGGGATATCCAAGGCAGAGTCAGGTACAAATTTTGTCTCTCTAGCTTGCCTAGATCGGGAGTTATTCCCAAGCTAAGCACATAATTTATTGTGGACCTTTTTGTGCCGGCATTTTCCCATTGGAGATGACGTAGGCATGTAATACTGTGGAGTTTCGGCAGCCCTACTTCCAGGACGCTCGCCTCGCCTACAAAAATGTCAGCTAAACGAAACTCACGAACGAGAAAGCCCTTGAGACGGGCTTTCTAATTGTGTAAAACTTGTGAAAATCAAGTAATTTTGTGTGGGTGATTTGATCGTCCTTACTTTGTCTTTGTTTCTTTGACAGCTCTGTGTACAAAAATCCCATTGGAGATGCTTTTGAGGAGCGTTCGGAGTAGCCCCAACTGCTGGTCATTAACGGTATGAAGCGTACCTACTGCGACCCTAAAAGGTTAATTTTCGGGTGCAGGGATATCCAAGGCAGAGTCAGGTACAAATTTTGTCTCTCTCGCATGCCTAGATCGGGCGTTATTCCCAAGCTTAGAACAGAATTTATTGTGGACGTTTTTGTGCCGGCATTTTCTCACTGGCGATGACGTAGGCATGTAATACTGTGGAGTTTCGGGCAGCCCTACTTCAAGGACGCTCGCCTCGCCTACAAACTTGTCAGTTAAACGAAACTCACAGACGAGAGAGCCCTTGAGACGGGCTTTCTAATGGTGTAAAACTTGTGAAATCCAGTAATATTTTGAGAGTGATTTGATCGTCCTTACTTTGTCTTTGTTTATTTGACAGCTCTGTGTACAAATATCCCATTGGAGATGCTTTTGAGGAGCGTTCGGAGTAGCCCCACCTGCTGGTCATTTCCGATAGGAAGCGTGCCCTCCGCGACCCTAAAAGTTTGATTTTTGGATGCAGGGATATGCAAGGCAGAGTCAAGTACAAATTTTGTCTCTCTAGCTTGCCTAGATCGGGAGTTATTCCCAAGCTTAGCACAGAATTTATTTTGGACCTTTTTGTGCCGGCATTTTCACACTGGCGATGACGTAGGCATGTAATACAGTGGAGTTTCGGGCAGCCCTACTTCTAGGACGCTCGCATTGCCTACAAATTGTCAGCTAAACATAACTCACGGACGAGAAAGCCCTTGAGACGGGCTTTCTAATGTTGTAAAACTTGTGAAAATCAAGTAATTTTTTGAGGGTGATTTGACCGTCCTTACTTTGTTGTTGTTTCCTTGACAGCTCTGTGTACAAATATCCAATCGGAGATGCTTTTGAGGAGTGTTCGGAGTAGCCCCAACTGCTTGTCATTAACGATATGAAGCGTGCCCTCCGCGACCCTAAAAGTTTGATTTTCGGATGCAGGGATATCCATGGCAGAGTCAGGTACAAATTTTGTCTCTCTAGCTTGCCCAGATCGGGAGTTGTTCCCAAGCTTAGCACAGAATTTATTGTGGACCTTTTTGTGCCGACATTTTCTCACTGGCGATGACGTAGGCATGTAATAAAGTGGAGTTTCGGGCAGCCCTACCTCCAGGACGCTCGCCTCGCCTACAAACTTGTCAGTTAAACGAAACTTACAGACGAGAGAGCCCTTGAAACGGGCTTTCTAATGGTGTAAAACTTGTGAAAATCCAATAAAATTTTGAGGGTAATTTGACCGTCCTTACTTTGTCTTTGTTTCTTTGACAGCTCTTGTGTATCCCATTGGAGATGCTTTTGAGGAGCGTTCGGATTAGCCCCACCTGCTGGTCATTTCTGGTATGAATCTTTCCCTCCGCAACCTTAAAAGTTTGATTTTCAGATGCAGGGATATCCAAGGCAGAGTCAGGTACAAATTTTGTCTCTCTAGCTTGCCTAGATCGGGAGTTGTTCCCAAGCTTAGCACAGAATTTATTGTGGACCTTTTTGTGCCGACATTTTCTCACTGGCGATGACGTAGGCATGTAATAAAGTGGAGTTTCAGGCAGCCCTACTTCAAGGACGCTCGCATCGCCTACAAAATTGTCAGCTAAACGAAACTCACGGACGATAAAGCCCTTGAGACGGGCTTTCTAATGGTGTAAAACTTGTGAAAATCCAGTAATTTTTTGAGGGTGATTTAACCGTCCTTACTTTGTTTTTGTTTCTTTGACAGCTCTGTGTACAAATATCCCATTGGAGATGCTTTTGAGGAGCGTTCGGAGTAGCCCCAACTGCTGGTCATTAACGGTATGAAGCGTACCTACTGCGACCCTAAAAGTTTGATTTTCGGATGCAGGGATATCCAAGGCAGAGTCAGGTACAAACTTTGTCTCTCTCGCATGCCTAGATCGGGCGTTATTCCCAAGCTTAGAACAGAATTTATTGTGGACGTTTTTGTGCCGGCATTTTCTCACTGGGAATGACGTAGGCACGTAATACTGTGGAGTTTCGGGCAGCCCTACTTCAAGGACGCTCGCCTCGCCTACAAACTTGTCAGTTAAATGAAACTCACAGACGAGAGAGCCCTTGAGACGGGCTTTCTAATGGTGTAAAACTTGTGAAAATCCAGTAATTTTTTGAGGGTGATTTAACCGTCCTTACTTTGTCTTTGTTTCTTTGACAGCTCTGTGTACAAATATCCCATTGGAGATGCTTTTGAGGAGCGTTCGCAGTCGCCCCACTTGCTGGTCTTTTCCGGTATGAAGCGTGCCCTCCGCGACCGTAAAAGTTTAATTTTCGGATGCAGGGATATCCAAAGCAGAGTCAGGTACAAATTTTGTCTCTCTAGCTTGCCTAGATCGGGAGTTATTCCCAAGCTTAGCACATAATTTATTTTGGACCTTTTTGTGCCGGCATTTTCTCACTGGCGATGACGTAGGCACGTAATACTGTGGAGTTTTGGGCAGCCCTACTTCAAGGACGCTCGCCTCGCCTACAAACTTGTCAGTTAAACGAAACTCACGAACGAGAGAGCCCTTGAGACGGGCTTTCTAATGGTGTAAAACTTGTGAAAATCCAGTAATATTTTGAGGGTGATTTGATCGTCCTTACTTTGTCTTTGTTTCTTTGACAGCTCTGTGTACAAATATCCCATTGGAGATGCTTTTGAGGAGCGTTCGGAGTAGCCCCACCTGCTGTTCATTAACGGTATGAAGCGTACCTACTGCGACCCTAAAAGGTTGATTTTCGGATGCAGGGATATCCAAGGCAGAGTCAGGTACAAATTTTGTCTCTCTCGCATGCCTAGATCGGGCGTTATTCCCAAGCTTAAAACATAATTTATTGTGGACCTTTTTGTGCCGGCATTTTCTCACTGGCGATGACGTAGGCACGTAATACTGTGGAGTTTTGGGCAGCCCTACTTCAAGGACGCTCGCTTCACCTAAAAACTTGTCAGTTAAACGAAACTCACAGACGAGAGAGCCCTTGAGACGGGCTTTCTAATGGTGTAAAACTTGTGAAAATCAAGTAATTTTTTGTGAGTGATTTGATCGTCCTTACTTTGTCTTTGTTTCTTTGACAGCTCTGTGTACAAATATCCCATTGGAGATGCTTTTGAGGAGCGTTCGGAGTAGCCCCACCTGCTGGTCATTTCCGATAGGAAGCGTGCCCTCCGCGACCCTAAAAGTTTGATTTTTGGATGCAGGGATATGCAAGGCAGAGTCAAGTACAAATTTTGTCTCTCTAGCTTGCCTAGATCGGGAGTTATTCCCAAGCTTAGCACATAATTTATTTTGGACCTTTTTGTGCCGGCATTTTCTCACTGGCGATGACGTAGGCATGTAATACATTGGAGTTTCGGGCAGCCCTACTTCTAGGACGCTCGCATCGCCTACAAATTGTCAGCTAAACATAACTCACGGACGAGAAAGCCCTTGAGACGGGCTTTCTAATGTTGTAAAACTTGTGAAAATCAAGTAATTTTTTGAGGGTGATTTGACCGTCCTTTCTTTGTTGTTGTTTCCTTGACAGCTCTGTGTACAAATATCCCATTGGAGATGCTTTTGAGGAGCGTTCGGAGTAGCCCCAACTGCTGGTCATTAACGATATGAAGCGTGCCCTCCGCGACCCTAAAAGTTTGATTTTCGGATGCAGGGATATCCATGGCAGAGTCAGGTACAAATTTTGTCTCTCTAGCTTGCCCAGATCGGGAGTTGTTCCCAAGCTTAGCACAGAATTTATTGTGGACCTTTTTGTGCCGACATTTTCTCACTGGCGATGACGTAGGCATGTAATAAAGTGGAGTTTCGGGCAGCCCTACTTCCAGGACGCTCGCATCGCCTACAAAATTGTCAGCTAAACGAAACTCACGGACGAGAAAGCCCTTGAGACGGGCTTTCTAATGGTGTAAAACATGTGAAAATCCAGTAATATTTTGAGGGTGATTTGACCGTCCTTACTTTGTCTTTTTTTCTTTGACAGCTCTTGCGTATCCCATTGGAGAAGCTTTTGAGGAGCATTCGGATTAGCCCCACCTGCTGGTCATTTCTGGTATAAATCTTGCCCTCCGCGACCCTAAAAGTTAGATTTATGGATGCAGGGATATCCAAGGCAGAGTCAGGTACAAATTTTGTCTCTCTAGCTTGCCTAGATCGGGAGTTATTACCAAGCTAAGCACATAATTTATTGTGGACCTTTTTGTGCCGGCATTTTCTCACTGGAGATGACGTAGGCATGTAATACTGTGGAGTTTCGGCAGCCCTACTTCCAGGACGCTCGCCTCGCCTACAAAAATGTCAGTTAAACGAAACTCACAGACGAGAGAGCCCTTGAGACGGGCTTTCTAATGGTGTAAAACTTGTGAAAATCAAGTAATTTTTTGTGAGTGATTTGATCGTCCTTACTTTGTCTTTGTTTCTTTGACAGCTCTGTGTACAAATATCCCATTGGAGATGCTTTTGAGGAGCGTTCGGAGTAGCCCCACCTGCTGGTCATTTCCGATGGGAAGCGTGCCCTCCGCGACCCTAAAAGTTTGATTTTTGGATGCAGGGATATGCAAGGCAGAGTCAAGTACAAATTTTGTCTCTCTAGCTTGCCTAGATCGGGAGTTATTCCCAAGCTTAGCACATAATTTATTTTGGACCTTTTTGTGCCGGCATTTTCTCACTGGCGATGACGTAGGCATGTAATACAGTGGAGTTTCGGGCAGCCCTACTTCTAGGACGCTCGCATCGCCTACAAATTGTCAGCTAAACATAACTCACGGACGAGAAAGCCCTTGAGACGGGCTTTCTAATGTTGTAAAACTTGTGAAAATCAAGTAATTTTTTGAGGGTGATTTGACCGTCCTTTCTTTGTTGTTGTTTCCTTGACAGCTCTGTGTACAAATATCCCATTGGAGATGCTTTTGAGGAGCGTTCGGAGTAGCCCCAACTGCTGGTCATTAACGATATGAAGCGTACCTACTGCGACCCTAAAAGTTTGATTTTCGGATGCAGGGATATGCAAGGCAGAGTCAGGTACAAATTTTGTCTCTCTCGCATGCCTAGATCGGGCGTTATTCCCAAGCTTAGAACAGAACTTATTGTTGACGTTTTTGTGCCGGCATTTTCTCACTGGCGATGACGTAGGCGCGTAATACTGTGGAGTTTCGGGCAGCCCTACTTCAAGGACGCTCGCCTCGCCTACAAATAGGTCAGCTAAACGAAACTCACGGACGAGAAAGCCCTTGAGACGGCTTTCTAATGGTGTAAAACTTGTGAAAATCCAGTAATTTTTTGAGGGTGATTTAACCGTCCTTACTTTGTCTTTGTTTCTTTGACAGCTCTGTGTACAAATATCCCATTGGAGATGCTTTTGAGGAGCGTTCGGAGTAGCCCCAACTGCTGATCATTAACGGTTTGAAGCGTACCCTCTGCGACCCTAAAAGTTTGATTTTCGGATGCAGGGATATCCAAGGCAGAGTCAGGTACGAATTTTGTCTCTCTAGCTTGCCTAGATCGGGAGTTATTCCCAAGCTTAGCACAGAATTTATTGTGGACCTTTTTGTGCCGGCATTTTCTCACTGGCGATGACGTTGGCATGTAATACTGTGGAGTTTCGGGCAGCCCTACTTCAAGGACACTCGCCTCGCCTACAAACTTGTCAGTTAAACGAAACTCACAGACGAGAGAGCCCTTGAAACGGGCTTTCTAATGGTGTAAAACTTGTGAAAATCAAGTAATTTTTTGAGGGTGATTTGACCGTCCTTTCTTTGTTGTTGTTTCCTTGACAGCTCTGTGTACAAATATCCCATTGGAGATGCTTTTGAGGAGCGTTCGGAGTAGCCCCAACTGCTGGTCATTAACGATATGAAGCGTGCCCTCCGCGACCCTAAAAGTTTGATTTTCGGATGCAGGGATATCCATGGCAGAGTCAGGTACAAATTTTGTCTCTCTAGCTTGCCCAGATCGGGAGTTGTTCCCAAGCTTAGCACATAATTTATTGTGGACCTTTTTGTGCCGACATTTTCTCACTGGCGATGACGTAGGCATGTAATAAAGTGGAGTTTCGGGCAGCCCTACTTCCAGAACGCTCGCATCGCCTACAAAATTGTCAGCTAAACGAAACTCACGGACGAGAGAGCCCTTGAAACGGGCTTTCTAATGGTGTAAAACATGTGAAAATCCAGTAATATTTTGAGGGTGATTTGACCGTCCTTACTTTGTCTTTTTTTCTTTGACAGCTCTTGTGTATCCCATTGGAGAAGCTTTTGAGGAGCATTCGGATTAGCCCCACCTGCTGGTCATTTCTGGTATAAATCTTTCCCTCCGCGACATTAAAAGTTTGATTTTTAGATGCAGGGATATCCAAGGCAGAGTCAGGTACAAATTTTGTCTCTCTAGCTTGCCTAGATCGGGAGTTGTTCCCAAGCTTAGCACAGAATTTATTGTGGACCTTTTTGTGCCGGCATTTTCTCACTGGCGATGACGTTGGCATGTAATACTGTGGAGTTTTTGGCAGCCCTACTTCCAGGACGCTCGCATCGCCTACAAAATTGTCAGCTAAACGAAACTCACGGACGAGAAAGCCCTTGAGACGGGCTTTCTAATGGTGTAAAACTTGTAAAAATCCAGTAATATTTTGAGGGTGATTTGACCGTCCTTACTTTGTCTTTGTTTCTTTGACAGATCTGTGTACAAATATCCCATTGGAGATGCTTTTGAGGAGCGTTCGGAGTAGCTCCAACTGCTGGTCATTAACGGTATGAAGCGTACCCTCTGCGACCCTAAAAGTTTGATTTTCGGATGCAGGGATATCCAAGGCAGAGTCGGGTACAAATTTTGTCTCTCTAGCTTGCCTAGATCGGGCGTTATTCCCAAGCTTAGCACAGAATTTATTTTGGACCTTTTTGTGCCGGCATTTTCTCACTGGCGATGACGTAGGCATGTAATACTGTGGAGTTTCGGTCAGCCCTACTTCCAGGACGCTCGCATCCCCTACAAAATTGTCAGCTAAACGAAATCCACGGAAGAAAAAAAACTTGACACGGGCTTTCTAATGGTGTAAATAATGTGAAAATCCAGTAATATTTTGAGGGTGATTTGACCGTCCTTACTTTGTCCTTGTTTCTTTGACAGCTCTGTGTACAAATATCCCATTGGAGAAGCTTTTGAGGAGCGTTCGGAGTAGCCCTAACTGCTGGTCATTTCCGATAGAAAGCGTGCCCTCCGCGACCCTAAAAGTTTGATTTTCGGATGCAGGGATATCCAAGGCAGAGTCAGGTACACATTTTGTTTTTCTAGCTTGCCTAGATCAGGAGTTATTCCCAATCTTAGCACAGAATTTATTGTGGACCTTTTTGTGCCGGCATTTTCTCACTAGCGATGACGTAGGCATGTAATACAGTGGAGTTTCGGGCAGCCCTACTTTCAGGACGCTCGCATCGCCTACAAAATTGTCAGCTAAACGAAACTCACGGACGAGAAAGCCTTTGAGACGGGCTTTCTAATTGTGTAAAACTTGAGAAAATCCAGTAATATTTTTAGGGTGATTTGACCGTCCTTACTTTGTCTTTGTTTCTTTGACAGCTCTGTGTACAAATATCCCATTGGAGATGCTTTTGAGGAGCGTTCGGAGTAGCCCTAATTGCTGGTCATTTCCGATAGAAAGCGTGCCCTCCGCGACCCTAAAAGTTTGATTTTCGGATGCAGAGATATCCAAGGCAGAGTCAGGTACAAATTTTGTCTCTCTAGCTTGCCTAGATCGGGAGTTATTTCCAAGCTTAGCACAGAATTTATTGTGGACCTTTTTGTGCCGGCATTTTCTCACTGGCGATGACGTAGGCATGTAATACTGTGGAGTTTCGGGCAGCCCTACTTCCAGGACGCTCAAATCGCCTACAAAATTGTCAGCTAAACGAAACTCACGGACGAGAAAGCCCTTGAAACGGGCTTTCTAATGGTGTAAATAATGTGAAAATCCAGTAATATTTTGAGGGTATTTTGACCGTCCTTACTTTGTCTTTGTTTCTTTGACAGCTCTGTGTACAAATATCCCATTGGAGATGCTTTTGAGGAGCGTTCGGAGTAGCCCTAACTGCTGGTCATTTCCGATGGAAAGCGTGCCCTCCGCGACCCAAAAAGTTTGATTTTCGGATGCAGGGATATCCAAGGCAGAGTCAGGTACACATTTTGTTTTTCTAGCTTGCCTAGATCGGGAGTTATTCCCAATCTTAGCACATAATTTATTGTGGACCTTTTTGTGCCGGCATTTTCGCACTGGCGATGACGTAGGCATGTAATACAGTGGAGTTTCGGGCAGCCCTACTTTCAGGACGCTCGCATCGCCTACAAAATTGTCAGCTAAACGAAACTCACGGACGAGAAAGCCTTTGAGACGGGCTTTCTAATGGTGTAAAACTTGAGAAAATCCAGTAATATTTTGAGGGTGATTTGACCGTCCTTACTTTGTCTTTGTTTCTTTGACAGCTCTGTGTACAAATATCCCATTGGAGATGCTTTTGAGGAGCGTTCGGAGTAGCCCTACCTGCTGGTCATTTCCGATAAAAAGCGTGCCCTCCGCGACCCTAAAAGTTTGATTTTCGGATGCAGAGATATCCAAGGCAGAGTCAGATACAAATTTTGTCTCTCTAGCTTGCCTAGATCGGGACTTATTCCCAAGCTTAGCACAGAATTTATTGTGGACCTTTTTGTGCCTGCATTTTCTCACTGGCGATGACGTAGGCATGTAATACAGTGGAGTTTCGGGCAGCCCTACTTCCAGGACGCTCGCATCGCCTACAAAATTGTAAGCTAAACGAAACACACGGACGAGAAAGCCCTTGAGACGGGCTTTCTAATGGTGTAAAACTTGTGAAAATCCAGTAATATTTTTAGGGTGATTTGACCGTCCTTACTTTGTCTTTGTTTCTTTGACAGCTCTGTGTACAAATATCCCATTGGAGATGCTTTTGAGGAGCGTTCGGAGTAGCCCTACCTGCTGGTCATTTCCGATAGAAAGTGTGCCCTCCGCGACCCTAAAAGTTTGATTTTCGGATGCAGGGATATCCAAGGCAGAGTCAGGTACACATTTTGTCTCTCTAGCTTGCCTAGATCGGGAGTTATTCCCAAGCTTAGCACAGAATTTATTTTGGACTTTTTTGTGCCGGCATTTTCTCAATGGCGATGACGTAGGCATGTAATACAGTGGAGTTTCGGGCAGCCCTACTTCCAGGACGCTCGCATCGCCTACAAAATTGTCAGCTAAACGAAACACACGAACGAGAAAGCCCTTGAGACGGGCTTTCTAATGGTGTAAAACTTGTGAAAATCCAGTTATATTTTCAGGGTGATTTGACCGTCCTTACTTTGTCTTTGTTTCTTTGACAGCTCTGTGTACAAATATCCCATTGGAGATGCTTTTGAGGAGCGTTCGGAGTAGCCCTACCTGCTGGTCATTTCCGATAGAAAGTGTGCCCTCCGCGACCCTAAAAGTTTGATTTTCGGATGCAGGAATATCCAAGGCAGAGTCAGGTACAAATTTTGTCTCTCTAGCTTGCCTAGATCGGGAGTTATTCCAGAGCTTAGCACAGAATTTATTGTGGACCTTTTTGTGCCGGCATTTTCTCACTGGCGATGACGTAGGCATGTAATACTGTGGAGTTTCGGGCAGCCCTACTTCCAGGACGCTCGAATCTTCTACAAAATTGTCAGCTAAACGAAACTCATGGACAAGAAAGCCCTTGAAACGGGCTTTGTAATAGTGTAAATAATGTGAAAATCCAGTAATATTTTGAGGGTGATTTGACCGTGCTTACTTTGTCTTTGTTTCTTTGACAGCTCTGTGTACAAATATCCCATTGGAGATGCTTTTGAGGAGCGTTCGGAGTAGCCCCACCTGCTGGTCATTTCCGATAGGAAGCGTGCCCTCGGCGACCCTAAAAGTTTAATTTTCGGATGCAGGGATATCCAAGTCAGAGTCAGGTACAAATTTTGTCTCTCTAGCTTGCCTAGATCGGGAGTTATTCCCAAGCTTAGCACAGAATTTATTGTGGACCTTTTTGTGCCGGCATTTTCTCACTGGCGATGACGTAGGCATGTAATACTGTGGAGTTTCGGGCAGCCCTACTTCCAGGACGCTCGTATCGTCTACAAAATTGTCAGCTAAACGAAACTCACGGACGAGAGAGCCCTTGAAACGGGCTTTCTCATGGTGTAAAACTTGGGAAAATCCAGTAATATTTTGAGAGTGATTTGACCGTCCTTACTTTGTCTTTGTTTCTTTGACAGCTCTGTGTACAATTATCCCATTGGAGATGCTTTTGAGGAGCGTTCGGAGTAGCCCCACCTGCTGGTCATTTCCGATAGAAAGCGTGCCCTCAGCGACCCTAAAAGTTTAATTTTCGGATGCAGGGATATCCAAGGCAGAGTCGGGTACAAATTTTGTCTCTCTAGCTTGCCTAGATCGGAAGTTATTCCCAAGCTTAGCACAAAATTTATTGTGGACCTTTTTGTGCCGGCATTTTCTCACTGGCGATGACGTAGGCATGTAATACTGTGGAGTTTCGGGCAGCCCTACTTTCGGGACGCTCGAATCGCCTACAAAATTGTCAGCTAAACGAAACTCACAGACGAGAAAGCCCTTGAAACGGGCTTTCTCATGGTGTAAATAATGTGAACATCCAGTAATATTTGAGGGTGATTTGACCGTCCTTACTTTGTCTTTGTTTCTTTGACAGCTCTGTGTACAAATATCCCATTGGAGATGCTTTTGAGGAGCGTTCGGAGTAGCCCCACCTGCTGGTCATTTCCGATAGGAAGCGTGCCCTCAGCGACCCCAAAAGTTTGATTTTCGGATGCAGGGATATCCAAGGCAGAGTCAGGTACACATTTTGTTTTTCTAGCTTGCCTAGATTATATCGGGAGTTATTCCCAAGCTTAGCACAGAATTTATTGTGGACCTTTTTGTGCCGGCATTTTCTCACTGGCGATGACGTAGGCATGTAATACTGTGGAGTTTCGGGCAGCCCTACTTCCAGGACGCTCGCATCGCCTACAAAATTGTCAGCTAAACGAAACTCACGGACGAGTGAGCCCTTGAAACGGGCTTTCTCATGGTGTAAAACTTGGGAAAATCCAGTAATATTTTGAGGGTGATTTGACCGTCCTTACTTTGTCTTTGTTTCTTTGACAGCTCTGTGTACAAATATCCCATTGGAGATGCTTTTGAGGAGCGTTTGGAGTAGCCCCACCTGCTGGTCATTTCCGATAGGAAGCGTGCCCTCAGCGACCCCAAAAGTTTGATTTTCGGATGCAGGGATATCCAAGGCAGAGTCAGGTACACATTTTGTTTTTCTAGCTTGCCTAGATCAGGAGTTATTCCCAAGCTTAGCACAGAATTTATTTTGGACCTTTTTGTGCCGGCATTTTCTCAATGGCGATGACGTAGGCATGTAATACTGTGGAGTTTCGGGCAGCCCTACTTCCAGGACGCTCGAATCTTCTACAAAATTTTCAGCTAAACGAAACTCACTGACGAGAAAGCCCTTGAAACGGGCTTTGTAATGGTGTAAATAATGTGAAAATCCAGTAATATTTTGAGGGTGATTTGACCGTCCTTACTTTGTCTTTGTTTCTTTGACAGCTCTGTGTACAAATATCCCTTTGGAGATGCTTTTGAGGAGCGTTCGGAGTAGCCCCACCTGCTGTTCATTTCCGATAGGAAGCGTGCCCTCGGCGACCCTAACAAATTAATTTTCGGATGCAGGGATATCCAAGGCAGAGTCAGGTACAAATTGTGTCTCTCTAGCTTGCCTAGATCGGGAGTTATTCCCAAGCTTAGCACAGAATTTATTGTGGACCTTTTTGTGCCGGCATTTTCTCACTGGCGATGACGTAGGCATGTAATACTGTGGAGTTTCGGGCAGCCCTACTTCCAGGACGCTCGAATCGTCTACAAAATTGTCAGCTAAACGAAACTCACGGACGAGAGAGCCCTTGAAACGGGCTTTCTCATGGTGTAAAACTTGGGAAAATCCAGTAATTTTTTGAGGGTGATTTGACCGTCCTTACATTGTCTTTGTTTCTTTGACAGCTCTGTGTACAAATATCCCATTGGAGATGCTTTTGAGGAGCGTTCGGAGTAGCCCCACCTGCTGGTCATTTCCGACAGGAAGCGTGCCCTCGGCGACCCTAAAAGTTTAATTTTCGGATGCAGGGATATCCAAGGCAGAGTCAGGTACAAATTTTGTCTCTCTAGCTTGCCTACATCGGGAGTTATTCCCAAGCTTAGCACAGAATTTATTGTGGACCTTTTTGTGCCGGCATTTTCTCACTGGCGATGACGTAGGCATGTAATACTGTGGAGTTTCGGGCAGCCCTACTTCCAGGACGCTCGAATCGTCTACAAAATTGTCAGCTAAACGAAACTCACGGACGAGAGAGCCCTTGAAACGGGCTTTCTCATGGTGTAAAACATGTGAAAATCCAGTAATATTTTGAGGGTGATTTGACCGTCCTTACTTTGTCTTTGTTTCTTTGACAGCTCTGTGTACAAATATCCCATTGGAGATGCTTTTGAGGAGCGTTCGGAGTAGCCCCACCTGCTGGTCATTTCCGATAGGAAGCGTGCCCTCAGCGACCCTAAAAGTTTGATTTTCGGATGCAGGGATATCCAAGGCAGAGTCAGGTACACATTTTGTTTTTCTAGCTTGCCTAGATCGGGAGTTATTCCCAAGCTTAGCACAGAATTTATTTAGGACTTTTTTGTGCCGGCATTTTCTCAATGGCGATGACGTAGGCATGTAATACAGTGGAGTTTCGGGCAGCCCTACTTCCAGGACGCTCGAATCTTCTACAAAATTGTCAGCTAAACGAAACTCACGGACGAGAAAGCCCTTGAAACGGGCTTTCTAATGGTGTAAATAATGTGAAAATCCAGTAATATTTTGAGGGTGATCTGACCGTCCTTACTTTGTCTTTGTTTCTTTGACAGCTCTGTGTACAAATATCCCATTGGAGATGCTTTTGAGGAGCGTTCGGAGTAGCCCTACCTGCTGGTCATTTCCGATAGAAAGCGTGCCCTCCCCGACCCTAAAAGTTTGATTTTCCGATGCAGGGATATCCAAGTCAGAGTCAGGTACAAATTTTGTCTCTCTAGCTTGCCTAGATCGGGAGTTATTCCCAAGCTTAGCACAGAATTTATTGTGGACCTTTTTGTGCCGGCATTTTCTCACTGGCGATGACGTAGGCATGTAATACTGTGGAGTTTCGGGCAGCCCTACTTCCAGGACGCTCGCATCGCCTACAAAATTGTCAGCTAAACGAAACTCACGGACGAGTGAGCCCTTGAAACGGGCTTTCTCATGGTGTAAAACTTGGGTAAATCCAGTAATATTTTGAGGGTGATTTGACCGTCCTTACTTTGTCTTTGTTTCTTTGACAGCTCTGTGTACAAATATCCCATTGGAGATGCTTTTGAGGAGCGTTCGGAGTAGCCCCACCTGCTGGTCCCTCAGGGACCCTAAAAGTTTGATTTTCGGATGCAGGGATATCCAAGGCAGAGTCAGGTACACATTTTGTTTTTCTAGCTTGCCTAGATCGGGAGTTATTCCCAAGCTTAACACAGAATTTATTGTGGACCTTTTTGTGCCGGCATTTTCTCACTGGCGATGACGTAGGCATGTAATACTGTGGAGTTTCGGGCACCCCTACTTCCAGCACGCTCGAATCGTCTACAAAATTGTCAGCTAAACGAAACTCACGGACGAGAAAGCCCTTGAAACGGGCTTTGTAATGGTGTAACTAATGTAAAAATCCAGTAATATTTTGAGGGTGATTTGACCGTCCTTACTTTGTCTTTGTTTCTTTGACAGCTCTGTGTACAAATATCCCATTGGAGATGCTTTTGAGGAGCGTTCGGAGTAGCCCCACCTGCTGTTCATTTCCGATAGGAAGCGTGCCCTCAGCGACCCTAAAAGTTTGATTTTCGGATGCAGGGATATCCAAGGCAGAGTCAGGTACAAATTTTGTTTTTCTAGCTTGCCTAGATCGGGAGTTATTCCCAAGCTTAGCACAGAATTTATTTAGGACTTTTTTGTGCCGGCATTTTCTCAATGGCGATGACGTAGGCATGTAATACAGTGGAATTTCGGGCAGCCCTACTTCCAGGACGCTCGAATCTTCTACAAAATTGTCAGCTAAACGAAACTCACGGACGAGAAAGCCCTTGAAACGGGCTTTCTAATGGTGTAAATAATGTCAAAATCCAGTAATATTTTGAGGGTGATTTGACCGTCCTTACTTTGTCTTTGTTTCTTTGACAGCTCTGTGTACAAATATCCCATTGGAGATGCTTTTGAGGAGCGTTCGGAGTAGCCCCACCTGCTGGTCCCTCAGGGACCCTAAAAGTTTGATTTTCGGATGCAGGGATATCCAAGGCAGAGTCAGGTACACATTTTGTTTTTCTAGCTTGCCTAGATCGGGAGTTATTCCCAAGCTTAGCACAGAATTTATTGTGGACCTTTTTGTGCCGGCATTTTCTCACTGGCGATGACGTAGGCATGTAATACTGTGGAGTTTCGGGCAGCCCTACTTCCAGCACGCTCGAATCGTCTACAAAATTGTCAGCTAAACGAAACTCACGGACGAGAAAGCCCTTGAAACGGGCTTTGTAATGGTGTAACTAATGTAAAAATCCAGTAATATTTTGAGGGTGATTTGACCGTCCTTACTTTGTCTTTGTTTCTTTGACAGCTCTGTGTACAAATATCCCATTGGAGATGCTTTTGAGGAGCGTTCGGAGTAGCCCCACCTGCTGTTCATTTCCGATAGGAAGCGTGCCCTCAGCGACCCTAAAAGTTTGATTTTCGGATGCAGGGATATCCAAGGCAGAGTCAGGTACAAATTTTGTTTTTCTAGCTTGCCTAGATCGGGAGTTATTCCCAAGCTTAGCACAGAATTTATTTAGGACTTTTTTGTGCCGGCATTTTCTCAATGGCGATGACGTAGGCATGTAATACAGTGGAATTTCGGGCAGCCCTACTTCCAGGACGCTCCAATCTTCTACAAAATTGTCAGCTAAACGAAACTCACGGACGAGAAAGCCCTTGAAACGGGCTTTCTAATGGTGTAAATAATGTCAAAATCCAGTAATATTTTGAGGGTGATCTGACCGTCCTTACTTTGTCTTTGTTTCTTTGACAGCTCTGTGTACAAATATCCCATTGGAGATGCTTTTGAGGAGCGTTCGGAGTAGCCCTAATTGCTGGTCATTTCCGATAGGAAGCGTGCCCTCCCCGACCCTAAAAGTTTGATTTTCGGATGCAGGGATATCCAAGTCAGAGTCAGGTACAAATTTTGTCTCTCTAGCTTGCCTAGATCGGGAGTTATTCCCAAGCTTAGCACAGAATTTATTGTGGACCTTTTTGTGCCGGCATTTTCTCACTGGCGATGACGTAGGCATGTAATACTGTGGAGTTTCGGGCAGCCCTACTTTCAGGACGCTCGAATCGCCTACAAAATTGTCAGCTAAACGAAACTCACGGACGAGAAAGCCCTTGAAACGGGCTTTCTAATGCTGTAAATAATGTGAAAATCCAGTAATATTTTGAGGGTGATTTGACCCTCCTTACTTTGTCTTTGTTTCTTTGACAGCTCTGTGTACAAATATCCCATTGGAGATGCTTTTGAGGAGCGTTTGGAGTAGCCCCACCTGCTGGTCATTTCCGATAGGAAGCGTGCCCTCAGCGACCCCAAAAGTTTGATTTTCGGATGCAGGGATATCCAAGGCAGAGTCAGGTACACATTTTGTTTTTCTAGCTTGCCTAGATCAGGAGTTATTCCCAAGCTTAGCACAGAATTTATTTTGGACCTTTTTGTGCCGGCATTTTCTCAATGGCGATGACGTAGGCATGTAATACTGTGGAGTTTCGGGCAGCCCTACTTCCAGGACGCTCGAATCTTCTACAAAATTGTCAGCTAAACGAAACTCACGGACGAGAAAGCCCTTGAAACGGGCTTTGTAATGGTGTAAATAATGTGAAAATCCAGTAATATTTTGAGGGTGATTTGACCCTCCTTACTTTGTCTTTGTTTCTTTGACAGCTCTGTGTACAAATATCCCATTGGAGATGCTTTTGAGGAGCGTTTGGAGTAGCCCCACCTGCTGGTCATTTCCGATAGGAAGCGTGCCCTCAGCGACCCCAAAAGTTTGATTTTCGGATGCAGGGATATCCAAGGCAGAGTCAGGTACAAATTTTGTTTTTCTAGCTTGCCTAGATCGGGAGTTATTCCCAAGCTTAGCACAGAATTTATTTAGGACTTTTTTGTGCCGGCATTTTCTCACTGGCGATGACGTAGGCATGTAATACTGTGGAGTTTCGGGCAGCCCTACTTTCAGGACGCTCGAATTGCCTACAAAATTGTCAGCTAAACGAAACTCACGGACGAGAAAGCCCTTGAAACGGGCTTTCTAATGGTGTAAATAATGTGAAAATCCAGTAATATTTTGAGGGTGATTTGACCCTCCTTACTTTGTCTTTGTTTCTTTGACAGCTCTGTGTACAAATATCCCATTGGAGATGCTTTTGAGGAGCGTTTGGAGTAGCCCCACCTGCTGGTCATTTCCGATAGGAAGCGTGCCCTCAGCGACCCCAAAAGTTTGATTTTCGGATGCAGGGATATCCAAGGCAGAGTCAGGTACACATTTTGTTTTTCTAGCTTGCCTAGATCAGGAGTTATTCCCAAGCTTAGCACAGAATTTATTTTGGACCTTTTTGTGCCGGCATTTTCTCAATGGCGATGACGTAGGCATGTAATACTGTGGAGTTTCGGGCAGCCCTACTTCCAGGACGCTCGAATCTTCTACAAAATTGTCAGCTAAACGAAACTCACGGACGAGAAAGCCCTTGAAACGGGCTTTGTAATGGTGTAAATAATGTGAAAATCCAGTAATATTTTGAGGGTGATTTGACCGTCCTTACTTTGTCTTTGTTTCTTTGACAGCTCTGTGTACAAATATCCCATTGGAGATGCTTTTGAGGAGCGTTCGGAGTAGCCCCACCTGCTGTTCATTTCCGATAGGAAGCGTGCCCTCAGCGACCCTAAAAGTTTGATTTTCGGATGCAGGGATATCCAAGGCAGAGTCAGGTACAAATTTTGTTTTTCTAGCTTGCCTAGATCGGGAGTTATTCCCAAGCTTAGCACAGAATTTATTTAGGACTTTTTTGTGCCGGCATTTTCTCAATGGCGATGACGTAGGCATGTAATACAGTGGAATTTCGGGCAGCCCTACTTCCAGGACGCTCCAATCTTCTACAAAATTGTCAGCTAAACGAAACTCACGGACGAGAAAGCCCTTGAAACGGGCTTTCTAATGGTGTAAATAATGTCAAAATCCAGTAATATTTTGAGGGTGATCTGACCGTCCTTACTTTGTCTTTGTTTCTTTGACAGCTCTGTGTACAAATATCCCATTGGAGATGCTTTTGAGGAGCGTTCGGAGTAGCCCTAATTGCTGGTCATTTCCGATAGAAAGCGTGCCCTCCCCGACCCTAAAAGTTTGATTTTCGGATGCAGGGATATCCAAGTCAGAGTCAGGTACAAATTTTGTCTCTCTAGCTTGCCTAGATCGGGAGTTATTCCCAAGCTTAGCACAGAATTTATTGTGGACCTTTTTGTGCCGGCATTTTCTCACTGGCGATGACGTAGGCATGTAATACTGTGGAGTTTCGGGCAGCCCTACTTTCAGGACGCTCGAATCGCCTACAAAATTGCCTACAAAATTGCTTTCTAATGGTGTAAATAATGTGAAAATCCAGTAATATTTTGAGGGTGATTTGACCCTCCTTACTTTGTCTTTGTTTCTTTGACAGCTCTGTGTACAAATATCCCATTGGAGATGCTTTTGAGGAGCGTTTGGAGTAGCCCCACCTGCTGGTCATTTCCGATAGGAAGCGTGCCCTCAGCGACCCCAAAAGTTTGATTTTCGGATGCAGGGATATCCAAGGCAGAGTCAGGTACACATTTTGTTTTTCTAGCTTGCCTAGATCGGGAGTTATTCCCAAGCTTAGCACAGAATTTATTTTGGACTTTTTTGTGCCGGCATTTTCTCAATGGCGATGACGTAGGCATGTAATACAGTGGAGTTTCGGGCAGCCCTACTTCCAGGACGCTCGAATCTTCCACAAAATTGTCAGCTAAACGAAACTCACGGACGAGAAAGCCCTTGAAACGGGCTTTCTAATGGTGTAAATAATGTGAAAATCCAGTAATATTTTGAGGGTGATCTGACCGTCCTTACTTTGTCTTTGTTTCTTTGACAGCTCTGTGTACAAATATCCCATTGGAGATGCTTTTGAGGAGCGTTCGGAGTAGCCCTACCTGCTGGTCATTTCCGATAGGAAGCGTGCCCTCCCCGACCCTAAAAGTTTGATTTTCCGATGCAGGGATATCCAAGTCAGAGTCAGGTACAAATTTTGTCTCTCTAGCTTGCCTAGATCGGGAGTTATTCCCAAGCTTAGCACAGAATTTATTGTGGACCTTTTTGTGCCGGCATTTTCTCACTGGCGATGACGTAGGCATGTAATACTGTGGAGTTTCGGGCAGCCCTACTTCCAGGACGCTCGCATCGCCTACAAAATTGTCAGCTAAACGAAACTCACGGACGAGTGAGCCCTTGAAACGGGCTTTCTCATGGTGTAAAACTTGGGTAAATCCAGTAATATTTTGAGGGTGATTTGACCGTCCTTACTTTGTCTTTGTTTCTTTGACAGCTCTGTGTACAAATATCCCATTGGAGATGCTTTTGGGGAGCGTTCGGAGTAGCCCCACCTGCTGGTCCCTCAGCGACCCTAAAAGTTTGATTTTCGGATGCAGGGATATCCAAGGCAGAGTCAGGTACACATTTTGTTTTTCTAGCTTGCCTAGATCGGGAGTTATTCCCAAGCTTAGCACAGAATTTATTTTGGACCTTTTTGTGCCGGCATTTTCTCACTGGCGATGACGTAGGCATGTAATACTGTGGAGTTTCGGGCAGCCCTACTTCCAGGACGCTCGAATCTTCTACAAAATTGTCAGCTAAACGAAACTCACGGACGAGAAAGCCCTTGAAACGGGCTTTGTAATGGTGTAACTAATGTAAAAATCCAGTAATATTTTGAGGGTGATCTGACCGTCCTTACTTTGTCTTTGTTTCTTTGACAGCTCTGTGTACAAATATCCCATTGGAGATGCTTTTGAGGAGCGTTCGGAGTAGCCCTAATTGCTGGTCATTTCCGATAGAAAGCGTGCCCTCCCCGACCCTAAAAGTTTGATTTTCGGATGCAGGGATATCCAAGTCAGAGTCAGGTACAAATTTTGTCTCTCTAGCTTGCCTAGATCGGGAGTTATTCCCAAGCTTAGCACAGAATTTATTGTGGACCTTTTTGTGCCGGCATTTTCTCACTGGCGATGACGTAGGCATGTAATACTGTGGAGTTTCGGGCAGCCCTACTTTCAGGACGCTCGAATCGCCTACAAAATTGTCAGCTAAACGAAACTCACGGACGAGAAAGCCCTTGAAACGGGCTTTCTAATGGTGTAAATAATGTGAAAATCCAGTAATATTTTGAGGGTGATTTGACCCTCCTTACTTTGTCTTTGTTTCTTTGACAGCTCTGTGTACAAATATCCCATTGGAGATGCTTTTGAGGAGCGTTCGGAGTAGCCCCACCTGCTGGTCATTTCCGATAGGAAGTGTGCCCTCCGCGACCCTAAAAGTTTGATTTTCGGATGCAGGGATATCCAAGGCAGAGTCAGGTACACATTTTGTTTTTCTAGCTTGCCTAGATCGGGAGTTATTCCCAAGCTTAGCACAGAATTTATTTTGGACCTTTTTCTGCCGGCATTTTCTCACTGGCGATGACGTAGGCATGTAATACTGTGGAGTTTCGGGCAGCCCTACTTCCAGGACGCTCGAATCGTCTACAAAATTGTCAGCTAAACGAAACTCACGGACGAGAGAGCCCTTGAAACGGGCTTTCTCATGGCGTAAAACTTGGGAAAATCCAGTAATATTTTGAGGGTGATTTGACCGTCCTTACTTTGTCTTTGTTTCTTTGACAGCTCTGTGTACAAATATCCCATTGGAGATGCTTTTGAGGAGCGTTCGGAGTAGCCCCACCTGCTGGTCCCTCAGCGACCCTAAAAGTTTGATTTTCGGATGCAGGGATATCCAAGGCAGAGTCAGGTACACATTTTGTTTTTCTAGCTTGCCTAGATCGGGAGTTATTCCCAAGCTTAGCACAGAATTTATTTTGGACCTTTTTGTGCCGGCATTTTCTCACTGGCAATGACGTAGGCATGTAATACTGTGGAGTTTCGGGCAGCCCTACTTCCAGGACGCTCGAATCTTCTACAAAATTGTCAGCTAAACGAAACTCACGGACGAGAAAGCCCTTGAAACGGGCTTTGTAATGGTGTAACTAATGTGAAAATCCAGTAATATTTTGAGGGTGATTTGACCGTCCTTACTTTGTCTTTGTTTCTTTGACAGCTCTGTGTACAAATATCCCATTGGAGATGCTTTTGAGTAGCGTTCGGAGTAGCCCCACCTGCTGTTCATTTCCGATAGGAAGCGTGCCCTCAGCGACCCTAAAAGTTTGATTTTCGGATGCAGGGATATCCAAGGCAGAGTCAGGTACAAATTTTGTTTTTCTAGCTTGCCTAGATCGGGAGTTATTCCCAAGCTTAGCACAGAATTTATTTTGGACTTTTTTGTGCCGGCATTTTCTCAATGGCGATGACGTAGGCATGTAATACAGTGGAGTTTCGGGCAGCCCTACTTCCAGGACGCTCGAATCTTCTACAAAATTGTCAGCTAAACGAAACTCACGGACGAGAAAGCCCTTGAAACGGGCTTTCTAATGGTGTAAATAATGTCAAAATCCAGTAATATTTTGAGGGTGATCTGACCGTCCTTACTTTGTCTTTGTTTCTTTGACAGCTCTGTGTACAAATATCCCATTGGAGATGCTTTTGAGGAGCGTTCGGAGTAGCCCTAATTGCTGGTCATTTCCGATAAAAAGCGTGCCCTCCCCGACCCTAAAAGTTTGATTTTCGGATGCAGGGATATCCAAGTCAGAGTCAGGTACAAATTTTGTCTCTCTAGCTTGCCTAGATCGGGAGTTATTCCCAAGCTTAGCACAGAATTTATTGTGGACCTTTTTGTGCCGGCATTTTCTCACTGGCGATGACGTAGGCATGTAATACTGTGGAGTTTCGGGCAGCCCTACTTTCAGGACGCTCGAATCGCCTACAAAATTGTCAGCTACACGAAACTCACGGACGAGAAAGCCCTTGAAACGGGCTTTCTAATGGTGTAAATAATGTGAAAATCCAGTAATATTTTGAGGGTGATTTGACCCTCCTTACTTTGTCTTTGTTTCTTTGACAGCTCTGTGTACAAATATCCCATTGGAGATGCTTTTGAGGAGCGTTCGGAGTAGCCCCACCTGCTGGTCATTTCCGATAGGAAGCGTGCCCTCCGCGACCCTAAAAGTTTGATTTTCGGATGCAGGGATATCCAAGGCAGAGTCAGGTACACATTTTGTTTTTCTAGCTTGCCTAGATCGGGAGTTATTCCCAAGCTTAGCACAGAATTTATTTTGGACCTTTTTCTGCCGGCATTTTCTCACTGGCGATGACGTAGGCATGTAATACTGTGGAGTTTCGGGCAGCCCTACTTCCAGGACGCTCGAATCTTCTACAAAATTGTCAGCTAAACGAAACTCACGGACGAGAAAGCCCTTGAAACGGGCTTTGTAATGGTGTAACTAATGTGAAAATCCAGTAATATTTTGAGGGTGATTTGACCGTCCTTACTTTGTCTTTGTTGTTATTTGACAGCTCTGTGTACAAATATCCCATTGGAGATGCTTTTGAGGAGCGTTCGGAATAGCCTCAACTGCTGGTCATTAACGATAGGAAGCGTGCCCTCAGCGACCCTAAAAGTTTGATTTTCGGATGCAGGGATATCCAAGGCAGAGTCAGGTACACATTTAGTTTTTCTAGCTTGCCTAGATCGGGAGTTATTCCCAAGCTTAGCACAGAATTTATTTTGGACCTTTTTGTGCCGGCATTTTCTCACTGGCGATGACGTAGGCATGTAATACTGTGGAGTTTCGGGCAGCCCTACTTCCAGGACGCTCGAATCTTCTACAAAATTGTCAGCTAAACGAAACTCACGGACGAGAAAGCCCTTGAAACGGGCTTTGTAATGGTGTAACTAATGTGAAAATCCAGTAATATTTTGAGGGTGATTTGACCGTCCTTACTTTGTCTTTGTTTCTTTGACAGCTCTGTGTACAAATATCCCATTGGAGATGCTTTTGAGGAGCGTTCGGAGTAGCCCCACCTGCTGTTCATTTCCGATAGGAAGCGTGCCCTCAGCGACCCTAAAAGTTTGATTTTCGGATGCAGGGATATCCAAGGCAGAGTCAGGTACAAATTTTGTTTTTCTAGCTTGCCTAGATCGGGAGTTATTCCCAAGCTTAGCACAGAATTTATTTTGGACTTTTTTGTGCCGGCATTTTCTCAATGGCGATGACGTAGGCATGTAATACAGTGGAGTTTCGGGCAGCCCTACTTCCAGGACGCTCGAATCTTCTACAAAATTGTCAGCTAAACGAAACTCACGGACGAGAAAGCCCTTGAAACGGGCTTTCTAATGGTGTAAATAATGTGAAAATCCAGTAATATTTTGAGGGTGATTTGACCCTCCTTACTTTGTCTTTGTTTCTTTGACAGCTCTGTGTACAAATATCCCATTGGAGATGCTTTTGAGGAGCGTTCGGAGTAGCCCCACCTGCTGTTCATTTCCGATAGGAAGCGTGCCCTCCGCGACCCTAAAAGTTTGATTTTCGGATGCAGGGATATCCAAGGCAGAGTCAGGTACACATTTTGTTTTTCTAGCTTGCCTAGATCGGGAGTTATTCCCAAGCTTAGCACAGAATTTATTTTGGACCTTTTTCTGCCGGCATTTTCTCACTGGCGATGACGTAGGCATGTAATACAGTGGAGTTTCGGGCAGCCCTACTTCCAGGACGCTCGCTTCGCCTACAAACTTGGCAGCTAAACGAAACTCACGGACGAGAAAGCCCTTGAGACGGGCTTTCTAATGGTGTAAAACTTGTGAAAATCCAGTAATTTTTTTAGGGTGATTTAACCGTCCTTACTTTGTCTTTGTTTCTTTGACAGCTCTGTGTACAAATATCCCATTGGAGATGCTTTTGAGGAGCGTTCGGAGAAGCCTCAACTGCTGTTCATTAACGGTATGAAGCGTACCTACTGCGACCCTAAAAGGTTGATTTTCGGATGCAGGGATATCCAAGGCAGAGTCAGGTACAAATTTTGTCTCACTCGCATGCCTAGATCGGGCGTTATTCCCAAGCTTAGAACAGAATTTATTGTGGACGTTTTTGTGCCGGCATTTTCTCACTGGCGATGACGTAGGCACGTAATACTGTGGAGTTTTGGGCAGCCCTACTTCAAGGACGCTCGTTTCACCTACAAACTTGTCAGTTAAACGAAACTCACAGACGAGAGAGCCCTTGAGACGGGCTTTCTAATGGTGTAAAACTTGTGAAAATCAAATAATTTTTTGAGAGTGATTTGATCGTCCTTACTTTGTCTTTGTTTCTTTGACAGCTCTGTGTACAAATATCCCATTGGAGATGCTTTTGAGGAGCGTTCGGAGTAGCCCCACCTGCTGGTCATTTCCGATAGGAAGCGTGCCCTCCGCGACCCTAAAAAGTTGATTTTCGGATGCAGGGATATGCAAGGCAGAGTCAAGTACAAATTTTGTCTCTCTAGCTTGCCTAGATCGGGAGTTATTCCCAAGCTTAGGACAGAATTTATTGTGGACCTTTTTGTGCCGGCATTTTCTCACTTGCGATGACGTAGGCATGTAATACTGTGGAGTTTCGGGCAGCCCAACTTCCAGGACGCTCGTTTCGCCTACAAAATGGTCAGCTAAACGAAACTCATGGAAAAGAGAGCCCTTGAAACGGGCTTTCTAATTTTGTAAAACTTGTTAAAATCCAGTAATTTTTTTAGGGTGACTTAACCGTCCTTACTTTGTCTTTGTTTCTTTGACAGCTCTGTGTACAAATATCCCATTGGAGATGCTTTTGAGGAGCGTTCGGAGTAGCCCCACCTGCTGGTCTTTTCCGGTATGAAGCGTGCCCTCTGCGACCGTAAAAATTCAATTTTCGGATGCAGGGATATCCAAAGCAGAGTCAGGTACAAATTTTGTCTCTCTAGTTTGCTTAGATCGGGAGTTACTCCCAAGCTTAGCACAGAATTTATTTTGAACCTTTTTGTGCAGGCATTTTCTCACTGGCGATGACGTAGGCACGTAATACTGTGGAGTTTCGGGCAGCCCTACTTCAAGGACGCTCGCTTCACCTACAAACTTGTCAGTTAAACGAAACTCACAGACGAGAGAGCCCTTGAGACGGGCTTTCTAATGGTGTAAAACTTGTGAAAATCAAGTAATTTTTTGAGAGTGATTTGATCGTCCTTACTTTGTCTTTGTTTCTTTGACAGCTCTGTGTACAAATATCCCATTGGAGATGCTTTTGAGGAGCGTTCGGAGTAGCCCCACCTGCTGGTCTTTTCCGGTATGAAGCGTGCCCTCTGCGACCGTAAAAGTTCAATTTTCGGATGCAGGGATATCCAAAGCAGAGTCAGGTACAAATTTTGTCTCTCTAGTTTGCTTAGATCGGGAGTTACTCCCAAGCTTAGCACAGAATTTATTTTGAACCTTTTTGTGCAGGCATTTTCTCACTGGCGATGACGTAGGCACGTAATACTGTGGAGTTTTGGGCAGCCCTACTTCAAGGACGCTCGCCTCGCCTACAAACTTGTCAGTTAAACGAAACTCACAGACGAGAGAGCCCTTGAGACGGGCTTTCTAATGGTGTAAAACTTGTGAAAATCCAGTAATGTTTTGAGGGTGATTTGATCGTCCTTACTTTGTCTTTGTTTCTTTGACAGCTCTGTGTACAAATATCCCATTGGAGATGCTTTTGAGGAGCGTTCGCAGTAGCCCCACCTGCTGGTCATTTCCGATAGGAAGCGTGCCCTCCGCGATCCTAAAAGTTTGATTTTCGGATGCAGGGATATCCAAGGCAGAGTCAAGTACAAATTTTGTCTCTCTAGCTTTCCTAGATCGGGCGTTATTTCCAAGCTTAGCACAGAATTTATTTTGGACCTTTTTGTGCCGGCATTTTCTCACTGGCGATGAAGTAGGCATGTAATACAGTGGAGTTTCGCGCAGCCCTACTTCCAGGACGCTCGCCTCGCCTACAAAATGGTCAGCTAAACTAAACTCACGGACGAGAGAGCCCTTGAAACGGGCTTTCTAATGGTGTAAAACTTGTGAAAATCCAGTAATTTTTTGAGAGTGATTTAACCGTCCTTACTTTGTCTTTGTTTCTTTGACAGCTCTGTGTACAAATATCCCATTGGAGATGCTTTTGAGGAGCGTTCGGAGTAGCCCCAACTATTGGTCATTAACGGTATGAAGCGTGCCCTCCGCGACCCTAAAAGTTTGATTTTCGGATGCAGGGATATCCAAGGCAGAGTCAGGTACAAATTTTGTCTCTCTAGCTTGCCTAGATCGGGAGTTATTCCCAAGCTTAGCACAGAATTTATTGTGGACCTTCTTGTGCCGGCATTTTCTCAATGGCGATGACGTAGGCATGTAATACAGTGGAGTTTCGGGCAGCCCTACTTCCAGGACGTTTGCCACGCCTACAAAATTGTCAGCTAAACGAAACTCACGGACGAGAAAGTCATTGAGACGGGCTTTTGAAAGGTGTAAAACTTTTGAAAATCCAGTAATTTTTTGAGGGTGATTTGACCGTCCTTACTTTGTCTTTGTTTCTTTGACAGCTCTGTGTACAAATATCCCATTGGAGATGCTTTTGAGGAGCGTTCGGAGTAGCCCCAACTGCTGGTCATTAACGGTATGAAGCGTGCCTTCCGCGACCCTAAAAGTTTGATTTTCGGATGCAGGGATATCCAAGGCAGAGTCAAGTACAAATTTTGTCTCTCTAGCTTGCCTAGATCGGGCGTTATTCCCAAGCTTAGCAGAGAATTTATTGTGGACCTTTTTGTGCCGGCATTTTCTCACTGGCGATGACGTAGGCATGTAATACAGTGGAGTTTTTGGCAGCCCTACTTCCAGGACGCTCGAATCGCCTACAAAATTGTCAGCTACACGAAACTCACGGACGAGAAAGCCCTTGAAACGGGCTTTCTAATGGTGTAAATAACGTGAAAATCCAGTAATATTTTGAGGGTGATTTGACCCTCCTTACTTTGTCTTTGTTTCTTTGACAGCTCTGTGTACAAATATCCCATTGGAGATGCTTTTGAGGAGCGTTCGGAGTAGCCCCACCTGCTGTTCATTTCCGATAGGAAGCGTGCCCTCCGCGACCCTAAAAGTTTGATTTTCGGATGCAGGGATATCCAAGGCAGAGTCAGGTACACATTTTGTTTTTCTAGCTTGCCTAGATCGGGAGTTATTCCCAAGCTTAGCACAGAATTTATTTTGGACCTTTTTCTGCCGGCATTTTCTCACTGGCGATGACGTAGGCATGTAATACAGTGGAGTTTCGGGCAGCCCTACTTCCAGGACGCTCGCTTCGCCTACAAACTTGGCAGCTAAACGAAACTCACGGACGAGAAAGCCCTTGAGACGGGCTTTCTAATGGTGTAAAACTTGTGAAAATCCAGTAATTTTTTTAGGGTGATTTAACCGTCCTTACTTTGTCTTTGTTTCTTTGACAGCTCTGTGTACAAATATCCCATTGGAGATGCTTTTGAGGAGCGTTCGGAGTAGCCTCAACTGCTGTTCATTAACGGTATGAAGCGTACCTACTGCGACCCTAAAAGGTTGATTTTCGGATGCAGGGATATCCAAGGCAGAGTCAGGTACAAATTTTGTCTCTCTCGCATGCCTAGATCGGGCGTTATTCCCAAGCTTAGCACAGAATTTATTTTGGACTTTTTTGTGCCGGCATTTTCTCAATGGCGATGACGTAGGCATGTAATACAGTGGAGTTTCGGGCAGCCCTACTTCCAGGACGCTCGAATCTTCTACAAAATTGTCAGCTAAACGAAACTCACGGACGAGAAAGCCCTTGAAACGGGCTTTCTAATGGTGTAAATAATGTCAAAATCCAGTAATATTTTGAGGGTGATCTGACCGTCCTTACTTTGTCTTTGTTTCTTTGACAGCTCTGTGTACAAATATCCCATTGGAGATGCTTTTGAGGAGCGTTCGGAGTAGCCCTAATTGCTGGTCATTTCCGATAAAAAGCGTGCCCTCCCCGACCCTAAAAGTTTGATTTTCGGATGCAGGGATATCCAAGTCAGAGTCAGGTACAAATTTTGTCTCTCTAGCTTGCCTAGATCGGGAGTTATTCCCAAGCTTAGCACAGAATTTATTGTGGACCTTTTTGTGCCGGCATTTTCTCACTGGCGATGACGTAGGCATGTAATACAGTGGAGTTTTTGGCAGCCCTACTTCCAGGACGCTCGAATCGCCTACAAAATGGTCAGCTAAACGAAACTCATGGAAAAGAGAGCCCTTGAAACGGGCTTTCTAATTTTGTAAAACTTGTTAAAATCCAGTAATTTTTTGAGGGTGACTTAACCGTCCTTACTTTGTCTTTGTTTCTTTGACAGCTCTGTGTACAAATATCCCATTGGAGATGCTTTTGAGGAGCGTTCGGAGTAGCCTCAATTGCTGGTCATTAACGGTATGAAGCGTACCCTCTGCGACCCTAAAAGTTTGATTTTCGGATGCAGGGATATCCAAGGCAGAGTCAAGTACAAATTTTGTCTCTCTAGCTTGCCTAGATCGGGCGTTATTCCCAAGCTAAGAACATAATTTATTGTGGACCTTTTTGTGCCGGCATTTTCTCACTGGCGATGAAGTAGGCATGTAATACAGTGGAGTTTCGCGCAGCCCTACTTCCAGGACGCTCGCCTCGCCTACAAAATGGTCAGCTAAACTAAACTCACGGACGAGAGAGCCCTTGAAACGGGCTTTCTAATGGTGTAAAACTTGTGAAAATCCAGTAATTTTTTGAGAGTGATTTAACCGTCCTTACTTTGTCTTTGTTTCTTTGACAGCTCTGTGTACAAATATCCCATTGGAGATGCTTTTGAGGAGCGTTCGGAGTAGCCCCAACTATTGGTCATTAACGGTATGAATCTTTCCCTCCGCGACCTTAAAAGTTTGATTTTCGGATGCAGGGATATCCAAGGCAGAGTCAGGTACAAATTTTGTCTCTCTAGCTTGCCTAGATCGGGAGTTATTCCCAAGCTTAGCACAGAATTTATTGTGGACCTTCTTGTGCCGGCATTTTCTCAATGGCGATGACGTAGGCATGTAATACAGTGGAGTTTCGGGCAGCCCTACTTCCAGGACGTTTGCCACGCCTACAAAATTGTCAGCTAAACGAAACTCACGGACGAGAAAGTCATTGAGACGGGCTTTTGAAAGGTGTAAAACTTTTGAAAATCCAGTAATTTTTTGAGGGTGATTTGACCGTCCTTACTTTGTCTTTGTTTCTTTGACAGCTCTGTGTACAAATATCCCATTGGAGATGCTTTTGAGGAGCGTTCGGAGTAGCCCCAACTGCTGGTCATTAACGGTATGAAGCGTGCCTTCCGCGACCCTAAAAGTTTGATTTTCGGATGCAGGGATATCCAAGGCAGAGTCAAGTACAAATTTTGTCTCTCTAGCTTGCCTAGATCGGGCGTTATTCCCAAGCTTAGCAGAGAATTTATTGTGGACCTTTTTGTGCCGGCATTTTCTCACTGGCGATGACGTAGGCATGTAATACAGTGGAGTTTTTGGCAGCCCTACTTCCAGGACGCTCGAATCGCCTACAAAATTGTCAGCTACACAAAACTCACGGACGAGAAAGCCCTTGAAACGGGCTTTCTAATGGTGTAAATAATGTGAAAATCCAGTAATATTTTGAGGGTGATTTGACCCTCCTTACTTTGTCTTTGTTTCTTTGACAGCTCTGTGTACAAATATCCCATTGGAGATGCTTTTGAGGAGCGTTCGGAGTAGCCCCACCTGCTGTTCATTTCCGATAGGAAGCGTGCCCTCCGCGACCCTAAAAGTTTGATTTTCGGATGCAGGGATATCCAAGGCAGAGTCAGGTACACATTTTGTTTTTCTAGCTTGCCTAGATCGGGAGTTATTCCCAAGCTTAGCACAGAATTTATTTTGGACCTTTTTCTGCCGGCATTTTCTCACTGGCGATGACGTAGGCATGTAATACAGTGGAGTTTCGGGCAGCCCTACTTCCAGTTCGCTCGCTTCGCCTACAAACTTGGCAGCTAAACGAAACTCACGGACGAGAAAGCCCTTGAGACGGGCTTTCTAATGGTGTAAAACTTGTGAAAATCCAGTAATTTTTTTAGGGTGATTTAACCGTCCTTACTTTGTCTTTGTTTCTTTGACAGCTCTGTGTACAAATATCCCATTGGAGATGCTTTTGAGGAGCGTTCGGAGTAGCCTCAACTGCTGTTCATTAACGGTATGAAGCGTACCTACTGCGACCCTAAAAGGTTGATTTTCGGATGCAGGGATATCCAAGGCAGAGTCAGGTACAAATTTTGTCTCTCTCGCATGCCTAGATCGGGCGTTATTCCCAAGCTTAGAACAGAATTTATTGTGGACGTTTTTGTGCCGGCATTTTCTCACTGGCGATGACGTAGGCACGTAATACTGTGGAGTTTTGGGCAGCCCTACTTCAAGGACGCTCGTTTCACCTACAAACTTGTCAGTTAAACGAAACTCACAGACGAGAGAGCCCTTGAGACGGGCTTTCTAATGGTGTAAAACTTGTGAAAATCAAATAATTTTTTGAGAGTGATTTGATCGTCCTTACTTTGTCTTTGTTTCTTTGACAGCTCTGTGTACAAATATCCCATTGGAGATGCTTTTGAGGAGCGTTCGGAGTAGCCCCACCTGCTGGTCATTTCCGATAGGAAGCGTGCCCTCCGCGACCCTAAAAGGTTGATTTTCGGATGCAGGGATATCCAAGGCAGAGTCAAGTACAAATTTTGTCTCTCTAGCTTGCCTAGATCGGGAGTTATTCCCAAGCTTAGGACAGAATTTATTGTGGACCTTTTTGTGCCGGCATTTTCTCACTTGCGATGACGTAGGCATGTAATACTGTGGAGTTTCGGGCAGCCCAACTTCCAGGACGCTCGTTTCGCCTACAAAATGGTCAGCTAAACGAAACTCATGGAAAAGAGAGCCCTTGAAACGGGCTTTCTAATTTTGTAAAACTTGTTAAAATCCAGTAATTTTTTGAGGGTGACTTAACCGTCCTTACTTTGTCTTTGTTTCTTTGACAGCTCTGTGTACAAATATCCCATTGGAGATGCTTTTGAGGAGCGTTCGGAGTAGCCCCACCTGCTGGTCTTTTCCGGTATGAAGCGTGCCCTCTGCGACCGTAAAAATTCAATTTTCGGATGCAGGGATATCCAAAGCAGAGTCAGGTACAAATTTTGTCTCTCTAGTTTGCTTAGATCGGGAGTTACTCCCAAGCTTAGCACAGAATTTATTTTGAACCTTTTTGTGCAGGCATTTTCTCACTGGCGATGACGTAGGCACGTAATACTGTGGAGTTTTGGGCAGCCCTACTTCAAGGACGCTCGCCTCGCCTACAAACTTGTCAGTTAAACGAAACTCACAGACGAGAGAGCCCTTGAGACGGGCTTTCTAATGGTGTAAAACTTGTGAAAATCCAGTAATGTTTTGAGGGTGATTTGATCGTCCTTACTTTGTCTTTGTTTCTTTGACAGCTCTGTGTACAAATATCCCATTGGAGATGCTTTTGAGGAGCGTTCGCAGTAGCCCCACCTGCTGGTCATTTCCGATAGGAAGCGTGCCCTCCGCGATCCTAAAAGTTTGATTTTCGGATGCAGGGATATCCAAGGCAGAGTCAAGTACAAATTTTGTCTCTCTAGCTTTCCTAGATCGGGCGTTATTTCCAAGCTTAGCACAGAATTTATTTTGGACCTTTTTGTGCCGGCATTTTCTCACTGGCGATGAAGTAGGCATGTAATACAGTGGAGTTTCGCGCAGCCCTACTTCCAGGACGCTCGCCTCGCCTACAAAATGGTCAGCTAAACTAAACTCACGGACGAAAGAGCCCTTGAAACGGGCTTTCTAATGGTGTAAAACTTGTGAAAATCCAGTAATTTTTTGAGAGTGATTTAACCGTCCTTACTTTGTCTTTGTTTCTTTGACAGCTCTGTGTACAAATATCCCATTGGAGATGCTTTTGAGGAGCGTTCGGAGTAGCCCCAACTATTGGTCATTAACGGTATGAAGCGTGCCCTCCGCGACCCTAAAAGTTTGATTTTCGGATGCAGGGATATCCAAGGCAGAGTCAGGTACAAATTTTGTCTCTCTAGCTTGCCTAGATCGGGAGTTATTCCCAAGCTTAGCACAGAATTTATTGTGGACCTTTTTGTGCCGGCATTTTCTCAATGGCGATGACGTAGGCATGTAATACAGTGGAGTTTCGGGCAGCCCTACTTCCAGGACGTTTGCCACGCCTACAAAATTGTCAGCTAAACGAAACTCACGGACGAGAAAGTCATTGAGACGGGCTTTTGAAAGGTGTAAAACTTTTGAAAATCCAGTAATTTTTTGAGGGTGATTTGACCGTCCTTACTTTGTCTTTGTTTCTTTGACAGCTCTGTGTACAAATATCCCATTGGAGATGCTTTTGAGGAGCGTTCGGAGTAGCCCCAACTGCTGGTCATTAACGGTATGAAGCGTACCGTCCGCGACACTAAAAGTTTAATTTTCGGATGCAGGGATATCCAAGGCAGAGTCAGGTACAAATTTTGTCTCTCTAGCTTGCCTAGATCGGGAGTTATTCCCAAACTTAGCACAGAATTTATTTTGGACCTTTTTGTGCCGGCATTTTCTCAATGGCGATGACGTAGGCACGTAATACAGTGGAGTTTCGCGCAGCCCTACTTCAAGGACGCTCGTCTCGCCTACAAAATTGTCAGCTAAACGAAACTCACGGACGAGAGAGCCCTTGAGACGGGCTTTCTAATGGTGTAAAACTTGTGAAAATCCAGTAATATTTTGAGGGTGATTTGACCGTCCTTACTTTGTCTTTGTTTCTTTGACAGCTCTGTGTACAAATATCCCATTGGAGATGCTTTTGAGGAGCGTTCGGAGTAGCCCCAACTGCTGGTCATTAACGGTATGAAGCGTGCCTTCCGCGACCCTAAAAGTTTGATTTTCGGATGCAGGGATATCCAAGGCAGAGTCAAGTACAAATTTTGTCTCTCTAGCTTGCCTAGATCGGGCGTTATTCCCAAGCTTAGCAGAGAATTTATTGTGGACCTTTTTGTGCCGGCATTTTCTCACTGGCGATGACGTAGGCATGTAATACAGTGGAGTTTTTGGCAGCCCTACTTCCAGGACGCTCGCCTCGCCTACAAAATTGTCAGCTAAACGAAACTCACGGACGAGAAAGTCATTGAGACGGGCTTTTTAATGGGGTAAAACTAGTGAAAATCCAGTAATTTTTTGAGGGTGATTTAACCGTCCTTACTTTTTTTTTGTTTCTTTGACAGCTTTGTGTACAAATATCCCATTGGAGATGCTTTTGAGGTGCGTTCGGAAAAGCCTCAACTGCTGGTCATTAACGGTATGAAGCGTACCCTCTGCGACCCTAAAAGTTTGATTTTCGGATGCAGGGATATCCAAGGCTGAGTCAGGTATAAATTTTGTCTCTCTAGCTTGCCTAGATCGGGAGTTATTCCCAAGCTTAGCACAGAATTTATTGTCGACGTTTTTGTGCCGGCATTTTCTCACTGGCGATGACGTAGGCATGTAATACAGTGGAGTTTCGGGCAGCCCTACTTCCAGGACGTTTGCCACGCCTACAAAATTGTCAGCTAAACGAAACTCACGGACGAGAAAGTCATTGAGACGGGCTTTTGAAAGGTGTAAAACTTGTGAAAATCCAGTAATTTTTTGAGGGTGATTTGACCGTCCTTACTTTGTTTTTGTTTCTTTGACAGCTCTGTGTACAAATATCCCATTGGAGATGCTTTTGAGGAGCGTTCGGAGTAGCCCCAACTGCTGGTCATTAACGGTATGAAGCGTACCGTCCGCGACACTAAAAGTTTAATTTTCGGATGCAGGGATATCCAAGGCAGAGTCAGGTACAAATTTTGTCTCTCTAGCTTGCCTAGATCGGGAGTTATTCCCAAACTTAGCACAGAATTTATTTTGGACCTTTTTGTGCCGGCATTTTCTCAATGGCGATGACGTAGGCACGTAATACAGTGGAGTTTCGCGCAGCCCTACTTCCAGGACGCTCGTCTCGCCTACAAAATTGTCAGCTAAACGAAACTCACGGACGAGAGAGCCCTTGAGACGGGCTTTCTAATGGTGTAAAACTTGTGAAAATCCAGTAATATTTTGAGGTTGATTTGACCCTCCTTACTTTGTCTTTGTTTCTTTGACAGCTCTGTGTACAAATATCCCATTGGAGATGCTTTTGAGGAGCGTTCGGAGTAGCCCCAACTGCTGGTCATTAACGGTATGAAGCGTGCCTTCCGCGACCCTAAAAGTTTGATTTTCGGATGCAGGGATATCCAAGGCAGAGTCAAGTACAAATTTTGTCTCTCTAGCTTGCCTAGATCGGGCGTTATTCCCAAGCTTAGCAGAGAATTTATTGTGGACCTTTTTGTGCCGGCATTTTCTCACTGGCGATGACGTAGGCATGTAATACAGTGGAGTTTTTGGCAGCCCTACTTCCAGGACGCTCGCCTCGCCTACAAAATTGTCAGCTAAACGAAACTCACGGACGAGAAAGTCATTGAGACGGGCTTTTTAATGGGGTAAAACTAGTGAAAATCCAGTAATTTTTTGAGGGTGATTTAACCGTCCTTACTTTTTTTTTGTTTCTTTGACAGCTTTGTGTACAAATATCCTATTGGAGATGCTTTTGAGGTGCGTTCGGAAAAGCCTCAACTGCTGGTCATTAACGGTATGAAGCGTACCCTCTGCGACCCTAAAAGTTTGATTTTCGGATGCAGGGATATCCAAGGCTGAGTCAGGTATAAATTTTGTCTCTCTAGCTTGCCTAGATCGGGCGTTATTCCCAAGCTTAGCACAGAATTTATTGTCGACGTTTTTGTGCCGGCATTTTCTCACTGGCGATGACGTAGGCATGTAATACAGTGGAGTTTCGGGCAGCCCTACTTCCAGGACGTTTGCCACGCCTACAAAATTGTCAGCTAAACGAAACTCACGGACGAGAAAGTCATTGAGACGGGCTTTTGAAAGGTGTAAAACTTGTGAAAATCCAGTAATTTTTTGAGGGTGATTTGACCGTCCTTACTTTGTCTTTGTTTCTTTGACAGCTCTGTGTACAAATATCCCATTGGAGATGCTTTTGAGGAGCGTTCGGAGTAGCCCCAACTGCTGGTCATTAACGGTATGAAGCGTACCGTCCGCGACACTAAAAGTTTAAATTTCGGATGCAGGGATATCCAAGGCAGAGTCAGGTACAAATTTTGTCTCTCTAGCTTGCCTAGATCGGGAGTTATTCCCAAACTTAGCACAGAATTTATTTTGGACCTTTTTGTGCCGGCATTTTCTCAATGGCGATGACGTAGGCACGTAATACAGTGGAGTTTCGCGCAGCCCTACTTCCAGGACGCTCGTCTCGCCTACAAAATTGTCAGCTAAACGAAACTCACGGACGAGAGAGCCCTTGAGACGGGCTTTCTAATGGTGTAAAACTTGTGAAAATCCAGTAATATTTTGAGGGTGATTTGACCGTCCTTACTTTGTCTTTGTTTCTTTGACAGCTCTGTGTACAAATATCCCATTGGAGATGCTTTTGAGGAGCGTTCGGAGTAGCCCCAACTGCTGGTCATTAACGGTATGAAGCGTGCCTTCCGCGACCCTAAAAGTTTGATTTTCGGATGCAGGGATATCCAAGGCAAAGTCAGGTACAAATTTTGTCTCTCTAGCTTGCCTAGATCGGGAGTTATTCCAAGCTTAGCACAGAATTAATTGTTGACCTTTTTGTGCCGGCATTTTCTCACTGGCGATGACGTAGGCATGTAATACAGTGGAGTTTCGGGCAGCCCTACTTCCAGGACGTTTGCCACGCCTACAAAATTGTCAGCTAAACGAAACTCACGGACGAGAAAGTCATTGAGACGGGCTTTTGAAAGGTGTAAAACTTTTGAAAATCCAGTAATTTTTTGAGGGTGATTTGACCGTCCTTACTTTGTGTTTGTTTCTTTGACAGCTCTGTGTACAAATATCCCATTGGAGATGCTTTTGAGGAGCGTTCGGAGTAGCCCCAACTGCTGGTCATTAACGGTATAAAGCGTACCGTCCGCGACACTAAAAGTTTAATTTTCGGATGCAGGGATATCCAAGGCAGAGTCAGGTACAAATTTTGTCTCTCTAGCTTGCCTAGATCGGGAGTTATTCCCAAACTTAGCACAGAATTTATTTTGGACCTTTTTGTGCCGGCATTTTCTCAATGGCGATGACGTAGGCACGTAATACAGTGGAGTTTCGCGCAGCCCTACTTCCAGGACGCTCGTCTCGCCTACAAAATTGTCAGCTAAACGAAACTCACGGACGAGAGAGCCCTTGAGACGGGCTTTCTAATGGTGTAAAACTTGTGAAAATCCAGTAATATTTTGAGGGTGATTTGACCGTCCTTACTTTGTCTTTGTTTCTTTGACAGCTCTGTGTACAAATATCCCATTGGAGATGCTTTTGAGGAGCGTTCGGAGTAGCCCCAACTGCTGGTCATTAACGGTATGAAGCGTGCCTTCCGCGACCCTAAAAGTTTGATTTTCGGATGCAGGGATATCCAAGGCAAAGTCAGGTACAAATTTTGTCTCTCTAGCTTGCCTAGATCGGGAGTTATTCCAAGCTTAGCACCGAATTTATTGTGGACCTTTTTGTGCCAGCATTTTTTCAATGGCGATGACGAAGCATGTAATACAGTGAAGTTTCGGGCAGCCCTACTTCTAGGACGCTCGCATCGCCTACAAAATTGTCAGCTAAACATAACTCTCGGACGAGAGAGCCCTTGAGACGGGCTTTCTAATGGTGTAAAACTTGTGAAAATCCAGTAATTATTTGAGGGTGATTTGACCGTCCTTACTTTGTTTTTGTTTCTTTAACAGCTCTGTGTACAAATATCCCATTGGAGATGCTTTTGAGGAGCGTTCGGAATTGCCTCAACTGCTGGTCATTAACGGTATGAAGCGTAGCCTCTGCGACCCTAAAAGTTTGATTTTCGGATGCAGGGATATCCAAGGCTGAGTCAGGTATAAATTTTGTCTCTCTAGCTTGCCTAGATCGGGCGTTACTCCCAAGCTTAGCACAGAATTTATTGTGGACGTTTTGTGCCGGCATTTTCTCACTGGCGATGACGTAGGCATGTAATACAGTGGAGTTTCGGGCAGCCCTACTTCCAGGACGTTTGCCACGCCTACAAAATTGTCAACTAAACGAAACTCACGGACGAGAAAGTCATTGAGACGGGCTTTTTAATGGTGTAAAACTTGTGAAAATCCTGTAATTTTTTGAGGGTGATTTGACCGTCCTTACTTTGTCTTTGTTTCTTTGACAGCTCTGTGTACAAATATCCCATTGGAGATGCTTTTGAGGAGCGTTCGGAGTAGCCCCAACTGCTGGTCATTAACGGTATGAAGCGTGCCTTCCGCGACCCTAAAAGTTTGATTTTCGGATGCAGGGATATCCAAGGCAAAGTCAGGTACAAATTTTGTCTCTCTAGCTTGCCTAGATCGGGAGTTATTCCAAGCTTAGCACAGAATTAATTGTTGACCTTTTTGTGCCGGCATTTTCTCACTGGCGATGACGTAGGCATGTAATACAGTGGAGTTTCGGGCAGCCCTACTTCCAGGACGTTTGCCACGCCTACAAAATTGTCAGCTAAACGAAACTCACGGACGAGAAAGTCATTGAGACGGGCTTTTGAAAGGTGTAAAACTTTTGAAAATCCAGTAATTTTTTGAGGGTGATTTGACCGTCCTTACTTTGTGTTTGTTTCTTTGACAGCTCTGTGTACAAATATCCCATTGGAGATGCTTTTGAGGAGCGTTCGGAGTAGCCCCAACTGCTGGTCATTAACGGTATAAAGCGTACCGTCCGCGACACTAAAAGTTTAATTTTCGGATGCAGGGATATCCAAGGCAGAGTCAGGTACAAATTTTGTCTCTCTAGCTTGCCTAGATCGGGAGTTATTCCCAAACTTAGCACAGAATTTATTTTGGACCTTTTTGTGCCGGCATTTTCTCAATGGCGATGACGTAGGCACGTAATACAGTGGAGTTTCGCGCAGCCCTACTTCCAGGACGCTCGTCTCGCCTACAAAATTGTCAGCTAAACGAAACTCACGGACGAGAGAGCCCTTGAGACGGGCTTTCTAATGGTGTAAAACTTGTGAAAATCCAGTAATATTTTGAGGGTGATTTGACCGTCCTTACTTTGTCTTTGTTTCTTTGACAGCTCTGTGTACAAATATCCCATTGGAGATGCTTTTGAGGAGCGTTCGGAGTAGCCCCAACTGCTGGTCATTAACGGTATGAAGCGTGCCTTCCGCGACCCTAAAAGTTTGATTTTCGGATGCAGGGATATCCAAGGCAAAGTCAGGTACAAATTTTGTCTCTCTAGCTTGCCTAGATCGGGAGTTATTCCAAGCTTAGCACCGAATTTATTGTGGACCTTTTTGTGCCAGCATTTTTTCAATGGCGATGACGAAGCATGTAATACAGTGAAGTTTCGGGCAGCCCTACTTCTAGGACGCTCGCATCGCCTACAAAATTGTCAGCTAAACATAACTCTCGGACGAGAGAGCCCTTGAGACGGGCTTTCTAATGGTGTAAAACTTGTGAAAATCCAGTAATTATTTGAGGGTGATTTGACCGTCCTTACTTTGTTTTTGTTTCTTTAACAGCTCTGTGTACAAATATCCCATTGGAGATGCTTTTGAGGAGCGTTCGGAATTGCCTCAACTGCTGGTCATTAACGGTATGAAGCGTAGCCTCTGCGACCCTAAAAGTTTGATTTTCGGATGCAGGGATATCCAAGGCTGAGTCAGGTATAAATTTTGTCTCTCTAGCTTGCCTAGATCGGGCGTTACTCCCAAGCTTAGCACAGAATTTATTGTGGACGTTTTGTGCCGGCATTTTCTCACTGGCGATGACGTAGGCATGTAATACAGTGGAGTTTCGGGCAGCCCTACTTCCAGGACGTTTGCCACGCCTACAAAATTGTCAACTAAACGAAACTCACGGACGAGAAAGTCATTGAGACGGGCTTTTTAATGGTGTAAAACTTGTGAAAATCCTGTAATTTTTTGAGGGTGATTTGACCGTCCTTACTTTGTCTTTGTTTCTTTGACAGCTCTGTGTACAAATATCCCATTGGAGATGCTTTTGAGGAGCGTTCGGAATAGCCTCAACTGCTGGTCATTAACGGTATGAAGCGTAGCCTCTGCGACCCTAAAAGTTTGATTTTCGGATGCAGGGATATCCAAGGCTGAGTCAGGTATAAATTTTGTCTCTCTAGCTTGCCTAGATCGGGCGTTACTCCCAAGCTTAGCACAGAATTTATTGTGGACGTTTTGTGCCGGCATTTTCTCACTGGCGATGACGTAGGCATGTAATACAGTGGAGTTTCGGGCAGCCCTACTTCCAGGACGTTTGCCACGCCTACAAAATTGTCAACTAAACGAAACTCACGGACGAGAAAGTCATTGAGACGGGCTTTTTAATGGTGTAAAACTTGTGAAAATCCTGTAATTTTTTGAGGGTGATTTGACCGTCCTTACTTTGTCTTTGTTTCTTTGACAGCTCTGTGTACAAATATCCCATTGGAGATGCTTTTGAGGAGCGTTCGGAGTAGCCCCAACTGCTGGTCATTAACGGTATGAAGCGTACCGTCCGCGACACTAAAAGTTTAATTTTCGGATGCAGGGATATCCAAGGCAGAGTCAGGTACAAATTTTGTCTCTCTAGCTTGCCTAGATCGGGAGTTATTCCCAAACTTAGCACAGAATTTATTTTGGACCTGTTTGTGCCGGCATTTTCTCACTGGCGATGACGTAAGCACGTAATACAGTGGAGTTTCGCGCAGCCCTACTTCCAGGACGCTCGTCTCGCCTACAAAATTGTCAGCTAAACGAAACTCACGGACGAGAGAGCCCTTGAGACGGGCTTTCTAATGGTGTAAAACTTGTGAAAATCCAGTAATATTTTGAGGGTGTTTTGACCGTCCTTACTTTGTCTTTGTTTCTTTGACAGCTCTGTGTACAAATATCCCATTGGAGATGCTTTTGAGGAGCGTTCGGAGTATCCCCACCTGCTGGTCATTTCTGGTATGAATCTTGCCCTCCGCGACCGTAAAAGTTTGATTTTCGGATGCAGGGATATCCAAGGCAGAGTCAGGTACAAATTTTGTCTCTCTCGCATGCCTAGATCGGGAGTTACTCCCAAGCTTAGCACATAATATATTGTGGACCTTTTTGTGCCGGCATTTTCTCACTGACGTTGACGTAGGCATGTAATTTTTTTGGAGTTTCGGGTAGCCCTACTTCCAGGACGCTCGCCTCGTTTACAAAATTGTCAGCTCAACGAAACTCACGGACGAGAGAGCCCTTGAGACGGGCTTTCTAATGGTGTAAAACATGTGAAAATCCAGTAATGTTTTGAGGGTGATTTGATCGTCCTTACTTTGTCTTTGTTTCTTTGACAGCTCTGTGTACAAATATCCCATTGGAGATGCTTTTGAGGAGCGTTCGCAGTAGCCCCACCTGCTGGTCATTTCCGATAGGAAGCGTGCCCTCCGCGATCCTAAAAGTTTGATTTTCGGATGCAGGGATATCCAAGGCAGAGTCAAGTACAAATTTTGTCTCTCTAGCTTTCCTAGATCGGGCGTTATTTCCAAGCTTTAATAGCACAGAATTTATTTTGGACCTTTTTGTGCCGGCATTTTCTCACTGGCGATGAAGTAGGCATGTAATACAGTGGAGTTTCGCGCAGCCCTACTTCCAGGACGCTCGCCTCGCCTACAAAATGGTCAGCTAAACTAAACTCACGGACGAGAGAGCCCTTGAAACGGGCTTTCTAATGGTGTAAAACTTGTTAAAATCCAGTAATTTTTTGAGGGTGACTTAACCGTCCTTACTTTGTTTTTGTTTCTTTGACAGCTCTGTGTACAAATATCCCATTGGAGATGCTTTTGAGGAGCGTTCGGAGTAGCCCCACCTGCTGGTCATTTCCGATAGGAAGCGTGCCCTCCGCGACCCGAAAAGTTTGATTTTCGGATGCAGGGATATCCAAGGCAGAGTCAGGTAGAAATTTTGTCTCTCTAGCTTGTCTAGATCGGGAGTTATTCCCAAACTTAGTACAGAATTTATTTTGGACTTTTTTGTGCCGGCATTTTCTCACTGGCGATGACGTTGGCATGTAATACAGTGGAGTTTTTGGCAGCCCTACTTCCAGGACGCTCGCCTCGCCTACAAAATTGTCAGCTAAACGAAACTCACGGACGAGAAAGTCATTGACACGGGCTTTCTAATGGTGTAAAACTTGTGAAAATCTAGTAATTTTTTGATGGTGATTTGACCGTCCTTACTTTGTCTTTGTTTCTTTGACAGCTCTGTGTACAAATATCCCATTGGAGATGCTTTTGAGGAGCGTTCGGAGTAGCCCCAACTGCTGGTCATTAACGGTATGAAGTGTACCCTCCGCGACCCTAAAATTTTAATTTTCGGATGCAGGGATATCCAAGGCAGAGTCAGGTACAAATTTTGTCTCTCTAGCTTGTCTAGATCGGGAGTTATTCCCAAACTTAGCACAGAATTTATTTTGGACTTTTTTGTGCCGGCATTTTCTCACTGGCGATGACGTTGGCATGTAATACAGTGGAGTTTTTGGCAGCCCTACTTCCAGGACGCTCGCCTCGCCTACAAAATTGTCAGCTAAACGAAACTCACGGACGAGAAAGTCATTGACACGGGCTTTCTAATGGTGTAAAACTTGTGAAAATCTAGTAATTTTTTGATGGTGATTTGACCGTCCTTACTTTGTCTTTGTTTCTTTGACAGCTCTGTGTACAAATATCCCATTGGAGATGCTTTTGAGGAGCGTTCGGAGTAGCCCCAACTGCTGGTCATTAACGGTATGAAGTGTACCCTCCGCGACCCTAAAATTTTAATTTTCGGATGCAGGGATATCCAAGGCAGAGTCAGGTACAAATTTTGTCTCTCTAGCTTGTCTAGATCGGGAGTTATTCCCAAACTTAGCACAGAATTTATTTTGGACCTTTTTGTGCCGGCATTTTCTCACTGGCGATGACGTTGGCATGTAATACAGTGGAGTTTTTGGCAGCCCTACTTCCAGGACGCTCGCCTCGCCTACAAAATTGTCAGCTAAACGAAACTCACGGACGAGAAAGTTATTGACACGGGCTTTCTAATGGTGTAAAACTTGTGAAAATCTAGTAATTTTTTTAGGGTGATTTGACCGTCCTTACTTTGTCTTTGTTTGTTTGACAGCTCTGTGTACAAATGTCCCATTGGAGATGCTTTTGAGGAGCGTTCCGAGTAGCCCCAACTGCTGGTCATTAACGGTATGAAGCGTACCCTCCGCGACCCTAAAAGTTTGATTTTCGGATGCAGAGATATCCAAGGCAGAGTCAGGTACAAATTTTGTCTCTCTAGCTTGCCTAGATCGGGAGTTATTTCCAAGCTTAGCACAGAATTTATTGTGGACCTTTTTGTGCCTGCATTTTCTCACTGGCGATGACGTAGGCATGTAATACTGTGGAGTTTCGGGCAGCCCTACTTCCAGGACGCTCAAATCGCCTACAAAATTGTCAGCTAAACGAAACACACGGACGAGAAAGCCCTTGAGACGGGCTTTCTAATGGTGTAAAACTTGTGAAAATCCAGTAATATTTTCAGGGTGATTTGACCGTCCTTACTTTGTCTTTGTTTCTTTGACAGCTCTGTGTACAAATATCCCATTGGAGATGCTTTTGAGGAGCGTTCGGAGTAGCCCTACCTGCTGGTCATTTCCGATAGAAAGTGTGCCCTCCGCGACCCTAAAAGTTTGATTTTCGGATGCAGGGATATCCAAGGCAGAGTCAGGTACAAATTTTGTCTCTCTAGCTTGCCTAGATCGGGAGTTATTCCCAAGCTTAGCACAGAATTTATTTTGGACTTTTTTGTGCCGGCATTTTCTCAATGGCGATGACGTAGGCATGTAATACAGTGGAGTTTCGCGCAGCCCTACTTCCAGGACGCTCGCATCGCCTACAAAATTGTCAGCTAAACGAAACACACGGACGAGAAAGCCCTTGAGACGGGCTTTCTAATGGTGTAAAACTTGTGAAAATCCAGTAATATTTTCAGGGTGATTTAACCGTCCTTACTTTGTCTTTGTTTCATTGACATCTCTGTGTACAAATATCCCATTGGAGATGCTTTTGAGGAGCGTTCGGAGTAGCCCTACCTGCTGGTCATTTCCGATAGAAAGTGTGCCCTCCGCGACCCTAAAAGTTTGATTTTCGGATGCAGGGATATCCAAGGCAGAGTCAGGTACAAATTTTGTCTCTCTAGCTTGCCTAGATCGGGAGTTATTCCCAAGCTTAGCACAGAATTTATTGTGGACCTTTTTGTGCCGGCATTTTCTCACTGGCGATGACGTAGGCATGTAATACTGTGGAGTTTCGGGCAGCCCTACTTCCAGGACGCTCGAATCTTCTACAAAATTGTCAGCTAAACGAAACTCATGGACAAGAAAGCCCTTGAAACGGGCTTTGTTATAGTGTAAATAATGTGAAAATCCAGTAGTATTTTGAGGGTGATTTGACTGTCCTTACTTTGTCTTTGTTTCTTTGACAGCTCTGTGTACAAATATCCCATTGGAGATGCTTTTGAGGAGCGTTCGGAGTAGCCCTACCTGCTGGTCATTAACGGTATGAAGCGTGCCCTCGGCGACCCAGTAAAAATTAATTTTCGGATGCAGGGATATCCAAGTCAGAGTCAGGTACAAATTTTGTCTCTCTAGCTTGCCTAGATCGGGAGTTATTCCCAAGCTTAGCACAGAATTTATTGTGGACCTTTTTGTGCCGGCATTTTCTCACTGGCGATGACGTAGGCATGGAATACTGTGGAGTTTCGGGCAGCCCTACTTCCAGGACGCTCGTATCGTCTACAAAATTGTCAGCTAAACGAAACTCACGGACGAGAGAGCCCTTGAAACGGGCTTTCTCATGGTGTAAAACTTGGGAAAATCCAGTAATATTTTGAGGGTGATTTGACCGTCCTTACTTTGTCTTTGTTTCTTTGACAGCTCTGTGTACAATTATCCCATTGGAGATGCTTTTGAGGAGCGTTCGGAGTAGCCCCACCTGCTGGTCATTTCCGATAGGAAGCGTGCCCTCCGCGACCCTAAAAGTTTGATTTTCGGATGCAGGGATATCCAAGGCAGAGTCAGGTACACATTTTGTTTTTCTAGCTTGCCTAGATCGGGAGTTATTCCCAAGCTTAGCACAGAATTTATTTTGGACCTTTTTGTGCCGGCATTTTCTCACTGGCGATGACGTAGGCATGTAATACTGTGGAGTTTCGGGCAGCCCTAATTCCAGGACGCTCGAGTCATCTACAAAACTGTCAGCTAAACGAAACTCACGGACGAGAAAGCCCTTGAAACGGGCTTTGTAATGGTGTAAATAATGTGAAAATCCAGTAATATTTTGAGGGTGATTTGACCGTCCTTACTTTGTCTTTGTTTCTTTGACAGCTCTGTGTACAAATATCCCATTGGAGATGCTTTTGAGGAGCGTTCGGAGTAGCCCCACCTGCTGTTCATTTCCGATAGGAAGCGTGCCCTCGGCGACCCTAAAAAATTAATTTTCGAATGCAGGGATATCCAAGGCAGAGTCAGGTACAAATTTTGTCTCTCTAGCTTGCCTAGATCGGGAGTTATTCCCAAGCTTAGCACAGAATTTATTGTGGACCTTTTTGTGCCGGCATTTTCTCACTGGCGATGACGTAGGCATGTAATACTGTGGAGTTTCGGGCAGCCCTACTTCCAGGACGCTCGAATCGTCTACAAAATTGTCAGCTAAACGAAACTCACGGACGAGAGAGCCCTTGAAACGGGCTTTCTCATGGTGTAAAACTTAGGAAAATCCAGTAATATTTTGAGGGTGATTTGACCGTCCTTACTTTGTCTTTGTTTCTTTGACAGCTCTGTGTACAAATATCCCATTGGAGATGCTTTTGAGGAGCGTTCGGAATAGCCCCAACAGCTGGTCATTTCCGATAGGAAGCGTGCCCTCAGCGACCCTAAAAGTTTGATTTTCGGATGCAGGGATATCCAAGGCAGAGTCAGGTACACATTTTGTTTTTCTAGCTTGCCTAGATCGGGAGTTATTCCCAAGCTTAGCACAGAATTTATTTTGGACTTTTTTGTGGCGGCATTTTCTCAATGGCGATGACGTAGGCATGTAATACAGTGGAGTTTCGGGCAGCCCTACTTCCAGGACGCTCGAATCTTCTACAAAATTGTCAGCTAAACGAAACTCACGGACGAGAAAGCCTCTCAAAAGGGCTTTCTAATGGTGTAAATAATGTGAAAATCCAGTAATATTTTGAGGGTGATCTGACCGTCCTTATTTTGTCTTTGTTTCTTTGACAGCTCTGTGTACAAATATCCCATTGGAGATGCTTTTGAGGAGCGTTCGGAGTAGCCCTACCTGCTGGTCATTTCCGATAGAAAGCGTGTCCTCCCCGACCCTAAAAGTTTGATTTTCGGATGCAGGGATATCCAAGTCAGAGTCAGGTACAAATTTTGTCTCTCTAGCTTGCCTAGATCGGGAGTTATTCCCAAGCTTAGCACAGAATTTATTGTGGACCTTTTTGTGCCGGCATTTTCTCACTGGCGATGACGTAGGCATGTAATACTGTGGAGTTTCGGGCAGCCCTACTTTCAGGACGCTCGAATCGCCTACAAAATTTTCAGCTAAACGAAACTCACGGACGAGAAAGCCCTTGAAACGGGCTTTCTAATGGTGTAAATAATGTGAAAATCCAGTAATATTTGAGGGTGATTTGACCGTCCTTACTTTGTCTTTGTTTCTTTGACAGCTCTGTGTACAAATATCCCATTGGAGATGCTTTTGAGGAGCGTTCGGAGTAGCCCCACCTGCTGGTCATTTCCGATAGGAAGCGTGCCCTCCGCGACCCTAAAAGTTTGATTTTCGGATGCAGGGATATCCAAGGCAGAGTCAGGTACACATTTTGTTTTTCTAGCTTGCCTAGATCGGGAGTTATTCCCAAGCTTAGCACAGAATTTATTTTGGACCTTTTTCTGCCGGCATTTTCTCACTGGCGATGACGTAGGCATGTAATACTGTGGAGTTTCGGGCAGCCCTACTTCCAGGACGCTCGCGTCGCCTACAAAATTGTCAGCTAAACGAAACTCACGGACGAAAAAGCCCTTGAAACGGGCTTTGTAATGGTGTAAATAATGTGAAAATCCAGTAATATTTTGAGGGTGATTTGACCGTCCTTACTTTGTCTTTGTTTCTTTGACAGCTCTGTGTACAAATATCCCATTGGAGATGCTTTTGAGGAGCGTTCGGAGTAGCCCCACCTGCTGGTCATTTCCGATAGGAAGCGTGCCCTCCGCGACCCTAAAAATTTGATTTTCGGATGCAGGGATATCCAAGGCAGAGTCAGGTACACATTTTGTTTTTCTAGCTTGCCTAGATCGGGAGTTATTCCCAAGCTTAGCACAGAATTTATTTTGGACTTTTTTGTGCCGGCATTTTCTCAATGGCGATGACGTAGGCATGTAATACAGTAGAGTTTCGGGCAGCCCTACTTCCAGGACGCTCGCATCGCCTACAAAATTGTCAGCTAAACGAAACTCACGGACGAGAGAACCCTTGAAACGGGCTTTCTCATGGTGTAAAACTTGGGAAAATCCAGTAATATTTTGAGGGTGATTTGACCGTCCTTACTTTGTCTTTGTTTCTTTGACAGCTCTGTGTACAAGTATCCCATTGGAGATGCTTTTGAGGAGCGTTCGGAGTAGCCCCACCTGCTGGTCATTTCCGATAGGAAGCGTGCCCTCCGCGACCCTAAAAGTTTGATTTTCGGATGCAGGGATATCCAAGGCAGAGTCAGGTACACATTTTGTTTTTCTAGCTTGCCTAGATCGGGAGTTATTCCCAAGCTTAGCACAGAATTTATTTTGGACTTTTTTGTGCCAGCATTTTCTCAATGGCGATGACGTAGGCATGTAATACAGTGGAGTTTCGGGCAGCCCTACTTCCAGGACGCTCGCATCGCCTACAAAATTGTCAGCTAAACGAAACTCAGGACGAGAGAGCCCTTGAAACGGGCTTTCTCATGGTGTAAAACTTGGGAAAATCCAGTAATATTTTGAGGGTGATTTGACCGTCCTTACTTTGTCTTTGTTTCTTTGACAGCTCTGTGTACAAATATCCCATTGGAGATGCTTTTGAGGAGCGTTCGGAATAGCCCCACCTGCTGGTCATTTCCGATAGGAAGCGTGCCCTCAGCGACCCTAAAAGTTTGATTTTCGGATGCAGGGATATCCAAGGCAGAGTCAGGTACACATTTTGTTTTTCTAGCTTGCCTAGATCGGGAGTTATTCCCAAGCTTAGCACAGAATTTATTTTGGACTTTTTTGTGCCGGCATTTTCTCAATGGCGATGACGTAGGCATGTAATACAGTGGAGTTTCGGGCAGCCCTACTTCCAGGACGCTCGAATCTTCTACAAAATTGTCAGCTAAACGAAACTCACGGACGAGAAAGCCCTTGAAACGGGCTTTCTAATGGTGTAAATAATGTGAAAATCCAGTAATATTTTGAGGGTGATCTGACCGTCCTTATTTTGTCTTTGTTTCTTTGACAGCTCTGTGTACAAATATCCCATTGGAGATGCTTTTGAGGAGCGTTCGGAGTAGCCCTACCTGCTGGTCATTTCCGATAGAAAGCGTGCCCTCCCCGACCCTAAAAGTTTGATTTTCGGATGCAGGGATATCCAAGTCAGAGTCAGGTACAAATTTTGTCTCTCTAGCTTGCCTAGATCGGGAGTTATTCCCAAGCTTAGCACAGAATTTATTGTGGACCTTTTTGTGCCGGCATTTTCTCACTGGCGATGACGTAGGCATGTAATACTGTGGAGTTTCGGGCAGCCCTACTTTCAGGACGCTCGAATCGCCTACAAAATTGTCAGCTAAACGAAACTCACGGACGAGAAAGCCCTTGAAACGGGCTTTCTAATGGTGTAAATAATGTGAAAATCCAGTAATATTTTGAGGGTGATTTGACCGTCCTTACTTTGTCTTTGTTTCTTTGACAGCTCTGTGTACAAATATCCCATTGGAGATGCTTTTGAGGAGCGTTCGGAGTAGCCCCACCTGCTGGTCATTTCCGATAGGAAGCGTGCCCTCCGCGACCCTAAAAGTTTGATTTTCGGATGCAGGGATATCCAAGGCAGAGTCAGGTACAAATTTTGTCTCTCTAGCTTGCCTAGATCGGGAGTTATTCCCAAGCTTAGCACAGAATTTATTGTGGACCTTTTTGTGCCGGCATTTTCTCACTGGCGATGACGTAGGCATGTAATACTGTGGAGTTTCGGGCAGCCCTACTTCCAGGACGCTCGAATCTTCTACAAAATTGTCAGCTAAACGAAACTCATGGACAAGAAAGCCCTTGAAACGGGCTTTGTAATAGTGTAAATAATGTGAAAATCCAGTAATATTTTGAGGGTGATTTGACCGTCCTTACTTTGTCTTTGTTTCTTTGACAGCTCTGTGTACAAATATCCCATTGGAGATGCTTTTGAGGAGCGTTCGGAGTAGCCCTACCTGCTGGTCATTAACGGTATGAAGCGTGCCCTCGGCGACCCAGTAAAGTTTAATTTTCGGATGCAGGGATATCCAAGGCAGAGTCAGGTACAAATTTTGTCTCTCTAGCTTGCCTAGATCGGGAGTTATTCCCAAGCTTAGCACATAATTTATTGTGGACCTTTTTGTGCCGGCATTTTCTCACTGGCGATGACGTAGGCATGGAATACTGTGGAGTTTCGGGCAGCCCTACTTCCAGGACGCTCGTATCGTCTACAAAATTGTCAGCTAAACGAAACTCACGGACGAGAGAGCCCTTGAAACGGGCTTTCTCATGGTGTAAAACTTGGGAAAATCCAGTAATATTTTGAGGGTGATTTGACCGTCCTTACTTTGTCTTTGTTTCTTTGACAGCTCTGTGTACAATTATCCCATTGGAGATGCTTTTGAGGAGCGTTCGGAGTAGCCCCACCTGCGGTCATTTCCGATAGGAAGCGTGCCCTCCGCGACCCTAAAAGTTTGATTTTCGGATGCAGGGATATCCAAGGCAGAGTCAGGTACACATTTTGTTTTTCTAGCTTGCCTAGATCGGGAGTTATTCCCAAGCTTAGCACAGAATTTATTTTGGACCTTTTTGTGCCGGCATTTTCTCACTGGCGATGACGTAGGCATGTAATACTGTGGAGTTTCGGGCAGCCCTACTTCCAGGACGCTCGAATCATCTACAAAATTGTCAGCTAAACGAAACTCACGGACGAGAAAGCCCTTGAAACGGGCTTTGTTATGGTGTAAATAATGTGAAAATCCAGTAATATTTTGAGGGTGATTTGACCGTCCTTACTTTGTCTTTGTTTCTTTGACAGCTCTGTGTACAAATATCCCATTGGAGATGCTTTTGAGGAGCGTTCGGAGTAGCCCCACCTGCTGTTTATTTCCGATAGGAAGCGTGCCCTCGGCGACCCTAAAAAATTAATTTTCGAATGCAGGGATATCCAAGGCAGAGTCAGGTACAAATTTTGTCTCTCTAGCTTGCCTAGATCGGGAGTTATTCCCAAGCTTAGCACAGAATTTATTGTGGACCTTTTTGTGCCGGCATTTTCTCACTGGCGATGACGTAGGCATGTAATACTGTGGAGTTTCGGGCAGCCCTACTTCCAGGACGCTCGAATCGTCTACAAAATTGTCAGCTAAACGAAACTCACGGACGAGAAAGCCCTTGAAACGGGCTTTCTAATGGTGTAAATAATGTGAAAATCCAGTAATATTTTGAGGGTGATTTGACCGTCCTTACTTTGTCTTTGTTTCTTTGACAGCTCTGTGTACAAATATCCCATTGGAGATGCTTTTGAGGAGCGTTCGGAGTAGCCCCACCTGCTGGTCATTTCCGATAGGAAGCGTGCCCTCCGTGACCCTAAAAGTTTGATTTTCGGATGCAGGGATATCCAAGGCAGAGTCAGGTACACATTTTGTTTTTCTAGCTTGCCTAGATCGGGAGTTATTCCCAAGCTTAGCACAGAATTTATTTTGGACCTTTTTGTGCCGGCATTTTCTCACTGGCGATGACGTAGGCATGTAATACTGTGGAGTTTCGGGCAGCCCTACTTCCAGGACGCTCGAATCGTCTACAAAATTGTCAGCTAAACGAAACTCACGGACGAGAAAGCCCTTGAAACGGGCTTTCTCATGGTGCAAAACTTGGGAAAATCCAGTAATATTTTGAGGGTGATTTGACCGTCCTTACTTTGTCTTTGTTTCTTTGACAGCTCTGTGTACAAATATCCCATTGGAGATGCTTTTGAGGAGCGTTCGGAGTAGCCCCACCTGCTGGTCATTTCCGATAGGAAGCGTGCCCTCCGTGACCCTAAAAGTTTAATTTTCGGATGCAGGGATATCCAAGGCAGAGTCAGGTACAAATTTTGTCTCTCTAGCTTGCCTAGATCGGGAGTTATTCCCAAGCTTAGCACAGAATTTATTGTGGACCTTTTTGTGCCGGCATTTTCTCACTGGCGATGACGTAGGCATGTAATACTGTGGAGTTTCGGGCAGCCCTACTTCCACGACGCTCGAATCGTCTACAAAATTGTCAGCTAAACGAAACTCACGGACGAGAGAGCCCTTGAAACGGGCTTTCTCATGGTGTAAAACTTGGGAAAATCCAGTAATATTTGAGGGTGATTTGACCGTCCTTACTTTGTCTTTGTTTCTTTGACAGCTCTGTGTACAAATATCCCATTGGAGATGCTTTTGAGGAGCGTTCGGAGTAGCCCCACCTGCTGGTCATTTCCGATAGGAAGCGTGCCCTCCGCGACCCTAAAAGTTTGATTTTCGGATGCAGGGATATCCAAGGCAGAGTCAGGTACACATTTTGTTTTTCTAGCTTGCCTAGATCGGGAGTTATTCCCAAGCTTAGCACAGAATTTATTTTGGACCTTTTTCTGCCGGCATTTTCTCACTGGCGATGACGTAGGCATGTAATACTGTGGAGTTTCGGGCAGCCCTACTTCCAGGACGCTCGCGTCGCCTACAAAATTGTCAGCTAAACGAAACTCACGGACGAAAAAGCCCTTGAAACGGGCTTTCTAATGGTGTAAATAATGTGAAAATCCAGTAATATTTTGAGGGTGATTTGACCGTCCTTACTTTGTCTTTGTTTCTTTGACAGCTCTGTGTACAAATATCCCATTGGAGATGCTTTTGAGGAGCGTTCGGAGTAGCCCCACCTGCTGGTCATTTCCGATAGGAAGCGTGCCCTCCGCGACCCTAAAAGTTTGATTTTCGGATGCAGGGATATCCAAGGCAGAGTCAGGTACACATTTTGTTTTTCTAGCTTGCCTAGATCGGGAGTTATTCCCAAGCTTAGCACAGAATTTATTTTGGACTTTTTTGTGCCGGCATTTTCTCACTGGCGATGACGTAGGCATGTAATACAGTGGAGTTTCGGGCAGCCCTACTTCCAGGACGCTCGCATCGCCTACAAAATTGTCAGCTAAACGAAACTCACGGACGAGAGAACCCTTGAAACGGGCTTTCTCATGGTGTAAAACTTGGGAAAATCCAGTAATATTTTGAGGGTGATTTGACCGTCCTTACTTTGTCTTTGTTTCTTTGACAGCTCTGTGTACAAATATCCCATTGGATATGCTTTTGAGGAGCGTTGGGAGTAGCCCCACCTGCTGGTCATTTCCGATAGGAAGCGTGCCCTCCGTGACCCTAAAAGTTTGATTTTCGGATGCAGGGATATCCAAGGCAGAGTCAGGTACAAATTTTGTCTCTCTAGCTTGCCTAGATCGGGAGTTATTCCCAAGCTTAGCACAGAATTTATTGTGGACCTTTTTGTGCCGGCATTTTCTCACTGGCGATGACGTAGGCATGTAATACTGTGGAGTTTCGGGCAGCCCTACTTCCACGACGCTCGAATCGTCTACAAAATTGTCAGCTAAACGTAACTCACGGACGAGAGAGCCCTTGAAACGGGCTTTCTCATGGTGTAAAACTTGGGAAAATCCAGTAATATTTTGAGGGTGATTTGACCGTCCTTACTTTGTCTTTGTTTCTTTGACAGCTCTGTGTACAAATATCCCATTGGAGATGCTTTTGAGGAGCGTTCGGAGTAGCCCCACCTGCTGGTCATTTCCGATAGAAAGCGTGCCCTCCGCGACCCTAAAAGTTTGATTTTCGGATGCAGGGATATCCAAGGCAGAGTCAGGTACACATTTTGTTTTTCTAGCTTGCCTAGATCGGGAGTTATTCCCAAGCTTAGCACAGAATTTATTTTGGACTTTTTTGTGCCGGCATTTTCTCAATGGCGATGACGTAGGCATGTAATACAGTGGAGTTTCGGGCAGCCCTACTTCCAGGACGCTCGCATCGCCTACAAAATTGTCAGCTAAACGAAACACACGGACGAGAAAGCCCTTGAGACGGGCTTTCTAATGGTGTAAAACTTGTGAAAATCCAGTAATATTTTCAGGGTGATTTGACCGTCCTTACTTTGTCTTTGTTTCTTTGACAGCTCTGTGTACAAATATCCCATTGGAGATGCTTTTGAGGAGCGTTCGGAGTAGCCCCACCTGCTGGTCATTTCCGATAGAAAGCGTGCCCTCCGCGACCCTAAAAGTTTGATTTTCAGATGCAGGGATATCCAAGGCAGAGTCAGGTACACATTTTGTTTTTCTAGCTTGCCTAGATCGGGAGTTATTCCCAAGCTTAGCACAGAATTTATTTTGGACTTTTTTGTGCCGGCATTTTCTCAATGGCGATGACGTAGGCATGTAATACAGTGGAGTTTCGGGCAGCCCTACTTCCAGGACGCTCGCATCGCCTACAAAATTGTCAGCTAAACGAAACTCACGGACGAGAAAGCCCTTGAAACGGGCTTTCTAATGGTGTAAATAATGTGAAAATCCAGTAATATTTTGAGGGTGATCTGACCGTCCTTATTTTGTCTTTGTTTCTTTGACAGCTCTGTGTACAAATATCCCATTGGAGATGCTTTTGAGGAGCGTTCGGAGTAGCCCTACCTGCTGGTCATTTCCGATAGAAAGCGTGCCCTCCCCGACCCTAAAAGTTTGATTTTCGGATGCAGGGATATCCAAGTCAGAGTCAGGTACAAATTTTGTCTCTCTAGCTTGCCTAGATCGGGAGTTATTCCCAAGCTTAGCACAGAATTTATTGTGGACCTTTTTGTGCCGGCATTTTCTCACTGGCGATGACGTAGGCATGTAATACTGTGGAGTTTCGGGCAGCCCTACTTCCAGGACGCTCGAATCGTCTACAAAATTGTCAGCTAAACGAAACTCACGGACGAGAGAGCCCTTGAAACGGGCTTTCTCATGGTGTAAAACTTGGGAAAATCCAGTAATGTTTTGAGGGTGATTTGACAGTCCTTACTTTGTCTTTGTTTCTTTGACAGCTCTGTGTACAAATATCCCATTGGAGATGCTTTTGAGGAGCGTTCGGAATAGCCCCACCTGCTGGTCATTTCCGATAGGAAGCGTGCCCTCAGCGACCCTAAAAGTTTGATTTTCGGATGCAGGGATATCCAAGGCAGAGTCAGGTACACATTTTGTTTTTCTAGCTTGCCTAGATCGGGAGTTATTCCCAAGCTTAGCACAGAATTTATTTTGGACTTTTTTGTGCCGGCATTTTCTCAATGGCGATGACGTAGGCATGTAATACAGTGGAGTTTCGGGCAGCCCTACTTCCAGGACGCTCGAATCTTCTACAAAATTGTCAGCTAAACGAAACTCACGGACGAGAAAGCCCTTGAAACGGGCTTTCTAATGGTGTAAATAATGTGAAAATCCAGTAATATTTTTAGGGTGATCTGACCGTCCTTATTTTGTCTTTGTTTCTTTGACAGCTCTGTGTACAAATATCCCATTGGAGATGCTTTTGAGGAGCGTTCGGAGTAGCCCTACCTGCTGGTCATTTCCGATAGAAAGCGTGCCCTCCCCGACCCTAAAAGTTTGATTTTCGGATGCAGGGATATCCAAGTCAGAGTCAGGTACAAATTTTGTCTCTCTAGCTTGCCTAGATCGGGAGTTATTCCCAAGCTTAGCACAGAATTTATTGTGGACCTTTTTGTGCCGGCATTTTCTCACTGGCGATGACGTAGGCATGTAATACTGTGGAGTTTCGGGCAGCCCTACTTTCAGGACGCTCGAATCGTCTACAAAATTGTCAGCTAAACGAAACTCACGGACGAGAAAGCCCTTGAAACGGGCTTTCTAATGGTGTAAATAATGTGAAAATCCAGTAATATTTTGAGGGTGATTTGACCGTCCTTACTTTGTCTTTGTTTCTTTGACAGCTCTGTGTACAAATATCCCATTGGAGATGCTTTTGAGGAGCGTTCGGAGTAGCCCCACCTGCTGGTCATTTCCGATAGGAAGCGTGCCCTCCGCGACCCTAAAAGTTTGATTTTCGGATGCAGGGATATCCAAGGCAGAGTCAGGTACACATTTTGTTTTTCTAGCTTGCCTAGATCGGGAGTTATTCCCAAGCTTAGCACAGAATTTATTTTTGACTTTTTTGTGCCGGCATTTTCTCAATGGCGATGACGTAGGCATGTAATACAGTGGAGTTTCGGGCAGCCCTACTTCCAGGACGCTCGCATCGCCTACAAAATTGTCAGCTAAACGAAACTCACGGACGAGAGAGCCCTTGAAACGGGCTTTCTCATGGTGTAAAACTTGGGAAAATCCAGTAATATTTTGAGGGTGATTTGACCGTCCTTACTTTGTCTTTGTTTCTTTGACAGCTCTGTGTACAAATATCCCATTGGAGATGCTTTTGAGGAGCGTTCGGAATAGCCCCACCTGCTGGTCATTTCCGATAGGAAGCGTGCCCTCAGCGACCCTAAAAGTTTGATTTTCGGATGCAGGGATATCCAAGGCAGAGTCAGGTACACATTTTGTTTTTCTAGCTTGCCTAGATCGGGAGTTATTCCCAAGCTTAGCACAGAATTTATTTTGGACTTTTTTGTGCCGGCATTTTCTCAATGGCGATGACGTAGGCATGTAATACAGTGGAGTTTCGGGCAGCCCTACTTCCAGGACGCTCGAATCTTCTACAAAATTGTCAGCTAAACGAAACTCACGGACGAGAAAGCCCTTGAAACGGGCTTTGTAATGGTGTAAATAATGTGAAAATCCAGTAATATTTTGAGGGTGATCTGACCGTCCTTATTTTGTCTTTGTTTCTTTGACAGCTCTGTGTACAAATATCCCATTGGAGATGCTTTTGAGGAGCGTTCGGAGTAGCCCTACCTGCTGGTCATTTCCGATAGGAAGCGTGCCCTCCCCGACCCTAAAAATTTGATTTTCGGATGCAGGGATATCCAAGTCAGAGTCAGGTACAAATTTTGTCTCTCTAGCTTGCCTAGATCGGGAGTTATTCCCAAGCTTAGCACAGAATTTATTGTGGACCTTTTTGTGCCGGCATTTTCTCACTGGCGATGACGTTGGCATGTAATACTGTGGAGTTTCGGGCAGCCCTACTTCCAGGACGCTCGAATCGTCTACAAAATTGTCAGCTAAACGAAACTCACGGACGAGAGAGCCCTTGAAACGGGCTTTCTCATGGTGTAAAACTTGGGAAAATCCAGTAATGTTTTGAGGGTGATTTGACCGTCCTTACTTTGTCTTTGTTTTTTTGACAGCTCTGTGTACAAATATCCCATTGGAGATGCTTTTGAGGAGCGTTCGGAGTAGCCCCACCTGCTGGTCATTTCCGATAGAAAGCGTGCCCTCCGCGACCCTAAAAGTTTAATTTTCGGATGCAGGGATATCCAAGGCAGAGTCAGGTACAAATTTTGTCTCTCTAGCTTGCCTAGATCGGGAGTTATTCCCAAGCTTAGCACAGAATTTATTTTGGACTTTTTTGTGCCGGCATTTTCTCAATGGCGATGACGTAGGCATGTAATACAGTGGAGTTTCGGGCAGCCCTACTTCCACGACGCTCGAATCGTCTACAAAATTGTCAGCTAAACGAAACTCACGGACTAGAGAGCCCTTGAAACGGGCTTTCTCATGGTGTAAAACTTGTGAAAATCCAGTAATATTTTGAGGGTGATTTGACCGTCCTTACTTTGTCTTTGTTTCTTTGACAGCTCTGTGTACAAATATCCCATTGGAGATGCTTTTGAGGAGCGTTCGGAGTAGCCCCACCTGCTGGTCATTTCCGATAGAAAGCGTGCCCTCCGCGACCCTAAAAGTTTTATTTTCGGATGCAGGGATATCCAAGGCAGAGTCAGGTACACATTTTGTTTTTCTAGCTTGCCTAGATCGGGAGTTATTCCCAAGCTAAGCACAGAATTTATTGTGGACCTTTTTGTGCCGGCATTTTCTCACTGGCGATGACGTAGGCATGTAATACTGTGGAGTTTCGGGCAGCCCTACTTCCAGGACGCTCGAATCGTCTACAAAATTGTCAGTTAAACGAAACTCACGGACGAGAGAGCCCTTGAAACGGGCTTTCTCATGGTGTAAAACTTGGGAAAATCCAGTAATATTTAGAGGGTGATTTGACCGTCCTTACTTTGTCTTTGTTTCTTTGACAGCTCTGTGTACAAATATCCCATTGGAGATGCTTTTGAGGAGCGTTCGGAGTAGCCCCACCTGCTGGTCATTTCCGATAGGAAGCGTGCCCTCAGCGACCCTAAAAGTTTGATTTTCGGATGCAGGGATATCCAAGGCAGAGTCAGGTACACATTTTGTTTTTCTAGCTTGCCTAGATCGGGAGTTATTCCCAAGCTTAGCACAGAATTTATTTTGGACTTTTTTGTGCCGGCATTTTCTCAATGGCGATGACGTAGGCATGTAATACAGTGGAGTTTCGGGCAGCCCTACTTCCAGGACGCTCGAATATTCTACAAAATTGTCAGCTAAACGAAACTCACGGACGAGAAAGCCCTTGAAACGGGCTTTCTAATGGTGTAAATAATGTGAAAATCCAGTAATATTTTGAGGGTGATCTGACCGTCCTTACTTTGTCTTTGTTTCTTTGACAGCTCTGTGTACAAATATCCCATTGGAGATGCTTTTGAGGAGCGTTCGGAGTAGCCCCACCTGCTGGTCATTTCCGATAGGAAGCGTGCCCTCAGCGACCCTAAAAGTTTGATTTTCGGATGCAGGGATATCCAAGTCAGAGTCAGGTACAAATTTTGTCTCTCTAGCTTGCCTAGATCGGGAGTTATTCCCAAGCTTAGCACAGAATTTATTGTGGACCTTTTTGTGCCGGCATTTTCTCACTGGCGATGACGTAGGCATGTAATACTGTGGAGTTTCGGGCAGCCCTACTTCCAGGACGCTCGCATCGCCTACAAAATTGTCAGCTAAACGAAACTCACGGACGAGTGAGCCCTTGAAACGGGCTTTCTCATGGTGTAAAACTTGGGAAAATTCAGTAATATTTTGAGGGTGATTTGACCGTCCTTACTTTGTCTTTGTTTCTTTGACAGCTCTGTGTACAAATATCCCATTGGAGATGCTTTTGAGGAGCGTTCGGAGTAGCCCCACCTGCTGGTCATTTCCGATAGGAAGCGTGCCCTCAGCGACCCTAAAAGTTTGATTTTCGGATGCAGGGATATCCAAGGCAGAGTCAGGTACACATTTTGTTTTTCTAGCTTGCCTAGATCGGGAGTTATTCCCAAGCTTAGCACAGAATTTATTTTGGACCTTTTTGTGCCTGCATTTTCTCAATGGCGATGACGTAGGCATGTAATACTGTGTAGTTTCGGGCAGCCCTACCTCCAGGACGCTCGAATCTTCTACAAAATTGTCAGCTAAACGAAACTCACGGACGAAAAGCCCTTGAAACGGGCTTTGTAATGGTGTAAATAATGTGAAAATCCAGTAATATTTTGAGGGTGATTTGACCGTCCTTACTTTGTCTTTGTTTCTTTGACAGCTCTGTGTACAAATATCCCATTGGAGATGCTTTTGAGGAGCGTTCGGAGTAGCCCCACCTGCTGTTCATTTCCGATAGGAAGCGTGCCCTCGGCGACCCTAAAAGTTTGATTTTCGGATGCAGGGATATCCAAGGCAGAGTCAGGTACACATTTTGTTTTTCTAGCTTGCCTAGATCGGGAGTTATTCCCAAGCTTAGCACAGAATTTATTTTGGACTTTTTTGTGCCGGCATTTTCTCAATGGCGATGACGTAGGCATGTAATACAGTGGAGTTTCGGGCAGCCCTACTTCCAGGACGCTCGCATCGCCTACAAAATTGTCAGCTAAACGAAACACACGGACGAGAAAGCCCTTGAGACGGGCTTTCTAATGGTGTAAAACTTGTAAAAATCCAGTAATATTTTCAGGGTGATTTGACCGTCCTTACTTTGTCTTTGTTCCTTTGACAGCTCTGTGTACAAATATCCCATTGGAGATGCTTTTGAGGAGCGTTCGGAGTAGCCCTACCTGCTGGTCATTTCCGATAGAAAGCGTGCCCTCCGCGACCCTAAAAGTTTGATTTTCGGATGCAGGGATATCCAAGGCAGAGTCAGGTACAAATTTTGTCTCTCTAGCTTGCCTAGATCGGGAGTTATTCCCAAGCTTAGCACAGAATTTATTGTGGACCTTTTTGTGCCGGCATTTTCTCACTGGCGATGACGTAGGCATGTAATACTGTGGAGTTTCGGGCAGCCCTACTTCCAGGACGCTCGAATCTTCTACAAAATTGTCAGCTAAACGAAACTCATGGACGAGAAAGCCCTTGAAACGGGCTTTGTAATAGTGTAAAACTTGGGAAAATCCAGTAATATTTTGAGGGTGATTTGACCGTCCTTACTTTGTCTTTGTTTCTTTGACAGCTCTGTGTACAAATATCCCATTGGAGATGCTTTTGAGGAGCGTTTGGAGTAGCCCCACCTGCTGGTCATTTCCGATAGGAAGCGTGCCCTCGGCGACCCTAAAAGTTTAATTTTCGGATGCAGGGATATCCAAGGCAGAGTCAGGTACAAATTTTGTCTCTCTAGCTTGCCTAGATCGGGAGTTATTCCCAAGCTTAGCACAGAATTTATTGTGGACCTTTTTGTGCCGGCATTTTCTCACTGGCGATGACGTAGGCATGTAATACTGTGGAGTTTCGGGCAGCCCTACTTCCAGGACGCTCGCATCGCCTACAAAATTGTCAGCTAAACGAAACACACGGACGAGAAAGCCCTTGAGACGGGCTTTCTAATGGTGTAAAACTTGTAAAAATCCAGTAATATTTTCAGGGTGATTTGACCGTCCTTACTTTGTCTTTGTTCCTTTGACAGCTCTGTGTACAAATATCCCATTGGAGATGCTTTTGAGGAGCGTTCGGAGTAGCCCTAATTGCTGGTCATTTCCGATAGAAAGCGTGCCCTCCCCGTCCCTAAAAGTTTGATTTTCGGATGCAGGGATATCCAAGTCAGAGTCAGGTACAAATTTTGTCTCTCTAGCTTGCCTAGATCGGGAGTTATTCCCAAGCTTAGCACAGAATTTATTGTGGACCTTTTTGTGCCGGCATTTTCTCACTGGCGATGACGTAGGCATGTAATACTGTGGAGTTTCGGGCAGCCCTACTTTCAGGACGCTCGAATCGCCTACAAAATTGTCAGCTTAACGAAACTCACGGACGAGAAAGCCCTTGAAACGGGCTTTCTAATGGTGTAAATAATGTGAAAATCCAGTAATATTTTGAGGGTGATTTGACCCACCTTACTTTGTCTTTGTTTCTTTGACAGCTCTGTGTACAAGTATCCCATTGGAGATGCTTTTGAGGAGCGTTCGGAGTAGCCCCACCTGCTGGTCATTTCCGATAGGAAGCGTGCCCTCCGCGACCCTAAAAGTTTGATTTTCGGATGCAGGGATATCCAAGGCAGAGTCAGGTACACATTTTGTTTTTCTAGCTTGCCTAGATCGGGAGTTATTCCCAAGCTTAGCACAGAATTTATTTTGGACCTTTTTCTGCCGGCATTTTCTCACTGGCGATGACGAAGGCATGTAATACTGTGGAGTTTCGGGCAGCCCTACTTCCAGGACGCTCGCGTCGCCTACAAAATTGTCAGCTAAACGAAACTCACGGAGGAGAAAGCCCTTGAAACGGGCTTTCTAATGGTGTAAATAATGTGAAAATCCAGTAATATTTTGAGGGTGATCTGACCGTCCTTACTTTGTCTTTGTTTCTTTGACAGCTCTGTGTACAAATATCCCTTTGGAGATGCTTTTGAGGAGCGTTCGGAGTAGCCCCACCTGCTGGTCATTTCCGATAGAAAGCGTGCCCTCAGCGACCCTAAAAGTTTGATTTTCGGATGCAGGGATATCCAAGTCAGAGTCAGGTACAAATTTTGTCTCTCTAGCTTGCCTAGATCGGGAGTTATTCCCAAGCTTAGCACAGAATTTATTGTGGACCTTTTTGTGCCGGCATTTTCTCACTGGCGATGACGTAGGCATGTAATACTGTGGAGTTTCGGGCAGCCCTACTTCCAGGACGCTCGCATCGCCTACAAAATTGTCAGCTAAACGAAACTCACGGACGAGTGAGCCCTTGAAACGGGCTTTCTCATGGTGTAAAACTTGGGAAAATTCAGTAATATTTTGAGGGTGATTTGACCGTCCTTACTTTGTCTTTGTTTCTTTGACAGCTCTGTGTACAAATATCCCATTGGAGATGCTTTTGAGGAGCGTTCGGAGTAGCCCCACCTGCTGGTCATTTCCGATAGGAAGCGTGCCCTCAGCGACCCTAAAAGTTTGATTTTCGGATGCAGGGATATCCAAGGCAGAGTCAGGTACACATTTTGTTTTTCTAGCTTGCCTAGATCGGGAGTTATTCCCAAGCTTAGCACAGAATTTATTTTGGACCTTTCTGTGCCTGCATTTTCTCAATGGCGATGACGTAGGCATGTAATACTGTGGAGTTTCGGGCAGCCCTACCTCCAGGACGCTCGAATCTTCTACAAAATTGTCAGCTAAACGAAACTCACGGACGAAAAGCCCTTGAAACGGGCTTTGTAATGGTGTAAATAATGTGAAAATCCAGTAATATTTTGAGGGTGATTTGACCGTCCTTACTTTGTCTTTGTTTCTTTGACAGCTCTGTGTACAAATATCCCATTTGAGATGCTTTTGAGGAGCGTTCGGAGTAGCCCCACCTGCTGTTCATTTCCGATAGGAAGCGTGCCCTCGGCGACCCTAAAAGTTTGATTTTCGGATGCAGGGATATCCAAGGCAGAGTCAGGTACACATTTTGTTTTTCTAGCTTGCCTAGATCGGGAGTTATTCCCAAGCTTAGCACAGAATTTATTTTGGACTTTTTTGTGCCGGCATTTTCTCAATGGCGATGACGTAGGCATGTAATACAGTGGAGTTTCGGGCAGCCCTACTTCCAGGACGCTCGCATCGCCTACAAAATTGTCAGCTAAACGAAACACACGGACGAGAAAGCCCTTGAGACGGGCTTTCTAATGGTGTAAAACTTGTAAAAATCCAGTAATATTTTCAGGGTGATTTGACCGTCCTTACTTTGTCTTTGTTCCTTTGACAGCTCTGTGTACAAATATCCCATTGGAGATGCTTTTGAGGAGCGTTCGGAGTAGCCCTACCTGCTGGTCATTTCCGATAGAAAGCGTGCCCTCCGCGACCCTAAAAGTTTGATTTTCGGATGCAGGGATATCCAAGGCAGAGTCAGGTACAAATTTTGTCTCTCTAGCTTGCCTAGATCGGGAGTTATTCCCAAGCTTAGCACAGAATTTATTGTGGACCTTTTTGTGCCGGCATTTTCTCACTGGCGATGACGTAGGCATGTAATACTGTGGAGTTTCGGGCAGCCCTACTTCCAGGACGCTCGAATCTTCTACAAAATTGTCAGCTAAACGAAACTCATGGACGAGAAAGCCCTTGAAACGGGCTTTGTAATAGTGTAAATAATTTGAAAATCCAGTAATATTTTGAGGGTGATTTGACCGTCCTTACTTTGTCTTTGTTTCTTTGACAGCTCTGTGTACAAATATCCCATTGGAGATGCTTTTGAGGAGCGTTTGGAGTAGCCCCACCTGCTGGTCATTTCCGATAGGAAGCGTGCCCTCGGCGACCCTAAAAGTTTAATTTTCGGATGCAGGGATATCCAAGGCAGAGTCAGGTACAAATTTTGTCTCTCTAGCTTGCCTAGATCGGGAGTTATTCCCAAGCTTAGCACAGAATTTATTGTGGACCTTTTTGTGCCGGCATTTTCTCACTGGCGATGACGTAGGCATGTAATACTGTGGAGTTTCGGGCAGCCCTACTTCCAGGACGCTCGCATCGCCTACAAAATTGTCAGCTAAACGAAACACACGGACGAGAAAGCCCTTGAGACGGGCTTTCTAATGGTGTAAAACTTGTAAAAATCCAGTAATATTTTCAGGGTGATTTGACCGTCCTTACTTTGTCTTTGTTCCTTTGACAGCTCTGTGTACAAATATCCCATTGGAGATGCTTTTGAGGAGCGTTCGGAGTAGCCCTACCTGCTGGTCATTTCCGATAGGAAGCGTGCCCTCCGCGACCCTAAAAGTTTGATTTTCGGATGCAGGGATATCCAAGTCAGAGTCAGGTACAAATTTTGTCTCTCTAGCTTGCCTAGATCGGGAGTTATTCCCAAGCTTAGCACAGAATTTATTGTGGACCTTTTTGTGCCGGCATTTTCTCACTGGCGATGACGTAGGCATGTAATACTGTGGAGTTTCGGGCAGCCCTACTTCCAGGACGCTCGAATCTTCTACAAAATTGTCAGCTAAACGAAACACACGGACGAGAAAGCCCTTGAGACGGGCTTTCTAATGGTGTAAAACTTGTAAAAATCCAGTAATATTTTCAGGGTGATTTGACCGTCCTTACTTTGTCTTTGTTCCTTTGACAGCTCTGTGTACAAATATCCCATTGGAGATGCTTTTGAGGAGCGTTCGGAGTAGCCCTACCTGCTGGTCATTTCCGATAGAAAGCGTGCCCTCCGCGACCCTAAAAGTTTGATTTTCGGATGCAGGGATATCCAAGGCAGAGTCAGGTACAAATTTTGTCTCTCTAGCTTGCCTAGATCGGGAGTTATTCCCAAGCTTAGCACAGAATTTATTGTGGACCTTTTTGTGCCGGCATTTTCTCACTGGCGATGACGTAGGCATGTAATACTGTGGAGTTTCGGGCAGCCCTACTTCCAGGACGCTCGAATCTTCTACAAAATTGTCAGCTAAACGAAACTCATGGACGAGAAAGCCCTTGAAACGGGCTTTGTAATAGTGTAAATAATTTGAAAATCCAGTAATATTTTGAGGGTGATTTGACCGTCCTTACTTTGTCTTTGTTTCTTTGACAGCTCTGTGTACAAATATCCCATTGGAGATGCTTTTGAGGAGCGTTTGGAGTAGCCCCACCTGCTGGTCATTTCCGATAGGAAGCGTGCCCTCGGCGACCCTAAAAGTTTAATTTTCGGATGCAGGGATATCCAAGGCAGAGTCAGGTACAAATTTTGTCTCTCTAGCTTGCCTAGATCGGGAGTTATTCCCAAGCTTAGCACAGAATTTATTGTGGACCTTTTTGTGCCGGCATTTTCTCACTGGCGATGACGTAGGCATGTAATACTGTGGAGTTTCGGGCAGCCCTACTTCCAGGACGCTCGCATCGCCTACAAAATTGTCAGCTAAACGAAACACACGGACGAGAAAGCCCTTGAGACGGGCTTTCTAATGGTGTAAAACTTGTAAAAATCCAGTAATATTTTCAGGGTGATTTGACCGTCCTTACTTTGTCTTTGTTCCTTTGACAGCTCTGTGTACAAATATCCCATTGGAGATGCTTTTGAGGAGCGTTCGGAGTAGCCCTACCTGCTGGTCATTTCCGATAGGAAGCGTGCCCTCCGCGACCCTAAAAGTTTGATTTTCGGATGCAGGGATATCCAAGTCAGAGTCAGGTACAAATTTTGTCTCTCTAGCTTGCCTAGATCGGGAGTTATTCCCAAGCTTAGCACAGAATTTATTGTGGACCTTTTTGTGCCGGCATTTTCTCACTGGCGATGACGTAGGCATGTAATACTGTGGAGTTTCGGGCAGCCCTACTTCCAGGACGCTCGAATCTTCTACAAAATTGTCAGCTAAACGAAACTCATGGACGAGAAAGCCCTTGAAACGGGCTTTGTAATAGTGTAAATAATTTGAAAATCCAGTAATATTTTGAGGGTGATTTGACCGTCCTTACTTTGTCTTTGTTTCTTTGACAGCTCTGTGTACAAATATCCCATTGGAGATGCTTTTGAGGAGCGTTTGGAGTAGCCCCACCTGCTGGTCATTTCCGATAGGAAGCGTGCCCTCGGCGACCCAAAAAGTTTAATTTTCGGATGCAGGGATATCCAAGGCAGAGTCAGGTACAAATTTTGTCTCTCTAGCTTGCCTAGATCGGGAGTTATTCCCAAGCTTAGCACAGAATTTATTGTGGACCTTTTTGTGCCGGCATTTTCTCACTGGCGATGACGTAGGCATGTAATACTGCGGAGTTTCGGGCAGCCCTACTTCCAGGACGCTCGAATCGTCTACAAAATTGTCAGCTAAACGAAACTCACGGACGAGAGAGCCCTTGAAACGGGCTTTCTAATGGTGTAAATAATGTCAAAATCCAGTAATATTTTGAGGGTGATCTGACCGTCCTTACTTTGTCTTTGTTTCTTTGACAGCTCTGTGTACAAATATCCCATTGGAGATGCTTTTGAGGAGCGTTCGGAGTAGCCCTAATTGCTGGTCATTTCCGATAGAAAGCGTGCCCTCCCCGTCCCTAAAAGTTTGATTTTCGGATGCAGGGATATCCAAGTCAGAGTCAGGTACAAATTTTGTCTCTCTAGCTTGCCTAGATCGGGAGTTATTCCCAAGCTTAGCACAGAATTTATTGTGGACCTTTTTGTGCCGGCATTTTCTCACTGGCGATGACGTAGGCATGTAATACTGTGGAGTTTCGGGCAGCCCTACTTTCAGGACGCTCGAATCGCCTACAAAATTGTCAGCTTAACGAAACTCACGGACGAGAAAGCCCTTGAAACGGGCTTTCTAATGGTGTAAATAATGTGAAAATCCAGTAATATTTTCAGGGTGATTTGACCGTCCTTACTTTGTCTTTGTTTCTTTGACAGCTCTGTGTACAAATATCCCATTGGAGATGCTTTTGAGGAGCGTTCGGAGTAGCCCCACCTGCTGGTCATTTCCGATAGGAAGCGTGCCCTCCGCGACCCTAAAAGTTTGATTTTCGGATGCAGGGATATCCAAGGCAGAGTCAGGTACACATTTTGTTTTTCTAGCTTGCCTAGATCGGGAGTTATTCCCAAGCTTAGCACAGAATTTATTTTGGACCTTTTTCTGCCGGCATTTTCTCACTGGCGATGACGAAGGCATGTAATACTGTGGAGTTTCGGGCAGCCCTACTTCCAGGACGCTCGCGTCGCCTACAAAATTGTCAGCTAAACGAAACTCACGGAGGAGAAAGCCCTTGAAACGGGCTTTCTAATGGTGTAAATAATGTGAAAATCCAGTAATATTTTGAGGGTGATCTGACCGTCCTTACTTTGTCTTTGTTTCTTTGACAGCTCTGTGTACAAATATCCCTTTGGAGATGCTTTTGAGGAGCGTTCGGAGTAGCCCCACCTGCTGGTCATTTCCGATAGAAAGCGTGCCCTCCGCGATCCTAAAAGTTTGATTTTCGGATGCAGGGATATCCAAGGCAGAGTCAGGTACACATTTTGTTTTTCTAGCTTGCCTAGATCGGGAGTTATTCCCAAGCTTAGCACAGAATTTATTTTGGACCTTTTTCTGCCGGCATTTTCTCACTGGCGATGACGAAGGCATGTAATACTGTGGAGTTTCGGGCAGCCCTACTTCCAGGACGCTCGCGTCGCCTACAAAATTGTCAGCTAAACGAAACTCACGGAGGAGAAAGCCCTTGAAACGGGCTTTCTAATGGTGTAAATAATGTGAAAATCCAGTAATATTTTGAGGGTGATCTGACCGTCCTTACTTTGTCTTTGTTTCTTTGACAGCTCTGTGTACAAATATCCCATTGGAGATGCTTTTGAGGAGCGTTCGGAGTAGCCCTACCTGCTGGTCATTTCCGATAGAAAGCGTGCCCTCCGCGATCCTAAAAGTTTGATTTTCGGATGCAGGGATATCCAAGTCAGAGTCAGGTACAAATTTTGTCTCCCTAGCTTGCCTAGATCGGGAGTTATTCCCAAGCTTAGCACAGAATTTATTGTGGACCTTTTTGTGCCGGCATTTTCTCACTGGCGATGACGTAGGCATGTAATACTGTGGAGTTTCGGGCAGCCCTACTTCCAGGACGCTCAAATCGTCTACAAAATTGTCAGCTAAACGAAACTCACGGACAAGAGAGCCCTTGAAACGGGCTTTCTCATGGTGTAAAACTTGGGAAAATCCAGTAATATTTTGAGGGTGATTTGACCGTCCTTACTTTGTCTTTGTTTCTTTGACAGCTCTGTGTACAAATATCCCATTGGAGATGCTTTTGAGGAGCGTTCGGAGTAGCCCCACCTGCTGGTCATTTCCGATAGGAAGCGTACCCTCAGCGACCCTAAAAGTTTGATTTTCGGATGCAGGGATATCCAAGGCAGAGTCAGGTACAAATTTTGTTTTTCTAGCTTGCCTAGATCGGGAGTTATTCCCAAGCTTAGCACAGAATTTATTTTGGACTTTTTTGTGCCGGCATTTTCTCAATGGCGATGACGTAGGCATGTAATACAGTGGAGTTTCGGGCAGCCCTACTTCCAGGACGCTCGAATCTTCTACAAAATTGTCACCTAAACGAAACTCACGGACGAGAAAGCCCTTGAAACGGGCTTTCTAATGGTGTAAATAATGTGAAAATCCAGTAATATTTTGAGGGTGATCTGACCGTCCTTACTTTGTCTTTGTTTCTTTGACAGCTCTGTGTATAAATATCCCATTGGAGATGCTTTTGAGGAGCGTTCGGAGTAGCCCTACCTGCTGGTCATTTCCGATAGAAAGCGTGCCCTCCCCACCCTAAAAGTTTGATTTTCGGATGCAGGGATATCCAAGTCAGAGTCAGGTACAAATTTTGTCTCTCTAGCTTGCCTAGATCGGGAGTTATTCCCAAGCTTAGCACAGAATTTATTGTGGACCTTTTTGTGCCGGCATTTTCTCACTGGCGATGACGTAGGCATGTAATACTGTGGAGTTTCGGGCAGCCCTACTTTCAGGACGCTCGAATCGCCTACAAAATTGTCAGCTAAACGAAACTCACGGACGAGAAAGCCCTTGAAACGGGCTTTCTAATGGTGTAAATAATGTGAAAATCCAGTAATATTTTGAGGGTGATTTGACCCTCCTTACTTTGTCTTTGTTTCTTTGACAGCTCTGTGTACAAATATCCCATTGGAGATGCTTTTGAGGAGCGTTCGGAGTAGCCCCACCTGCTGGTCATTTCCGATAGGAAGCGTGCCCTCCGCGACCCTAAAAGTTTGATTTTCGGATGCAGGGATATCCAAGGCAGAGTCAGGTACACATTTTGTTTTTCTAGCTTGCCTAGATCGGGAGTTATTCCCAAGCTTAGCACAGAATTTATTTTGGACCTTTTTCTGCCGGCATTTTCTCACTGGCGATGACGTAGGCATGTAATACTGTGGAGTTTCGGGCAGCCCTACTTCCAGGACGCTCGCGTTGCCTACAAAATTGTCAGCTAAACGAAACTCACGGACGAGAAAGCCCTTGAAACGGGCTTTCTAATGGTGTAAATAATGTGAAAATCCAGTAATATTTTGAGGGTGATCTGACCGTCCTTACTTTGTCTTTGTTTCTTTGACAGCTCTGTGTACAAATATCCCATTGGAGATGCTTTTGAGGAGCGTTCGGAGTAGCCCCACCTGCTGGTCATTTCCGATAGAAAGCGTGCCCTCCCCGACCCTAAAAGTTTGATTTTCGGATGCAGGGATATCCAAGTCAGAGTCAGGTACAAATTTTGTCTCTCTAGCTTGCCTAGATCGGGAGTTATTCCCAAGCTTAGCACAAAATTTATTGTGGACCTTTTTGTGCCGGCATTTTCTCACTGGCGATGACGTAGGCATGTAATACTGTGGAGTTTCGGGCAGCCCTACTTCCAGGACGCTCAAATCGTCTACAAAATTGTCAGCTAAACGAAACTCACGGACAAGAGAGCCCTTGAAACGGGCTTTCTCATGGTGTAAAACTTGGGAAAATCCAGTAAGATTTTGAGGGTGATTTGACCGTCCTTACTTTGTCTTTGTTTCTTTGACAGCTCTGTGTACAAATATCCCATTGGAGATGCTTTTGAGGAGCGTTCGGAGTAGCCCCACCTGCTGGTCATTTCCGATAGGAAGCGTACCCTCAGCGACCCTAAAAGTTTGATTTTCGGATGCAGGGATATCCAAGGCAGAGTCAGGTACAAATTTTGTTTTTCTAGCTTGCCTAGATCGGGAGTTATTTCCAAGCTTAGCACAGAATTTATTTTGGACTTTTTTGTGCCGGCATTTTCTCAATGGCGATGACGTAGGCATGTAATACAGTGGAGTTTCGGGCAGCCCTACTTCCAGGACGCTCGAATCTTCTACAAAATTGTCACCTAAACGAAACTCACGGACGAGAAAGCCCTTGAAACGGGCTTTCTAATGGTGTAAATAATGTGAAAATCCAGTAATATTTTGAGGGTGATCTGACCGTCCTTACTTTGTCTTTGTTTCTTTGACAGCTCTGTGTATAAATATCCCATTGGAGATGCTTTTGAGGAGCGTTCGGAGTAGCCCTACCTGCTGGTCATTTCCGATAGAAAGCGTGCCCTCCCCACCCTAAAAGTTTGATTTTCGGATGCAGGGATATCCAAGTCAGAGTCAGGTACAAATTTTGTCTCTCTAGCTTGCCTAGATCGGGAGTTATTCCCAAGCTTAGCACAGAATTTATTTTGGACCTTTTTCTTTCCCGCATTTTCTCACTGGCGATGACGTAGGCATGTAATACAGTGGAGTTTCGGGCAGCCCTACTTCCAGGACGCTCGAATCTTCTACAAAATTGTCAGGTAAACGAAACTCACGGACGAGAAAGCCCTTGAAACGGGCTTTCTAATGGTGTAAATAATGTGAAAATCCAGTAATATTTTGAGGGTGATCTGACCGTCCTTACTTTGTCTTTGTTTCTTTGACAGCTCTGTGTACAAATATCCCATTGGAGATGCTTTTGAGGAGCGTTCGGAGTAGCCCTACCTGCTGGTCATTTCCGATAGAAAGCGTGCCCTCCCCGACCCTAAAAGTTTGATTTTCGGATGCAGGGATATCCAAGTCAGAGTCAGGTACAAATTTTGTCTCTCTAGCTTGCCTAGATCGGGAGTTATTCCCAAGCTTAGCACAAAATTTATTGTGGACCTTTTTGTGCCGGCATTTTCTCACTGGCGATGACGTAGGCATGTAATACTGTGGAGTTTCGGGCAGCCCTACTTCCAGGACGCTCAAATCGTCTACAAAATTGTCAGCTAAACGAAACTCACGGACAAGAGAGCCCTTGAAACGGGCTTTCTCATGGTGTAAAACTTGGGAAAATCCAGTAAGATTTTGAGGGTGATTTGACCGTCCTTACTTTGTCTTTGTTTCTTTGACAGCTCTGTGTACAAATATCCCATTGGAGATGCTTTTGAGGAGCGTTCGGAGTAGCCCCACCTGCTGGTCATTTCCGATAGGAAGCGTACCCTCAGCGACCCTAAAAGTTTGATTTTCGGATGCAGGGATATCCAAGGCAGAGTCAGGTACAAATTTTGTTTTTCTAGCTTGCCTAGATCGGGAGTTATTTCCAAGCTTAGCACAGAATTTATTTTGGACTTTTTTGTGCCGGCATTTTCTCAATGGCGATGACGTAGGCATGTAATACAGTGGAGTTTCGGGCAGCCCTACTTCCAGGACGCTCGAATCTTCTACAAAATTGTCACCTAAACGAAACTCACGGACGAGAAAGCCCTTGAAACGGGCTTTCTAATGGTGTAAATAATGTGAAAATCCAGTAATATTTTGAGGGTGATCTGACCGTCCTTACTTTGTCTTTGTTTCTTTGACAGCTCTGTGTATAAATATCCCATTGGAGATGCTTTTGAGGAGCGTTCGGAGTAGCCCTACCTGCTGGTCATTTCCGATAGAAAGCGTGCCCTCCCCACCCTAAAAGTTTGATTTTCGGATGCAGGGATATCCAAGTCAGAGTCAGGTACAAATTTTGTCTCTCTAGCTTGCCTAGATCGGGAGTTATTCCCAAGCTTAGCACAGAATTTATTGTGGACCTTTTTGTGCCGGCATTTTCTCACTGGCGATGACGTAGGCATGTAATACTGTGGAGTTTCGGGCAGCCCTACTTTCAGGACGCTCGAATCGCCTACAAAATTGTCAGCTAAACGAAACTCACGGACGAGAAAGCCCTTGAAACGGGCTTTCTAATGGTGTAAATAATGTGAAAATCCAGTAATATTTTGAGGGTGATTTGACCCTCCTTACTTTGTCTTTGTTTCTTTGACAGCTCTGTGTACAAATATCCCATTGGAGATGCTTTTGAGGAGCGTTCGGAGTAGCCCCACCTGCTGGTCATTTCCGATAGGAAGCGTGCCCTCCGCGACCCTAAAAGTTTGATTTTCGGATGCAGGGATATCCAAGGCAGAGTCAGGTACACATTTTGTTTTTCTAGCTTGCCTAGATCGGGAGTTATTCCCAAGCTTAGCACAGAATTTATTTTGGACCTTTTTCTGCCGGCATTTTCTCACTGGCGATGACGTAGGCATGTAATACAGTGGAGTTTCGGGCAGCCCTACTTCCAGGACGCTCGAATCTTCTACAAAATTGTCAGGTAAACGAAACTCACGGACGAGAAAGCCCTTGAAACGGGCTTTCTAATGGTGTAAATAATGTGAAAATCCAGTAATATTTTGAGGGTGATCTGACCGTCCTTACTTTGTCTTTGTTTCTTTGACAGCTCTGTGTACAATTATCCCATTGGAGATGCTTTTGAGGAGCGTTCGGAGTAGCCCCACCTGCTGGTCATTTCCGATAGGAAGCGTGCCCTCAGCGACCCTAAAAGTTTGATTTTCGGATGCAGGGATATCCAAGGCAGAGTCAGGTACAAATTTTGTCTCTCTAGCTTGCCTAGATCGGGAGTTATTCCCAAGCTTAGCACAGAATTTATTGTGGACCTTTTTGTGCCGGCATTTTCTCACTGGCGATGACGTAGGCATGTAATACTGTGGAGTTTCGGGCAGCCCTACTTCCACGACGCTCGAATCGTCTACAAAATTGTCAGCTAAACGAAACTCACGGACGAGAAAGCCCTTGAAACGGGCTTTCTCATGGTGTAAAACTTGTGAAAATCCAGTAATATTTTGAGGGTGATTTGACCGTCCTTACTTTGTCTTTGTTTCTTTGACAGCTCTGTGTACAAGTATCCCATTGGAGATGCTTTTGAGGAGCGTTCGGAGTAGCCCCACCTGCTGGTCATTTCCGATAGGAAGCGTGCCCTCAGCGACCCTAAAAGTTTGATTTTCGGATGCAGGGATATCCAAGGCAGAGTCAGGTACACATTTTGTTTTTCTAGCTTGCCTAGATCGGGAGTTATTCCCAAGCTTAGCACAGAATTTATTTTGGACTTTTTTGTGCCGGCATTTTCTCAATGGCGATGACGTAGGCATGTAATACAGTGGAGTTTCGGGCAGCCCTACTTCCAGGACGCTCGAATCTTCTACAAAATTGTCAGCTAAACGAAACTCACGGACGAGAAAGCCCTTGAAACGGGCTTTCTAATGGTGTAAAAAATGTGAAAATCCAGTAATATTTTGAGGGTGATCTGACCGTCCTTACTTTGTCTTTGTTTCTTTGACAGCTCTGTGTACAAATATCCGATTGGAGATGCTTTTGAGGAGCGTTCGGAGTAGCCCTACCTGCTGGTCATTTCCGATAGAAAGCGTGCCCTCCCCGACCCTAAAAGTTTGATTTTCGGATGCAGGGATATCCAAGGCAGAGTCAGGTACAAATTTTGTCTCTCTAGCTTTCCTAGATCGGTAGTTATTCCCAAGCTTAGCACAGAATTTATTGTGGACCTTTTTGTGCTGGCATTTTCTCACTGGCGATGACGTAGGCATGTAATACTGTGGAGTTTCGGGCAGCCCTACTTCCAGGACACTCGAATCGCCTACAAAATTGTCAGCTAAACGAAACTCACGGACGAGAAAGCCCTTGAAACGGGCTTTCTAATGGTGTAAATAATGTGAAAATCCAGTAATATTTTGAGGGTGATTTGACCGTCCTTACTTTGTCTTTGTTTCTTTGACAGCTCTGTGTACAAATATCCCATTGGAGATGCTTTTGAGGAGCGTTCGGAGTAGCCCCACCTGCTGGTCATTTTGGTGTAAATAATGTGAAAATCCAGTAATATTTTGAGGGTGATCTGACCGTCCTTACTTTGTCTTTGTTTCTTTGACAGCTCTGTGTACAAATATCCCATTGGAGATGCTTTGGAGGAGCGTTCGGAGTAGCCCCACCTGCTGGTCATTTCCGATAGGAAGCGTGCCCTCCGCGACCCTAAAATGTTGATTTTCAGATGCAGGGATATACAAGTCAGAGTCAGGTACAAATTTTGTCTCTCTAGGTTGCCTAGATCGGGAGTTATTCCCAAGCTTAGCACAGAATTTATTGTGGACCTTTTTGTGCCGGCATTTTCTCAATGGCGATGACGTAGGCATGTAATACTGTGGAGTTTCGGACAGCCCTACTTCCAGGACGCTCGAATCGCCTACAAAATTGTCAGCTAAACGAAACTCACGGACGAGAAAGCCCTTGAAACGGGCTTTCTAATGGTGTAAATAATGTGAAAATCCAGTAATATTTTGAGGGTGATTTGACCGTCCTTACTTTGTCTTTGTTTCTTTGACAGCTCTGTGTACAAATATCCCATTGGAGATGCTTTTGAGGAGCGTTCGGAGTAGCCCCACCTGCTGGTCATTTTGGTGTAAATAATGTGAAAATCCAGTAATATTTTGAGGGTGATCTGACCGTCCTTACTTTGTCTTTGTTTCTTTGACAGCTCTGTGTACAAATATCCCATTGGAGATGCTTTTGAGGAGCGTTCGGAGTAGCCCCACCTGCTGGTCATTTCCGATAGGAAGCGTGCCCTCCGCGACCCTAAAATGTTGATTTTCGGATGCAGGGATATCCAAGGCAGAGTCAGGTACACATTTTGTTTTTCTAGCTTGCCTAGATAGGGAGTTATTCCTAAGCTTAGCACAGAATTTATTTTGGACTTTTTTGTGCCGGCATTTTCTCAATGGCGATGACGTAGGCATGTAATACAGTGGAGTTTCGGGCAGCCCTACTTCCAGGACGCTCGCATCGCCTAAAAAATTGTCAGCTAAACGAACCTCACGGACGAGAAAGCCCTTCAGACGGGCTTTCTAATGGTATAAAACTTGTGAAAATCCAGTAATATTTTCAGGGTGATTTGACCGTCCTTACTTTGTCTTTGTTTCTTTGACAGCTCTGTGTACAAATATCCCATTGGAGATGCTTTTGAGGAGCGTTCGGAGTAGCCCTACCTGCTGGTCATTTCCGATAGAAAGCGTGCCCTCCGCGACCCTAAAAGTTTGATTTTCGGATGCAGGGATATCCAAGGCAGAGTCAGGTATAAATTTTGTTTCTCTAGCTTGCCTAGATCGGGAGTTATTCCCAAGCTTAGCACAGAATTAATTGTTGACCTTTTTGTGCCGGCATTTTCTCACGGGCGATGACGTAGGCATGTTATACAGTAGAGTTTTAGGCAGCCCTACTTCCAGGACGTTCGCCTCGCGTACAAAACTGTCAGCTAAACGAAACTCACGGACGAGAAAGCCCTTGAAACGGGCTTTCTAATGGTGTAAAACTTGTAAAAATCCAGTAATATTTTCAGGGTGATTTGACCGTCCTTACTTTGTCTTTGTTTCTTTGACAGCTCTGTATACAAATATCCCATTGGAGATGCTTTTGAGGAGCGTTCGGAGTAGCCCCACCTGCTGGTCATTTCCGATAGGAAGCGTGCCCTCAGCGACCCTAAAAGTTTGATTTTCGGATGCAGGGATATCCAAGGCAGAGTCAGGTACACATTTTGTTTTTCTAGCTTGCCTAGATCGGGAGTTATTCCCAAGCTTAGCACAGAATTTATTTTGGACTTTTTTGTGCCGGCATTTTCTCAATGGCGATGACGTAGGCATGTAATACAGTGGAGTTTCGGGCAGCCCTACTTACAGGACGCTCGCATCGCCTACAATATTGTCAGCTAAACGAAACTCATGGACGAGAAAGCCCTTGAGACGGGCTTTCTAATGGTGTAAAACTTGTGAAAATCCAGTAATATTTTCAGGGTGATTTGACCGTCCTTACTTTGTCTTTGTTTCTTTGACAGCTCTGTGTACAAATATCCCATTGGAGATGCTTTTGAGGAGCGTTCGGAGTAGCCCTACCTGCTGGTCATTTCCGATAGAAAGCGTGCCCTCCGCGACCCTAAAAGTTTGATTTTCGGATGCAGGGATATCCAAGGCAGAGTCAGGTACAAATTTTGTCTCTCTAGCTTGCCTAGATCGGGAGTTATTCCCAAGCTTAGCACAGAATTTATTGTGGACCTTTTTGTGCCGGCATTTTCTCACTGGCGATGACGTAGGCATGTAATACTGTGGAGTTTCGGGCAGCCCTACTTTCAGGACGCTCGAATCGCCTACAAAATTGTCAGCTAAACGAAACTCACGGACGAGAAAGCCCTTGAAACGGGCTTTCTAATGGTGTAAATAATGTGAAAATCCAGTAATATTTTGAGGGTGATTTGACCGTCCTTACTTTGTCTTTGTTTCTTTGACAGCTCTGTGTACAAATATCCCATTGGAGATGCTTTTGAGGAGCGTTCGGAGTAGCCCCACCTGCTGGTCATTTCCGATAGGAAGCGTGCCCTCCGCGACCCTAAAAGTTTGATTTTCGGATGCAGGGATATCCAAGGCAGAGTCAGGTACACATTTTGTTTTTCTAGCTTGCCTAGATCGGGAGTTATTCCCAAGCTTAGCACAGAATTAATTGTGGACCTTTTTGTGCCGGCATTTTCTCACTGGCGATGACGTAGGCATGTAATACTGTGGAGTTTCGGGCAGCCCTACTTCCAGGACGCTCGCATCGCCTACAAAATTGTCAGCTAAACGAAACTCACGGACGAGAAAGCCCTTGAGACGGGCTTTCTAATGGTGTAAAACTTGTGAAAATCCAGTAATATTTTGAGGGTGATTTGACCGTCCTTACTATGTCTCTGTTTCTTTGACAGCACTTTGTACAAATATCCCATTGGAAATGCTTTCGAGGAGCCTTTGAAATAGCCCCAACTGTTGGTCATTAACGGTGTGAAGCGTGCCCTCCGCGACCCTAAAAGTTTGATTTTCCGATGCAGGGATATCCAAGGCAGAGTCAGGTATAAATTGTGTCTCTCTAGCTTGCCTAGATCGGGAGTTTTTCCCAAGCTTAGCAGAGAATTTATTGTGGACCTTTTTGTGCCGGCATTTTCTCATGGGCGATGACTTAAGCATGTTTTACAGTGGAGTTTCGGGCAGCCCTACTTCCAGGACGCTCGCATCGCCTACAAAATTGTCAGCTAAACGAAACTCACGGACGAGAAAGCCCTTGAAACGGGCTTTCTAATGGTGTAAAACTTGTGGAAGTCCAGTAATTTTTTCAGGGTGATTTGACCGTCCTTACTTTGTCTTTGTTTCTTTGACAGCTCTGTGTACAAATATCCCATTGGAGATGCTTTTGAGGAGCGTTCGGAGTAGCCCCAACTGCTGGTCAATTCTTGTATGAATCTTGCCCTCCGCGACCCTTAAAATTTGATTTTCGGATGCAGGGATATCCAAGGCAGAGTCAGGTACAAATTTTATCTATCTAGCTTGCCTAGATCGGGAGTTATTCCCAAGCTTATCACAGAATTTATTTGGACTTTTTTGTGCCGGCATTTTCTCAATGGCGATGACGTAGGCATGTAATACAGTGGAGTTTCGGGCAGCCCTACTTCCAGGACGCTCGCATCGCCTACAAAATTGTCAGCTAAACGAACCTCTCGGACGAGAAAGCCCTTCAGACGGGCTTTCTAATGGTATAAAACTTGTGAAAATCCAGTAATATTTTCAGGGTGATTTGACCGTCCTTACTTTGTCTTTGTTTCTTTGACAGCTCTGTGTACAAATATCCCATTGGAGATGCTTTTGAGGAGCGTTCGGAGTAGCCCTACCTGCTGGTCATTTCCGATAGGAAGCGTGCCCTCTGCGACCCTAAAAGTTTGATTTTCGGATGCAGGGATATCCAAGGCAGAGTCAGGTATAAATTTTGTTCCTCTAGCTTGCCTAGATCGGGAGTTATTCCCAAGCTTAGCACAGAATTAATTGTTGACCTTTTTGTGCCGGCATTTTCTCACGGGCGATGACGTAGGCATGTTATACAGTAGAGTTTTAGGCAGCCCTACTTCCAGGACGTTCGCCTCGCGTACAAAACTGTCAGCTAAACGAAACTCACGGACGAGAAAGCCCTTGAGACGGGCTTTCTAATGGTGTAAAACTTGTGAAAATCCAGTAATATTTTCAGGGTGATTTGACCGTCCTTACTTTGTCTTTGTTTCTTTGACAGCTCTGTGTACAAATATCCCATTGGAGATGCTTTTGAGGAGCGTTCGGAGTAGCCCTACCTGCTGGTCATTTCCGATAGAAAGCGTGCCCTCCGCGACCCTAAAAGTTTGATTTTCGGATGCAGGGATATCCAAGGCAGAGTCAGGTACACATTTTGTTTTTCTAGCTTGCCTAGATCGGGAGTTATTCCCAAGCTTAGCACAGAATTAATTGTGGACCTTTTTGTGCCGGCATTTTCTCACTGGCGATGACGTAGGCATGTAATACTGTGGAGTTTCGGGCAGCCCTACTTCCAGGACGCTCGAATCTTCTACAAAATTGTCAGCTAAACGAAACTCACGGACGAGAAAGCCCTTGAAACGGGCTTTCTAATGGTGTAAATAATGTGAAAATCCAGTAATATTTTGAGGGTGATTTGACCGTCCTTACTTTGTCTCTGTTTCTTTGACAGCACTTTGTACAAATATCCCATTGGAAATGCTTTCGAGGAGCCTTTGAAATAGCCCCAACTGCTGGTCATTAACGGTGTGAAGCGTGCCCTCCGCGACCCTAAAAGTTTGATTTTCCGATGCAGGGATATCCAAGGCAGAGTCAGTTATAAATTGTGTCTCTCTAGCTTGCCTAGATCGGGAGTTTTTCCCAAGCTTAGCAGAGAATTTATTGTGGACCTTTTTGTGCCGGCATTTTCTCATGGGCGATGACTTAAGCATGTTTTACAGTGGAGTTTCGGGCAGCCCTACTTCCAGGACGCTCGCATCGCCTACAAAATTGTCAGCTAAACGAAACTCACGGACGAGAAAGCCCTTGACACGGGCTTTCTAATGGTGTAAAACTTGTGGAAGTCCAGTAATTTTTTCAGGGTGATTTGACCGTCCTTACTTTGTCTTTGTTTCTTTGACAGCTCTGTGTACAAATATCCCATTGGAGATGCTTTTGAGGAGCGTTCGGAGTAGCCCCAACTGCTGGTCAATTCTTGTATGAATCTTGCCCTCCGCGACCCTTAAAATTTGATTTTCGTATGCAGGGATATCCAAGGCAGAGTCAGGTACAAATTTTGTCTATCTAGCTTGCCTAGATCGGGAGTTATTCCCAAGCTTAGCACAGAATTTATTGTGGACCTTTTTGTGCCGGCATTTTCTCACTGGCGATGACGTAGGCATGTAATACTGTGGAGTTTCGGGCAGCCCTACTTCCAGGACGCTCGCCTCGCCTACAAAATTGTCAGCTTAACGAAACTCACGGACGAGAGAGCCCTTGACACGGGCTTTCTAATGGTGTAAAACTTGTGAAAATCCAAAAATACTTTGAGGGTGATTTGACCGTCCTTACTTTGTTGTTGTTTCTTTGACAGCTCTGTGTACAAATATCCCATTGGAGATGCTTTTGAGGAGCGTTCGGAGTACCCCCAACTGCTGGTCATTAACGTTATGAAGCGTGCCCTCCGCGACCCTAAAAGTTTGATTTTCAGATGCAGGGATATCCAAGGCAGAGTCAGGTATAAATTTTGTCTCTCTAGCTTGCCTAGATCGGGAGTTATTCCCAAGCTTAGCACAGAATTAATTGTGGACCTTTTTGTGCCGGCATTTTCTCAATGGCGATGACGTAGGCATGTAATACAGTGGAGTTTCGGGCAGCCCTACTTCCAGAACGCTCGCATCGCCTACAAAATTGTCAACTAAACGAAACTCACGGACGAGAAAGCCCTTGAGACGGGCTTTCTAATGTTGTAAAACTTGTGAAAATCCAGTAATTTTTTGAGGGTGATTTGACCGTCCTTACTTTGTTCTTGTTTCTTTGACAGCTCTGTGTACAAATATCCCATTGGAGATGCTTTTGAGGAGCGTTCGGAGCAGCCCCAACTGCTTGTCATTAACGACATGAAGCGTGCCCTCCGCGACCCTAAAAGTTTAATTTTCGGATGCAGGGATATCCAAGGCAGAGTCAGGTACAAATTTTGTCTCTCTAGCTTGCCTAGATCGGGAGTTATTCCCAAACTTAGCACAGAATTTATTTTGGACCTTTTTGTGCCGGCATTTTCTCAATGGCGATGACGTAGGCACGTAATACAGTGGAGTTTCGCGCAGCCCTACTTCCAGGACGCTCGTCTCGCCTACAAAATTGTCAGCTAAACGAAACTCACGGACGAGAAAGCCCTTCAGACGGGCTTTCTAATGGTATAAAACTTGTGAAAATCCAGTAATATTTTCAGGGTGATTTGACCGTCCTTACTTTGTCTTTGTTTCTTTGACAGCTCTGTGTACAAATATCCCATTGGAGATGCTTTTGAGGAGCGTTCGGAGTAGCCCTACCTGCTGGTCATTTCCGATAGAAAGCGTGCCCTCCGCGACCCTAAAAGTTTGATTTTCGGATGCAGGGATATCCAAGGCAGAGTCAGGTATAAATTTTGTTCCTCTAGCTTGCCTAGATCGGGAGTTATTCCCAAGCTTAGCACAGAATTAATTGTTGACCTTTTTGTGCCGGCATTTTCTCACGGGCGATGACGTAGGCATGTTATACAGTAGAGTTTTAGGCAGCCCTACTTCCAGGACGTTCGCCTCGCGTACAAAACTGTCAGCTAAACGAAACTCACGGACGAGAAAGCCCTTGAAACGGGCTTTCTAATGGTGTAAAACTTGTAAAAATCCAGTAATATTTTCAGGGTGATTTGACCGTCCTTACTTTGTCTTTGTTTCTTTGACAGCTCTGTATACAAATATCCCATTGGAGATGCTTTTGAGGAGCGTTCGGAGTAGCCCCACCTGCTGGTCATTTCCGATAGGAAGCGTGCCCTCAGCGACCCTAAAAGTTTGATTTTCGGATGCAGGGATATCCAAGGCAGAGTCAGGTACACATTTTGTTTTTCTAGCTTGCCTAGATCGGGAGTTATTCCCAAGCTTAGCACAGATTTTATTTTGGACTTTTTTGTGCCGGCATTTTCTCAATGGCGATGACGTAGGCATGTAATACAGTGGAGTTTCGGGCAGCCCTACTTCCAGGACGCTCGTATCGCCTACAATATTGTCAGCTAAACGAAACTCATGGACGAGAAAGCCCTTGAGACGGGCTTTCTAATGGTGTAAAACTTGTGAAAATCCAGTAATATTTTCAGGGTGATTTGACCGTCCTTACTTTGTCTTTGTTTCTTTGACAGCTCTGTGTACAAATATCCCATTGGAGATGCTTTTGAGGAGCGTTCGGAGTAGCCCTACCTGCTGGTCATTTCCGATAGAAAGCGTGCCCTCCGCGACCCTAAAAGTTTGATTTTCGGATGCAGGGATATCCAAGGCAGAGTCAGGTACACATTTTGTTTTTCTAGCTTGCCTAGATCGGGAGTTATTCCCAAGCTTAGCACAGAATTAATTGTGGACCTTTTTGTGCCGGCATTTTCTCACTGGCGATGACGTAGGCATGTAATACTGTGGAGTTTCGGGCAGCCCTACTTCCAGGACGCTCGAATCTTCTACAAAATTGTCAGCTAAACGAAACTCACGGACGAGAAAGCCCTTGAAACGGGCTTTCTAATGGTGTAAATAATGTGAAAATCCAGTAATATTTTGAGGGTGATTTGACCGTCCTTACTTTGTCTCTGTTTCTTTGACAGCACTTTGTACAAATATCCCATTGGAAATGCTTTCGAGGAGCCTTTGAAATAGCCCCAACTGCTGGTCATTAACGGTGTGAAGCGTGCCCTCCGCGACCCTAAAAGTTTGATTTTCCGATGCAGGGATATCCAAGGCAGAGTCAGGTATAAATTGTGTCTCTCTAGCTTGCCTAGATCGGGAGTTTTTCCCAAGCTTAGCAGAGAATTTATTGTGGACCTTTTTGTGCCGGCATTTTCTCATGGGCGATGACTTAAGCATGTTTTACAGTGGAGTTTCGGGCAGCCCTACTTCCAGGACGCTCGCATCGCCTACAAAATTGTCAGCTAAACGAAACTCACGGACGAGAAAGCCCTTGACACGGGCTTTCTAATGGTGTAAAACTTGTGGAAGTCCAGTAATTTTTTCAGGGTGATTTGACCGTCCTTACTTTGTCTTTGTTTCTTTGACAGCTCTGTGTACAAATATCCCATTGGAGATGCTTTTGAGGAGCGTTCGGAGTAGCCCCAACTGCTGGTCAATTCTTGTATGAATCTTGCCCTCCGCGACCCTTAAAATTTGATTTTCGTATGCAGGGATATCCAAGGCAGAGTCAGGTACAAATTTTGTCTATCTAGCTTGCCTAGATCGGGAGTTATTCCCAAGCTTAGCACAGAATTTATTGTGGACCTTTTTGTGCCGGCATTTTCTCACTGGCGATGACGTAGGCATGTAATACTGTGGAGTTTCGGGCAGCCCTACTTCCAGGACGCTCGCCTCGCCTACAAAATTGTCAGCTTAACGAAACTCACGGACGAGAGAGCCCTTGACACGGGCTTTCTAATGGTGTAAAACTTGTGAAAATCCAAAAATACTTTGAGGGTGATTTGACCGTCCTTACTTTGTTGTTGTTTCTTTGACAGCTCTGTGTACAAATATCCCATTGGAGATGCTTTTGAGGAGCGTTCGGAGTAGCCCCAACTGCTGGTCATTAACGTTATGAAGCGTGCCCTCCGCGACCCTAAAAGTTTGATTTTCAGATGCAGGGATATCCAAGGCAGAGTCAGGTATAAATTTTGTCTCTCTAGCTTGCCTAGATCGGGAGTTATTCCCAAGCTTAGCACAGAATTAATTGTGGACCTTTTTGTGCCGGCATTTTCTCAATGGCGATGACGTAGGCATGTAATACAGTGGAGTTTCGGGCAGCCCTACTTCCAGAACGCTCGCATCGCCTACAAAATTGTCAACTAAACGAAACTCACGGACGAGAAAGCCCTTGAGACGGGCTTTCTAATGTTGTAAAACTTGTGAAAATCCAGTAATTTTTTGAGGGTGATTTGACCGTCCTTACTTTGTTCTTGTTTCTTTGACAGCTCTGTGTACAAATATCCCATTGGAGATGCTTTTGAGGAGCGTTCGGAGCAGCCCCAACTGCTTGTCATTAACGACATGAAGCGTGCCCTCCGCGACCCTAAAAGTTTAATTTTCGGATGCAGGGATATCCAAGCAGTGTCAGGTATAAATTTTGTCTCTCTAGCTTGCCTAGATCGGGAGTAATTCCCAAGCTTAGCACAGAATTTATTGTGGACCTTTTTGTGCCGGCATTTTCTCACTGGCGACGACTTAGGCATGTAATACAATGGAGTTTCGGGCAGCCCTACTTCCAGGACGCTCGCATCGCCTACAAAACTGTCAGCTAAACGAAACTCACGGACAAGAGAGCCCTTGACACGGGCTTTCTAATGGTGTAAAACTTGTGAAAATCAAGTAATTTTTGAGGGTGATTTGACCGTCCTTACTTTGTCTTTTTTTCTTTGACAGCTCTGTGTACAAATATCCCATTGGAGACACTTTTGAGGAGCGTTCGGAGTAGCCCCAACTGCTGGTCATTAACGGTATGAAGCGTACCTACCGCGACCCTAAAAATTTGATTTTCGGATGCAGGGATATCCAAGGCAGAGTCAGGTACAAATTTTGTCTCTCTAGCTTGCCTAGATTGGGAGTTATTCCCAAGCTTAGCACAGAATTTATTGTGGACCTTTTTGTGCCGGCATTTTCTCAATGGCGATGACGTAGGCATGTAATACAGTGGAGTTTCGGGCAGCCCTACTTCCAGGACGCTCGCCTCGCCTACAAATTTGTCAGCTAAACGAAACTCACGGACGAGAGAGCCCTTGACACGGGCTTTCTAATGGTGTAAAACTTGTGGAAGTCCAGTAATATTTTGAGGGTGATTTGACCGTCCTTACTTTGTCTTTGTTTCTTTGACAGCTCTGTGTACAAATATCCCATTGGAGATGCTTTTGAGGAACGTTCGGAGTAGCCCCACCTGCTTATCAATTCTTGTATGAATCTTGCCCTCCGCGACCCTTAAAATTTGATTTTCGGATGCAGGGATATCCAAGGCAGAGTCAGGTACAAATTTTGTCTCTCTAGCTTGCCTAGATCGGAGTTATTCCCAAGCTTAGCACAGAATTTATTTTGTGGACCTTTTTGTGCCGGCATTTTCTCACTGGCGATGACGTAGGCATGTAATACAGTGGAGTTTCGGGCAGCTCTACTTCCAGGACGCTCGCCTCGCCTACAAATTTGTCAGCTAAACGAAACTCACGGACGAGAGAGCCCTTGACACGGGCTTTCTAATGGTGTAAAACTTGTGGAAGTCCAGTAATATTTTGAGGGTGATTTGACCGTCCTTACTTTGTCTTTGTTTCTTTGACAGCTCTGTGTACAAATATCCCATTGGAGATGCTTTTGAGGAACGTTCGGAGTAGCCCCACCTGCTTATCAATTCTTGTATGAATCTTGCCCTCCGCGACCCTTAAAATTTGATTTTCGGATGCAGGGATATCCAAGGCAGAGTCAGGTACAAATTTTGTCTCTCTAGCTTGCCTAGATCGGAGTTATTCCCAAGCTTAGCACAGAATTTATTTTGTGGACCTTTTTGTGCCGGCATTTTCTCACTGGCGATGACGTAGGCATGTAATACAGTGGAGTTTCGGGCAGCTCTACTTCCACGACGCTCGCCTCGCCTACAAATTTGTCAGCTAAACGAAACTCACGGACGAGAGAGCCCTTGACACGGGCTTTCTAATGGTGTAAAACTTGTGAAAATCCAGTAATATTTTGAGGGTGATTTGATCGTCCTTACTTTGTCTTTGTTTCTTTGACAGCTCTGTGTACAAATATCCCATTGAAGATGCTTTTCAGGAGCGTTCGGAGTAGCCCCAACTGCTGGTCATTAACGGTATGAAGCGTACCCTCCGCGACCCTAAAAGTTTGATTTTCGGATGCAGGGATATCCAAGGCAGAGTCAGGTACAAATTTTGTCTCTCTAGCATGCCTAGATCGGGAGTTATTCCCAAGCTTAGCACAGAATTTATTTTTAACCTTTTTGTGCCGGCATTTTCTCACTGGCGATGACGTAGGCATGTAATACTGTGGAGTTTCGGGCAGCCCTACTTCCAGGACGCTCGCCTCGCCTACAAAATTGTCAGCTAAACGAAACTCACGGACGAAAGAGCCCTTGACACGGGCTTTCTAATGGTGTAAAACTTGTGAAAATCCAGTAATACTTTGAGGGTGATTTGACCGTCCTTACTTTGTTGTTGTTTCTTTGACAGCTCTGTGTACAAATATCCCATTGGAGATGCTTTTGAGGAGCGTTCGGAGTAGCCCCAACTGCTGGTCATTAACGTTATGAAGCGTGCCCTCCGCGACCCTAAAAGTTTGATTTTCGGATGCAGGGATATCCAAGGCAGAGTCAGGTACAAATTTTATCTGTCTAGCATACCTAGATCGGGAGTTAATCCCAAGCTTAGCACAGAATTTATTGTGGACCTTTTTGTGCCGGCATTTTCTCACTGGCGATGACGTAGGCATGTAATACTGTGGAGTTTCGGGCAGCCCTACTTCCGGGACGCTCGCCTCGCCTACAAAATTGTCAGCTAAACGAAACTCACGGACGAGAGAGCCCTTGACATGGACTTTCTAATGGTGTAAAACTTTTGAAAATCCAGTAATACATTGAGGGTGATTTGACCGTCCTTTCTTTGTTGTTGTTTCTTTGACAGCTCTGTGTACAAATATCCCATTGGAGATGCTTTTGAGGAGCGTTCGGAGTAGCCCCAACTGCTGGTCATTAACGTAATGAAGCGTGCCCTCCGCGACCCTAAAAGTTTGATTTTCGGATGCAGGGATATCCAAGGCAGAGTCAGGTATAAATTTTGTCTCTCTAGCTTGCCTAGATCGGGAGTTATTCCCAAGCTTAGCACAGAATTTATTGTGGACCTTTTTGTGCCGGCATTTTCTCACTGGCGATGACGTAGGCATGTAATACTGTGGAGTTTCGGGCAGCCCTACTTCCAGGACGCTCGCCTCGCCTACAAAATTGTCAGCTAAACGAAACTCACGGACGACAAAGCCCTTGACACGGGCTTTCTAATGGTATAAATCTTGTGAAAATCAAGTATTTTTTTAAGGATAAATTGACCGTCCTTACTTTGTCTTTGTTTCTTTGACAGCTCTGTGTACAAATATCCCATTGGAGATGCTTTTGAGGAGCGTTTGGAATAGCCCCAACTGCTGGTCATTAACGGTATGAAGCGTGCCCTCCGCGACCCTAAAAGTTTGATTTTCCGATGCAGGGATATCCAAGGCAGAGTCAGGTATAAATTTTGTCTCTCTAGCTTGCCTAGATTGGGAGTTATTCCCAAGCTTAGCACAGAATTTATTGTGGACCTTTTTGTGCCGGCATTTTCTCACTGGCGATGACGTAGGCATGTAATACAGTGGAGTTTCGGGCAGCCCTACTTCCAGGACGCTCGCCTCGCCTACAAATTTGTCAGCTAAACGAAACTCACGGACGAGAGAGCCCTTGACACGGGCTTTCTATTGGTGTAAAAATTGTGAAAATCAAGTAATTTTTGAGGGTGATTTGACCGTCCTTACCTTGTCTTTTTTTCTTTGACAACTCTGTGTACAAATATCCCATTGGAGACGCTTTTGAGGAGCGTTCGGAGTAGCCCCAACTGCTGGTCATTAACGGTATGAAGCGTACCTACCGCGACCCTAAAAGTTTGATTTTCGGATGCAGGGATATCCAAGGCAGAGTCAGGTACAAATTTTGTCTCTCTAGCATGCCTAGATCGGGAGTTATTCCGAAGCTTAGCACATAATTTATTTTTAACCTTTTTGTGCCGGCATTTTCTCACTGGCGATGAAGTAGGCATGTAATACAGTGGAGTTTCGGGCAGCCCTACTTCCAGGACGCTCGCATCGCCTACAAAATTGTCAGCTAAACGAAACTCACGGACGAGAGAGCCCTTGACACGGGCTTTCTAATGGTGTAAAACTTGTGGAAGTCCAGTAATTTTTTCAGGGTGATTTGACCGTCCTTACTTTGTCTTTGTTTCTTTGACAGCTCTGTGTACAAATATCCCATTGGAGATGCTTTTGAGGAACGTTCGGAGTAGCCCCACCTGCTTATCAATTCTTGTATGAATCTTGCCCTCCGCGACCCTTAAAATTTGATTTTCGGATGCAGGGATATCCAAGGCAGAGTCAGGTACAAATTTTGTCTCTCTAGCTTGCCTAGATCGGAGTTATTCCCAAGCTTAGCACAGAATTTATTTTGTGGACCTTTTTGTGCCGGCATTTTCTCACTGGCGATGACGTAGGCATGTAATACAGTGGAGTTTCGGGCAGCTCTACTTCCACGACGCTCGCCTCGCCTACAAATTTGTCAGCTAAACGAAACTCACGGACGAGAGAGCCCTTGACACGGGCTTTCTAATGGTGTAAAACTTGTGAAAATCCAGTAATATTTTGAGGGTGATTTGATCGTCCTTACTTTGTCTTTGTTTCTTTGACAGCTCTGTGTACAAATATCCCATTAAAGATGCTTTTCAGGAGCGTTCGGAGTAGCCTCAACTGCTGGTCATTAACGGTATGAAGCGTACCCTCCGCGACCCTAAAAGTTTGATTTTCGGATGCAGGGATATCCAAGGCAGAGTCAGGTACAAATTTTATCTCTCTAGCATACCTAGATCGGGAGTTAATCCCAAGCTTAGCACAGAATTTATTGTGGACCTTTTTGTGCCGGCATTTTCTCACTGGCGATGACGTAGGCATGTAATACAGTGGAGTTTCGGGCAGCCCTACTTCCGGGACGCTCGCCTCGCCTACAAAATTGTCAGCTAAACGAAACTCACGGACGAAAGAGCCCTTGACATGGACTTTCTAATGGTGTAAAACTTTTGAAAATCCAGTAATACATTGAGGGTGATTTGACCGTCCTTACTTTGTTGTTGTTTCTTTGACAGCTCTGTGTACAAATATCCCATTGGAGATGCTTTTGAGGAGCGTTCGGAGTAGCCCCAACTGCTGGTCATTAACGTTATGAAGCGTGCCCTCCGCGACCCTAAAAGTTTGATTTTCGGATGCAGGGATATCCAAGGCAGAGTCAGGTATAAATTTTGTCTCTCTAGCTTGCCTAGATCGGGAGTTATTCCCAAGCTTAGCACAGAATTAATTGTGGACCTTTTTGTGCCGGCATTTTCTCACTGGCGATGACGTAGGCATGTAATACAGTGGAGTTTCGGGCAGCCCTACTTCCAGGACGCTCGCATCGCCTACAAAATTGTCAGCTAAACGAAACTCACGGACGAGAAAACCCTTGAGACGGGCTTTCTAATGTTGTAAAACTTGTGAAAATCCAGTAATTTTTTGAGGGTGATTTGACCGTCCTTACTTTGTTGTTGTTTCTTTTACAGCTCTGTGTACAAATACCCCATTGGAGATGCTTTGTAGGAGCGTTCGGAGTAGCCCCAACTGCTGGTCATTAACGACATGAAGCGTGCCCTCCGCGACCCTAAAAGTTTAATTTTCGGATGCAGGGATATCCAAGCAGTGTCAGGTACAAATTTTGTCTCTCTTGCTTGCCTAGATCGGGAGTTATTCCCAATCTTATCACATAATTTATTGTGGACCTTTTTGTGCCGGCATTTTCTCACGGGCGATGACGTAAGTATGTTATACAGTGGAGTTTCGGGCAGCCCTACTTCCAGGACGCTCGCATCGCCTACAAAATTGTCAGCTAAACGAAACTCACGGACGAGAAAGCCCTTGAGACGGGCTTTCTAATGTTGTAAAACTTGTGAAAATCCAGTAATTTTTTGAGGGTGATTTGACCGTCCTTACTTTGTTGTTGTTTCTTTGACAGCTCTGTGTACAAATACCCCATTGGAGATGCTTTTGAGGAGCGTTCGGAGTAGCCCCAACTGCTGGTCATTAACGACATGAAGCGTGCCCTCCGCGACCCTAAAAGTTTAATGTTCGGATGCAGGTATATCCAAGCAAAGTCAGGTACAAATTTTGTCTCTCTATCTTGCCTAGATCGGGAGTTATTCCCAAGCTTAGCACAGAATTTATTGTGGACCTTTTTGTACAGGCATTTTCTCACTGGCGACGACGTAGGCATGTAATACAATGGAGTTTCGGGCAGCCCTACTTCCAGGACGCTCGCATCGCCTACAAAATTGTCAGCTAAACGAAACTCACGGACGAGAAAGCCATTGAGACGGGCTTTCTAATGTTGTAAAACTTGTGAAAATCCAGTAATTATTTGAGGGTGATTTGACCGTCCTTACTTTGTTCTTGTTTCTTTGACAGCTCTGTGTACAAATACCCCATTGGAGATGCTTTTGAGGAGCGTTCACAGTAGCCCCAACTGCTGGTCATTAACGACATGAAGCGTGGCCTCCGCGACCCTGAAAGTTTAATTTTCGGATGCAGGTATATCCAAGCAGTGTCAGGTACAAATTTTGTCTCTCTAGCTTGCCTAGATCGGGAGTTATTCCCAAGCTTAGCACAGAATTTATTGTGGACCTTTTTGTACAGGCATTTTCTCACTGGCGACGACGTAGGCATGTAATACAATGGAGTTTCGGGCAGCCCTACTTCCAGGACGCTCGCATCGCCTACAAAATTGTTAGCTAAACGAAACGCACGGACAAGAAAGCCCTTGAAACGGGCTTTCTAATGGTATAAATCTTGTGAAAATCAAGTAATTTTTTCAGGGTGATTTGACCGTCCTTACTTTGTCTTTGTTTCTTTGACAGCTCTGTGTACAAATATCCCATTGGAGATGCTTTTGAGGAGCGTTTGGAGTAGCCCCAACTGCTGGTCATTAACGGTATGAAGCGTACCCTCCGCGACCCTAAAAGTTTAATTTTCTGATGCAGTGATATCCAAGGCAAAGTCAGGTACAAATTTTGTCTCTCTAGCTTGCCTAGATCGGGAGTTATTCCCAAGCTTAGCAGAGAATTTATTGTAGACCTTTTTGTGCCGGCATTTTCTCACGGGCGATGACGTAGGCGTGTTATACAGTGGAGTTTCGGGCAGCCCTACTTCCAGGACGCTCGCCTCGCGTACAAAATTGTCAGCTAAACAAAACGCACGGAAGAGAGTGCCCTTGAGACGGGCTTTCTAATGGTGAAACATTTGTGAAAATCCAGTAATATTTTGAGGGTGATTTGATCGTCCTTACTTTGTTGTTGTTTCTTTGACAGCTCTGTGTACAAATACCCCATTGGAGATGATTTTGAGGAGCGTTCGGAGTAGCCCCAACTGCTGGTTATTAACGTTATGAAGCGTGCCCTCCGCGACCCTTAAAGTTTAATTTTCGGATGCAGGGATATCCAAGCAGTGTCAGGTACAAATTTTGTCTCTCTAGCTTGCCTAGATCGGGAGTTATTCCCAAGCTTAGCACAGAATTTATTGTGGACCTTTTTGTGCCGGCATTTTCTCACTGGCGACGACGTAGGCATGTAATACAATGGAGTTTCGGGCAGCCCTACTTCCAGGACGCTCGCATCGCCTACAAAATTGTCAGCTAAACGAAACTCACGGACGAGAAAGCCCTTGAGACGGGCTTTCTAATGTTGTACAACTTGTGAAAATCCAGTAATTTTTTGAGGGTGATTTGACCGTCCTTACTTTGTTGTTGTTTCTTTTACAGCTCTGTGTACAAATACCCCATTGGAGATGCTTTGTAGGAGCGTTCGGAGTAGCCCCAACTGCTGGTCATTAACGACATGAAGCGTGCCCTCCGCGACCCTAAAAGTTTAATTTTCGGATGCAGGGATATCCAAGCAGTGTCAGGTACAAATTTTGTCTCTCTAGCTTGCCTAGATCGGGAGTTATTCCCAATCTTATCACATAATTTATTGTGGACCTTTTTGTGCCGGCATTTTCTCACGGGCGATGACGTAAGTATGTTATACAGTGGAGTTTCGGGCAGCCCTACTTCCAGGACGCTCGCATCGCCTACAAAATTGTCAGCTAAACGAAACTCACGGACGAGAAAGCCCTTGAGACGGGCTTTCTAATGTTGTAAAACTTGTGAAAATCCAGTAATTTTTTGAGGGTGATTTGACCGTCCTTACTTTGTTGTTGTTTCTTTGACAGCTCTGTGTACAAATACCCCATTGGAGATGCTTTTGAGGAGCGTTCGGAGTAGCCCCAACTGCTGGTCATTAACGACATGAAGCGTGCCCTCCGCGACCCTAAAAGTTTAATGTTCGGATGCAGGTATATCCAAGCAAAGTCAGGTACAAATTTTGTCTCTCTATCTTGCCTAGATCGGGAGTTATTCCCAAGCTTAGCACAGAATTTATTGTGGACCTTTTTGTACAGGCATTTTCTCACTGGCGACGACGTAGGCATGTAATACAATGGAGTTTCGGGCAGCCCTACTTCCAGGACGCTCGCATCGCCTACAAAATTGTCAGCTAAACGAAACTCACGGACGAGAAAGCCATTGAGACGGGCTTTCTAATGTTGTAAAACTTGTGAAAATCCAGTAATTATTTGAGGGTGATTTGACCGTCCTTACTTTGTTCTTGTTTCTTTGACAGCTCTGTGTACAAATACCCCATTGGAGATGCTTTTGAGGAGCGTTCACAGTAGCCCCAACTGCTGGTCATTAACGACATGAAGCGTGGCCTCCGCGACCCTGAAAGTTTAATTTTCGGATGCAGGTATATCCAAGCAGTGTCAGGTACAAATTTTGTCTCTCTAGCTTGCCTAGATCGGGAGTTATTCCCAAGCTTAGCACAGAATTTATTGTGGACCTTTTTGTACAGGCATTTTCTCACTGGCGACGACGTAGGCATGTAATACAATGGAGTTTCGGGCAGCCCTACTTCCAGGACGCTCGCATCGCCTACAAAATTGTTAGCTAAACGAAACGCACGGACAAGAAAGCCCTTGAAACGGGCTTTCTAATGGTATAAATCTTGTGAAAATCAAGTAATTTTTTCAGGGTGATTTGACCGTCCTTACTTTGTCTTTGTTTCTTTGACAGCTCTGTGTACAAATATCCCATTGGAGATGCTTTTGAGGAGCGTTTGGAGTAGCCCCAACTGCTGGTCATTAACGGTATGAAGCGTACCCTCCGCGACCCTAAAAGTTTAATTTTCTGATGCAGTGATATCCAAGGCAAAGTCAGGTACAAATTTTGTCTCTCTAGCTTGCCTAGATCGGGAGTTATTCCCAAGCTTAGCAGAGAATTTATTGTAGACCTTTTTGTGCCGGCATTTTCTCACGGGCGATGACGTAGGCGTGTTATACAGTGGAGTTTCGGGCAGCCCTACTTCCAGGACGCTCGCCTCGCGTACAAAATTGTCAGCTAAACAAAACGCACGGAAGAGAGTGCCCTTGAGACGGGCTTTCTAATGGTGAAACATTTGTGAAAATCCAGTAATATTTTGAGGGTGATTTGATCGTCCTTACTTTGTTGTTGTTTCTTTGACAGCTCTGTGTACAAATACCCCATTGGAGATGATTTTGAGGAGCGTTCGGAGTAGCCCCAACTGCTGGTTATTAACGTTATGAAGCGTGCCCTCCGCGACCCTAAAAGTTTGATTTTCGGATGCAGGGATACCCAAGGCAGAGTCAGGTATAAATTTTGTCTCTCTAGCTTGCCTAGATCGAGAGTTATTCCCAAGCTTAGCACATAATTTATTGTGGACCTTTTTGTGCCGGCATTTTCTCGCTGGCGATGAAATAGGCATGTAATACAGTGGAGTTTCGGGCAGCCCTACTTCCAGGACGCTCGCATCGCCTACAAAATTGTCAGCTAAACGAAACTCACGGACGAGAAAGCCCTTGAGATGGCTTTTTAATAGTGTAAAACTTGTGAAAATCCAGTAATTATATGAGGGTGATTTGACCGTCCTTACTATGTCTCTGTTTCTTTGACAGCACTTTGTACAAATATCCCATTGGAGATGCTTTTGAGGAGCGTTCGGAGTAGCCCCAACTGCTGGTCATTAACGTTATGAAACGTGCCCTCCGCGACCCTAAAAGTTTGATTTTCCGATGCAGGGATATCCAAGGCAGAGTAAGGTACAAATTTTGTCTCTCTTGCATGCCTAGATCGGGAGTTATTCCCAAGCTTAGCACATAATTTATTTTTAACCTTTTTGTGCCGGCATTTTCTCACTGGCGATGACGTAGGCATGTAATACAGTGGAGTTTCGGGCAGCCCTACTTCCAGGACGCTCGCATCGCCTACAAAACTGTTAGCTAAACGAAACTCACGGACAAGAAAGCCCTTGAAACGGGCTTTCTAATGGTATAAATCTTGTGAAAATCAAACAATTTTTTCAGGGTGATTTGACCGTCCTTACTTTGTCTTTGTTTCTTTGACAGCTCTGTGTACAAATATCCCATTGGAGATGCTTTTGAGGAGCGTTTGGAGTAGCCCCAACTGCTGGTCATTAACGGTATGAAGCGTACCCTCCGCGACCCTAAAAGTTTAATTTTCGGATGCAGGTATATCCAAGCAGTGTCAGGTACAAATTTTGTCTCTCTAGCTTGCCTAGATCGGGAGTTATTCCCAAGCTTAGCACAGAATTTATTGTGGACCTTTTTGTACAGGCATTTTCTCACTGGCGACGACGTAGGCATGTAATACAATGGAGTTTCGGGCAGCCCTACTTCCAGGACGCTCGCATCGCCTACAAAACTGTTAGCTAAACGAAACGCACGGACAAGAAAGCCCTTGAAACGGGTTTTCTAATGGTATAAATCTTGTGAAAATCAAGTAATTTTTTCAGGGTGATTTGACCGTCCTTACTTTGTCTTTGTTTCTTTGACAGCTCTGTGTACAAATATCCCATTGGAGATGCTTTTGAGGACCGTTTGGAGTAGCCCCAACTGCTGGTCATTAACGGTATGAAGCGTACCCTCCGCGACCCTAAAAGTTTAATTTTCTGATGCAGTGATATCCAAGGCAAAGTCAGGTACAAATTTTGTCTCTCTAGCTTGCCTAGATCGGGAGTTATTCCCAAGCTTAGCAGAGAATTTATTGTAGACCTTTTTGTGCCGGCATTTTCTCACGGGCGATGACGTAGGCGTGTTATACAGTGGAGTTTCGGGCAGCCCTACTTCCAGGACGCTCGCCTCGCGTACATAATTGTCAGCTAAACAAAACGCACGGAAGAGAGTGCCCTTGAGACGGGCTTTCTAATGGTGAAACATTTGTGAAAATCCAGTAATATTTTGAGGGTGATTTGATCGTCCTTACTTTGTTGTTGTTTCTTTGACAGCTCTGTGTACAAATACCCCATTGGAGATGATTTTGAGGAGCGTTCGGAGTAGCCCCAACTGCTGGTTATTAACGTTATGAAGCGTGCCCTCCGCGACCCTAAAAGTTTGATTTTCGGATGCAGGGATACCCAAGGCAGAGTCAGGTATAAATTTTGTCTCTCTAGCTTGCCTAGATCGAGAGTTATTCCCAAGCTTAGCACATAATTTATTGTGGACCTTTTTGTGCCGGCATTTTCTCGCTGGCGATGAAATAGGCATGTAATACAGTGGAGTTTCGGGCAGCCCTACTTCCAGGACGCTCGCATCGCCTACAAAATTGTCAGCTAAACGAAACTCACGGACGAGAAAGCCCTTGAGATGGCTTTTTAATAGTGTAAAACTTGTGAAAATCCAGTAATTATATGAGAGTGATTTGACCGTCCTTACTATGTCTCTGTTTCTTTGACAGCACTTTGTACAAATATCCCATTGGAGATGCTTTTGAGGAGCGTTCGGAGTAGCCCCAACTGCTGGTCATTAACGTTATGAAACGTGCCCTCCGCGACCCTAAAAGTTTGATTTTCCGATGCAGGGATATCCAAGGCAGAGTAAGGTACAAATTTTGTCTCTCTTGCATGCCTAGATCGGGAGTTATTCCCAAGCTTAGCACATAATTTATTTTTAACCTTTTTGTGCCGGCATTTTCTCACTGGCGATGACGTAGGCATGTAATACAGTGGAGTTTCGGGCAGCCCTACTTCCAGGACGCTCGCCTCGCCTACAAAATTGTCAGCTAAACGAAACTCACGGACGAGAGAGCCCTTGACACGGGCTTTCTAATGGTGTAAAACTTGTGAAAATCAAGTAATTTTTTAGGGTGATTTGACCGTCCTTACTTTGTCTTTTTTTCTTTGACAGCTCTGTGTACAAATATCCCATTGGAGACGCTTTTGAGGAGCGTTCGGAGTAGCCCCAACTGCTGGTCATTAACGGTATGAAGCGTACCCTCCCCGACCCTAAAAGTTTGATTTTCGGATGCAGGGATATCCATGGCAGAGTCAGGCACAAATTTTGTCTATCTAGCTTGCCTAGATCGGGAGTTATTCCCAAGCTTAGCACAGAATTTATTGTGGACCTTTTTGTGCCGGCATTTTCTCACTTGCGATGACGTAGGCATGTAATACTGTGGAGTTTCGGGCAGCCCTACTTCCAGGACGCTCGCCTTGCCTACAAAATTGTCAGCTAAACGAAACTCACGGACGAGAGAGCCTTGACACGGGCTTTCTAATGGTGTAAAACTTGTGAAAATCAAGTTATTTTTGGAGGGTGATTTGACTGTCCTTACTTTGTCTTTGTTTCTTTGACAGCTCAGTGTACAAATATCCCATTGTAGATGCTTTTGAGAAGCGTTCGAAGTAGGCCAATCTGCTTGTCATTTCCGGTATGAAGCGTGCCCTCCGAGACCTTAAGAGTTTAATTTTCGGATGCAGGGATATTCAAGGCAGAGTCAGGTACAATTTTTGTTTCTCTAGCATGCCTAGATCGGGAGTTATTCCCAAGCTTAGCACATATTTTGTTTGGGACCTTTTTGTGCCGGCATTTTCTCACTGGCGATGACGTAGGCATGTAAGACAATGGAGTTTCGAGCAGCCCTACTTCCAGGACGCTCGTCTCGCCTACAAAATGGTCAGCTCAACGAAACTCATGTACTAAAGAGCCCTTGAGATGGGCTTTCTAATGGTGTAAAACTTGTAAAAATCCAGTAATATTCTGAGGGTGATTTGACGGTCCTTACTTTGTCTTTGTTTCTTTGACAGCTCTGTGTACAAATATCCCATTGTAGATGCTTTTGAGGCGCGTTCAGAGTAGCCCCAACTGCTGGTCGTTTCCGGTATGGAGCGTGCCCTGCGCGACCTTAAGAGTTTGATTTTCAGATGCAGGGATATCCAAGGCAGAGTTAGATACAAAATTGTCAGCTCAACGAAACTCATGGACGAGAGAGCCCTTGAGACAGGCTTCCTAATGGTGTAAAACTTGTGAAAATCAAAATATATTTTGTGGGTGATTTGACCGTCCTTACTTTGTCTTTGTTTCTTTGACAGCTCTGTGTACAAATATCCCATTGTAGATGCTTTTGAAGAGCGTTAGGAGTAGTCCAACCTGCTGGTCATTTCTGGTATGAAGCGTGCCCTACAGGACCTTAAGAGTTTGATTTTCGGATGCAGGGATATCCTAGGCAGAGTCAGGTACAAATTTTGTCTCTCTAGCATGCCTAGATCGGGAGTTATTTCCAAGCTTAGCACATAATTTATTTTTGACCTTGTTGTGCCGGCATTTTCTCACTGGCGATGACGTAGGCATGTAATACAGTGGGGTTTCGGGCAGCCCTACTTCTAGGATGCTCGGCTCGCCTACAAAATGTTCAGCTCAACGAAACTCATGGACGAGAGAGCCCTTGAGACGGGCTTCCTAATGGTGTTAAACTTGTGAAAATCAAAAAATATTTTGTGGGTGATTTGACCGTCCTTACTTTGTCTTTGTTTCTTTGACAGCTCTGTGTACAAATATCCCATTGTAAATGCTTTTGAAGAGCGCTCGGAGTAGTCCAACCTGCTGGTCATTTCCGGTATGAAGCGTGCCCTACGGGACCTTAGGAGTTTGATTTTCGGATGCAGGGATATCCTAGGCAGAGTCAGGTACAAATTTTGTCTGTCTAGCATGCCTAGATCGGGAGTTATTCCCAAGCTAAGCACACAGTTTGTTTTGGACTTTTTTGTGCCGGCATTTTCTCACTGGAGATGACGTAGGCATGTAATAGAGTGGAGTATCGGACAACTCTACTTCCAAGACGCTCGTCTCGCCTAAAAAATGGTCAGTTCAACGAAACACACGGAAAAGAGAGCCCTTGAGACGGGCTTTTTAATGGTGTAAAACTTGTGAAAATCAAATAATATTTTGAGGGTGATTTGACCGTCCTTACTTTGTCTTTGTTTCTTTGACAGCTCTGTGTACAAATAACCCATTGGAGATGCTTTTGAGGAGCGTTCGGAGTAGCCCCACTTGCTGGTCATTTCCGGTATAAATCGTGCCCTCCGCGACCTTAAGAGTTTGATTTTCGGATGCAGGAATATCCAAGGCAGAGTCAGGTACAACTTTTGTCTCTCTAGCATGCCTAGATCGGGAGTTATTCCCAAGCTTAGCACAGATCTTATTTCGGACCTTTTTGTGCCGGCATTTTCTAACTGGCGATGACGTAGGCATGTAATACAGTGGAGTTTCGGCAGCCCTACTTCCAGGATGCTCGCCTCGCTTACAAAATGATCAGCTCAACAAAACTCACGGACACAAGAGGCCTTGAAACGGACTTTCTAATGGTGTATAACTTGTGAAAATCCAGTAATATTCTGAGGGTGATTTGACCGTCCTTACTTTGTCTTTTTTCTTTGACAGCTCTGTGTACAAATATCCCGTTGGAGATGCTTTTGAGGAGCGTTCGGAGTAGCCCCACCTGCTGGTCATTTCCGGTATAAAGCGTACCCTCCGCGACCCTTAAAGTTTGATTTTCGGATGCAAGGATATCCAAGGCAGAGTCAGGTACAAATTTTGTCTCTCTAGCATGCCTAGATCGGGGGTTATTCCCAAGCTTAGCACAGAATTCATTTTGGACCTTTTTGTGCAGGCATTTTCTCACTGGCGATGACGTAGGCATGTAATATAGTGGAGTTTCGGGGAGCCCTACTTCCAGGACGCTCGCCTCGCCTACAAAATGGTCAGCTAAACGAAACTCACGGACACAAGAGGCCTTGAAACGGGCTTTTCTAATGGTGTAAAACTTGTGAAAATCCAGTAATATTCTGTGGGTGAATTGACCGTCCTTACTTTGTCTTTGTTTTTTTAACAGCTCTGTGTACAAATATCCCATTGGAGATGCTTTTAAGGAGCGTTCGGAGTAGCCCCACCTGCTGGTCAATTCCGGTATAAATCGTGCCCTCCGCGACCCTAAAAGTTTGATTTTCGGATGCAAGGATATCCAAGGCAGAGTCAGGTACAAATTTTGTCTCTCTAGCTTGCCTAGATCGGGAGTTATTCCCAAGCTTAGCAGAGAATTTATTGTAGACCTTTTTGTGCCGGCATTTTCTCACGGGCGATGACGTAGGCGTGTTATACAGTGGAGTTTCGGGCAGCCCTACTTCCAGGACGCTCGCCTCGCGTACAAAATTGTCAGCTAAACAAAACGCACGGAAGAGAGTGCCCTTGAGACGGGCTTTCTAATGGTGAAACATTTGTGAAAATCCAGTAATATTTTGAGGGTGATTTGATCGTCCTTACTTTGTTGTTGTTTCTTTGACAGCTCTGTGTACAAATACCCCATTGGAGATGATTTTGAGGAGCGTTCGGAGTAGCCCCAACTGCTGGTTATTAACGTTATGAAGCGTGCCCTCCGCGACCCTAAAAGTTTGATTTTCGGATGCAGGGATACCCAAGGCAGAGTCAGGTATAAATTTTGTCTCTCTAGCTTGCCTAGATCGAGAGTTATTCCCAAGCTTAGCACATAATTTATTGTGGACCTTTTTGTGCCGGCATTTTCTCGCTGGCGATGAAATAGGCATGTAATACAGTGGAGTTTCGGGCAGCCCTACTTCCAGGACGCTCGCATCGCCTACAAAATTGTCAGCTAAACGAAACTCACGGACGAGAAAGCCCTTGAGATGGCTTTTTAATAGTGTAAAACTTGTGAAAATCCAGTAATTATATGAGGGTGATTTGACCGTCCTTACTATGTCTCTGTTTCTTTGACAGCACTTTGTACAAATATCCCATTGGAGATGCTTTTGAGGAGCGTTCGGAGTAGCCCCAACTGCTGGTCATTAACGTTATGAAACGTGCCCTCCGCGACCCTAAAAGTTTGATTTTCCGATGCAGGGATATCCAAGGCAGAGTAAGGTACAAATTTTGTCTCTCTTGCATGCCTAGATCGGGAGTTATTCCCAAGCTTAGCACATAATTTATTTTTAACCTTTTTGTGCCGGCATTTTCTCACTGGCGATGACGTAGGCATGTAATACAGTGGAGTTTCGGGCAGCCCTACTTCCAGGACGCTCGCATCGCCTACAAAACTGTTAGCTAAACGAAACTCACGGACAAGAAAGCCCTTGAAACGGGCTTTCTAATGGTATAAATCTTGTGAAAATCAAACAATTTTTTCAGGGTGATTTGACCGTCCTTACTTTGTCTTTGTTTCTTTGACAGCTCTGTGTACAAATATCCCATTGGAGATGCTTTTGAGGAGCGTTTGGAGTAGCCCCAACTGCTGGTCATTAACGGTATGAAGCGTACCCTCCGCGACCCTAAAAGTTTAATTTTCGGATGCAGGTATATCCAAGCAGTGTCAGGTACAAATTTTGTCTCTCTAGCTTGCCTAGATCGGGAGTTATTCCCAAGCTTAGCACAGAATTTATTGTGGACCTTTTTGTACAGGCATTTTCTCACTGGCGACGACGTAGGCATGTAATACAATGGAGTTTCGGGCAGCCCTACTTCCAGGACGCTCGCATCGCCTACAAAACTGTTAGCTAAACGAAACGCACGGACAAGAAAGCCCTTGAAACGGGTTTTCTAATGGTATAAATCTTGTGAAAATCAAGTAATTTTTTCAGGGTGATTTGACCGTCCTTACTTTGTCTTTGTTTCTTTGACAGCTCTGTGTACAAATATCCCATTGGAGATGCTTTTGAGGACCGTTTGGAGTAGCCCCAACTGCTGGTCATTAACGGTATGAAGCGTACCCTCCGCGACCCTAAAAGTTTAATTTTCTGATGCAGTGATATCCAAGGCAAAGTCAGGTACAAATTTTGTCTCTCTAGCTTGCCTAGATCGGGAGTTATTCCCAAGCTTAGCAGAGAATTTATTGTAGACCTTTTTGTGCCGGCATTTTCTCACGGGCGATGACGTAGGCGTGTTATACAGTGGAGTTTCGGGCAGCCCTACTTCCAGGACGCTCGCCTCGCGTACATAATTGTCAGCTAAACAAAACGCACGGAAGAGAGTGCCCTTGAGACGGGCTTTCTAATGGTGAAACATTTGTGAAAATCCAGTAATATTTTGAGGGTGATTTGATCGTCCTTACTTTGTTGTTGTTTCTTTGACAGCTCTGTGTACAAATACCCCATTGGAGATGATTTTGAGGAGCGTTCGGAGTAGCCCCAACTGCTGGTTATTAACGTTATGAAGCGTGCCCTCCGCGACCCTAAAAGTTTGATTTTCGGATGCAGGGATACCCAAGGCAGAGTCAGGTATAAATTTTGTCTCTCTAGCTTGCCTAGATCGAGAGTTATTCCCAAGCTTAGCACATAATTTATTGTGGACCTTTTTGTGCCGGCATTTTCTCGCTGGCGATGAAATAGGCATGTAATACAGTGGAGTTTCGGGCAGCCCTACTTCCAGGACGCTCGCATCGCCTACAAAATTGTCAGCTAAACGAAACTCACGGACGAGAAAGCCCTTGAGATGGCTTTTTAATAGTGTAAAACTTGTGAAAATCCAGTAATTATATGAGAGTGATTTGACCGTCCTTACTATGTCTCTGTTTCTTTGACAGCACTTTGTACAAATATCCCATTGGAGATGCTTTTGAGGAGCGTTCGGAGTAGCCCCAACTGCTGGTCATTAACGTTATGAAACGTGCCCTCCGCGACCCTAAAAGTTTGATTTTCCGATGCAGGGATATCCAAGGCAGAGTAAGGTACAAATTTTGTCTCTCTTGCATGCCTAGATCGGGAGTTATTCCCAAGCTTAGCACATAATTTATTTTTAACCTTTTTGTGCCGGCATTTTCTCACTGGCGATGACGTAGGCATGTAATACAGTGGAGTTTCGGGCAGCCCTACTTCCAGGACGCTCGCCTCGCCTACAAAATTGTCAGCTAAACGAAACTCACGGACGAGAGAGCCCTTGACACGGGCTTTCTAATGGTGTAAAACTTGTGAAAATCAAGTAATTTTTTAGGGTGATTTGACCGTCCTTACTTTGTCTTTTTTTCTTTGACAGCTCTGTGTACAAATATCCCATTGGAGACGCTTTTGAGGAGCGTTCGGAGTAGCCCCAACTGCTGGTCATTAACGGTATGAAGCGTACCCTCCCCGACCCTAAAAGTTTGATTTTCGGATGCAGGGATATCCATGGCAGAGTCAGGCACAAATTTTGTCTATCTAGCTTGCCTAGATCGGGAGTTATTCCCAAGCTTAGCACAGAATTTATTGTGGACCTTTTTGTGCCGGCATTTTCTCACTTGCGATGACGTAGGCATGTAATACTGTGGAGTTTCGGGCAGCCCTACTTCCAGGACGCTCGCCTTGCCTACAAAATTGTCAGCTAAACGAAACTCACGGACGAGAGAGCCTTGACACGGGCTTTCTAATGGTGTAAAACTTGTGAAAATCAAGTTATTTTTGGAGGGTGATTTGACTGTCCTTACTTTGTCTTTGTTTCTTTGACAGCTCAGTGTACAAATATCCCATTGTAGATGCTTTTGAGAAGCGTTCGAAGTAGGCCAATCTGCTTGTCATTTCCGGTATGAAGCGTGCCCTCCGAGACCTTAAGAGTTTAATTTTCGGATGCAGGGATATTCAAGGCAGAGTCAGGTACAATTTTTGTTTCTCTAGCATGCCTAGATCGGGAGTTATTCCCAAGCTTAGCACATATTTTGTTTGGGACCTTTTTGTGCCGGCATTTTCTCACTGGCGATGACGTAGGCATGTAAGACAATGGAGTTTCGAGCAGCCCTACTTCCAGGACGCTCGTCTCGCCTACAAAATGGTCAGCTCAACGAAACTCATGTACTAAAGAGCCCTTGAGATGGGCTTTCTAATGGTGTAAAACTTGTAAAAATCCAGTAATATTCTGAGGGTGATTTGACGGTCCTTACTTTGTCTTTGTTTCTTTGACAGCTCTGTGTACAAATATCCCATTGTAGATGCTTTTGAGGCGCGTTCAGAGTAGCCCCAACTGCTGGTCGTTTCCGGTATGGAGCGTGCCCTGCGCGACCTTAAGAGTTTGATTTTCAGATGCAGGGATATCCAAGGCAGAGTTAGATACAAAATTGTCAGCTCAACGAAACTCATGGACGAGAGAGCCCTTGAGACAGGCTTCCTAATGGTGTAAAACTTGTGAAAATCAAAATATATTTTGTGGGTGATTTGACCGTCCTTACTTTGTCTTTGTTTCTTTGACAGCTCTGTGTACAAATATCCCATTGTAGATGCTTTTGAAGAGCGTTAGGAGTAGTCCAACCTGCTGGTCATTTCTGGTATGAAGCGTGCCCTACAGGACCTTAAGAGTTTGATTTTCGGATGCAGGGATATCCTAGGCAGAGTCAGGTACAAATTTTGTCTCTCTAGCATGCCTAGATCGGGAGTTATTTCCAAGCTTAGCACATAATTTATTTTTGACCTTGTTGTGCCGGCATTTTCTCACTGGCGATGACGTAGGCATGTAATACAGTGGGGTTTCGGGCAGCCCTACTTCTAGGATGCTCGGCTCGCCTACAAAATGTTCAGCTCAACGAAACTCATGGACGAGAGAGCCCTTGAGACGGGCTTCCTAATGGTGTTAAACTTGTGAAAATCAAAAAATATTTTGTGGGTGATTTGACCGTCCTTACTTTGTCTTTGTTTCTTTGACAGCTCTGTGTACAAATATCCCATTGTAAATGCTTTTGAAGAGCGCTCGGAGTAGTCCAACCTGCTGGTCATTTCCGGTATGAAGCGTGCCCTACGGGACCTTAGGAGTTTGATTTTCGGATGCAGGGATATCCTAGGCAGAGTCAGGTACAAATTTTGTCTGTCTAGCATGCCTAGATCGGGAGTTGTTCCCAAGCTAAGCACACAGTTTGTTTTGGACTTTTTTGTGCCGGCATTTTCTCACTGGAGATGACGTAGGCATGTAATAGAGTGGAGTATCGGACAACTCTACTTCCAAGACGCTCGTCTCGCCTAAAAAATGGTCAGTTCAACGAAACACACGGAAAAGAGAGCCCTTGAGACGGGCTTTTTAATGGTGTAAAACTTGTGAAAATCAAATAATATTTTGAGGGTGATTTGACCGTCCTTACTTTGTCTTTGTTTCTTTGACAGCTCTGTGTACAAATAACCCATTGGAGATGCTTTTGAGGAGCGTTCGGAGTAGCCCCACTTGCTGGTCATTTCCGGTATAAATCGTGCCCTCCGCGACCTTAAGAGTTTGATTTTCGGATGCAGGAATATCCAAGGCAGAGTCAGGTACAACTTTTGTCTCTCTAGCATGCCTAGATCGGGAGTTATTCCCAAGCTTAGCACAGATCTTATTTCGGACCTTTTTGTGCCGGCATTTTCTAACTGGCGATGACGTAGGCATGTAATACAGTGGAGTTTCGGCAGCCCTACTTCCAGGATGCTCGCCTCGCTTACAAAATGATCAGCTCAACAAAACTCACGGACACAAGAGGCCTTGAAACGGACTTTCTAATGGTGTATAACTTGTGAAAATCCAGTAATATTCTGAGGGTGATTTGACCGTCCTTACTTTGTCTTTTTTCTTTGACAGCTCTGTGTACAAATATCCCGTTGGAGATGCTTTTGAGGAGCGTTCGGAGTAGCCCCACCTGCTGGTCATTTCCGGTATAAAGCGTACCCTCCGCGACCCTTAAAGTTTGATTTTCGGATGCAAGGATATCCAAGGCAGAGTCAGGTACAAATTTTGTCTCTCTAGCATGCCTAGATCGGGGGTTATTCCCAAGCTTAGCACAGAATTCATTTTGGACCTTTTTGTGCAGGCATTTTCTCACTGGCGATGACGTAGGCATGTAATATAGTGGAGTTTCGGGGAGCCCTACTTCCAGGACGCTCGCCTCGCCTACAAAATGGTCAGCTAAACGAAACTCACGGACACAAGAGGCCTTGAAACGGGCTTTTCTAATGGTGTAAAACTTGTGAAAATCCAGTAATATTCTGTGGGTGAATTGACCGTCCTTACTTTGTCTTTGTTTTTTTAACAGCTCTGTGTACAAATATCCCATTGGAGATGCTTTTAAGGAGCGTTCGGAGTAGCCCCACCTGCTGGTCAATTCCGGTATAAATCGTGCCCTCCGCGACCCTAAAAGTTTGATTTTCGGATGCAAGGATATCCAAGGCAGAGTCAGGTACAAATTTTGTCTCTCTAGCATGCCTAGATCGGTGGTTATTCCCAAGCTTAGCACAGCATTCATTTGGGACCTTTTTGTGCCGGCATTTTCTCACTGGCGATGACGTAGGCATGTAATACAGTGGAGTTTCGGGCAGCCCTACTTCCAGGACGCTCGCCTCGCCTACAAAATTGTCAGCTCAACGAAACTCACGGACGAGAAAGCACTTGAGACGGGCTTTCTAATGGTGTAAAACTTGTGAAAATTCCAGTAATTTTTTGAGGGTGATTTGACCGTCCTTTTAATACTTTGTCTTTGTTTCTTTGACAGCTCTTTGTACAAATATCCCATTGGAGATGCTTTTGAGGAGCCTTCGGAGTAGCCCCACCTGCTGGTCATTTCCGGTTTGATGCGTTACTTCCGCGACCCTTAAAGTTTAATTTTCGGATCCAGAGATATCCAAGGCAGAGTCAGGTACAAATTTTGTCTCTCTAGCATCCCTAGATCGGGAGTTATTTCCAAGCTTAGCACATAATTTATTTTGGACCTTTTTGTGCCGGCATTTTCTAACTGGCGATGACGTAGGCATGTAATATAGTGGAGTTTCGGGGAGCCCTACTTCCAGGACGCTCGCCTCGCCTACAAAATGGTCAGCTAAACGAAACTCACGGACACAAGAGGCCTTGAAACGGGCTTTTCTAATGGTGTAAAACTTGTGAAAATCCAGTAATATTCTGTGGGTGAATTGACCGTCCTTACTTTGTCTTTGTTTTTTTAACAGCTCTGTGTACAAACATCCCATTGGAGATGCTTCTAAGGAGCGTTTGGAGTAGCCCCACCTGCTGGTCAATTCCGGTATAAAGCTTGCCTGCTGCGTCCCTAAAAGTCTGATTTTCGGATGCAGGGATATCCAATGCAGAGTCAGGTACTTATTTCATCTCTCTAGCATGCCTAGTTCGGGAGTTATTCCCAAGCTTAGCGCAGAGTTTATTTCGGACCCTTTTTGTGTCGGCATTTTCTCGCCGGCATAGGCGTGTAAATAGTGGCCTGCATTACATCGGCAGCCATTCAGAAATCACTTTAAAAACAAAATGAAATGGTCACCCAAAGACTACAGAATAATACATCAGAAGTTTATCCATCTAAAGATTCACTGAACTTCGCAGAATGTTTCCTTTAGTAGTTTTATGTCAGCAGCGGCACCTGCCCGAAGGTAAATGTAGGCGGATGCCTATGGAAATCTAAAGGCTTTTCCAAGCTAATTGTGCCGCCTTTAATATCGATCTTTTTCTCAAATCTCAAAAAATTTGGCACCTTTAATGCTCGTTTATTATTCATGACCAGGCATATGGTAATTTAAGCTTAACTTTCAGTTTTTATAACTGAACAAAAGAACTTATTTATGGATTCCTGTATTATTAAACCGTGCTGCAAGTTTTAAGGGATTTCTCCCGGAGTCCGATGAAACCTTATCTGGTCCGTAGCCCCCCTCCCCCACCCCTGGCCTGGTAGATGGGATTCCGCACGAAGCAGTTTGCCTACTTTAAAGTGACCGTACAACGAAAGCCCATAAGCGCCAACAAAAATAACATAATCCGTTGTAACGGGATTCAATCCATTATTATGGATCCACACTCCGATGTATTAACACACTACAAAACAAAACCCAAGTTCGGACAATCACTCACGGTAGCATTTTGCCGCCCACCTAAAATTTTCAGATATGATGTTTTAGCTCAAATTTGCAACGAGGACAATTACATTCAGTATAACATAATGCTAGTAAAATTGGGTTTATTCATAAATTAAAGTCTCCAATAGTATAATTGATGTATTTCATACAATTTCATAATGTACAAAACAAAAAATGTATGTAAAATCGTTGAAATGTTGTCATTAAACTATTTAAGAATAAATAATTAGCTGTTGCAAACTAATTCTTACCAACCAAAAGGGCATGGTGTAAATGCAAAAATGGCCTATGGTCGAAACGTCAGGCAGGCCGTTAACTATTTTTGGCAAATAAGTATTTAAGAATACATATTATACACAACACATCCGTCTCAACTGCTCAAACTTTTTCCTCGAAATGTAAACAATATTTTATCCTTGTCATTTTTTTAACTTGTCATTTTTTTACACTTAAAGAAAGACAGTATTAAAATGCTCAAACATAGGGCCTACAGTAATTTAATTATTATTACAAAATTAAGTGTGCACTTCCTGAACTAAAATTACTCAAACAACAAAAAGCTCTAAACAGATTTTTGAGAAGTACATTGTTCTATTATTTTAAATTTCACGTTCTTTTACGCGTTTTCCAGTAGCCTGTGTAAGAACTGGGGGCAATGGGAGGAGGGGTCAAGGGCTCTGAGTGCCCCCCCCCCCCGCACACACACCGGTCAAGCCACGTGTATATATAGTGTTCACAATCAGTATGGTCTTATTACATTTTCTGATACTTCTTGTGTTTCGGGTTTACCGTCGACGCTGGACATTGCCTGAATGTTTCCACAGCAGCTGTCTGAAACTGTGGCAGGTGAACCTACTGTGCCTCCATTTGTTACCTGGGGGAGACAGACCTAAATATTATGAAAAGAAGAAATCAAAAACAACTTTGTGAACTACGTACACACCAATAACACAATAACACTCAATTTAAAGTGAGAGAGGGGCCTTTTTTTTTAAAGCAACTACACGCCGCCTTTTAGCTGTTCTATACTTCCCCATGACACTTTAGATCTCTGTCGTGCCCCATGACTGATCGTGAGCCGATATCAACTGATAGCTGCTAATGACTTTTTACTGCGGCTTGACCACGTTTATAGCCGCGGCCTTCGCAATATTTAGCTCCTCATCTGCGAGCAAGAATTATTTTTAGCCACCCAAAAATGAGCTACCTAGTGTCCCCCGTCTCTTATATAGCACGTTTATACCTGCTGGTAGTGTTCCAGTTGAGTGTCTACGGAAACACTTGGGGTTAAGTGTGTGTAGACCTGAACTGGAATCTCAGAAGAAGCTTGAACCCCTTGGCTAAGGTTGGCACTGCTCAGTCCAGAGTGTCCGGTTGCCAGGTTGTTGTAGCATAGACCACTCTGGTTCGACGGGGGAGACATAATGAATGCTTGGCTGGTGGTTGGTGGGTGAGGCGGGCTCGGTTGGGGTACCGCACATAGCATGGGGTCGTAGCTGGTAGTCAGCAGGGAGTCATTACACCTTGACAAAGAAATACCTGTTGTGAAAAATCATATTAAAATTACTTTCCAACATATCTTTTCCCCAAACTTCAGCAGACAAACGCTACATACTATATCCCATCCACGGACCTTCCTTGGTGCACAATCACAATAACTGTATAAGAAGTTAGTGGCAGTGCAAGAAAACGTCCAATCAAGAGTGTAAAAAAGTGTAAAACCCCATTCATGTAGGCCTAGCCTACCGGTACTTTTCGAAGTTTTTTTTTAAAGCGACATCAATCAGAGGTCTTCGAAGGCCTAAAACGCATCGAAACTTACCACCTGGATTCTGCAAACTACCGATGAAGCTTGGGCTAATGTCTTCTTGAATGACAACAAATTTCTTCAGCTGCCCTTGTTGGTTGAACAGCGTAGGGTAGTCGACTTGCCGGGGCTCTGCCGGGCATGTTGCCGTGAGAGACCCGCTGACCGTGTTCGCGATCAACGTCAAACCATGAAGGCCAACTCCCGCTCCGTTGACACTTGGGCTCCACGACGAATGGCCATAGTAATTTGGCTGGACAGTATTGGTGCAAGGTGTCTGCTGGTATGGGCTGAAGCGATTGTGAATATCATGAAGAGGTTCGGACTTGACTGGGGCATAAGTGGCTCCCTGGTGATGGAACAATGTCTGTGGGTTACGACAGCCTGAGGACAGATGGCCAAAGCGGTAAGGGGTGGTGGTAAAATACGAGTTTTCGGCATTTTCGCTTCCTCCACGACGTCGGTTTCCAGCCCGTCGAACATGGCCTAGTAACTCGGGGCGGTTCCGATTGAAGAACGGGTTCTGGAAATGGTGGACGTCCTCCCCGGACATGCTTTCCCTTGTGGAAACTGCCGCCAGTTTCCGGAAGCCGTACAGATTGAGCTGCCGAACAAAACTTGAGAAGTTCTGTGTTTTGAACACGCTGAATTCTTCATTGTAGAGGACCTCATTTTTGAAGGTCGTGCCGTTGATTGCAATGCACGTTCCACCATTACTCCAGCCGATAGACTGGAACCGTCCGCCATTCACCAACTTCCACAGCTTTCCGGGGAATGTGTTGGAGTTGATTGGGCAAGAAACGGCACCGAGTGATGTTGAGCTTGAAGAACTCATGGTAGTCGATTAGAATGTCCGCAGGAACACGCAGGAATACCTCTTTGTACAGCACGCCAAGAATAGGGAATGAACAGTTTTCTCGACAACAAATTTAAAATTTAAAACGCGCGCGCAATTTACATCGGCGCTGGCGCGCAGGACGCCCTCATCAAACACGCGCTTGCATTGGAGAGCATGTGTTAAGTATGAAGCAAGCGCAATGCGTGTGGACGTCAGTGTTTGCGTGCGCTTCCAAGCTTACGCGAGCGCGTGGAATAAAACAAAATTCTAGAATGCACACGCGACGAACATTCGAATAATAGGGGCTGCTAGCAATACTTCCGTAAAATTTTTTTATCAAATTGATAAAAGTTTGTAGACCTATAGTATATTTTTAAAGTTTGGAATTATTCCTTATGTGGTATTATTGTCAATGGCTCACCCCCCAAAGTCAGTTTTAAAACAAGTCATTTGTAACCATGCAATAACTTTTTGATAAAAAAAAAAACACACACACACACCAAATTTCGAGGTTTTATATATAGAGATTCCACACTATGCGAAATTTAGGCCGGTTGCTGAAGTACTAGGCCTATAGGCCATGTAATTTTATCATTATTCTATGCTTACAAGTGTAGTTGTACTCATTGAAATGCATGTGTGATCCTGTTTCGCTTCTGGGGAAAAAATCGTCGCAATGGATTTCCACCATTTCCACCTCAGAAACGTAAAATATTATCATAATTTTTAAAGAGTAAAATTATAAGCGTGCGGTGCAGGAATGGCGCGGAGAGTGATGTGTTCGTCTTCCTCAACGTGCACCTTTCCATCGTATTGGGCCAACTAACAGTGTGGGGTAAATAAAATAAAGAAATTCAGGCCTCAGTAAATAAATTATGTGCAGTTTAATATTTTGATTCCCATATGAGATTAAATACTTCTCTATCATTCAATTTAGTTCCATTTACTGCACAAAGGAAAGGTGCTTTTCTGACCCTTGGCAACTACCGCTAAAACGTGAAGCCCACCTAACTGCCTAATGTATAATTATCGATAGGTCCTACCTCCGATGGACATTTTTGGAAACATCGTATGAATTTAACTAAACCGCTGGTGGATTTGTTTTTGTGTCATCAAAGTGAAAAGTAATACTTGACAGCCCGTCCAAAATGCTTACTAATATATTGTGACAATTTTAATAAGCAGTTGTGATATTTGTTTTATTTTTGTTATTATATTACTTCTTCTTTATTTGGCGTCTTCAATGATACTTGCTTGATATTCTTTTCAAAAAGTTGTAGGATGGTCAAGATGATTATTGAAAAAGACTCATGTAAAATAGGTAATTACAACTATACTGCTTTAATCTGAAATTAACCCTAAACACTCATAAAAAATATGAGTAGGCCCTAAACGACACGCAAAAAAGAAAGGCAAAACAAGACTCTGGGAACTTGAAGAAGACGTGCCATGAATGCCTTCAACTAGTACATTGATTAGTACATGTTTAGTAAATTATTTACAGTTTATTAATAAACTGCCCCCCCCCCCCCCCCCAGTCTTAAAGCAAAAAAACAATCCACAGGGAACACGCACAAGGCATGTGTTGATTACAGACCTCTGTCATGGTACGACCATCGTGATGTTTCCCAAATCCAAATCATTGTGAACAAACTGAGGCTGGAAGGGGGAAAATGGTCTGGGTTTGTTTTTTTTTTTTTTGGGGGGGGGGTTCTGTTCAATAAATATTAGCATTCACTTAGTCATTGGATGTAGGGAACATGACCAAGATGGTGGCCTAAAAATTGTTGTTTGGTGTTTGGTTGTTTGGTGACTACTTCCCCCGGTATCATGATGCAGGCTGGAAATTGGTGAGGTAGGCGCAAGCTTTAAAAACTTGTTCGTACAGGTCAACATTACATGGTTCAACTTCTTGCTTTAAATAACAAAACTGTCTGATTCTATTCAAAGTTATGTCGACGTGATGCGATGTCTTTTCCCTTGCTGGGTTTCCCGCGTTTAACTGTTCCTTGTCGGTGATCATGGTTGGTGATTTTTCGGCTGGTATTTCTTCGGCTGGTGCTTCTTCGGCTGGTGTTTCTTCGGCTGGTGTTTCTTCGCCAGGTACTTTTTCCGCTGTCTCATCCTGATCGTGGTCAACAATGATGTGCGAGTTTTCAGATTGGTCAGAGTTTCGACTCATATCTTTGGACGTGCTTGACGCAACCTCCACTGAGGCAGAACCTTTCAAATTGCCCAGAACGCTGGTCACTACTCCCTGCTGACTAATTCCAACGCAGAGTAACCTCCGTTTCTGCGGACCTTCCCTGTTGGGTTGGGTTTGTATTTTTGGAAGAAGTGCCGTACAATCAATGACTATAAATGTTTCAACCTCTTCAAACTTACTGGCGTGTGGCTTCATCACTGTCTTGCCGAAGTCGTCCAGCATGTTGCTCACAAAGACAGCCCACGAAGCGAATATGACGCTGAATGTGGGCTTGGTGATGCCAAATCGCAAGGCCATGTCACTGGCCAGGTTGCCTGTCTTGATTGTGACCAGAAACATGAAGAACTCCTCCTGTGAGGTCAAAGTTCGTTTGGTGGAGTTTGACAGCGTGTCGCGAGCTGATTTCTCTCCTGAACATTTTGAATTGGGTTTCAGATAGTCGTGCAAAACTTTGAAGACTGCATAATTAGGAATGCCTGTATACCTCTCGAAGGCCCCGTCGTCGTCTTTGATGTCGAGAAGGCTGAGTAGCTTGAAGGTCTTGCAGGCCTTCCGGTATAACATGGCTTCTGCTTTAGTTTGATGATAATCTTTCCAGAATTGTTCATCCTGGGTTACCTCCGGTTGTTGTCCGTTGTTTGTCTTGGGAGAGCACAGAGGCACATCTTCCGTATGGTGACCACTTGCTTCATCGGAGTTCTGAAAAACATGATTAATTCATGATTAAACAATGATTAACAACATTTCAAACAAGAGGCAGCGGTTTCACACAGTGAAACAACCACCAATGTGTATCAGGATAAACTCGTTTAAAAAAACACCAAAACCCAAAAGGGCATCAACATTAAATGCAAGTCGGCTTTTATGTATTATTATTTCTACTTTTGTTTACATAGTACCTAGGTTTATGTATTTTTATATTGTCGAAACTCCACACCGGATTTACCAAGCTTCAAGTCTTTCGCTGATCATGACATCATGCGTGTCGCAATGTTTTTTCTTAGGAAATAAAAGGTGTTTTAAACACTCGGCAGACTGAGATTTTAGCAGATCACGTAATTATTTACTTTACCTGGAGTGACTGTTTTATTTTATGTCTATAGCTGTAGGCTGACCGAGGCCAACAAATGAGGACAAGTTTTTTTAGTTTATTTTTTTACGGTGAGGCTCTGTCCGAACCCGAAGAAGGTAGGCCGGCGGGATTGGGTACTATTTACGTGGATTTTTTTAAACAATTGTTAAAATTATGAACAATGAACTTCTAACTGTATATTATCCATGATTGTCGCACACTCGGTGGGAGAAGCAGGCTATGAAGAGCTGCCGTGAAAACGGTGAAAGCCCGACGTCCTCGAAGGGGATAATGAAATGATCAATATTTTCTGAAAGTACAAAACATTTTAATCGAACAAATTTATCACGCTCTAATTTGTACCAGTGACATACGACGACAACTTGAAGCACACTATTATGCAATTTTTCTTCTTGTTTTAACACTCTAAAAACTTCCGGGTTAGAATTGACCCGGACTTCCGGTCCCATGGCTCATGACCCATTTCGGGGTCAGTACAACCAGGAATCTGGGTCAAAAAAACACCAAACAAACAAACAAAACAGAAATGGGTCACACTGATGCAGAACCCGACTTGTATCCCATATTATTTTAACAAGTTTCCGGGCCAGAAATCAGTCAGGCCCCCTGGGACCTGGAATGTGGGTAAAATATTGTGACCTGTGAATTTGATTGTAGAGACGTCCTTAGCAATGAGAAAACCTTTTTGAAACTGTGCAGTCTGGTCTTCACACTATTTTACCAATTCTTTCTCGTATCTGAATCAGCTGGAAAAATTAAAACAACAATGGTGTATTTATTGCCGTTTCTTGTTTGTGCAACCTCGATCCAACCCCACACGACTGGCTTTTCAAAATGAATGTTGCGTTGTGAGGTCGAGATGGTTTCATCCTCGTTCCCAGGACTGATCGATCTCGCCGCGCCATTTTTTCCCAGCATGCCTTGCTCGATCATAACCCCTGGAATCATCCTCGTTCCCAGGGGTGATCGATCTCGCCGTGCCATTTTTTCCCAGCATGCCTTGCTCGATCATAACCCCCTGGAATTGGTTCATTAAAATGTGCTAGAATCTAGCACATTTTAATTAGGCCTGGGCCGATCCATTCTACGCGCGCGCTCAAGTACGGTAACCCGTAAAAGAGGCATCAAGTCAAAAAGCAACTGGTCCTCTGTCATTCTTCTTTGATTTTGTGATAGTCTAACTGTATGCAGTTAAGGGTGACCGTGTACAAACATGATTATTTTGAAATGAATAGCGTCAAAATACTTGCATTTTCACACGCGCGTACTAAGCGTCCTACAAGCGCCATACATGCGCTCGAAAGTTTTTAACAAGCGTGCACGCAAAGTAGTCACCCTTGGGAGCCAATCAGCGTTGTTTCTCAGTACATCCCTACCAGGGGTTAGTGACGAGAGGTATCGATACGGCGCGCTGCCCATGGTAGCGAGGCTGCCCTGGAATAGACCTTATGCGCATGACGTCATTTCAGTAGGGCGCCCTCCCCTAGAGGTCGAAAGGAGGTTCGCTCGGCCCCAGCGGCCTATCCAGGACCGCTGGGATGGGCTAATCAGCTTGCACAGATTCTTGTTCAGGAAGTACGTCATGCGTGCAGTGCTTGCAGTGTGAGTGTGATGCATGATGGGACTGAGCATTAACCAATGAGCGTGCTTAATACGTTTGCCCATCCCAGCGCCTTTGGCTTTAAGGCAAGGCGCTGGGGACGAGCGAAGAAAGGAGGTTGTTCATTGGCAAATCCTGTGCGCCGTGCGTACAAATCTGTGCGTACAAATCTGTGCGTTTCGATTGTTTCGTCATCGGTTTACCTCTAAGATGGCGGCTGGATGACGTCAATGCTTATAAGGTCTATTGGCATCAAGTCAAAAAGCAACTGGTCCTCTGTCATTCTTCTTTGATTTTCGATATGTGTAACTGAATGCAGTTAAGGGTGACCTTGTAAAAAAATGATTCATTTGAAATGGAATCGCGTCAAAATACTTGCATTTTCACACGCGCGTACTAAGCGTCCTACAAGCGCCATACATGCGCTCGAAAGTTTGTAACATCATCTATCATCTAAGCGCTTTCGTCAAGTACAGCTGACATTGCGCACTCTGTAAGTATTCTCCACTGTTCTCTATCCTTTTTAGTAACAAGTTCACATATCAAGTTTGTAACAAGCGTGCACGCAAAGTAGTCGCCATTGGGAGCCAATCAGCGCTGTTTCTCAGTACATCCCTACCAGGGGTTAGTGACGAGAGGTATCGATACGGCGCGCTGCCCATGGTAGCGAGGCTGAGATGGTTTGGATGATCGGTTATGCCGTTGAGGGCGTTTTCTAAAAATTGATCGCGCGAGAAAGAGTTGTTTTTTACGCGTGTAGTGTAGTCGATAGTCGTAGTCGACATGACAGTTAACTCGCAGTGATTTTGCCGAAGAACGCACCGTCTATATCCCACATAAAGTCCATAAATTTCCACAAATGCCAGCAAGGTGTATAGTTGCAGGGTGCAACAACACCACTAAAGACGGCGTGAGCCTACACAAGTTTCCGTCGGATGCAAAATCTCGACGCATATGGACAGCCAAAGTCAAGCACACACGGGCAAAGTGGTCGGGACCCTCGGACCATTCCATGATTTGCAGTGCGCACTTTGAACCACATTGCTTTCATTCAGCGTCTGGGTTTTACAATCAATTTGACTTGAAGATCAAACCAATGCTTTTACAAGATGCTATCCCAACTATATTTCCATTGTCAAAGAAGGCTGCAAAACGCTCGGAGAGACAGAGAGGGGCGTTTACTAAACAAGAAAAAACTGGGGTAATTATTGTTTACACTTTTACAAATGTGTATAACATTTACTGTGACTGTGTGGTGACTGTAGTGTCGTCAGCGTCACAAAAAAGTTCCACAGCAGAGAGCATGAGAGAGAGTAGAGAACAGTACTTCTTTTGACTGTCGGTCTCATTTTAGAGAAAGAAACACATGATATTTGGCAGGTTATTTATTTATGATGGGGTGAATCACTACATGATTATAGACCATAGCCTCAACTATTGTTTGTTCATATTTTTGTCTGATTTGAAACTGTTTTTCATTCTTCGTGTCCATAAACATACTTTTGACTAAGTAAAACCCACTAAAAATATTATTATTAAAAAGTATGTACTTTTAAAGTCTTTAGCCAAGGTGGAACTCCTCCGGTGCAACAGACACTGATGTCCTACCAGGGCTAGACCTAGACTCAGTTACTGGGGCGCTGTACTCCTTTTTGAAAAAAATTGACAACTTCGGTCATCCAGTATTAAACTGGGGCGCTGTAGTGTTTGACATCTGTGATATCAGTCAGCAGTGTTCTCCCTTAACAGTGGTCCGCTGGCCCAACGCCAGTTAAAGCACCTAAGGACCAGTCAGAATTCTGTCTAACTAGTCCAGCTGAAGTCCCATCCCACATGTAAACCACTTCATATTAGCTCAAATTACAAGTCCCACGCTGATGACAATGTTGAAAGAAAACCTAAAAATGTGGACCAATGAAAAAGCTGACAGACTAGTAAAATGACAAGCTGACTGGTCCTGCTGGCTAGTCATTGAAAAAGTTAAGGGCAAACCCTGGGTCAGAGTATTCTCCCTTAACAGGGATCTACGTGACAATATCACTGATTATTCCAGAATAAAAAAAGCAGATCCATTCCTCCAGTGTAAACATCTCTGTGCATCGAAATACATAGCAACTCCAATAAACATGTAAAACAAAGCAAAACCTAACCTGGGTAAAGCACACCTAACCATGACATAACCATTAAAGGTGATGGGCAAAACCATATTATTATTTGTTTTTTTTGCTGGTTGGACATTTGGGTAAAAACAGCTTTGTTGCAATAAGCACATCTACTGGTCAAATTCGTGTACTTCGAACACTCTTTGCCATCTATTTTAACAATAGAAATTTCCAGACAAAGTCACTCAGTTGTTAGTGTAGCAAAATCAGTCTCCTAAAGTCCTACTGCAATCCGAGCAGATAGTTTGTCACATCCTTCTCACCAGTTCAAACATGCACTTACAATGTATACATGTGCTTTATGTAGTAATAGCATGTTGTGGGTTTCAAGGCCCACACCTCCCTGCAGCCCCTCCTCAACCCCGACAACTCAAATGTTTGTGCACCCCCTTCTTCATTCTGCCAATGAAATTCTGATTTTCCTCAGTTTGTTGGTTGTAGGAACTTCAACAAGCCCTTGGTGAGGACAGCCCACAGGTGTTTAGTGCAAGACGGGAACTTTACACTTGCAGCTCCGAAAGTAGACTGGTGAGAAATAAGCATCTTGCTTTAACCCTATCTAATCCTTTAAAATCCTACTGCATGTTTTTTTTTTTAATTCTGTTGAACTGACGACTGCACTAGTAAGCTGATCAAGCCTTGCATGGGATCAGGCGTACCACCATTATCAAAACAGTTTGGGTGTAAAGTTACAATTAGGGGAATTTTGCTATAGTGAGTGGTGAGGAAGGGCACCAGTAAATTACTCAACGGAGCTGGAACTTTAATGCGAGGAAGGCGTGTGGCACTTGTATGAGGTCCATTTTCATGGACCTGCTTTAAGCTAGTTAAACGTTAAAAAAAGAGTAAAAAATAAATCCCAAGTTACCAATATAAAAGCTTTGTCATGTGCTCATTGCTTGGGACTACATGTAGTCCCACTCTGATTCTCTGATTCTGACTGACAAATCAATATCATCCACTGTGGTTTTGAATAAGGTAATGAAAGAGTAGGCGTCGAGGTTAGAAACGGCCGTTTAAAACCAGCAGGGTCATAGTTGTGATAAAGGACCAAGCCGAAGGTGAGCGCCTATATCGCATGGCCAGTTGGCCACAACCCTGCAAGTACAAGGTTTTAAGCAGCCGTTTAAGACCGAATCACTACTCCTTTATCTGTTTATTGACATGACAAAAAATTCTGCTTATGGCTGCTGCATTAGCAGAAAAGCAGCTGCTTACAGGCTTTATTGTAACATTTTGCCCTCTGAACACGTGTCATGAATGTACTTTGGTAAATTATAGGTATACATGTACAGGTTTAAATATGTGTAAGACTTGAGGCATTTCTAGTAGTTTCATTGATTAGTAGAAAAGAAAACTTTCAGTAATTTTGATAACTTTTCAATCCAACGCAGTAAAAGCAAATGGTTTTCAATTGACCCATTGCACAACATGGAACGACTGCGCAATGTGTGTCTTTCATTTCCACCATTTTGGGGGTCAATTCCTTTGTGTACAGTTTGACTTTCAAAATGGCGAATAGGATAGGAAAGTGGAAGTGCACTGCATGTTGTGCAATGGGTCAATAGGCCTATTTGTCAATGTTGTGGGTTTTTTTTTTTTAGTTGTGGCTTTTTTGAAACTTGTTAATTGTTTTATTGCAGGGTGATCAAGGTGATGGCAAGTCAGTGGAATCCTTTGACGTGAAAACAGAGAATTCAGTCAGCCATGAAACAGTAAGCACTCAATGTGTAATGTACATTTCTTTTTTCCTCCTGTGTACCTTTTGTTGTTATTATATATTTTTGGAAATGAAACAATGGATGCTTCATAAGTGAACTTTATCACTGCAGCTCACAAGCCTGAGGAAACCTGTAAACAAGGGTGCTTGCTATGTGAACCAGAAACACTGATGTTAGCCCCTACTCTTCCATGAGAAGTGTTCTTGGTTCTTTTACATGCACTACCAATCCTTGTGTCCTAGTACATAGGACCTACAGCTTAATGTCCCATTCAAAGGACAAATTAATTATGGTAAAGTTTCTTGCTCAAGGACACAAAAGCCCCAACCAGAACTCGAACCCACAATCTGCTGATCAGAAACACCAGAGCTTGAGTCCGGTGCTCTTAACCGCTCCACCATGACACACCATAGGATTGATACTCACTATTATCTTTATAATCAGTGAGCTTCTAGAACACCTTCTGTACACAGGTACCATACATTCTAGGCTGGCACTGGGTGCATAGGTTTTTCTGTTTGTACACTGGTATTTTGTGAAACCCCCATGGCTTGTGTACTGTGGACTTACTTTCCAGTCTCCTATGGAATTTTGTCGCAAAAGCTTTTGGGCGGGAGAGTGCACTGATAATACATGTACAGTCGACTCTCGTTAATACGAGCTCGGAAGATACGAGACACCGGTTAATACGAGGTATTTCACCGGTCCCGAACTGTCCCATGCGTGTTTCTATGTCTTAAAAAACGGAAGATACGAGCACGGCCGTAACGAGAACACGGATAATACGAGGTATTTTTGCGGCCCCATGATGGCAAAATGTATTGTTTTTCATACTTTTGTAGCGAGATCTGAAAAATATTGTTGCGTAAAAGCTTACCGTTCAGTCAAGGTTCGGAAATAACATTCTTGTTGCCAAACTATTTATCGGATCGGACCGGCTACACGGTTCTGTCCGATCCGAAAACAAGAAACATTTTGCTGATAACTTATGCTTGATATGCTACTTCGCTTACACGCTGATGGCTACCAGCGAAAACAACATTCAGCATAGGCGCTACGCAGTATCGAATCTGTCACATCATGGTCACATGAACGGCAAGTTTGACATGACTTTGCTATGATTTTTATCTTGAGTTATACACAATATTAAAATTCTATAATCATAGTCAACAAAAATGCATTTATCATTGATATTTTTGTGTACAGGATGCTCGTAAGAACTGTACTGGGAAGCAAACCGCTCCGTTCTAGCCTAGACAGGTGTGTAGTGCATGCACTATGACGACGTGTGTATACATGTGTAAATAGTGCGCTGCGTTTAAGACGAGGTTCGGATAATACGGGGAAAACGGGCCAGTCCGGCGGACCTCGTATTAACAAGAGTCGACTGTATATGTTATTATTTTGTCAAATATTTGTTTTGACTATCAGCAACCCTGTATTTTTCAATGTGCAGCACGAGGGTCAACCAAAGACATTAAAGAAAGATGTATGTGCAGCGTTTGGATGTTCGCATAAGAGGAGCCAAACTCTCTGTGCACTCCATAGCTTCCCAAGAGACTCTGAAATAAACAAAAAGTGGATCGAAGCTTCAAGATGCAACCTGTGCAAAGACGGCAAGACGAAGAAGAAGAATTTTTCAAGTCGAAATTTGAGACTCTGCGGGTGTCATTTTGCAAGGAAACCCCATCCCAGATCGTCAATCCCACGATTGAAAACCATTGTGCCCACCTTGTTCAAGTTTCCCTCAGATGACTTGAAGAGAGTTCCCATTATGTCTGCAAAGCTCAGTGAGAAATTAACGCCCTCAAAGGTATGTAAACCGATATTACCAGTCTTAACAAGACCAATAATTTGATCAATCAGAATCCAGTAGCATATGGGACTTTAATCACCCAAACCAAAGCTAAAATGTAAATGAAAACAAATTTTCGCTATACTGTAAGTATTTATTTATAACCATGCTCTAAAAACCTCAAAGCGGAGTTGGAAACGTTAAATGTTTGTCTTCTAAATAAATTATGATATATTTTGTCTGAATTGGCTGATACTTGATGTGAAAGTGTCAATATAATTGTTTAATTTTTTTTTACAGATTAAGAGTCATCCTGACTTTTATCAAAGAATGAAACATTTTCTGTCAAAGGAAGCCTATGACGGAGTGGACTCATGTGCCCCAGGTTTTTGGAACAATTATCACCAACTGAAAAAAGAAGTGACGATGCTAAGAGCAATATGCAATTCCACCAAGGTATTATCACTTCAGAACATCAAAGGAAATGACAGTGTCTTTGAAACGTACACCGGACTCCCCAATTATGCAACGTTCGAAGCCCTGTGTGGATATTTGGCACTGAATGCCAAGAGTCTTAAGCACACAAGAGTGGGTATAGCATTTGGTGAGTTGACAATCACGGACACAGCCAATTTGAATCGACAAACATTGTCAACTGAGGACCAGTTGTTCTTGTTCCTGGTCGGGGTTAGAACTGGTAGTTCCTGCAAGGATCTCGCCATCCGATTCAGCATCGGTGAGCCCTTGGTCAATATCATCATATCGTCATGGGCTGTCTTTCTAAGTGAAACCCTGGATGAGTTCTACACAACAATGGCACCGGCAGCAACTGCATCCTCAGGAAGGCTGAACTCAACCAAAGATGCCAAGATCAATGTTGCGGTGGATTATACAGCTCTATTTAGTCAATCTCCAGCGTTGCTGACAACTCAGAAGGATGCATCAAATAGTAACCGACGATTGATAGCAGTTGGCTTCAGCAGCACTGGTGTCGTTACAAGTGTACTCAGCACTTTAAGAGGGCATGCTTTTGCAAGAGTTTCAACCTACAGCAAAAGCAAAGACAGCGCCTCAATTCAACCCCCCTCGAAGGGGCACGCCGTACATGAGCAAGGAGCTCAAATTGGGACAAACTTGCCCAAGCCTGGCGGTGTTTCTACTCATGTTGTCTCAACAAACTTGAGTAAGAGTCACATGACACTCATGTCTACTCACGAAGTGTTTCACGTAGAGAGAGCTCTGAACAGAATCAAGCAGTTCCACTACTTACAACAGCAAGTGGAACCATCAATGGTGGACACATATGAGCGAGTGTTTAAAGCTTGTGCATACCTCATTAACTTCCAGAGTATTTCATGATGCGTAACGATTATATCAGAAGTACCATTATTTTCGCATGTCAATCTGGAGGTCCCACGTTAAAGTCCTGCTCTTTTGTCATTTTTTCTTAGTTCAACCCCAAATTATTTCAAAATTTACCCAGTTAATTTTGCTTGAGGACTTGATATTTGAAATACACATGTATAAAGTTTCATCCCCTTAAGGTGATCCCTCTGCTGCTGCTTCCGAGGTATTATAACAAAGATATTGACAAAATAGGGCGACTGCCAACATGGAGCTAGATAGCTCAAGTGGTAGAGCATCAGCATACTAATCTGGAGGTCGCAGGTTGATCTTGAAGTCACACTCTAGTCAATTTATCTTCGTTTAACCCAAAATTAAGTACCATTGTTTTGGTAACATTGAGTCCCTGAAGCAAATTATGTTCATGAGTTTTTAACTGCACATTGGGAAAAGGCAACTCTGTGTGACATCAAGAAGAGTAATTTTGTAAGATTGTCCCCCATTTTGAGTGTCAAAATGCATACAAAGGAATTGACCCCCAAAATGGTGGAAACGTTGGATGCTTATTTTGCAGAGGTGCATTCCCATCTCCAAGGTGTCAATTGTTAGTTGATTAAAAACCAAGCTAAATGTTCAAACTTTGTTGTTGCCTTTTTCAAATTTCTTGCCAAAACTTAAGTTTTGCTTTTAATATAATATGTATTTTGTTTTTGCTTTTTTCCCCAAACATTTTTGAGCACCCTGCTGGGTTTCCACATGCATTGCTTTATCATGTGAAGAATGGGTCTTGATGATCAAAATGAATCCATGCAAGACTTACACTCGAGTCCTTTGTGTATTATCTTCAATCAAACTTGAATCCTCGATTCTGATTGGTCATTCCATAGCAACAAGAGTATGATATAAACCTATATTGTATGGCCCATGTCAAACCCTGTTCAGTAACGTGCTGTTCTAACTCCGCATATTGCGCTGTTTTAAGTTTGCTACTTCAAGATAAATACAGTCTCGGCCATAATGGATATACATTGTAGGTGGGACACAGAAGTGCTTTATTTTTCTGTATTCAACTCGTGCTTGTGTGATAACTAATAAATATGTTCTATAAATTTTGAAACAATCACATACATCTGATGTGGCGTCTATCATATTTATGTTCATCCAAATTTTAGTACCGCACTTGTATGCCTGACTGATAAGTGGTTATTCATTAGACTTAAACGTTACAGTTTTGCTGATAGTGATACACACTGTGTATTCAAAGGTACAGCAGGCCCCGAGTCCAATTTTATACAGCTGCAGAGGACACTTTTGAGTTTGCTTTGGATGACACAACAATGTGAAGAAAATATACACAAACACGCAGCTTGGTGGTCTTATAATCTGGTATCAGCTTCTGTGCATGTTTGGTGGTAGTCGTGTCAATGTGCCACACATTTGTCAATGAGAAAAGTCTTTATATGGGGCGCAAAGGGAGTTTCCTTGACGTGCTTGACAAAACAAATTATTAGTGGCTAGAAAAGAGTTGCCTCTTGACTGAAAGGAATCCCTTACGGGTAATGGGAAAAGAGTTTGCAAAACTGCTTATAAATCAGGATTATATTCACAAGCCAAAAATACTATGTCATTAAGTACTATTTGTGACTGATTCCCTACTTAATTTTGCTCGAAAGAAAGTTGTGTAGCAAATTTTCTGCAGAAGCATCTCTGTGTTAATGGGCCATAAAATATTACATGGAGGCCATGTTCTCTGTTGCCCAGGGCCCAATTTCATAAACCTGTAATAAGCACAAAAACTTGCTAAGCACAGGACAATCTTGCTTAGCAGAAACAGGTTACCAGTCAACATTCCATAAAGTTTACATTGTTGTCACTGGTACCCCTCTCATTTCTTGCTTAGGAAAGAAATTTGCTAAGCAGAATTTTCTGCAAAACAGCTTTATGAAATTGGGCCCTGGTCTTGGCACTGTTGCCCTCTCAAAACTGTTGCCCGTTCAAAAAGATTTTGCATTAGAATTGACCTGTGCAAAACACAATTCCAGGCCCAGTACAATGCTGATTTTTAAAGTGAATTATCATTTCCAAAAGAGGAACTTGGCCCAATTCTATTTAGCTACTTAGCAGCAAGCAAATATTTCTGCTTACTTTGACACATTATGTGTACTTCACAGATTAGCAAGAAAATAAGACGGCCGACTTGCACATTTGTCATAGATTTGCATGGTTACTGAAGTTGTTTGTTTACAGTAAGCTCGGGAAAGTTAGCATGGCTTTTCCCATGCTATTGGTTAGCAGCGCTGTAAAAATGGAAAAAGTAAGCACAAAATAAGGTGTTTTAAAAGCAACTCTAGTATGAAATTGGGCCCTGCACCAGTGCACATCGGCAAAGGTTTGTTACCTCTTTATTTGTAACCAGTTACTCTTTACGTTGTGATGACAAATGACTAACAAAATCTGCTTGGGTGGACGGGTGGAGGAGGCATTCCTTCCTCCATGGTGTAGGTCACAGGGATGCTGGTCATCTCGCCCCCTAGCAAGCTCGCCCCCAACAAAGTCGCCCCCTACCCGGCTCGCCCCGGGTTGTTACAAAGTCGCCCCCTGACAATGTCGCCCCCTGACAATGTCGCCCCCTAGCAAAGTCGCCCCCAGATGTTATTTAGTTCGGAAAATAATTAAGGCTTCTTATGGTAACTGTTTTGAATTGGCCAGACCCAGAAAGATCCACTTGTAGCAGCTGTGAAAAAAGATTGAAAATCTACTCTATAAATTTAATGTTAAATTTACTACAGGTTTTCCTGGTCATTGTCGGCCACATTTAGTATTTTTATACAAAAGGTGACTCTATAACGTTTATTAAGTATTTGTTGGGTGTTATAATTTACGATAAATTGAGCGACGTTTATAAAATCATTGACAAATTTGGGGCATGGAGTTTATTATTTGATGACGTTTTTTTACCCAAGCACAAACTAAACAAACATACAGGCTATAATTAGGCTTTACTCAATATTCCTTTCAATACGATTACCACCATAAGAAGCCTAATTTCCCGAACTAAATAACATCTGGGGGCAACTTTGCTAGAGGGCGACATTGTCTGGGGGCAACTTTGCTAGGGGCGACATTGTTTGGGGGCGACTTTGTAACAACCCGGGGCGAGCCGGTTTTATAGGGGGCGACTTTGCAGGGGGCAACTTTGTTGGGGGCGACTTTGCAGGGGGCAACTTTGTTGGGGGCGAGGTTGCTAGGGGGCGACTTTGTTGGGGGCGAGGTTGCTAGGGGGCGACTTTGTTGGGGGCGAGGTTGCTAGGGGGCGAGATGACCAGCCCCAGGTCACAGCATCCCCCTCCCAGTGGAAGGCTGAGTGCTGATTGCTGGCTGGGGTCATTTATGCGTTGGGTACTTTCAAGACAATTTTAGCATCGAGCAACCACATTTTTATGGGATTTTTAAATATTTTGTTATGGATGTTGAACTTTACTTCCCCTTTTTTAAATATGCCTCTTTCTTTCTTGAGGAATTGGTCAATTGGTACATATGTAGCTGAAACGCTAAATGTTGACCTCTAAAAAGTAAATATCGAGTGCAAAGAAGTAACTTGCGCAAATTAAAACATTTTCTGCGCAAGTTTGGAAATTGCGCGCAATTGCCTGCAATACGTTTTGCACATGTGCAAGCAAGTCTTTAATTTACGCGAGTTTTTTACTTTGTGTTAAACTAACATATTGAGGGCGCCCTTTACACAAGTTATTTTGTTTCCTGACCTTATTTGAACGCCAGATATTTCTTTACGTTTTTGAGGTGAAAATACGTACTTTCCATGTCAGTCTTTTTTGTTTGTTTAAGTACAACATAATTTGGACACTGATATTTTGATGGAAAGAACATTATTTAATGTAAAAATGTTAATGATATAAAATGGCACGACCGACATGGTCAGCGGAAATTTGTCCTGTCGGTTCAAAATTGTTATAATTAATTGTTAACGAGACACCGTATGAAGAAAGTCGTCTACTGCATGACGTAAACAGGCACCGCAAAAGGTGAACTTTTTGATATACTACGGTACGGTGTTATGAGACCCACGGTCGGGTTTTGTTTTTGTTTTTAATCGTGTGGGACCTTTGTATTTTTTGTACACAGTTACTGACGTTTGTCTTACCCGTCTCTTTTCCCCTATCTCGTCGTCCGACTCGCTCGAAAATCTGATCTTTTTTCGTGACCGGCTCTTCTTGATCTTTCCATCAGCAGGAAGGTTTGGTGCCTTTCTGGTCGGCACAGCGTTCTTCCTCAGGGTGAAGTGTGATTTAATTCCAAATTCTGACTTCAGTTTGTATTGGACATCCTGACAATCCTCAGTAAAGTGAGCTTTGCATATCAAACTCCACTTCGATAACTTGAAGTCCGACCTCGTTGTCTCAACAAATCTCAACCAATGCTTCTGAATGTGCTCATTTTTGGGGAATTCACAGAAACTTAAGTCAGGATTTTTATTTGAATTTCTAGTGCACCCACCAACAACACAAGTTTTCACCATTTTTCTTCAAGGTGCAATAAATAAAACTATTTTCGGCAATTTCCTGATTACTAATGCGAAAATCACACACGGAGCACAGCGCACAGTAAGGAGAGTATGCTGATATGATGCAGCTCGACGAACGCAGTCAGTCGGACTCGGTGTGTGTGACGTGCATGGATCCCGTGCAAATCCACCACGGCCTGACGTCGTACGAAGCCTTTTCACACAGCACCACCAGCGGTCAATACGCGGAAAGTTCTTTGAAAAATCGTGGACATAATATTTTGACGCATCATTTTTATTTCCGAATTATTCATAATTCCAAACATCCAATACTGCAACATTTTTCTTGTCGGTTGAAATGCTCTATTGTTAAAATACATCGTTCATGTTGCTCTTTGATAATTACATCAGGCCTAGTATGGCATCTTTGAGAGGACAAGGCCATTTACATTTTTGCAAAAGGACAATTTAGTGGAAAACCTAACAATCATTTTGAAGGGACACCAAGACCAGGGCAAGACATAGGTCATGCATGGCCTTCGTGTCATTGTGGGCCTGCATCATGAAACTGAAGTATGCCATTGAGAAAGCATGTGACTGAATTACAGAGTTTAGATTCGGTGTCTGAAATTACACATTGGGATGGGTAAAAATAGCATTTAGATTTTAAGGAGTCACATTTACTTGAAGTACTTCAGTTTGACATTTTTAAGTAATGTAATTGAATTCCCGATAGGTTTTTCAATCTGCGGTACTTGTGAGAATTTGTGTAGGACCTTTGAGCACAATCATGGAGGTGACATTCCAAAATGGTCATGAAAAACAAATCAGTTATTTAGCACCCTTCCTTTAAAAATGTTCAGCAGGTCCATGGAGATCTTTTGTTCTTCTCATTTGTCCCCTGTCCATGTAGCACTCGCGAAAACAGGCTGGCACGATCACGTAATATAAAAAAGATTCACTGGGGGTATTTTCAATTTGCTAAGCTACCTTTTTTTTTTACATGGCCAAGTATTACAAAACAGAATTATGTCAAACTTTACTGGCCATTAATATTTACAAGAAATGTAAGTTCTTCTTTCTGTGTTGTTATTAATTATTTGTAGTTATACTCGGAAACAACTTTTATCTTGACAAACTCTTATCAGTTAAGTAAAGTAAGATCATTACACTCTAAAGTAGGTCTTTACACAAAAGGCATTAAAGTAAATTATTCCCTTACCGTCTCTTCTCCCTACCGTCTGCCCCTGTACGTTTAGCACTACCAGTAAGTCTACGCTTCGATGCCTTGTTTGACTCTGAGGCTCTTGTTTCTGCATGTTCTGTGGCTGATGTGTTGTTGTGGACATTGGTGTCTCCCCCCCCCCTCCCCCCACCCACCGAAGAAGGCCTCCTCTCACCTGCTCTCTTTCTCGCTTGGCGTGTTACGATGTTCGGCGCTTTTAAAGATGGACTACAACGAAAACTCACACATTAAATTTACCATAGAACCTTGTTCAGGTGTTCAGGTAACAATTTATTGTTGTGGTCGTGTTTTTCTTTAAATAATTTTGTTGCAATTTGACCGAAAAAATTAGACCTCGATTCTTCGATTTTGAAATTTCCCGCCCTGTACTGGTTCCCGGCAAAGATCCATTGAAAACCACAATGAAATAGACGATATAGTACCAGCGGACTTGTAGACCAGCGAAAAGTAATGACGCACTACACATGAGCAACCTATCCTAGAGTAAACAAAAGACGCCATGTTATTCCGTGGTTAATGAAGTTTTTACGAAGCTTTTTTTCTAGTGTATCAGCTACAATAATGCCGACTTCATGTGTTGTTGGTGGATGCACTAGGAATAGTTCTAAGAATCCAGAGATTCATTTTGTTCAATTTCCGCGGGATCCTGCGATATCAAAGGAATGGGTGAAGTTCGTGAATAATACACGAAAGGATTTCACCTTCTCGGCAAGAAGTAGGCCTTTGATTTGTTCAGCACATTTTTCAGAGGACTGTATTGAACCTTCAAGTGCTTTGAAAAAATCACTTGGTTTGACAACAAAGTTTCGTTTGAAGCCTGGATCGATCCCCACATTGAAAGCGCCAAACATCGAGAGAATTCGTGTATTTACTACCACCAGGCCTACTGCTAATGCTAGTGCTAGTGCTACTACGTCGGCCGAGTCATGGGCCTCCGCCGGGTCTGCCGTGGCCGCAGAGTCAGGTGCTGAGTCGCAAAAAGGGCTCTTGAAACGTAATGTTGGCATGGTTGGGGGCTTCACTGGGACAGCACTCCAGAAGAGAGAGAGAAGCCAGGTAAGTTCTTGTTAGTAAAAAACATCCGAAATGATCACTTAAGCTGCTTTTGAGATTTCTATCTCCATGATTTATTTAGGCCCAATAAGAAAAATAGTAAACATTAACAATCTCTACTCTTTTCATGTGGTAACAGTTGTTGGGCGCAATCTTTGAAGATGGCCTTTTTTAAATTCGCGCAAGCTAATTTTAAAATTTGCGTGCGCGCAATTTCTGAACTGAAGTTTGTCCACATAAATAAAAATTGCGCGGGTGGGACACGAAATTGACACGAACTACACGGTTTGCATAAACACACTAACAGGTAAACAACCATCGCCATCTTGAACTGTATCCCAGCATCCTTTGTCAAGAGAAATTAGGAACTTACAGTTCGTGAGCATTCCTGTTTTTACAACATTCTCCAAGTTTTTGAAAAAAAGAATCGCTTCAGCCATACGAAAAAATCCAGCATCTTGCTACTACGAACTTACCTTTTTAAACTATTGAGGTAAAATTTCTTAATACAGCTTATATTTCACGACAATTGGTGAAGATTACGGTTGAACGACAAAGATCGCGCGGTGTTCAAAGTTTGCGCCAGAGCTATCCTGCGCAAATTCCAAAATCACGCAAGGAAACAAAGATTGCGCCGTAAAAAAATGGCACACCACGCGAGTTTCAAAAACGGCCATCTTCAAAGATTGCGCCCAACACTTTCTGGCATGTTGATTATTCATGCTCAATCATGTGTAAATCCTATTTAATCCATTTTGAAATTTGCTCACTGTTCCATACAGTTCCAGTTTCTTTGTCTTGCTTAAAAGTATTTAACTTAGTCCATGCTGGACAATTGTTTTTGCCAAAGCTGTCAGAGAATCCTGCGTGTATGCCTAAGAATTTTTCACTCTTTTTTTTTAAGGCACAGCTCCAAAATATGTTCATGCTCCATCACAGTCCTCAGGACAGAAGTGCCTCCCCGAAGTGCCTCTTCCTCATCTTATGATCTATACTGTGGTCTTCCCAATACTCGCTGCTATCGGACATTTTTCGCTGTTTTTCGGTCGAATATAGTTGTACCAAAATATAGCCTAGCTTGTCTGCTGTTATTCCGCATTGCATTGTACGGTAAAAATGCACGTACATGATCGACCCGAGGTACAAAGCGTCATGGGTACTACGTCACACACAAAGTATGAATTATTCATGAGTTAAGGGCTTTTGCTGAAACTGAGTTTTTCTGGGTCATAGAGCGTCGATCAATTTTGTGTTTTTGTTTGCATGAAAGAAAACGTTTTATTGAATAATAATAATATATTAGTAATCATTACATTTCTCGAACGAAAACAGCAACACAGCCTTTATCATTATTCCGTTGTAGTCCATCTTTAACAATTGATATAAATTAAAGCTTTTTTAACATGTATTCTTAGCATTTTCAATGTAGGTAAAATTGTTTTTATTACATGCTTCAGTCCTCTTCCCTTTTGCTGGTTACGCCAAGCTACGCCACTTGGAAGACTTTACTTCTTTAGTAGAAGAGGGGATAAAGTATTCCTGATAATTACCGAATAGTTATTTTATCTCCGTTACTGAGTGAATCTTTTGTTGTATTTTATCCAGACAGAGCCAGAGCAAGCCAGGTTAAAGAAACATACAAAGTCAACAACACATGTTCAGTCACGTAAAGCTGCCAAGTTGAGGAAAACCCTCAAGATCAAAATATCAGCTGAGCTGGGAAAAACTGCTAAGTCAAAGACATCCAATGGCCAAGAGAAATCTGACAAAAAGTTAAAGCCTATCATTATCAAGTTTAAGAAACCAGACGGGTTGTTAGCACTTGCTAAGCGAAAAGCACCACCCAAGCCTGTAATACCTGCTGAGTTAGAGAAAGTATCCAAGTTCAAGAAATCCACCAAATTAAAGAAACCAGCCAAGGTGAAAAAAACTGCAAAGTTGGAGACACCTGCGTGTACAAAGTTAAGAACACCAACCAAGTCAAGGACCCCTGTCGACTCAGAGGAAGCTGCCAAGTTGAGAAAATCCCTCAAGAAGCATAGGAAACCAAAGAAAGCCAAGTCCAAGAAATTGACAAAGTTAAAAGAATCTGTTGAATTGGAGACACATTCCAAGTCAAAACAGATATGTGCAGCATATGGATGTTCACATCCAAGGGTAAAGTTTGGTTGTACTTTCTACTCCTTCCCAAAAGACAAGAAGCTGGCAAAGAAATGGCTGAGAGCAGCTAAATGCGATGTTGCCAAAAACAAGAAAACAGGGACACAATTGATCACAGGCAAACATCTAAGACTCTGTAATTGTCATTTTGAAAAACGGCCAAACCCCCAAAACAGAGTTGTTCCAACAATATTCTTCAACGCTACGTCAAGTCTGGAAACTGAGCCTGTTTCTAAAAGTTCACCACAGGAAGAGGGAAAATCCAAGCGGAAAAAGGTACTTAGTAAAGTTCTTGTTTTGCTTCAATAAAGACTTAAATTTTGTGGGTTTTTTTTTTTTCATGATTGATGCTAATAGACGAAGTTCCATGCGATCTGTCCAACCTCCTCTTGAGAATGAAGCATCAAGTTTTATGAAGAAAAAATAAATTATGCAGTGATGGCGTGATTTTTTGACAACCCTAACAAAGTTTCAAAACAAAGAAATTTAGCAAAGAAACGTTTGAGTTGCATGCTGTGTTTGGGGGTTTTTCTAAAACTGAAATTTATTTGTTTTTCTTGTTCTGCAGAGTCTAGATCAAATTCAAGATGAGCAACCAAAGAAAAGCAGCTTTCAGGAGAATGGATTTTGGAAACACTATAACCAACTGAGAGAGGAATCATCACGGTACAAAGAAGCTTGCTGTGCCCTCAAGCTGCTTAGCCTCTCAAATATTAAAGACAGTGACATTGCGTTTGAAATATACACTGGCCTTCCAAATTATCGGATCTTTAAACTTCTACATGACTATATGAAATCCGACGCGAAGGAGATCAAACCCGACCCTTCCCAAATTAATGAAGATGTTGGAGATGCAGAGATGAATTCTGAGCAATCTTTGACATCAGAGGAGGAGTTGTTCTTGTTTCTTGTCGGCTCGAGGACGGGAAATTCAGTGAGTGATCTGGCTGTTCGATTCGGTGTCAGTGAGGAAACGTACAGATTCATCTTTGCATCATGGGCCGTCTTTGTGAGCAGCAAGCTAGAAGACTTGTACAGAACAGTAGGAGCAACCGATGTACATGTACAAGGCTCTGATATGTGTGTAGCAGTTGATTTTACAGCTCTCTTTTCTACCTCTCCTAGTGTACTTCACGTTAAGAATCAAAACTTCTCTCGATGTAAGCTCCGTAAGTTGGCTGTCCTCAGTTTAAATGACAAGGGAGCAGTGACGGGTGTGATAACCATGCTAGATGGTGAAGCAGTTGTGACGGTTGCACCGAACAAGTACTTGGACTTCACCAGTGTTCACAATCAATTTACAAAACCACCCTTGGTAAAAGCTAACATTGTGCCTAAAATGTCCTTAGTTGACATTGACAGAACATTAGATAGAATAAAACGGTTTTCTTACCTGCGGCAGCAAGTAAACCCGATTGAATTAGACATTTTTGAACGTGTGTTTAAGGCTTGTGCTTATCTGACTAATTTCCAAAGTGCCTTCCGCATGAATAGTATGCTGACACAGTAGAAGTTGTCTGAAAAAAATAGACTTGGGTGCTACCTACAATCTCCTTGCTTAAAGTAAAGTTAATACTTCACGCAAAATGCCCCACAGTAGCCCATATGCATGTCCCAATGCGCATGATCGGCGCGCAAAGGATTCTGGGTGAAATCCAAGTCCTAGCAACACTAGCAACCATCGTGGCCACTGATTTTGAAGCATTGCTGTACACAACTGCAAATCCTGACGTAGTTAACATGTAAGGAACTGCATGGCGTCCATCTAGGCAGCTTGATTTCATTTTCAGCTCTAATGAGTTTCCCAAGATGCATTGCGTTATGGTTTTAAGATGGCGCTTGTGCATATGGGCTTTTGTGAAAACAGCGCGTTTTGATTGTTGGCGTTGCGTAAATTCACTTGTTAGGGAAGTTTGAACCGAACTTACATGTATAATGTGTGCTTCAAACATTGGCTTCGAACATTGACTGTGGCTTTAAGCCACTGTGTTCTCATCAGCCATAGCCAATGACACTCGGAAATTAAAATGGGCCAAGTCAATCACCTAACCATTCAAAATGCAACCACATATTTTGCTTTATTTTCGGCTGAGGACGATGCAAGTAAACTGATTATGCTTTACATTGGATCAGCCCCCCCCCTCTCTATATGATGTGCCAAATTAATTTAAGGTGACAACCTTGTATTAATTTGGCACAGTTACAGTAGTGATAACGAAGCAATAAGGAATAATAATGAAATTTAATCCTAAAACTACATTGTAAATCTTATATTTAAAAATTTGATAAACTTAATTTGAAATCAATTGTCCTTGGAAATATTTCCTCTATTTCTAAACTCCATTTTGAAAACAATTTGAAATTCCACATGATGGCTGTATGATTTCTGTATTTTAACTTTTATGCACTCTGCCAATGTGCAAGCAACATGCAAAAACTTGTAAAAACCGGTTTCTTTAAAAAAAGATTTAACAAATCAAATTTTTAGAGAGCAGCTTTTAAAGTTTATGTTTCTTTTAATAAAATAAAGGATTAATTACATTTAAATTTCATCACGTTGTCTAAAATTCACAGTGCCTCTTCAATTGATTTATAATGTAATAACCAGATTTAACATAAATTATATTTTTTGATGGAAAAAAAAAACCATACCTGAAGGATTTCTTCTTCTTTTTTAAGTTTGACTTGTAATTCTTTGAAAACAATTTGATCAATATTTTAAAAGAAAATCATTAGAAAGAAGCAACTATTTTTCAGGTTTGTTTTTACCGATCTGTAGAAAATTTCCATATGGACCAAACTAGAAGAGGTTGCATTCAAAGATAATTACGCTAATTAATAATAAAGCTTAGTGGTCCTCGCATGTATAGGAACCTAATACTCCTGGCGATGACAAGCAATATTTGTAGATAGTGTCTTGCTCAAGGACACCAAGACTCGGCCACCTGCACAACTTGAGTTTGGGGTGAAGACCGATCGACCATGGGACACAATAGAAGAAGCTCAAATTAGTTTGGCCTTTTATTGTTGACTTGATGAGCTTAGAGAAGTGAAACACCATAATTATATTATTTTGTTGACTCGGACAGTTTTTGTGTTTAATTGTCTGCAAGGTTACCCGATAGCAAAGATCAGTCAGGAACCCAAACCAATGGCAAATGACCTTTGCATATCTTTTTTTTCTGGAGAATAAAACAAAAAACGTTAATCATCTGAAGTGGGCTACGGAGTACCCTCCACAGAAAGCAATCTACTTGAGGAGAAAGTGTAGTAGATTTATGACTGAAAATACGGTACACACAATAAAGCGGCTGAACAATGTATCTGACGGGAGAGGGCGCTATATTTGGACGGCACACACTCTGCCCCTCCTGTAGACTTGGTTCCAAGTCTGCGATCGTGGCTTTTACTCTACCCGATAGCCAATACATTATTCCCTGAAATAGCGCCCTCTTGTATATTAACCTCCGTCATTAGCCTTCGCTCGGCCCCAGCGGCCTATCCAGGACCGCTGGGATGGGCTAATCAGCTTGCACAGATTCTTGTTCAGGAAGTACGTCATGCGTGCAGTGCTTGCAGTGTGAGTGTGATGCATGATGGGACTGAGCATTAACCAATGAGCGTGCTTGATACGTTTGCCCATCCCAGCGCCTTTGGTTTGAAGGCAAGGCGCTGGGGACGAGCGAATCATTAGCCTACGATCACGAGATTGCGAGTTGGGGGCGCGTGATAGTTAATCTGTGGGGGGCGTTTTTCGTGGATGATGCAGAGGAATAACTGCGATCTCAGACTTGAAATCAAGTCTTCCCCTCCTGGGGGATTGAGAGTTTAGACTTTTTTGCTGCAGTCTCTCGTGATGGCCGAGGATGGTTGACAGATGGACTTGTATCCTACACACGTATTGTGGTAGCATCAAACCAGCTGTATTTATTGTGAGTAAATCGTTATTTAATTTTTTGGCATTTATTTTGTGGGGTCCCATTTTGTGTTTGAACATAGCATGCTCTTTCACTTTTCATTGTTCACAGTCTCTCTCGAGTCGTACTTTTTTACTAGTTTAGTAGTACAGTCATTTTGACCAGTTCGGGATCATTGACCAGTTCGGGATCACTTCAACTTTGCAACAACCCCATAATTCATGTAATTAAGTTACTTCTCACATTACCAATTTCTGTTGATACATGTGAAGAATAACATGCAATAAACCAACAAACCCAAAATAAGGTTCCAAACTTCATCAACAAATAAATTATGGCCATTTTCTTGAAGTTTGTCTGCGATTTTGATCATTATTTAAAAAAAAAATTTTGGTTGAAAAACGCTGTTAAAACTTCTCACCTTTAAAATTTGAACGCCAGGGCGAATAAAATTTATGTTAAATGCTTAGAATGTGTTAACAATATTTCAGGTAAATACTGAGCAGTCGTCTTGTTTTTTTGAGGAGACGAAATTACCGAAATCGTCTTTTGGGGGGCATCGTACCCTTGACCAGTTCGGGATCACTCACTACTCAGCATCTCTCATTGCGTCAAATGGTGCCGCACTCAGTGAGGTAAAATCTTACTGCTGCAGTCGAAAGTTTATTTGTTGCTTTTAAGATACATTTCTTCAACAAATTCTTGTAAGAATATTGTTTTTTTGTGAGAAAATGAAACTTGGAGGAGGAAATTGCGACTGTAAGAATAGATATTTGGGTCAATGTTGCTTTTTTAGGCGTGCTTCACCTTTTCATTTGCCTTTGCTGTTGTTTTGTGTTTTTGTTGCTGGATTTTTGCGCTGCTGTTGAATACACTTGCATGAAATTCTCTGGAGAAAGGAAGTCCATGTCCATGCCAACACACTTGTGAAGTTTGTGTCCTTGAGAGACAGTTTTATGAATGGGAGTATTGGTTTGCAATAGAGGGCAAGCTACTGATTCAGAATAGAATCAACTGATCCTGAACTGGTCAAACAGGTGACAATACTTTTCTCAAAGCCTCTTCAAAAGTACTAATCTTTTTTTTGTCAGTGGATACTTGGTGAGTTTTATAACATGTTTAGGTAAACTGATAAACTTTTTTGTTTAAAATGTCAAAGAGATTGCAACCAAAAACAATGTGAATTCAAAAAGTGATCCCGAACTGGTCAAATGACTGTAGTAGTATTCTAGTATTACTATTAGTATAAAGTAGTGTAGTTAGTAATTAGTAGTACTTGTAGTTAGTACTGTACTGTACAATAGGCTTTCGTCTATATGAGCGAAAATAAACTAAAGGACAACATAAAAATCAAAGAAAAAAGTTGGTAAATTAATGACAAAGTCAAAAATAACTTTAAAAACTCAACAACAATCAAAGAAAGTTGTTTTTAAACTCTGAATCAAACTAATCCAAAAACCCGTAATCAATTAATTTAAAACCATAACAATAAAGAAAACCGCAAAAACAATCAAAGAATCATTCTTGTAAAATAACACACACAAAACCAAACACAAACAGAGACGGATGACTAAAGCCGTGTTCGCACTGGATAAACATTTTGGGTAACTTTACCATGACGCCGGGTAACATTCCGATGGGTTAATCTTCCCACCGTCCGCACTTGGATTTAATTGACGCGGGTAGAATTGCCGAGACCATGGGTAAACTAACCGAGCTGTCTCCAAAACAATAAAGAGGGAGCCCTGCGTGACCTATGACCGCTACCAAAAAGATCTGCAAAAATATCCTTGATCTCGAAAAAAAAAAAAAAAACGTTCACCACCGACCAACATGGTCAAAAAAGTTCATACTCTTTCGGTTGAACTATTTCCCCACCACTTCCCAGTTAACATAACAAAAGTGGAAATAGTCTAGCACAGATATCACATTTGGAATTGTATTATCACAAATACTCTTCTCAACAACAAGTCAACAGATACAGCGTCACTGGATGGGATAGCACCAACATTTATTATCCGAAGATTTAACCGAGACGTCGCGTCCGCACTGGATTTTCTGGCTCGGTTAAACTGACCTGGTCAATCTTCCTGGGCACCTTTGGCTCGGTTAAACTACCCACGCGGCGTGGGTAAGTTACCTGTGAGGAAAGTTACCCGGGCTGTTCGCACTGGACTTGAAATGGGTAAGTTACCCATTGGCTCGGTTAGTTTGCCCAAATTAAGTCCAGTGCGAACACGGCTTAACAGAATCGAAATAAAGATAAATCCACTAAACATGGTCAAAATTTGACACAGGAAAACATTAATGTCAGTGTTTCCATTTCATGGTTTCTTCCGTCCAACATCACTGCAGTGATTTAACAGTTGCGATCCGATGGTCGGGAGGATGGATAAATATTAATATTGCAATGAAGTACTGCTGCTAAGTACTATACCATGACTACTAATAAATAGCTGTGATAATCAGATTTCCGTGATAATCAACTGGGCAGGCGTGTGACTATTTACAATAGACCTACATTTGATGTTTGCAGAATGACTTGACAAATTCATTGTGCATGGTCGATCGCAAACAGAGCCAAGGTAAAACTTTAACAATAATAACTTAAATGTACATGTACATGTACTAGTACTACAAAAAAGTACAACACAAGCGGTCGTACTATGTCAGTGGGTGTATGTATTTAGCTAGACTCAACGATTTTATGACAACTTAAAAAGTCAAGATATTTCAAAACAACTTGATCTGTTGATTCAACAAGTCAAAAAGGCTTTCAAGTGTGATCTTTTTGACAGATTATGTCTGAAAACATGTCTAAAATATTACCGACTGGCTATTTTATTAGTATACTTATTTATGTGGAAAAAGAAGTTTATTTATTGTAAAATAAAATTAAAAATTCTGTCTGTAGAATTGTCCACAAGTTGCTATTGTGGAGTGCAATGACAATATCAAGGGTGCGTTTTTTACAGGGTCAGCCACGACTCTTTTGTGCATGCAGATAGTTATGGTGGCAAAACAGTACTGAATTTCGCTGACATAAAGTTTTTATTTAAAACATTTCTGATGTTTTTTAATCTTAATATTATTTTAAAACTGATTTGGTGATTTAAGCAGCCATGAACATTTCATACAGGTCTCTTTGCTTGACTTTATTTAATCCTTTCGTTACCAAACCTGGACATAAACTTTTCTTTGTAAAGCTACATACTTATTTTGAAAATTTACCCAGTCGGTTTCCCTTGGGGTTTCTTACTTGATAGATTTAATAATTTGAGTAAAACTCTTCAAGACTGCATGGCTTGTAGCTCAACATTTTTACCAGACCGGGAACTATTTTTACAAAATCGTCATCTAAATGAGAAAGAACTTTGTACCAAGTGTAACTTGTAAACTGTTGACAAGAACTGAGAGAAAGTTTTGTCTCTTTTGTTTTATGGGTTAGTATACTTTGATACGCAACAGAATTATTTAATGAAATCATTTAAATTTTCTTTTATTACACAGTGAGGTTTTGTTCAAACTGAAATAAACACGAGATCGCAGGAGTTGTCCAGTCGTGAATTTACTGGCCCGACGCTATAGTCACCGAACCTCGGGCCTTTAGTCCAGTGTAAAATTCAAGCCCTGCTCTTTCAGTATTTCTGTCTCAGCTCTCAATGTTCCAGCCGTCATCATCGAAGAATACAGAAGTGAGAGCGTTTACAGACACAATGGCATCCTCTCAGAGGCAGGACTCCTGTGTGCCACTTCCACTTGACCCAAAGGTGCTCACTGAACTCCAGGATTCCTCTAAAGACTGGGCACTAACACATGGCCTTGTGGTCATGTATATGTCCCCCGATCAGGTGTGCTGTCCCGATCGCATAACGTATGTCCCTCACACTCTGCTACCTTCGCCCGTCCCGAGGGCACTGTTTGAGAAGGTGAGCAGACTCCAAACGCACATCAACCTATTGATGCACAGGGTTGCTGAAGACCGAGAGTTCCTGACGTCATCTTTGAAAAGGTTTGTGTTTTTAAAAAATGATAACAAAATTTGTTGCATACATACCCTACATGTAGGTCTACTTAAAAATTAATGACCATGAAAACTCACTTGTTGAGAAGCACTGCAGCTGTTGATAGAATCTGTATGTTCATTCATTTTGAGAAAAGATTCACTTTGAGTAATATGGTTTGGATAATTTTTCTCCTATAAATGTTTTAATCTACAACGATTCTATTCGCTCTCTGCCACTATCAGGCATGGTAGGTCTTTGTAGAATATTAACAAAACAAAGATTTCATTTGGGAAAATTTTATCTAGTGGATTGAAGCTATGAATGGTAATTAGATAGCTTTGAGATTTTGTTTTGTAAACTGTAATCTTTGTTTTGAAAATCAACTATATGTCGCAGGTCTCCTGCTTACTGCTGTCTTTGCAGTATCTGGCACACTATCATGACTATCCTACCACCCTACTCGACTGGTATGGATCCCACAGTCTACTGACACGCTCCAGTACACAGGTCACTCACCCACAATGTGCAGCCCACACAATAGCTCTGAGCCTTCTAACATATATGTCTAACCACAGTTCTCCTTTCAGAAGAACTAATCAGAGTAGTAGTGCTGACTCTTCAATGAAACCTCTGAGACCAACATCTCCAACTCTCTAGTCTCCTGACGATGACGAGAGCAGGCTAGTTGAAACATTGAGACCAATTAAGAACTCACTCTGCGGCAGTGAAGTTAAAACGAGAAGTCCCCTCAATCCACCCTTAATCACAGCCCATTTCCTACCTTCCGCCCATGTAGTAGTTAATAAGCAGGACAGTTCTATTCGGAACTAAGTAGTCTCCTGAATTCCGAAATCTACTCCACGGCAGTAGAATAAATAGCAAGACAAGTTCTCAACAGACAAATCTACACAGCAAAGTAGATACACAAGTAAAGGTGTTACCGTGAATTGAATTTACATTGATGCCTCACCATGCCTCAAATTCGATATATAGAAGGTTTTTTTTTATTATTTTAATACTTAGGCCTATTGCCCTGGATTTGATGACTGCGTGCACAACAAATTATTAATTAATTATGTTTCCAAGTCTGTTGAAAGACTATCTTCAACATTTTCAAGGAGGGCCCAATTTCATGACACTGCTTTCAGCAAGCCAAAAATCAGCGCTTACTTAAGTCTATTTCACAGGTGAGCAAGGTTTTTTTATTTATTCATGTGCATGCGTACATCATGTTACTGAGCATTTTTCGCTCACACAGCTAGGGCAGAAATTCGGCACTTACATGTACACTATAAAGTGGAGAATGGTAACCGTGAGCACAGAATTGCACTGTAGGCAGAGCCGTGGAATTGGGCCTTGATCTCTTCCAGGAATTATGCTACCACCAGGGGATAAATCATGTAGTCTTTGACTTTCTATTTTTCACAGCACAATACAAACTGACGACTTCACCCGCAAATTGTTTGAAATCTATGAAGATGTACACAAGGCAGGATTTACAAAGGTAGAAGAGTAAACTTTGGAGACTTTTTATAATGTTCTATTATACCATTAAAGTGAAGAAAAAAACTGATGCATTTAATTTGACACTTTCAAAAAGGGAATCAAAGTGCGGTGATGAGGTTTTTAAACTGTAGTTGTTTAAACACGGTGAGGCCTGGTTCTTGATAACTTTACCTCAACTTTTCAAACCAACTCTTTTGGCATTTGGAGTCAAGCACTTTCAGGACCTCTTCCTCATTACCTCAAGCTGCTAATACATGTATGTGCACCCAATGGGTTTATTGTACATAAGTCCAATTTCCCCTTACAGATTGTTATTTATACATGTATGTCTGGGTGAAGAGAAGCAACTATGGTTTTTCATTACCTCAAGCTGCTAATATGTGCACCCAATGGGTTTATTGTACATAAGTCCAATTTCCCCTAACAAAGTGTTATTTATATGTCTGGGTGAAGAGAAGCAATTATGGTTTCTGGCACAATGACTTAAGCACCATAGACAATCTGGCTAGAATTCCATTTTATTTTTGTCCAACCCTTATTCTGCCAATTTTCAAGCATTATACTACTTGACCAAAAAGCGTTTATACTGAATTATATAACACAGTATGTTAACAGTCTTGTCTGTGTGAGTTTTTCCCTCTAGCCTGTGAAGTTATCCCTACTGCGATCAGACTATATGATTGACACACAAGGTGGGCAACAATCCATGAAGCAGATAGAAATCAACACCATGGCTTCCAGCTTTGGGGGTTTGGCAGCAAACTTAACTCATCTGCACAAGTGAGTTCCTTAAAGATCTCACACAAGAAGAAAAAATAAATTTTCACAGATTTATGTACACATAACTTAAATGAAGGGTCATACTTTGGTTAATGACCCTGAAAAAGCTGAAATTTCTGTCTGAAAGCTTACTTGTTATAAAGATGGTATTGGTGGTAAGCATCCTGCAAAATTATTTTGTCTGAAATGCCCCCGTTGATTAGAAATCGATGAAAGTGTGTCGACAATTTTGAATCTCCAAAACTCGCATCGAGTTTTGGAGATTCAAATTTCCAAGGTGCCCGTTTGTGAATGCTGCAGCCAGACAAGTGGTTGGTACCCATGTCACCTCACTGAAAGTGAAGGGGTTTGACATTCTTGATGAAAAAAATCTGACAGTTTTTTGCTACTTTATCAGTAAGTAGCGCCCGCGTAAGCTTTCGTGGAATTGTGCATGTGGCTATGAGTGTCAAATATGGACTAGCCAATCATAAAGACCTCCAACTATGTCTTTTAATACCGGGTAAACGTGATCATGTGACCACCTTTCAACCAATAGGACTGCCTGATCTGTCTGTAGTGTTCATGAATAAGTTATTATGATTATTACGTAATAAGGTGGTTTTCTGCTCCTCCATTCTAGGTACACACTGGGTTTGTATTCGTGCACCGATGACATTGATTCCCACATCCCTGAGAATGCGTCACTGCAAGGTTTAGCCGATGGCATGGTGACGGCGTGGCAGCACTATGGGAAAAAAGAGTAAGTACAGAGGTACAACCTCATAAACCGCTGTCTCTCCCTGGAGCTTGGGGAGTTAAAACCCCATTGAAGAAGATCAAAGCTATCTTGTACGTACAACACAAGCAAAGAGACCTGTTTGAAAGTTGATCAACCCTCCTACTGTCTGACCATTCTTTAGTATCCACTGTGGTGTTTAATGACAGAAAAACGTCACCAGCTTGCAATTATATTGTGGTAAATGCATACCTACATGTGCACAGTATACAGTCAACCCTCCTACTGTCTGACCATTCATTTCAGTGAGTCTGCCCCCCCCTCACTTTTTTGTGTTTATGTTACCATATAACAGCCGCATTGATGTAAATTTATTTCTGTCTTCATGTTGATCAGTGCTGTGGTATGCTACATGGTGTGTTGCCCTGAGCAGAACATCTTCGATCAACGCCTCTTAGAGTTCACCATGAAGAAGCAGGAGTCGTGCATTCGAGTTATCCGTCGATCGCTGTCCGACGTGGGCAAGAGGGGGCGCCTCTCGGATGACAGGCGCTTATTCTTGTAAGAAGAAAAAAAAAACAACGCAATAATTACTTACCTCTCTGTAAGAATCAGGGATGAGAAATTGTTGCCTTTTTTCTGAATTCAGAAAGTCTGCCTGGTACACAGTAAATGTTCTCATAATTAAATAAGTCATGATCTTTGATCTACTTCTCTAGCGCTGAGGATACTGTTCCCAAAAGCTACTTGGAATCTTTATTTCCAGGGGTTACCAAACGGTGGAAATGCCATCATTTCAACGTAGCTCCTAAGATCTGGATCCCAGTTTCAGACTATTTTTGTCAGCAGTGCCTCTCACCCCTGAATAATACTAGATGTGTTTTGGTTTTGCTGTTTACTTTACACCTAGGTTTGATGTGATGAGCTGTTTGAATGGCGTTTATTATGCCCATTGTTTTAGGGAACCCTTGAAACATGTTCAGAACAAACAAACTCTCAGAACAAACATAAAGTGTCCGAGACGCGGTGAAGCTGTGTATTGAATGTGTTAGTAAGTGTGCAGGGTCCAAATTGATTTACACTGGACAGCAGTCCAGAGGCCAGTGATTTTAGCGATGACCAGTAAACTCATGACTGCACAGGTTTCGGCAGTCTTGTGTTTTTCATTTGAATAATAATACCTCATGTGTAATTTCTTTTGAAACATAACAATGATTCAGATGTTGACTTTGAATCTGGTAAACTACCTTTCAATTGTGTTGAACATCGAAATATGCTTACCCATAGGAAAAATGAGATCAGTCTTCTCCTATAGTACTTGTTTAAATAAAAACAGTTTAATTTTATATTAAACTGTTCAGATATTGTTTGTCTCATTTTGATTCTAGTCCTGTAAACTATATTTTGATCCATTACCCAATTTTGAGCTATCAGCCCTGCAGTCTTTTTGATCCCCCCTTCCAAATTCAACTCCTTTATTGGTTGGATTCTGAGAAGAGCCAGAGATTTACACGACGCCTCAAACATTGTGCTCCATGCGTGATCAGGAGAACATAGAAATCTCTGTTTATCTTCTTTTTTTCCCCCATTTTTTTTCAGAGACGACATGGAAGTGGCTGTAGTGTATTACAGAGTAGGCTATGTGCCCTCACATTTTTGTTGCGGCGAAAAGGTTTGTAAACCACATTTTCATTTGTGATTGAGTGTTTTTGTTTCTTTGGATTTTCATGTCATTGAAACTCGGGAAAAACTTCCCGAAGAGGACGCCAACGCAAAGCTAATACAATTGTCAATAACTGCTCAAAAAAAATTTGATGTTCGGAGCAACCCAGTTGTTTTTATTTTATTTTATTTAATTTTATTGTTTTTTCTATTTTAAAATCAAGTTTAATTTATTTCAAAAGTTCAATTCTTGAGAACTACACCTGTTAAAGTTGGAATCTTTGCATTTTCTGTAAAAGTTTGATGTTTAAAAGTTCTTTACACCTGTTAGTGACCTGACAAGAACTTTCACAATCGTCAAATCTCATAATACTGGCATGATTGTTTTGCTATTGTGACCGAGCTGTCTAGCACACTGGCTCAAGTTCGGATGGCCTAGTCTTCAGAGTGTGGGTTCGAATCCCGGTCATGACACTTATGTCTCCAAGCTAGACACTCTTGACCATAAATTGCTTCTCTTAACCCAGGTGTGTAAATTTGAACCTGCTCGGGTCAAAACAGCATTATGCATGCATGATATTCTCCCTACTTAAGTCTCATTTCTTCTTCTTTATTGTGCCCTTGGAAAAATCAGAAAAATTTTGATTAAATAGCCTGAAAAGTTTTCTAAAGCTTAAACCATGTGTACATGTGGGTCTGCCCTTGTACTTTGTGAAATGTTCCCTACCTTTTTCTAAGGACGAATTATCATTCCTGATTATGTTGGATAAGCCCTCAGTGCTAATATTATCAGCATGATGAGATATGCTCCCTAGGGGAGATGAGAAGGTTTGAGGTATGATCTAAATATCAGGACTTGAAATAATCATCAGGACTTGAAATAACCCATGGCACCCACAGCAATTGCTGTGATGCTCTGTGCTTTTGCCGCGGTGCCCTCTGCAAGGTTCCAGTACAAATAAAAGGGTCACGACTTGAAATAACCCATGGCACCCACAGCAATTGCTGTGATGCTCTGTGCTTTTGCTGCGGTGCCCTCTGCAAGGTTCCAGTACAAATAAACGGGTTCTTCATAGAAGTGCCCCTTACCAGAGGGAAATGGCTGTGCCTCTTAGCCTTATAAGAACCCAGTATTATCCATTTATTATCCCTATTCTCAGGCTTGGGATGCGAAGATCTTAGTGGAGAAGTCGCTAGCGGTCACGTGTCCATCCATAGACTGGCATCTCGCCGGCTCCAAGAAGATCCAGCAGGAACTGTCCAGGCCAGGGGTGTTGGAGAGATTCTTGGATGACCCTGGGGTCATCAGCGACATCAGGGCGACATTTGCTGGGCAGTATCCCCTTGAACTGGTGAGGCTCATTCCTTGTTGCCAATTGGAGAAGAGGGAATTGGGGCGGGGAAAGGTTTGGAGGGGGTAATTTAAGAGGAAATGAAGGTTTGAAGAATGGAATGATGGAGAGAGAAACTTCTTACGATATGAAAAAAAAAATATCTTCTTCATATATTTAATACAATTGAAAAATGGGATCCTCAGAAATGATTAGCACTGTAGCTGTTATGCTCGGAGATAATCTGTCTGGAGAAGACGACACTTACTCTTTGGTTTTAGATGTTTATTTTATTTATTTATTTTATTTTATTACACATCCAACAGCACAATGAACGTCAATAATGGGATGAATAAGAAATGAGAAGAATTGTCCAGTTTTAGGTGTGGGTGGAAAACCCCATGCAACCAAATAGGGACTGTAAGCCAATTCCACATGCAAGGCTCTGGTTTGAGGTGGGATTCGGAGCTGGGTTCACAGAGGTGAAAGGCAGGGAAAGAAACCACTGAGCCAACATGATCCCCCGACGTGGGAGGAGAACCCAAACTAGGGGAAAGCCCCCCCCCCCCACCTGATCGGAAACCCACTCAACATGTGAGGCTCTTGTCAGAAGTGGGGTTGACTCAGGGTCCAAAGATGTGGCAGGCAGGGGACAACACCACTCCGCTAACCTGATCCAAAAGGGACAGCATTGTTAAGAAGGACCCATGTTGAAAATCTTGATCTATATCACCAATCCCCTTCCCCTGTCTTCTTTATTTGCTCAGACAAAGGAAGGAGATGAAGCAGCCGCTATGGGTATCAAGAACCCTGAGCGATACGTCTTAAAACCTCAGAGAGAGGGCGGAGGTAAGATCTCATTCATATTTCTTACTTGGAGTATTACATCAACAGTGCAATTTCCTTGAAAAATGAAAATTAAAAATTGGTTCAATAAAGCAAGTAACATTTCTATTAAATTTTGATTCTCCTCGGCAGGGAATAACTTCTTTGATGATGAGGTGAGGGAAAAGCTAACAGAGTTTGAAGGTAAAGAAGAACGTGGATCTTTTATACTGATGGAACGTATTCAACCAAATGTCATTCAGAACTACAAGGTACGAGGGAACCAACCGTCGGAGCTTGCAGAAATGGTTAGCGAGCTTGGTATCTATGGAATATTTGTCAGGTAAAGGAATGCCTTTGGAATTTATTTATTTATATATTTATTTTGATAAACTTTACACTGGCAAAACTACTATAATTTATACTATCAACAGCTGCAGTGCCTCTCACCAAATGAGTTTTTATTGTAATTAATTTTTGGAGTATTTACCAATCTGAGACCCTACCTATGTTCCTGGAAAAAAAATTGTTGCTAGAGGACCAGGGTGTTTTCAGTTCAGGAGTAGTTTCATTTAGTCCTTTTTTTTTTTCCCATCACAATTTGAAATACTTTAATGAATTGCTCCACAGCAAAGACGGCAAAGAAGTTCTCAATACTACGGCGGGTCACCTTTTGAGGACAAAGGACCAGAAGACGAATGAGGGCGGCCTATCGGTTGGAGCAGCGGTCATGGACAGCCCTTATCTTGTATGTGATGAGGAGATTGTTTGAGGATCCAAATGAAAGGTGGAGTGGTGTTGCCTCGGAGCAACGTAAGGTTGGATGTTTACCTCAGGTATTATAACTTCACCAAATAGATTGAGTAAATTACAATTATATTTGAAGACTTTTCCAGTCCTTCTGATTTGAAAATCCCAGGCGTGTGAAAAAAAGCACACCTGGATTCTTCTAGGTTACACTTATACACTTATATACGAAGAGAAAATTTCGAATTATTTTGTATTGTAACAGAACTTTATAATGTGAGGAGTGTAAAAGTAAAACGATACATTATCAGAGGTATGAGTATGAACTCATGCCGCACGACGACCCGAAGTTCAGCGCGACCGCTCAGCATCAGTGATCACTCATTCTCATTATCAGTGGGAAAACTCATGACTTACTTCAACCATGGAGGTAGAATTGGTTGTACACTGGACACTTTATCAACAAAATCTCCCATGATTGACAATTATTTATCTAAACACTCAAAGGTGCATGCAATTGTCGAAGCTAATAAAAAAACTTTAAAAAACTGGAAGTGAAGTTCGCAAACTAGCATTTTTGAGCGATCTTATCCCCTAATTTCTGCCCTTAATAACACTTTTTTCACCAACAACCATTTCCATGGATTCGCGAAAAAAGGATCTTTTGCAATACATTTTCGATTGAACGATCGGTCGAAGGATCGGTCGACAACGCACATTGGGGAAAAATGTGCAGTGAGATGTGTTTATGAGTACAAGATTATAATTTTGTATAATATATTACTAGAAGAAGGTCGCGATTAGACTCCACCGCACGTCTTCCAACCCCTGGAAAATCTAGTTGTGTGTTTCCCTACTCCCTATGTATTGTAGTATGGAACATGGAGGGGAGAGCCAAACTAACAATGTGATGCGTGTTTTAACATTCGTATACTGAAACTGAATGAACGATCGCGGCTAGCAAATATCAAGACTAGGGACTTTATCACCAGAATTTGAAGGATTTTGAAAATTACAAACACAAATGGTGTGGTAATGCTTGATTTAAGTTTTACAACGTAAAAAAAAAATTTTAAATTAGGAAGTATGATTACGCCGGAAATGTATGCCAATGCATGCGTTATAGAGGGATCAAGCATGTGATTTGTTCGAGGAAGCTTTTAGGCATGCGATGGCGTGCGGGTGCGATCGCACGCTTCAAATCAGAAGGACTGCTTTTCAAAACAATTTTACATGATTAAGATGGGGCTGACAGAGTCTGTATTTTTTGCGAATTTCCTGACATTTATGACTAATTTTATATTTGTGCTAGTTGGCTGATGGCTGTGATTTTTTTCCAACTCATTTAGATCTTCAAATTAAACTTATCCTGTATTAGTTTCTTCTTTTTTTTTACAAATATTTTGTCTGGGTGACCTTGAGTATCACGAAATATATCACAAAATATATAACTGGGATGGTGACATGGACACATCAGACCCTCCCACATGTACGCCATTGTTAGGCTGTTGCTGTACAGAGCTGCCAACTCTCCCTGATTCTGCAGAAAATTCCTTAAAAGTAAACCAACCTTTTTCATGTTCTGAACAAATTTGAAAAATTCCCTGGTTAAGGAAACTTTTCCACATTATGTTGAATGTAATTTTAAATTTCTTTCTGATTGTCGGACAAAATCTCCCTGATTGTCGGATGCAAATATTGGCAGCTCTGGCTGTGGTGGGTGGGGCAGTGTTTCCACTGGCTAGTGGCGTGAGCAAGGTGGTAACAATTCAAACTGATAATTGAAGCCAAAGTTAGGCAGCCTGCAAACTGACAAGAATGCAGCGCCTGCACAAATTTGTAAAGATTCCGTTTACACAACCAAATTGCAAGTTCTTGGTATAAAGCATTCAAGGAAATAACTCATAAATAACACAAAATGAAATTTTTTTCAAGCGGTATTTCCTTGATTGAAACCTTCACTTGAGAGTAGCATAGTGGGCCATATTGGCGGTCAGGTTGGCGTAGTGGTATCTTTCCTGGCCTTCCACCTCTGGGACCCCGGTCCGATTCCCTTCAAGGGCACTATGTGGATTGAGTTTTCAGTCCCTACCTGATGGCGTGGGTTTTCCCTGGAATAATTCTCTGGACCCCATTTGACAATCGCGCCTGAATTCTATAACCATTACATAGGCTTAATGATAATGTGAACGTTGGGTAAAACTCTTTATTGTTTTCAAGTAATTGGAAACGGAGGTCAAGTCTTGTTTCTTTTTTTATTTTGTTTTATTTGTGTAACATGTTTTATTTTCATATATTTCATGGTTAAATAATCTTCTAAACAATACTTAACTCTTTTTTGTAGCAATAAACTACATTAATCTTAATTATGTGAAGAAACAGAATCGTGCCCACACAAAAGTCAACATGGGTGGGGCCAACTTGGTCCCGGAAGTTTGAATATGCACGAGTCTATTGAGCTCACAAAATCATTTTCACAGCACGTGTTGAAGGTCAAAGGTGAGACTTCAGTGTACCATATTGCCCCAAGATAGCACCTTTAACCCTATGTAACAAATCATAAAATGCTCAATTGAAGGTTCATTTTAATTTTAATAGTTTATGACATATATAATATAAGAAGGTTTACAGAAACAATTTATAATCTAAAAAAGGCGGGCTTTTATTGCCAAATTCTTTAAATCATACATCCATTCCTGAGTGTTTACACCAAAGTGGAGATTATTGTTTTAAAAAACAATTTCCCTCAATATTCTGGAGTGTTTTCATTGTTTGATTAGAAAAATAATAATCCAAGTTAGAAAAGGTATGGATATAATGTATTTGTAATTTTGGTATTTCAGGGTTTTTTTGTGAACAAAAACCTGGCCTATAGCCGCTATCCTATAACAATAAAACTATTCATCTCTTGTTGTTTGACCTGTGGCCTTTAATTATTTTATTTTCTAGTTGCATTTGAAACTTTTTCAGATGTGTTATTTTTTCCATGAATTATAAGTCATATGTCATGTATGTGAATTATCTGACAAAAGGCAGAAAATACTTATTAAAGTTAATTGTATTATACAGGACTGGTAAAAAAAATTAGTCGAAAAGCTTACAGATAAGTTCATAATAGATTAATTTTTCTGTGAAATATTTCCCTCTGAAACGAAGTCATATTTGAGAAAACTGTATCTTAAAATCTAAAATAAACGCAACAGGTGATTTCGGTTGTTGCAACCAAAATTAAAGGGACACGTTGCCTTGGGCTATGAAAAGCGTTAAAAGTACATGTAGAACATAATGATGCACACATACATGCCATATCATTGTTTGGTTTTCCTTACACGTCGTGAACTAACACGATTGCAATTTTGTGGAGTCATTTGACTCCACAAAATGGCGGACAGTGTTAGTTAACAAAGTAAAAGGAAAACCGCGTAATTTGGAGGCATATTTGTGTGGATCATTATATTCTATTTTTAAAACATCTTTCCAGCCATATTCATTTCACTTCATTTCATAACAAATGCTTTTCATAGCCCAATTTGCCCAATCCAGGGCAACGTGTCCCTAGCTTAAGGACAATGTGTTTACATGTACATGCTGAAAATTGTGCATAGTTTTTCACTATTTTCTCCCGACTCAAATTTTCATAGGTTTATTATTTCATGTATTTGAATGATCACACTAAACATAAACACTGCCTCCGACTATTTTCTGAGCTCTACCAATCCTGTACAATACCCAATGCAGCTTTGAGACATAATCATTTGTAAAAAATGTCAGCCCTGACCTACCCCTCTCCGACACAACATTTTCCCTTGCACAGCAAAATGCTAAACAAAATGTATCAGTTGCTACTCGCCAACCATCATCTGCTACTCAATGTTACCATCCAGTGTGCACATAACATGTTCAGTTGAAATATTTTGGCATAAAAAAGTGCTGGACATTGTCATTCCCTGGTAAGATTATTACATCAATTGGTGCTGGATATGTGATATGGTGTCCCCCCCCCAAAAAAAAAAAAAAAAATCAATCAATCAATCAATCAATCAAATTGTGTCTTGATTGTGTTCTGGGAATCTCAGGAATTCGTATCAAAGAAGATTTCCGGGGGATGGAGGAGGGGTAATTCTGTACATGAGAGGAAGAGGGTGTTATGGTACATTGTACGTGTACATGTACATGCATTGACCCATTTCACAATGTGGAGCTGGACTTACTTGCAACCTATCATGTCTGTCATATTCGGAGATATCATGTACACAAATATGACAAAGAAATAGACTCCCAAAATGACAGAAAATGGTGGATGCCCAATTTCCCAGCATTCCGCATCGTGCAGGGGGTCAATAGGAATATTTTGGGGACTCCCTCTGCCACATATCAGGCATGGTATTGACCATGAAACCTTTCGTTTGCAAAAAAAAGTGACCTTGTACATTCCAGTGCCTTTCTGGCAGGTGAGATACCACACTGGTCATCTGGGAAAGTTAACATTTTGTATCATAATTTCTTACAGAAATTGAAGAGTTATAAAAGTAACCTTGATTCTTTGTCATCTACACAGGGTGTCTCAGGGTCTGCTTGTTCACAACTTCACTCATCTTCCAACAGTTCTGTCCAAATCATCACACTAGAGTTTCACCAAATTTGCATTCTGAAAGTCTCAATTTTGTTGCACTTGTAGCATCGCCTCCTTTTGTAATGCCTGTATAATGTTAGAATGTGGTTTATGCAACGTGCACACTTCCGATTGCTCAACATTTTCATTCGCCTGTGGTAGTATAATCTCCTTATAGTATTTCTCAATGTACTGACTAACATAGGAGGGGCACCCTCGCGGGTCATGGGCGCCACTGTCTGCAGGCTTCCTCCAGAATTGCAGCTGTGCTGGTGAGACCGTACGCTGACCGTTCAACTCCATTTCCTTCAGGAGCCACACCCTTAGATCATCCGAGAAAAGCTCCTGAAACGTCGTCTCAACTTTATCACCTCGGCAAAGGCGTAGTTTGCTGGCCGTTCGTGGATGAATGAAGAGGCGCATTCCTCGCCATATCCCTTCAAAGACGATTCCGTGATTGATGACAATGACCAGCCCCATTCTCTCCGGGTAGTGTTCTGCAACTATGTGGTTTACGGCTCTGGCAAGGGTTGGGTTGCACGCTGCCAATGATAGCCCTAAAACAAAAGATTGGATTCAATGTCATCCTGAAAAAGGGCTTCTTTTTTTTTATTGAATTTGGTGTACCAGTGTTGACATGGTCAACAGCTTCCTGAAATGGTGCGCCCAATACTTGAACTGAACAAAATCCTTGAACTGAACAAAATCCTTGAACTTTCTTCCCCTTGTTATGGTAGTTTCAGTACTGCACTGCCAAATTTTTAAAAAACTAGGCTTAACATGTTGACAGGAATACTTCTGTTCTAGAGAGTGAAATCTCGATACTTGTACCAGATATCTGCACACCCATTGCCATCACCAATGTTTGTCCTGTATGGCATTTTAGCATGGGTGGTGCCATCTCTTTTTATGGCAATGTCCTGGCCAAGCGATCAAGCGCACTGGACTCAAGCTTTTGTGATTCTGACGGTGTACTAGGATTGGTAGTGCATGTAAACGAACCCAGATTGCTAATCGTCGAAGAGTAGGGAACTGTTGGGATTATCCCTGGTGTTTCTGGCTCACATAGCGAGCACCTTTGCATACAGGTTTCCTCAGGATTGCGAGCTACGGTGATTAAGTTCATTTATAAGATATCCTTGGTTTCATTACCAGAGATGTATAATAATAATAACTTACCAGAGCAGTCTAGTACCCAGACCCATTTGTATTCCTCGGGTCTCATACAGCGTTTAGCGTTCTCCATGAGGTATAAGGTGTGTTGTACGTTATCCTCCGCTGTGAAGGATCCGGTCGCCTGAACAAAAGATGAGTACACGACCGGCCTGCCTCGTTTGTCGATGCCCACTTGTCGCTGCAAACGCACATATTCATCATAAATTTTAATTCTCAAATTAGGGTAAACAATCTTTTTTAATGTATTCTTCGATACGGATTTTAAGGTATTGCATTGTGAGTGTATCGATTTACTTTGCTGAGTAGATTGTTCTTTTAAGAGCTTGTCTTGATTCTTCAACTTGTATTTTTTGTCTGGTCCAAACAAGAGTCTTATTCTAATCATACAGAATAGGACTAATTGCATCATTTCTTGAAGAAAAACACAAGTGTCATGACCAGGGTTCGAACCCACATCGTGATGACTTGGCCACCAGAGCATGAGTTTGATGCACGAAATTGCTTGGTCACAACAAGTCAATTGAAACTTCAGTACGTGCTAAAGCTGGATGCCGTTCTAACCATGTGTAGCCACAAGAACAGTGAGTGCGCCTTGAGTGAAGGCTAAGCTTACCCATGAGTGATACCCAGGCTTGTTCTCGCAATATTTACAGCTGGTTTCCCACGGCCGGAGCTTCTGTCTCCATTGCAGGGTTGCCTGTAGTTTCTGGTGAGCAATGTTTACATCCCAGTCATATCCTCGAAGGTAACGAAGTAAACTGCAAAAGGGCGTGAAAGCGAGGCTGTTAGTGATTATAGACTTGCCTCGATAAGAAATCTCTTAACAATCAATTAATTGTCTACACTAGGTACTCGGGGGTGGGGGGGGGAATGCATCAACGGCTCAACTGTATAATATTTTGTTCACATTTGATATCCCATTTTTGTTTACTCAAAAGGTTTTCCCAATATTTTCTTAATATGTTTAATCTTGTTTGGTTGATCTTATATTAAGCAACAATAATTTCATTGCATTGCAAAAAAAGTAAAACATTACTAGCAGGTTAAAATGCTTTTGTTTTGCATCTAACTACTGTTCCCACGGAATAACAGAAGCTCACACAAGTTTACATACTCTCCTCTACAAACCACCATCCTTTACTTTGAATGGAGACAAAATATCAATAAAACCTTTTAATTGGAAAAGTGCTCTAGAAAATCACAGCCGTGGTGACATCCAAAAGAAATTTGAAAATCATGTCAATTGCGAAATAGGCATACAAACTTTCCAAAAGTGCAGCTTAGATCAAGACTTGTTATTATCTCTCAGCCCCAAAGTTCGTAGGTAAATGTTTTTAATTTGTGTACGTACTTGTATTTATCATTAAGGAAGCCTTCCTCATCATGCTCAAGGTGTGAGCGATGCTTCAACTCGCCCAGTCGCCGGTCCTGTTCGCTTTCGTCCGGCTCGTTAGAGTTCGGTGGCATCTTGTTGGCTATACGATTTTATAGGCCTAAAGATACATTTAGAGAGAGGGAAAGGAAAGGAAAGGAAACAAAACACTTTAAAAAAATGCATGCCGTGTTTAACCTTTTTTTCACGCACTTTCCTTGTTCTCCAACTACCGAATTCGAAGTGCCTCGCACGACGCGTGTAGTATAAAAATAACGCGCACGCGACGGCGATACCAACCCGTACCCTGGAAATTTGTAAACGGCGGCAGAAACACTGCAGTCACACCATATCAATCTAGCTCTATGATCTACACACAAATTAATGGGAACGATATGCCAGGATCCACCCATTATGGACCACTTCCAAAATGAAAGCCAAAGTCCACTTAAAGGGGAGGTATACGTTTTGTAATCACTCTAAAAGTTAATGGCAATAAAAACTTACTTGGTTAAAAGTACAGCAGCTTTCAATAGTATAAAGCATTTTGAGAAATATTTCAATTTAAATTGATGTGGTTACAGAAAAAGATATCAGTTTTTTATCCCCTAAAATTTGAATGTGAGAAACGTTACTTTTCAGACTAGAAGTATTCCAAGTGCGGATCATTCTTTCTGCGCGGACAAACCGCTCCGGATTTTCGGCGATTTTCTCAAAAACGCTTCCACCTTTTGAAGTGAAATTTTCACAGGCTAGTTTTACTGTATGTATCTACATTTATATAGGATTAAAATAATCGAATTGTTAAAAAAACCTAAGGTATACGTTCCCTTTAACAGTCATAACTGTGTAGTCTAAACGTTTTAAGCTCAAGTTTCAGTTATCACTGAAAAACGTTGACGAGTTCCATCTATCGAAAATTTGGATCATCGATCGCTTGGATCTCATCGTCCTATAATGAGTTTGTACGAAATGCCCTTCGTGAAAAGTGTGTTTTGGATCCGATCTTCTATTTAATCTTCCTCACAAGAAAACTTAAAACAAGAGCCTGGTAAGGACTATATGAAGACAACGTAATTATTATGACAAAAAAAAACCAAAACCAAACTTTTACCAACATTTGTTTTAAAGGGCCTACTAGGGGAAGAAAAAGGAGAAAAGGAAATACAACCACAATTAGCATTTTAAAAATACGTTATTTTACTTACACAACAAATTTATGACAACCCTCACAATATTATATTTGTATCAGACAAAGTCAAATTGAAAGATACATGTCAAATTATTGGACCAATAGTAAAATAACCTAGCTATTTCACTAGCTAGACGCGCAAATAGAGCGAACGAAGACCTCGTCAGCAACGCACTCCATAAAGACCTAAGGCCCTCGAGCCGCCTCCAGTGTCCGTGCCCCCTTACCACTGCCCCCACCAACCTCCATTTGGAATTTGTACCTTTGAGATTACAGATTATCATGATAATCTCAGTGACCTGTTGTCATTGCTGTTCATTTACCGACTGCTGAAGCTCGCGAAACTCACACAAACTAAAATCATCGGTCTGTTCACGTATACCCCCCCCCTCCTTCCCAACAAGACACACCCCGCAACGCTCGGTTATATCATGGTTATATCATGGAGGAAGGAAAATAGAAACCGTAAACAAATCTCCTGCAAGACTACAGCACACAAGTCGGAAAGTTGGTAATAAACTGCAGTCACACCATAGAGCAATGACACACCAACCGGATCTTTCATCAGACCCAACACCACTATAGCTGTTAAAAGAGATTATAACATGGTGTAACTCGTACGAATACACATCTGTAATGGTTTCTGGGAATGAACTCTGAAATAAGTAATGCACGTTCACTTTAACTGCTGTGTTTGGCTCCAACATCGCTGAACACATTTCATTAGAATATATTATAATGTCTAAATAGAGAAACTCTCTGAAATACCTTATAACCTCGTGTACCCATTGAGGTACAAACCACACACGTTGCTCACGCCACAGAGCAAGTTTGCTCTATGCTCACACCGACAATTTACAATATATGAATTAGCTTACCTGTATACGCACATCAGCTCCTACTACTGAAGTACTAGTTTGAATATTTGACAAACCCAAAGCTGTTTATATGTGTTGGAAATCCGGTCATGGCGGGTTCATCAGTTTATAAGGTTATTTTTGGTTTAATACTTGGTCACTCATCCCTAATCTTATATCATTCAACAGATCTTGATAACTTCATTCATGGATACGAGAAAACACAATGACTATACAGTGCCCTTTGAACCGTTCCAGTAATATGTTAATTTCATTATTGACTGTGTGTGTGAGCACACAAAAGGAAATTACACAACCGATCCGGACATCAGCTATATGTATAGTGCTGATAAATTGACGCAATTTTTTTCCATTAGCCTTTTTGAGGTATGGGTGTACGCAGACAAATTTACCCAAAACACTAACTATAGTTTGGGTAAATTTGTATACACAGACCAGAACCAAGGTCAAACAGATTCAGGCCGTGTCCGATTGGCGGCTACGGCTACGGCTACGGCTACGGCTACGGCTACGGCTACCGCTAGATCGCTGCTTCATCATACGTTGAAGTATAGGACATCATATAGCAACACCCTTAGCAACAGTCGTAGTCGTAGCCGTAGCCGCCAATTTGGAGACGAACTCGGGCCATGCCACGTCCGAACTGAACGAAAGTGGACTTTTTAGCGATCTGGCCATCTTCCCGGCGAAGCCGTTAATTCGGACGCGGCCTCGGTTTCTATGCAAAGGCTTTGTAGTGAAAAACTTACACCCTTGCGTGTAGAGTAAACCAATTGCATTTTAAAATTAGAGCAGAATCTGTGAAATCAGAACTGTTTTGGTTGCACTAAGTCGAGAAGACCTTCGTGCTTCGTCTCTGGAGCTGTCTGAGATTTGACAAAAATACAAGGCTCGTCTTAAACACCGTCATTTTGTACAAGTTGTGAAGGAAATACAAAAAGTCAAGAAGTATTGTATTTGTAACGTATTCCCATTAACCCACCCAAGAAAATTAAGTTACAGGAGCTCTACGTCACAGAAAAACAGAAGTCCCCCTCTGCACCCCCCCCCCCCCGAAAAGAATGCTAGTTTACAGTAATTAGCACAAGTTACTTCGATGCAAAGAATAATGGCAGTTGATTATAAACTGGAAATAAACTGTTCAATATGACGGGGAGGACTTTAAGCGTTGATATTAAATTTGCAAATGAAAGTCTCTAGCTGTTTGCGGTTATCATAAACTGATTACACATCGTATTGCTAACTTTGCATATGAGCAAGAAGAAGAAGAAAGTGAGTTTATAATTTTCACAACCACGCATAAATTGACCAATATCCTTTTTAGATCCTAAACGTCACCATTTCATATCCTGTAGTGCTAATTATCTGGAAACAGCTATTTCACTCAATAAAAAATATTAAAGCAATAAAGGGGCACCGCGAAGAGACGTACTGCGATCAGGCTTTCGCTTTTTGAAGTTTAACTATTGTTTTGGACTAATTGTTTCTTAAATCGCTATTATGTCACACTCACCTGTCTTTTACTTTTTACTAAGAAAACGGGCACACTCAACCAAGAAAGTTTGTTGTTATTTTTTTAATAATATCACCGTTGATTAATAAGTAGTTAATAACGTAATAAGATTGTTTATCCGTAAAGACAAACGAGTCACGTGCCTCAGGGTGTACAAACAAAACATGTGAAAATGAAAGAGACACTTCCTGAAAACCCCAAAGAACTTTATAGAAGCCTATAATATACCGCTGGGGGCAAATTCTCTCTTCGTGAAAGCTTAAAGACAGAAGGCTTGTTTTGGCACCGTATATAGGCCCCTTCTTGTGGTATGTAGATTATGCAGGCTTGTAGTATTGGGGGGGGGGGTGTCAAATTAAAGATTGTCTTTTCGTGACTTCGAAACTGTAAGTCATTGTGCTTAGTAGTGTAATTATAAAACTGTTATTGCCTAAGACGTGAGACTCCTGGGATTGTTTTTAATGGAAACACAGAAAGTGTAATAAAAAAATAAAAAAACACCGACCCAACACCCCCAACAAACAAAAATGACTTGACAAAATGCGAGGTTTGACGAAATTAATATCTCTTCGTGAAAACGATTACAAGTTGAAAGCAACCTTGCAAACGGAGCTTCTGGTTGCCATACAGTCACGGCGTAACCAAGGGGGCACGTGCCCCCGGTGCCGCCCCCATTTGAAACCCGCCGTTACGTAGATCAAGATCCATGTTTTGTTTTAAGTGCAAATGGAATCTATAATTGATTTGCCATACAGCAGTGCCCCCCTAGAAAAAAATGGTGGCCCCTCCCCCTGTGCCCCTTAAAAAATTACCTTAGTTACGCCGCTGTTGCCATGTTGAGCATTGCACGCTTTGTTTATCCAAAATGAAAGGAAATGTCTCAATCTTGGAAAGCCGGATATTAACACAAGGCTACTCAGAGAGTCGCCCACCTTGCTTGAAGAACCCATGTGGTCCTGACCTGTTACGCATCCACCTTCTCAAATGATGATATCGTTTTCTTCACCGAATTGATCCCGTGGAAAAAATTTCATTTTAAGGAAAATACCAATAGCCTTTTTGATATATGGTGCACATAAATGAATGCGCTGTTTGCTTTGGGTGTAGTTTTGAAAAATTTACCCAAACCAAATAGTGTCACGGTGTCCCACCACACCTCAAATTGTTGAGAGTAAGATTCCAATGGGATTCGTAAGAACAGTTACAAGCTAGTTGAAAAGCAATGCGTCCATGTGGCACTAATTCATGACGATAAATTAATTAAGTTATTGTTCTGTTTTTATAAAGGAAGTGTTGTGCATAAACTGCAATGTCACTTACCAATGAATGCATGTACCGCAGACGTCGTCGCTCTATGTCAACGTTGTAACAGCATATGGACGAGATATAATTGGGTTCTTTCCATAGATTTTCAAAGTGTGTTGTTGATTGTATTTACAGCTCACAAATAAATATGTGTCACATTATGCATGGATGGTCACCGTGAAAGGATTCTAGTTCTCCTGCATAACTTACAGCGTGGAGTCAGATTAATGTACCGTAGATCGCTTTATTAAGAGTGTAGGCTATAACGCCCATTGGCAACAGAGAATGGAGGCACCCTTATAGCTTGTGAAATTAGCATTTTGGAATTATTCCATTACAACAAAGGTGACTTTAGTTATTGTTGCATTTTTTTTCTTCTGAAAATTGTGACTGGAATGCGAGTTCAGGTAGGCTCTATGGGGATTTCAAGTCGGACTACACATTCACAGTGGGGGGTGATTTTTTCGGTACGTCATAACCTTTTATTTATAATTTTTTGTAGTATTATCGTGTTTGTTTATTGCCGAGGCGGATCTATGGTACGGTATGGGCGGATACGCGTATTGCACGCAGCACGGACCAGTTTAACAGCGTTTGGAACGCGGCCCGCGGAAGGGCCCCTGTGGTTTAAAGTAGTTTTGATGACAATGCCAGCTTTTGCACACTGAGCTTTTCTGTGTAATCTTCCGAGCAAAATCAATTTGATTTTTTTTTTAATGTTCTCCTTTTTTTAAAGTAAAGCAGAGAATGTCGGTCAGCAATGAGGTGTGTGTACAAGTGCGAGTGGGCAATGCAAACTTATGGTATCCTGGGCCACTCAAGGGCCCCGAAAAGTTGTGGATGTATAAACCCTGTGTGGTGCAGTCTAAACCAGTACGTGTTATATATCGTTTAAATGCAAACAAATAGTTAATGGCCTGACGTTTCGACTAGCAGATTCCTTCTCGAAGGCTAAAGACTCTGCTGCAGGCCATTAACTATTTTGTGCATACCATAGGTCCTTTTGGCCTAATTATATATCCTGCTTTTAAAACAAAATATATATTGAGCGTGATATTCAGTTTCCCAAGTTACATTGCGGTATATTTTAAAATGGCGCTTGTGCACGTGGGCTGTCAATTTAGTACATTTTCCCAAGCACACTTTTATCACAGCCGTAGGTTGCTAATTAACATTAATGAAGTAAACAGAAAACCGCCTGGAGGCAAGAGCCAGAAGAAGCCAAGGCTTGTTGCAGCAGCTTGCCCTTGAAAATAATAAAAAAAACATATATATATAATGGTGACCAATAAAGTAGATTTCAAGGGGGGGGGGGGGAAACAAAACAATAAAAAACGCAAAAGGGGAAATATCAGTGGTGGTCTATAATCTTCCTTCAAAAATAATATAAACAAACGCTCTGCATAAATAAGTTTGAACAAAAAAACGGGATTACTAGCCGGAAACATAAGGACGAAAACATTTTAAACTGATGTGATTCTACGGTTCCCTTATTTCATCGGCTGCACAATGTGGAGTGTTGGGTACATTGCTGTGAACACACTATTGGCAGCCCAAAGGGTCAAAATTTAAAACAAATCCATCATACACATTAAGAATCATAGGCCTACAAAGGACAATTCAACAGCCAAAGAACAAATTTTGTCTAGGCCCTATCTGTTGACCATTTTGTACCCATCTGGTGTTTTGTGCTTTCTTTGTGTTTGTCTATCTTTTGACAAATTTGTTCCTTGGCTGGTTTTTGTTTCTTCTTTTTCTTTTGTAGGCTTCTCGAGGTCAATTATTTCAGATGAATTCCTCCCTGCCATGCCTGAGAATAATTTATTTGAATTGATAAGAACAAGTAGAGCTGATTCTAACCATACTCGCAACAGTGTCTAGTCCAGCGCAATACATTTATTGAACGATTAAGTGTAATTTACTGGGGGGGGGGGGACACGGGCTGCTACTTTTGAACTTTAAAAAAGAAGAAGATTATCATGTACTTGTGTACTCATGGTTTTTACTGTGTATGTTTTTATGTATATGTTTTTAGACACGCAAAACCAAAATGCATTTCAATGTATATGAGAATGCGTGTGTGGTGGTGTGTGTGTGTGTGTGTTTGTATTGCCAACCCTCCGAGGACATTTTACAATAGGGACAATAGGTCCTCACTAGTCGGTTCTTTGTTTTCAGGTGTCCTCACTAGTCATTTGTGTACAAAACCAATGGGGATTGCTTCAATACAGGAACAACAGAAAGTACAATAGGTGTCCTCTAACGTATAGGAGTGCTGTACCTGTGTGTGTGTGTGTGTGTGTGTGTGTATGTGTGACAATAAAATACTCACTGTGATATGAGTATTCTTTTCAAAAATAACATTGATGTATATGTAAAATTTTTATTTGTTTTTCATTTTGGCCCTTTTGGCTGCCCATATTGAACGGCTCACCAGTGAATAGACTTTGTTCAAGGCCTGTGGTCGTACATTTTTCCTCAAAATAACACCATTGTGACGTTTGAAACAGTTTCTAACATTCAATTACATAAAATTAGAAATTAAGAAGGCTGAAACTCGATTTCTAATGTTATATTGGGGCTGTAGATTCAAATTCCCCTAATACAAAGTAACACAGATAAATATGACTAAAATTCCGACTTGAAATAAATTCTAATGTGCGTATTGCAAAATTGTGGAATTCCCCGTTCTTAAAATAAACATGTAGTCAGGTACCGTGGAAATAGTGCCCGTTTTTCCGTATTACGTTGATTGGGATGCGTCTGGGTGGAAACATCTGGTACCTTCCCATTTCCTCCAAAATTGCGTTTCCAGAGAATGTTCTGCAAAAGCGTAAGGATATTTTTGTCAGTTTAAGTTGTTTACTTTGAAGTTTTCTTTATTTTCTTTGTGTAGATACTACTGATGAACCACGTATTACTGTTTAAAATTTAGCTGGAGTTTATTTTGAATGTTTGTATTGAAGCCCCGAAGGTAAATTTTGGGAATAAATTTTTACAATGTTGTTACTTAAATGATTGTTAATGTTAGTTATGACGTACAAAAGAATACGTCGCCGGTCCATGAGACCATGACTACTGAGGCCGTCCCGGAGCCGGGCCGGGCTTTATTTCACCACGATTGCAGGAATTTTTTTTATCAGGCGACTTGGTGGAGGCAACCAACTGCACTGTACAGACAACTTGGGAACATCCTAGCAGCTCTACAGACTTTCTCCTCAAGCTGTAACTCCGTATTCCAAGGAAAATAAGAAAACTGAAACTGAATTCATGGTCATGGAGGAAGGAACTCCATGCTGAAACTGTGAAAATAGGGAGTTAAGCGGAAAATGTTAACACGGCGATCCTATCTGGAAGCGTGCGGAAACTGGTTGCAAACTTCACATTATTTTCAATAGTTCCCTTTGCTCAAATTTCACACTGAGTTGTTTTTTGAAGAGATAAGACGGAGGTGTCTTCTTCAATGTAAAACCTTTAAAAAAGGGGAAAAAGAAGCTTCGTATCGCAAAGTATACCGTTGAATTTGGCGCATACGCCAGAGCTCGTAATTATGAACTACTGATGGAGCCCGCCCCCTTCACTATGACGATGGAAGTTGCTGCTCTAAATGGCCTCTACTGCAAGTACCCTTTGATTTTATGAGACTACATGCTTTTTTCAATAAATTGAAGTAAGTCACATTCTCTATACCAGATTTGATATTGGTGGAGTTTGCCGTACACCTACCATCAGTAGACCTTGTCCATGTTCCGTCCCAACTTGATAATTGTCCCAACTATAGTTGGGACTGGTCCCAACTTGAGTGTTAAAGTTGGGACGTCCCAACTATAACACTGCTGCAGACGCACAAGCTGATGCGATCGGCGTTAATTAACAAGATTCTTTATTGCAACGGGTCTCGGCTCTTTATTACAAACTCATGTCAAAACTGTCTAACTAATTTCAAATATTCTCAGGGGCAAGGGAAAGTGGTCTTAAAAACTTCATACTATGATACTTACTATAATATGTTTTTTGTTTATTCATGGGGGTGATTTGAGTTTACTGCGATCCCAACTATAGTTGGGACGTCCCAACTTTAACACTCAAGTTGGGACCAGACCCAACTATAGTTGGGACGATTGTCAAGTTGGGGCGGAACATCCATACTTGCATCGAAAATAGGTAATTTTCTTCTCATTTTTATGAAATAGAAGATCAATTTACACATGTATTGAAGGTTTTTGAGACACCTGAAACCATCACTTAGACAATTCTAGTCAAGAATGGCATGTTCAGTGCCGTTTTAAATCTCGCGAGAAATGGCGACATGCAGGAGTTCCCAGACCTAGAAGTATAATCACAAGTCGAGCAGAATGTCACCCAAAATGAAGCCCTGAATAGTTTGGCATCACCATGAAGAAAAAAAACGGTCATCCTTCCATCTTTAAAATGACATAAATGACTCCATTGTATTTTAAGCTATGAAGCTGATTTAAGCACCAATGAACTTCCCTTAAAACAAGCTTTCCAAATGTAGAGGTTTGATGAAAAAATACAAATATCACTGAACTCCCTACCCTACTGAAAGTGAAATGTTAATGATTTTTTTTTGGAGATGTAAATTTCCTTTTGGAGATAGCCTGGAACAACTGGTTGAATATTTCCGAGCTGGCAATCACTCGGAAATATTGTCAGATCCATGATGTTTACTGATGCTCATATGCGATGAGTAGGCACTATTCAAGGCAGTAATTAAATTGCTCACAGCGCCACCACCGCAGAACAGGAATCAGCAGCATACAGCGCGTAGTAAAACAGCGCACTGCCGCAACACAAAAAAGACAGGTAGGTAATGCCGCTGTTTTAGTGAACCAAATTATTGCACATGCGCATCATAGAGCCGACGATGTTTAATCGAGTGATTGCCAGCTCGGAGATTTTCAAAAAAAATTACACCAAAAAGAACTAGTCGCACTGAACATGCCATTAAAGGTAGATTTTAATGTCAATTATGAAAAGACGTAAAATTAGTAATATACACTGTATTTTACATTAAAAAATGCATCTTTTGTTTGCTACAGATGCATGCACTTGCTTTCACGGTTTTAAAATTTAGGATGATTAAGACGAAAGTTACATGTGTGCAATCGTCTCGAAGATACAGCAAACTGATTCAATTGATTTTATTAGTTCGCTATCTTGTGCGATAAAAAACCCTGAATGAGGTTGAAACTTAAGAAAATTGAAAGAGACCAATACTTGTTTGGGGTTCATTACCATGCTTTATTTGTTAAGGGTTTGCTGCCTGTGGATAAATTTGTTTTCTTTTGGGCGCTCATAGAATACATCAGGTCCCTAGGTGCCATTATCAGCTTCCTGCTTTGTTGCATACATGGGATACATTTGGGACTGTTTATGAACTGCGACGAGGCACAGACTTACATGTAACAATGACTTGTTTCACCTTTGGCCTCCAATCCACAAGTGGTTTGATAACCACTGTGTCTGGTGCATCGTTGGGGTACATGCCTACGCATGAGCAGGTACTGGCACGAACGGAAATATCATGAGTAAACCAAGTGAATTAGGAAGTCAAATACTTTACTACATGTATTAAAATAACAACAACAACAACAATTGTTCATTGTTTCCGTTAATTGTTGTATGGATGTGTTTTTATAGTGCATGTTTTGCACTAAGAGATTTCTAGACTGAGTAGAATCTCTATAGGAATGTGAGTCCAGATCTACTGCATGTACATACTGTGTGTGTATTAGGCCTACCATTATCCATGCACTCTAACAAGAACATTTTGTTTTTAATGATTTGGGGGTGAACAAAGAAAAAGTTATTAAAAATGTACCCAGTCAATTTCCGAGTCAAGTCACTTGACCATTATTGCTTTGTCCTTCGGGTGGGACGTAAAGCTTTATGTCCCGTGTGTTGTGTAATGCACAAAAAAGAACCAAGTATACTTTTTGTTACAAGACCAGGGTTTGCTCTGATGTTTTCTGGTATGGCTGACTGCATATTGCGCTACAGCACCTTGTAAATCGTTACACGGTGCTGTGTAAATAAATGGGTCTTCTATTGTGAACATAGCCCTGCATAACTGTTGACAAAACAAAGAGCACTTTAAGACACCCTCGGGTGTGATTTAAGGTTATTAAATAAATGAATGAGCAAATGAACCAATCAAACACACAAAAGAAAACAAAAGAAAAAAAGCCAATCAGTCAAACCATAAACACAAATAAATGGATGATTTGTCTTATAAAACTGGATGTGTGCAGTGATGTCATTAATAATGTTTTAATTGGAATGAATGTAAACTGTTGAGTATCATGTAAAATAATACAACCTGTCCTTATTCAAGTGTGTTGTAATGTACAGTTCTAATCTCGGGTTGTTTTTTTTATTTGTTATTTTTTATTTCACATTATAATTTTTAAAAACTTTCACATTCATTACCGCCATGAGTAAAATCAGGAATTTCATTGTTCGTTTTGGTTGTAAATTACATTGAAACCGTAGACCCTTTGTTTCACACGGCAACTCTTTACCATTAAGATGCGACTTGGAGGCAACCAACTGCAGTGCCTGCGGAAGGAATACAGAATACACAGGAGGTTTTTTTTCCAATAGTGTCTTTCTACTACAAAGAACACTATGTGAAAAATTCAAATGTGACTGCCTTTTTCTTCTTGGAGATGTGGTTGGAAGTGGTTGCCTGTACATTGCCTTGAGTGACATGACCAAAGATTGTAGAGCGTTAAAGGCGCAAGATGGGATAGTGTGAATGATATAACGAGATGGGGAATTCGGGCTGAAATGTGAATTGTGCATTGGACGCCATTTTAGCAAGCAACTCTTTTGATGCAACAATAGATCAGTGCAGACAATGACCATTGCTGTCAATATATAACAAAACATTTGCTGGCTGAATTAGCACCCATGTGTATTTCAGGTTCTAACATGTCTAACAATAGATAGAGCTTCAGTTTCCCATCTTGCGCATTCAATGTTTTATAATTGTTGATCATGACCCTACTGGAGATTAGAGTAAACTTACAGCCTCAAATCTGCTTCCAAAATTTCAAATTGATGTAACCATTGAATTCCCACAAATGCTGATTTTTTACAACTTGATAATTTTCAATTTTTCTTCAGCTATTCAGTATGCGTTAGTATGGCGCTCGCGGGTACAACTTCAGCTCTGCAGCGGCCGAGCGTGCTGGCGACGAACCAAGAAAAGCCAATTGCCACCGTGATCGAGTCCAAGTATGCCAGTCTTGATGCCAAGGTTTTTGAGAGGGTGAAAGATCTCCATGTACAGCTCGAGACCCTCCTGAAGACCCTCCCACTGGATGAGAGTAAGATTGAGACGACCTTGGACTCAATAGTTGCAGAGAATTGTCCACTTCCGGCCAAATTCTCGCGGATCGACGTGTCTGATCTTCTGAAGAAGAACAAGAATATTAAAGTAAGTCTCAGGACAGATATATTGAAATTCTTTAACCCCATTGGGTTCTCTCTAGGTGCCCTGTTAAATGCAACAAAACTGCAACACAGTTGAAATGAAATCCCTGCTAAATGAAGCGGAACGCAGCAATGTTGCATTGTGCATTGAAATGATTTGTATTGGGACAGCCATGGTCACAAGTATATTTGGATGCATTACATTTAGATATGGCAAGCACTAAATGCAACAAAATGCAGCAAGAGATTTTGTTACATGGGGGGGGCTATGCATTGAAGTTGTTAGTATTAGGACAGCCATAGTCACCAAACTTCTTGAGTGTCTTTAGTTGCACTAAGACAAGACCAGCACTAAATGCAACAGTTGTCTGGTGTCTTGACTTTACATTGGAGGCAAAACCCCTGTCTACTAAATCAACAGACTCCACACCCAAGTTGGATGACGTGTATTAAGAAAAACACCACTATCTTTTTCAGTTGTGTGGTCGTGTTTTTATTTCAGAGTGTTGGCGCCTATCGTCACATAATGCTTGGACTTTGAGGCAAGAAATTGCTACATTTACATAAAAATTGAAAAGAATCTTACACACTGTAAATAAATCCTTTCTTCAGAGGTAAATGTATCCCTACATATCATTCAGTCAAACCATCCTATGGGGTGTGCAATTTTTAGACCAAGTTTCCAAGGAGCTACATGTAGCTGTGCGCAAAGCGGCCGACCAGCCATTCGAGTAGGAATATTTAGCCAGCACAGTGTCTACATGTACTGTTGCCTATCCTATTGACACCAATGTCACACGGGGCAACTGTCTGCCATGCTCTTCATTTTGGGAGTCAAATTGCACGCGTGTAAACGCTGCGTTGTGCTGGCTAACAAAGAATTAATTACAAAATCTTACTGTTGACTTGGAAAGCACTTCATGGTCTAGCCCCAGTGTACATACCATCCTCGGCCCAATCTGAGATTATCAAACAAACTACTGTTGAAGATTTCTTGAACTCATTCTTCATCAGGTGATAGAAGCTTTGTTTCATGTGCATTCTCTATAGAATGATCTCCCCTATCAACTTCGTACACTTAACTCCTTACAGATCTTCAAAAGCCAGCTTAAGACTCATCTCGTTGAATCTGCTTACATTTAGTCCATTGCACATGAAATTCTGTAAACTCTTTTGTCTTGTTGTTTTTTTTCCCTCAATTTACTGAGCGCCTCGGAAAAGGCAACTAGAATGATGGCGCTCTACAAATTCAATGATTGAATCATGATTGTTGTCTAAAACGCATACTACACTGTATAACACACGGGTACATTGACTTCCAAAATGGTGCTGCTAAGATTATTGTGATGGTGACGTCAAGTGAATTGGTTCAACAAACTGCCTCGTGTGAATAACCCTGTCCTGATATAGTCCTGATAGTGTACATGTACGTTGTACACTAAGTAGCTTGCATCATTACACATCTACCATACACGCACTTGGGAGCGACACACATGTGGGATCAATTTGTTGGGGCTTTAGTAACATGAAACCGTTTGGAGGTCAATAATAATACTGATAATAATATTAATAGGTTCTTAAATAGTGCACATATCCTAGTAGCTAGATCAAGGCACTTTACAACATTATTATCCCAGTTCACAGGACATACTTTTAAACCAATCCTCAAACTTTCTCAACTTCCTGGGGAGCATACAACCCCAGCCTTGAAGAAAGACTCTGCTAGGGTCGAAATGTCAGGCCACTAACTTTTTTTTTGTGCAAATATGTTGAAGACTTCAAAATATCCCTCAGGTCAGCAGGTAGTTTAGTGGGATGCGGCCATGTTACATAATTTTATGCCCCAGTGCATGTGGTTCATAATTGGTCAGGTGCCCTGTGAGAATACAGTTCAATCAGTCCCTAACCAGATACTTCCCCTTTTAGAATTGAGCCGTAATCGATGACATGGGGTCAGGGAACTATGCTTCAAGGTTAGCGAAAGGTCGCGGCGAGCAACCTCACTCCTGATCGTAATCATCATGTCTAATATATTCTCACAAGATGATCTCTCAACATGCCCTCACCTGCCAGTGACTCGAGTCGGAAGTCAGCTACTTAAGACAGGTCCCAGTGCTGAACAAAATGAAAAGTTTAGATTGCGTCGCGCACATCCAACTGAATCTCCTGGAAATGCATGTGGAAGAACAAACAAGTACATCTGTCGGAATGACTAACGCTAACACGGCAGAGTCCAAAATGAAACTTCAACATTACAGTGTTCCGCTGTTTTTTTTTAAAGAACGGGAATATGTTTGTCACAAAGTGGATTTCCGCTGGACTGGATAGGCTCCATGATTCTTATTTCAATTGGGAAAAACTTTGAAAGTCTGCGGTGTTAATTGATGAAAAGGTTAGATCATAATTACTTTTTTTTTGCAATGAATGGATAAAGACATCAAGTCGTGGAATTATTAAATAAATGCCCAATTTCATAGACCTGCTAGAGCTTTATAAATTACTGCTGAGCAAAAATAGTATGAAACCAGTCACAAATGGTGAAACCAGTCACAAATGGTACATGTGGCGGGTCATGTCGGATGTTAAGCATATTCTGGTTTGCACAATATTTTTGTCACAACAATTTGTGCTTAATTGTTACATTCTCTGTTTGTACGGTAAGCACTAAGTTCTGTGCTAGCTGTGCCAGTGAAAAATGCTTCTACTGTAAACATGTAAATGCCATTTGAAATACTGTGAGTAAAAGCGCAAGCAAAATTTCCTTACTACATGTACTAAGGAAAGTTGTCCGAATTGGTGGCTACAGCTAAGGCTATAGCTAGACTTCCACACCCTTAGCAACACGGTTAGCAATAATCATCTAGCCATAATATGCTTGAAACACTTTTAGGGAATTTTTGAAGCTAGGGTGTCAACTGTTCAGTTCAAACCATTGATTTTGCCTGCTAATTATGATACAGTTGCCAAACTCAACAGGGCATTATCAGCCTAGTTTCATAAAGCTAGTAAGCACACAAATTTGCTAAGCACAGAAAAATCTTGCTTAGCAGAAACAGGTTGCAAGGCAAATTGCTATAAGGTGTACATAATTGCCATCTTAATCTAGTAAGCAGAGTTGTTTTGTGCTTAGCTACTTTTTGTGCTTTTAAGCAGCTTTGTGAAATGGGGGCCTGCAGGTTAACTGAGCCTGCATATCAGTGATTGCTTCAGCCATGTCAGAGGATACTATGCCAATAATTTATCATCTGCCCAACAAAGTTGGCAAATCCAATAATTCTTTCACTAAACTATTAAAACTGAACCCTATTTATAGTGTACTAGTCATGGCTATTGTGTTGTGTACAATTCAAGGAGCAAGCCTGAGGTACTCAACATATTTGACACACATATAAAGTGCTGGGTTAAACGCTGGTCGGTCAATTGAACCATCGCCCCCCCCCCCCCCCAATGCTTCCCAGGGACGTACCTCCGAAGTACATCCAATTATTAAATTTCCTCCGCTGCTAATAGATTTAACGTTGTGGCTATTGTGCTATATTGCGGTGTTCTTTGACATGAAAACTGTGACCCGATGATAAAATATCAATGACGTCTAATGTGGGCTTCTCGGCCATATCTTTGAGATTCCGTTGGAATTTTGTGTCTTTACCTAGGTCAGCAAGGCCAAATAAACTAATTTACTGACGTGAACTCCGTCAGTTCTGACGTATTCTTTTCTGTGTCGTGGTCATATAAAATGCATTTAATGGAGGCACAGGTGTAGTTGGATGCCAAATTTGTTTGTTAAACAGTTCTTAGTTTCAGCATTGACAGAAATTTAGGCAAAGTTTCCTTTGTAAGTACATATTAGAAGTGAGTGGGTAGACAGGTTGGTTTTTGTGTTTTTGTTTTTTTTAATGTATCAACAATAAAAGGCCCTGCCAGTAATCTGAGGATCCTATGGTTGGCGGCTTTTTCGCCCACGCACAATACACTCAGCAATCCACTCTTCCGGTTTCTACTTGGCACAGTGTCAAAACAACATTTTCTTTTGGTACCCCACATATGCAGGAGGGTTTGTGATTCATAGCTCGTTCATTTCATCTTTTTTTTTCTTCTTTTTTTTCTGTCTTACTGTCATCGTCGGGAACCTACCCCGCTGGGGAAGCCCTATCCACCCCCGAGATGGTCTTGATGGAGAGAGACTTTGGGCTTCAGGAAACTCTGACAGTCTGCGGCTTGGCTCAGGCACAGAAGGCTACAGACTCCAGCGCCTTCTGATGGGAAGTTAATTACTTCCCAGTTCTCAGTGTCACAGCTACTGACTCTTTTATCTCTCTCTCTCTTCTTCCTACAGGGAGAGGAAAGTTTAGCAATTCTTGTATCGGCTTTGGGTCTGCTGGAGAAGTACGGTCGGAACTTGCTAAGACCAACACGCCCGGCGCTATGGAAGTGTATCAACTTTGCGAATAGTGTTTTTCGGACAAGGGTGGACGTAATTAAGGTATGTGTGACTGTAAGATAAAAAAAAGTGCTGTGTCTTTCATTACTTTTCACTTTGGATGTTTGATTGTTTAGCATTTAAGTATTTCAAAGCAAAGTGCTCAATTATTTAGATTTTGTTTTGTTATTTTTAAAATTAACTTTTTTCCCCTCATATTTAAATAATATTGTTATTGTTATTTTGTTTTATTTACATACGTTTTATGATTGGAAAAATTTATTGACTGATGGAAAACTGTATTGATTGATACCACAAGCAGTTGTCATGAGGTCTGTATTGCTGCCACGTGTAAGAAAAGTATCCCCATCTCACTCTCTTGCTTCACCAATTCAAAAAAAGCTCAACATTATTTTGAATATCGAGGATAAAGAACATTATTTGCTTTTACCCAGATACTGATGTGATTAAAGCGCTGTACAATATACTCAGTACTTTCCCAAGTCCTGTGGAAAAAAAAGGTTCTGTGACGAAATATTAAATCCATATCGAAAGCAAAGTGTGCGTTCCTGTTGCACAAACTTTACCTGACCTGCATGATTTAATAGATGTTAAATTAGCATCAGCAGATCAGGGATAAAGAACAGCATTTGGTTTTACCCAGACACCGATGTGTGTCAAAACACTGTATACTCAGTACTTTCTCGAGTCCTATGATCTACACACTGTTCGGCCGCCCGGATCCAATGCCATGGTACTGATTATTCCATTATTCAGATTAATGTGCATTTTATTGTCACCTTTTACGGTCACCAGCGCTTATTTCTGTTTGAGCTATTGGTCTGGAAATGAGTGGTAGCCAAGTAAAATTTGAAGTAGACATTGAAGAGGACGTTGGCAAAGTTTGCATCAAGTATATACATGTATGGGGTGTAGCATTATGAATTTGGGCCCTGGACACATGCTTTATGTGAGTTATCCATTTATCTTTGATCCCACTCAGGGTGCTAGAGACGTTTTGCAGCTTATGGGATACTCGGAAATGGTAGAGGACGGTCTGAGTTTCCCATCGGATTCAGAATCTGCCGACCCGGATCTCGTTGCCATTGTAACAGCGGACCTTGCGATTGCCAAGACGGAGATTGAGATGTACCGTCTGAAACAGCATCCTTACCCATACCGCATCAAGGACTGTCTGGACGGCACCATGACAATGATACAGGTCCCAGGTGACTCTCCCTCGGGAACACCAAAGTCAATCTTTGTACGCCGCCCCGAACAGGGGCGGGCAACCATCTACGAGAATGTTCCCAACCCGTCTTGGCCTTTCTCAACACGGGCTCCGCCTTACAACATGCCGTTGAAGCAACCTTATGCGCCGGTTGTCGCAAGTAAACCCCAGCACTACGCTGTCTCAGACAATATTTTCTCCAACAATGAAGGAATCGTCAGTAAGATCGGGAAACTTGCTCCTCAGGCCGCCAAGGTCTCAGCCAACGTAGGCTTGGGCTATTTCGCCGAGAATCCAGAGTGTGTTGTGACAGTGCAGGATTCGATGCAGGAAAACAATCCGCAGCCAGTCATGCAGACAAGTTCAGTGGTTCATGTCAGGGTGCAGGCTGATCAGATGAAGGGTAAGTGAACTCTAAATCGGGAGTTATTCTAGCAATGACCTTTCATAATAGCTGAAAGGGCCGGTACATTTGTCTGTCGGGGTTTTATCATCCAATCATTCTAATAGAAAACTTCCATCCTTTATAAAAGCAAAACTGATCCTACATGCTGTACATGTAATAGAAAGCAATAGCACTCTGCACTAATGGCGTCACTTTTCACTTTTGCTCAAAATACCCGGCTGTCAGACCTTCATTCCAGCACTCACATGATCACCGCATCAGTGCGCTAGACTGCGGTAGTAGTACAGTCAGTACACGAGTGTCAGTACACATGTGGACATGTACGCGTGCAGATGTGATTGAAAATAGCCACATTGTCTGAGATCGGGCTATTGAGCTTCTTTTTTAGCATTAGTTTAGAGTGCTATTCCAGGACAAACCCGCGCAGAATTGGCAATTAAAAAAATTTAAAAACAATACCATTTTGTATCAAGGGTAAATTTGCCTAACTTGCACATTTTGAGCCGATATCATTTATGGGTCTACTTTTCGCCAACTCACTGACCTATCCACTGACATCAGTTGTTCAGTTTCCAGGAACAATGATATTATTAACTCAACAGCTAGATCAAATGGCTTAACTTGTAAATTTGTGTGTATTTTTAGAGCTTAAATCACACTGAACCTGAACAGAATCTGCACTGTACAACATGTACAAGATGTACTTACTTGGAAAAGTTGCAAAGAAATGTTTTGGGAATAATGGGATGTCAGAGGATTGGTTTTGGGGGCCGTGGGGTGGGGGGGGGGGGGTTCTCGTATTTTTTCCCCACTCACATGAGGACTCTGTCTATTGGAAAATGAGTGCAAATTGAAGTGGTCATTTTCCTTCCTCTGTGAATACTTTTCATGGGATCAGGCATAATCACCGTAATGTGTTTGAGTTACTGTACATCAGGGATTTCCCTTAACTTTTTTTTTCACTCGCCTGCCGGACGAGTCAACCAAAATTTTGGGTTGCCCGCAAGTTTTCTCACTAACCCACATGTATTGATGCACACACTTTTCATTGCAAAAAAAAGGAACATTTTTTTTGACTCGCTCGGCGGGCTAGTAAAGGAAGGGTTTTGACTCGCCCGCTGCTGTTTTCACTCGCATTTGGCAACCGGGCGACCGCTAATTTCAAACCCTGTACATGTATGGCTGGATTTTGTTGGGAGGAAGGATCCTAGTAATGTAAGTTACTCTTGAAAGGGAGTTAAAAATGGATTCTTATTTTTGTGTATAGTGTATGTAAGATGGACTGCAGAGTTTTAAAAAAAAAATCTTTATACCTGATTTTTCACTATGAAAAAAACAAGAAACAAACTCAACACCATCCAGTGCATGAATTTGTAATTCCTTGCACGTACATGTACATGTACATGTATAATGCACAGCCACAATTATTGGTACACATTTTTGCTTGAACTCACCTTTTCCAGACTTTTCCAGGCTATTTATTTCATTCTCATTCCTTTTGTAATGTTGATTGTTGTGTTATTAATTTGTTATAAAGCGTTATGGTACTTTTTTGTGTGCAGAAGAACGCTATATACATTACATGTAGGCCCTACATGTAAGTGCTTGGGTTATTGTTATTATAAGACACCATGAACAGAGAAATGTAACTTACTTTTTTGCTGATCTAAACAGTACTAAACAGTACTTTATATCCTTCATTGACAAAGTGCTGGATAATCGATGTATGAATGACTTTGAAAATACATGTAGGTGTTACATAATAATAGTAATAATAACAATAATAACAATAATAATAACTAGACATAAATTTTTGTGGAAACAAAAACAAGTTGTTCGGTGTAGACATATCCGAGTTAGCAGACCTTGGTTTTCAAAGAGAACATTTTGTAAACATGACTTTGTAAAAAAAAAAGCAAGCAAATCACTCAGTTGGATTCGAACTCTCACTTTTGCACTGCTAGAGCAGAATAGATGTCTTACCACCAGACCACTGAGCTACATGTAGTGTGTCTTTGCATGGAGTAGACTAACACAGCCTCATACCAAATCGGGCTTCGTGGACATTCTGATCAATGAACCGTCTGATCAACGGAACGGAACAGCCAGTCACAGTGCTTTTGAAGTATACATGTACAATAAACAGGTCAATACATCAGTCTACCATGTCTACAGCCTTTAACCATTAACATTCGATTTTGACCAGGTGTTAAGGTCAAATTGATACACGTCTATCGACTCTGTGCAAAAGTTTGAGCATGCTCTCAGTATGTACAATCTGATGTAAAAATTGTGATGAAATGATAAGTAGTTAGTAAGATATTAATTTTTGAAATGTTCAACTTCCGGTTTGTACCAGAAGTCGGGGTCAAATAGGGTTAACTGAACTGTGTATTGTTTGTTGAGTGTTTAGGCCAAACAAAATAAAACTTCTGTTTCCGAATCCGATTACATTCCATTTTAAAATAAGGTTGGTAGGTCAGAAAGGTTTGTTTTCTCGTATTTTTAAAAATCTGATACGTTTGGCTGGTGAGTTACATGTATCAGACCGATTCAATTCAACCAAAATAAACAGTGAGAGACAAAAATCTGCTCCAAAATCCAACAAAGACCTCTTTAGTATACTTTGAGCTCACATGAGGTATGCATGACATGCATGAGATGTTACTGGTTAATGTGGAGGTATGATTGTGTCGCATTTATTTCTAAAAAAGATAAACTTCGGCTGAAATTATGTAAAAAATCCTCCGCTTATGACCTCTGTCGAGTCCACTCTTGTTCATCCGTTGAGCGCATTCGACTGATTTGCACAACAAATTGGAAAAACTTGTGCGCAATTTACATTTTGCGCACTGCTGATTTGGCAGCTCATTCTGCCATCAAGCAAAAACATGCGCAATCTCCATATTGCACTGTATAAGTTAGGCTGTTCATTCGGCAAAATTGCGCGCAATCTGCAGATTGTGCAAATCTGTAGAATGCGCTCAACACACACCATTGGGTACACGTGCACGCGGTGCGTTGAATTGTGGGTATTTTTTCACGCAGGGAACACGGGAACTGGACGATGGTCGTGGATCAATCAGGAGTTATGATTTTTTCAAATATTAAACTTTGATTTAATGTAATTCAATACCTGATGACATCATGAGGTTACTGAATCGCTTTCATCTCCTAATGACTATCTTAATACATGTATCTAACTATATGTGAAGTTTCAAGTTCATATATAAAAGCTTGGGAAGTGTGCTTTTGTTAGCGGACAAACAAGCGGTGTTCTGGGCGGACTGCCCAAGCACCTAAAAAAAACTTTAAAAACAAAAACAAGAGGTGTTCCGCTCTATGCTCTGAACACCTACATGTATTGTTGGTCATACAAGTAAACAAGCACATCAAAAGGATATGCACCCAGGACTGTGCCTAAAACACCGATTGGTGTCCCTGAACAAAAACCTAAACCTTTTACATTTAACTTTTTTGTCCCCAGCCACAGATTCAAAGAAGACTGAATGTGTCATGTGCGGAAAGACGACAGCCAACATTCAGTGCCTCACATGTTCCGACCTACGCTGTGAGTCATGTGACAAGCAGTGGCACCTACACCCCAACAGGCGATCTCACCAGCGCAAGGAACTGGAAGCGAGTCCCGTATTTCCCCCAATCATCTACTGCAACGTGTGCGGCACAGAGCAGGCCACGGTGCTCTGCAACAACTGCAGCAATAGCTTCTGCTGTCAGCACGACGAGTTGTTCCACAATCATCCCCTGCGTATGGATCATTTTAGGCAGCCGTTAAACATCGAGTCCCAAAGTCTGACAGTTGAGAGCCCACCTAAGAATATAGTGCTGTCTCCTGTAGACACGCTGGCACGCCCGCAAGATTCTTCAAGGACCCCAGAGTCAAGGTTTCTCGCTGCGTTTCATTAATTTAGCTTAACTTTGAAGAAAAAAATCTAAACTTAGACAAGTTGATAAAAGGTGTTTACATCTTTGATAAGATTGAACAAATAAATGTTTACAGATTTGCACATGACTTACATGGTTTAAAGATTGTCATGGTGGAAAACTTCCCTTGAGCATGTTGAAATATTTTTGCTTGAAATGTAGTTTTGGAGGAAGGAGTGAAATAATTAGTTTTGGTCTTGTGAGTCTGAATGCAGACGGTCCGACCCTACCTTTAAACAAAGACCCTCATTTTGGACAGGTTCCATGAAGGCAGAAATGGCGATTTAAATACAGAGACAGGGAATTTACAATAGAGCCTGTATTTAGTTATGAGAAAATAACCTTTAAACATAACCCTTTTGTTTCGCTCTCTTTTTAGTTGCAGAATATTGTTAACGGCCTCAACCCTAGCAGAGTGTTTCTCAAAGACTCTGCTAGGGTCAAAAACATGACGCTATTAACTCTGTTTAATTGCATTTGTATCATTTGTTTGGTAAGCAGTCTGCAAAAGCTAATTGATTTTTCCTTCTTATTTGTTTAGCCCTGGAACTCTCAAAAAAAGACCAGTTCCTGCTCCGAGAAACTCTATGAAAAGGTCAAATAACAGCAGTGTAAGTAAAATGAATTACATGGGTCATCTCTTGAGATAGCCCTAATACTCTACCAACAATGGCCAATTAGAATAATAATAATAATAATAATAATAATAATAATAATAATAATAATAATAATAATAATAATAATAATAATAATAATAATAATAATAATAATAATAATGTTTCTTCCCTAGCACAACTCCAAAGAATTTATCAGTGGACTTTGAACATTATCAATGCACTTTGAACATTATCAGTACACTTTGAACATTATCAGTGCACTTGGGGCCATGTAGTTCATTCCTTAATCCATTTCAGCTCCCTGGGGAGTGAAGACCATGTAACCTGTGACATTACATGTTTACAAAAGAGCCAGAGATCCTGGACTTACTGTTGGCACAGTTTGTACACACTCAATTGAAGAAACATAAAATCTTACATTTTATGGATATTGCACTGTACGATTTTTGTCAAGTTTTGACATGAATAAAGGGGAAACATCTCAAAACTTGCACAGCTGTTATTTTGTATAACTCTTGAGTTTATAATGTTTCCCATATGAGCAGTGTGGTGCATTGCCCGACAGAAAGGCCCTAGAAGGAACATGCCATTCTTTTTGTAAACAAAGGTAACATGGTCTTTACAGCAAGTGCTGCCAAGTAATGTAGGGCATCAACCTAATTCAATCGCAAGAACCATCTCTGCCCTCACAGGTACCCATTTACCCCAGGGAGAAGAGAAACAATCATAAGTTAAGCATTAAGTGTCTTGCTCAAGGATACAAGTGTCATGACCTCGATTCAAACCCACAGTTTGATGACTCGGCCATCTGAACTTGAGTCCGATGGACTGAACCAACGCACTCGGCCACAACACACCACATGTTTAAAAAAGTAAACTAGGGTGGGTGGGTCAGACAAGATTTTAAATGTTTTTTATGAAACTTAAAAGATTTGTATTTTGGAGTGGCTCCTTTGGAGAAATAATTGTTTAAAACATGGTATAATTTCAGTAATTACATGTATCAGAAAACTATGCAATAATAATTATAATGATTTTTATAACCCGCAAAACATAAACACCCAAAGGGTGCTCAAGGCACTCAAAGGAAGAAAGAGTAATTAAAATGACGTGACATTAGGTGCGAAAAGCCCCTGGGTATATCGCGGACATGCTCAAAGTGAGATCTCAACAAAGACATCTTCGTTTGTCTAGCTCTTGTTCCCTTTTTGTTGTGCCACGAACTTGTCATTCAACTTTTGCAGAGAGACCATTCTCTGTAAATGGCCCCAAAATGTGGACTCAGCTTCCTGTACAGATCAGAAACGCCAGCTCACTCCCCTCATTCAGGACACACTTTAAAGCTCACCTGTTCCAGCAGGCTCACTAACCATGCAACTGTGCCTCAGCGCCTTAGAGCAAACTATTGATTTTGGCGCTTTATAAATGACTTTTTGATTGATTGATTGATTAATTGATTGATTTATTGATTTATTGATTTGTTGACTTGTTGACTTGGACAGTTGTTAACCTCAAACACATGATGCGTGGTCTAGTGGTGAAAAAGTTGTGAATACAACCCTTTAAGATATTTTTTGCGATACTAGATACATTCGAAGTTGGGCGAACATTTTGCAGTAGACCTATCACACATTCCCTTTCACATTGGGTTCAACCAAAAGGTCACACCATTAATCATTGGTTGTGCCAAAAAAAATGTTCTTTTCTTTTTTCTGTCAATACTTTGCTTGGAAGTAAAAGACCCCCCCCCCCAAAACAAAAAACAAAAAAAACATACCCAAAAAACCAAAACACACACCTGTAGAAAAAGAACTCCTATCAACCTTAACATATTGAAACTTCCTGTTGCAAGGACCCTTGTGGATAAGGGACCAGGAAAATGCATCCAGGGTCCTGTTTCATAAAGCTGGCAGCCAGTTTGGATCAGCGTTTCTGAAATTTTTTCCCAGTACCATCCTCCGTATTAACTTCCAAAACACCCAGACACAAAATTTGCGAATTGTTGTTGTCAAAATGAAACCATAACTAAAATCAAGTAAAGACAAAAAACATTCATGAAAAAATTTAACAGGGAATTACTTTTCTCTTCCAATAAAAATAAACAAATTTAATAAATTGTTTACAAACAGACTGTTCAAAATAGTGCGACGGCATCATCATGTATTTTAAAGAAGTCCGCAATTCATGTTTATTTAGACGCTGATAGAAAAGACCATTCTAAGCATTTCACGTCATAATCAAAGTAACGTCCTTCCCTGAAGTGTCTGAGTGTCACAATTCCTACTTGATTTGTTTGCAGGTATCACAGCCGATTGTGAGTCCAGGAGGGGTCTCCAAACTAGACGATGATGTGTTCATTGGGCAAGCAAAGACAGCCGAGGCCGATCTGCCAGCCAAGGAAATCATTAGGACAACATCAGCTACGACACTCCAAAAGACCAATTCAGATCCTTTGTCCGACCCAAGGCCTTTCCACTCCCTCCCGGCAAACACCAACGGCAACACGGCTCTGTTAGAAAAAGTGGTGAGGAGGGACATTGCAGTCCTCCAGAAGATCCGTGGACTCCGATCTGCCATTGCCACGGAAGGCTTGGCGGCAGACAGCTCGCTAAAGGCTGAGGAGAGGCACCTTCTGGCGGAACACACAATGCTTCTCAAGAAGCAGAAAGATTTGGAGGAATCCATGAAGGGGATTTTGGACTTGAGTAGTAGCACAGAAGAGGTGGAGGTGGAGGACTCTCAAGACATGATTACAACCTCCCCTGTTGAGGCAGTTGCTGCTGCGGCTAACCTGGATGAGGTGTCCTGGGAGACTGATCAAAAGACCCAAGCAGTGCCTTCTACAAGACGTAGATCCACATCTCCACCAGTGCCTCAGAAGCCTAACATTGCTTCAAAGTCTCAGCATTCCCCACAGAGACATAGCTCAACAGATAGCATGCCCAAAGAGGCGCAGTCTGGGACAGTAACAATGTCTCCCATTGGCATGTACAAGCCCCCGCAGGTTTCCCCGCGTTCACAAAACTCTAACATCAACACCAGCCCGGTTGTTGTACAACCAGGAACAGTTCAACAACTCGCCAATACTTTAAGGCTAAATTCCCCAGCTGTCTCTGCGCCGGGTGTAGGTAACAACAGCTCTATCAGAGTTGAGGCATGGTTTTGCCCCCAGTGTAACGATCATAACACATCCCCTGAATGCCTAAACTGCAAAACTCCGATGCCACAAAGCAGCAACACAAGACCATCTGTGGCAGCGTTAAGTCAGCAACTTGGCAGGACCATTCCAATGGCGGTGCCTCAAACCGTAGCTACGCCTGCTGTAACCAAGCAACATGATGCGCAACCCCCTCAAGGGTGGGTTGATGGTCAGAGTGGAGATAAATCAACAGCAGCCACTGCTGCAGCTACTGCTAGTGGCCAACCACCACAACATAATGCCTATCTTCTCCAACAGCTTGATGAGGTAAAAGAATTTATTTAATTTGTTTTAAGTAGGAAAAATGTATAAATAAATACTCATTTAAACACTGGTACCACAGACTGCCACAAAGTACCAGAGAGTGTACCTTCCAGGCTAGCATTGTGTGCATGGGTTTATTCTGCTTGTACTGCTGGTATGATCAGGAAACCCCCATGGCTTGTGTACTGTGGACTTGGTCTCCACAGGCTCCTGCGGTATGTTGTGTCATAAGCCAGTTGGGCAGGAGAAGACGATGATAGCATTCTGATCAAAATGTTGAGTCGTTAACCACCGCTTCTTTTCAGAACCTACACTACTCAAAAGAGATTTTCACATGGTGTTAACCGCAAACCTCTCTTAGTTATACTTCCACCATGCAAAGTTACTTGATTTTGTTTTTATACAGAATTTTGAAAAACCTCAAAAAGCTGAGCATTTTAGGTTCAAAATGCAAGAAAAAGAGGGCTCTGAAAGAGTTAATACGCAGTTCTTATTTAGTGTTTATCACTCACGGTGATTTATTTTTATAAAGCGCTTTGAGGCTCTGCATAAGGCACTTAAGAAGGATGTTTTATTTTTATAATATTTTGTATTTCCTTTGATAGATTGCCATTGAGAAGCAGAGAGCAAAGGAAGAAGACGAGAGGAATCAAGCCAGAGATAGAGAAGAAGTGGTCCAGATGCAGTCGGGTCCTTCAATAACACCAAGATCAAGGAAACTGAGACCAACACCCAGCTCAGAGCTGCCTGCAGGTCCCATCAAACAACCGCCTCTCAACAAAGGTTAGTCTTTGTCACCCCTTCAGCAACCATACATATTTAGTGGTTTATTACCATTAACCAGTTACCACTTGACAGTCACTTTGGTTAAGCACCGGGAATTTCACATTAGTAAAACCGAATTTCATTTCGGTTTAGTACCCGGAATGTCACATCGGTAAAACCGCATGTCACATTGATTTTTTACCTGGAATGTCACATCGCTAAAACTGGATGTCACATTAGTTTTGCTCCTGGAATATCAAGAGTCTTGTTGGTATTTGATGCTTCATTGGTAAAACTAGATGTTACCTCATTTTTTTCTGGAATTTACCCTCACTCTCTGACTTGGACTCAAAATTCCAATATCATTGTTTTTTCATTTCATACATGTATCATCTTCTGATTGGACCATCAACACGCAGTAGCAGCAGCTGGTTTGGCGCATGTCATATGGACGGAGGATAAGAAAAGACTCGATGAACAAAGAGCTCAGAGTCTGACTTTTATTAAGCTACTTCAGGTAAGCAAGCTGTGCTCCTTTTCGTAAACTCAGGCATAATATTCTTCCTACTTTAGTCTGTTTTTCGGTTTGGGGTTTGGTTTTTTTTGCCAATGGAAAAATTTGCAAAATTGTTATTAATAAGGCCTGAAAAGTTTGTTAGAGCCTGCACCATGTGTACATGTAGGTCAGCCTTTGTACTTAATAAAATTGTTCTACTTTTTTCCAAGGACCAAATAGCAAGCCTGTAAGCTGTTGAGTGAAAAATGTTGCACCAATTTATATGCTTAGCGTGTGTGCAGTGCACATTTACTGTTTTTTTTCTTCTGTTTTGTCTCCTTTTTGATTAGCTTTCCTTCTATCTTTTTTTTAACTCAAAATATCCACAATTCAGCCCTTGGCTGCCATGTGGTATTTATGAATGAAGGAGCAATAAATGAAAGAATTAATAAATGAAAAATTAGCAGGAGACCAGTCACAATTAGTGTACACTACAAGACATTTTTCCTGGTAACCTATTATTGTTGAGCAACATTAGACAATTTTTCTGTAAAATCAGGACCTACTTTCATAAAGCCTGGAAGCACAAAAACTTTCTAAGAACAGAAAAGTCTTGCTTAGCAGAAACAGAGTACCAGCCCAAATTACATTAAGTTTGCATTATTGTGACTGGTGCCCCACTCAATTTTCGCTTAGCAAAGAAATTTGTCAAGCAGCCTTTTTTTCTTGACAGCTTCATGAAATTAAGCCCAGGTCTAAGAAATTGAAAACTTTTTTTTTTTTTGCGAGATTTTTTTCTGTGCTTTCCAAATTTCCTGCTGAGCTACTTGAGGAAATTGAATCTCGAATTCAAATTCCCCTTTTTTATAAAACCCCCCCAAGTAACGATATCTTTGAACACGTCCAGCGTCTACACTGAATGATTACATGCAGGCAAATTTGTTGATGGTGTTTCATATCCTGTACAGGCAGGCCATGGGGGAGTGGGGTTAGGTTCAGGGACGCACATCATGTTGGGGGTAGACCGTGGGGAGGGAAGGTGGATTATTGGAGGAAGGAAAGGCTCCCACTGAACTACCTTTATGCCCAGACTTCACAGATGTTTTCCATCATTGCGTCTATAACTTGTATCCGTTTTATATGCTACCCTTTTTTGTTTTGTTTTTGTCTTTGTAAAATTTCCTTTTTATTAGAGTGGTAGTTAACTTTCAGCCGATCAGCTGATTTCCTCTTTTTTCCTTCTTCTTGAATATTGGAAATCTGTTAACCACTGTACAAGTTTTGAGTGTGCTTGACCATGGCCTCTGTTTTGACAATTACATTATTAGTTACATGTATCACACGAGCGTGAGTGGAATACGGACAAGTATAGCCTTTTTGTGACCCGTATCCAACAAAACCAGAGGCCGTATGCCTGCATGCGCTATATTTTTTCTGTATTCCACGAGCGCGCATGTGATTATAACCAATTTATCTTCAAGTGAACTTGATGGCGTAGCTTAAAGTAAATCACTACGCGGAATTAGAACAGCGCCGTACACTCTTGTTGCTATGGATCAACCAATCAGAATCGAGGATTCAAGTTTGCTTCAAGATAAAAGCTTAGCATCCAGACTTCTTTGACTGCTCTACCATGTTGATATTGATTTCATGTACTTATTTGCATTTTGCTGTCTACTCTTGTTATTTCATGAAAACTGCAGTTTATTTGCTTGCAGTTTGTTTATATTGCTATTGATTTTTTTTTTTTTTTAATGCAATGTTTGGCTGTATCATATGTCTTATGAACTGTAGTATTTGTTATTACTCTAATGTATACTTATGTTGTATAATTCAGGGACACGGGTTGTTTTTTACTTGTGTAACCAAACATACTTGAGCAATTTTTTAGGCATAGCAAATCAGAGCTCAGTTTTTACATGTGCAGCTAGCTGGGATTGGGTTAACACCAGTGAATATTTCTGCAGGATGCAGAGGACTGTGGTTTTCTACCAGATGACGTCATGGTGGCCGTGGAGTTCATAAACAGGGACGGCGGCCAACAGGGCCAGGAAGTCAAATGGCTACAGAGTAACTGGGAGGACTGCATCCACACTGTCATAGCCATGTCAACCAATCATTTGAAGAATGAGGTCGGCCAGAGTGTGGGAGTGGTGACAAGCGAAGAGGCCATAACAGCCCTGAGAAAACACTGGGGGAATGTTGACAAGGCAGTGGAGGAGTGTGTCGCTGCTGTACAAAGAAGGGTGAGGACTGCACTCATATCCCCATTTCTGTTATTGCCGACTTTAGTTGACCAAGCTTATACTCAAGCCTGAGCGCGAAGGGCCGTTGGTTATAAAGCTATTTTGTCCATGTTCACCCTGCTCGTGAAGTGTGCTGGCATTGATCAGTGACTACCTATTAATTGCTTGTTTCCATTGTGTCGCGCATTTTGAGTGGTTTGGTAAAGCTGATTCAAGCCAATACTAACCATCCTTGGGTCATCAGAAAGTTGCTGTTGGTAGGTTCGCCTAATCATGCCGCCTCTACGATCCAACCAGTTGTAGATGCCGTTTGTGAAGTGTTGATGATGCCGGTGGGTATCTGGGTATCTGGCGTTTGGGGTATCTGACATTCACCTTCCACAGACAAGCTTACAACGGTTGGAAAGAGAAAGATCAGATCTTTCCAATGGTGGTTAAAATAAAACAAGGTTGCTTATAAGCAAACCTCTCAAAATAGAGTGGAAAAAGATCTGAAATACCAAACACCTACAGAGCGCCATATACTTGTGTACAAACAAGTGTTTGATAATCCAGATTGCACTTCAGAAAGTAAGATTGAATATCCTGGCTGTTTTTTTAGAAGGAATTTTTCTTCAAAAAATTCAGCTCCAGATTGAAAGGATTGCATAATAGTAACTAAATTTTAGGAATTTTTTGGAAAGACACAATCTACAGCTTTACAAACAAATGTGCTCAAGCTTGAGTGCTTTTTGTGTGTAATCTTGAGTGACCAAACTTGGGTCACTATGTTGAGGAAAGGGTCAATCTAGCCCTACATACATGTACTCCTGGTCTTTCTCTTTTTACTTTTGCAATCTCTAACAGTCCGCTAGCGGTATCGACATGGTCTAAATGAAAGTTGGTAGTTTATTACCAGGGCCCAATTTCATAGAGCTGCTTAAGCACAAAAAAGTAGCTAGGCACAACAAAATTATGCTTACCAGAGTGAGTTTACCAGCCAAACTACCATGTCACATGCACAATTTGCGACTGGTAGCCTGCCAATTTTTGCTCGGCATAAAATTTGTAAGCAAAATTTTCTGCTTAAGTAGCTCTATGAAATTGAGCCCTGATGTCAATGTTTTCTACTTCTTTCTGCTGCAGGTCTTGAGTCTTGTGGACCAGGGGTTTAATCACCAGCATATCTACGAATCTCTGGCCAGTGTTGAAGGCAACATAGACAACGCTGTGACTAAACTCCACAAAGGGAAGGCGAAGGAATTCCTCGATCGAGTCTGGCTCCAAGAAGACCCTGGTGCTCAAGAGCGGATTATTTTAAATCTCGGAAAAGAGGAACAACAAGTAGTAGCCAATGTATGTATTACTTTCCCATCGAGAAATAGAGAAATGCTAATTGAGGCTGGCGTGGGTGGCTGGGTGCATAAAACACACGCCTCTCACCACTGTGGCCCTGGTTCGATTCCCGGCTAGGGCCATATGTGAGTAGAGTTGTGCATCCGTTCTCTTGTGCCGCAAGGGTTTTTCTCCGGGCCCTCGGGTTGTCCTCCCTCCTTCAAATTGGAGCCCTTTGATCTCTGGCTGTGGTCCTGTAGGGTCAATGTGGCTGGTCGCAAAGGCCCTTTACATGCCTGTGGCTTATTACAGTGTAACCATATCCTCCTTAAATTAGCTTCTCGGCTGCGAGTAAGAATGATTAGCCTCCCAAAGAATGAATATTTCTGTAAATTACAGGAATGAAAACAAGGTTGTTTTCAACTGGCATGCTCAGTGGTTTAATGGGTTAGATATCTGTTCTAGACTATGGGAGTCGTAGGTTTGAATCCCACAAAAGTAGTATGCTTGTGGATTTTGTTTCCACAGACTCAGGAGGGGGGGGGGGAGCACTGATTTTACAGTGCTTATCACACATCTGTGTATGGTTGGACCAAATAATATTCAATTAAGGAGAACTAACCCTAGCGATGCCCTCTTTTAATTGATATGTAATGCCAAATGCTTTAAGCTGTCAATTACTACTTCATTAATAGAAAATGAAATTGTAAAATCTACGACTGGGGTCTAGGCAAACGCAAGTTCAAAGCCGCCTTCCCAATCTTTCTCGTGGTCACACCACTTGTGTGTATTAAAAACTGGAGATTGGAATTGTATTTAACCTTCCAAAAACCAATGATGTATAAAATGAGTCTTTAATTTTCAGAGGCGCCTACGTCTCCTTCTAGCGGACTATGAACTTCCCAGCTGGGGCCGCGCTGAAACCGCTGCCAGACTGATTGATACAAACAAGTATGCGACAGAGGATGCTATCGTCGCTGCTCGCGAGTGTGGCGACTTCCAAAGAGCTACTCAGTACTTGGAAAAAACATGCTCAATATGCTACGCTGAGTTTCCCATGAACAAGGTCAGGCATGTGGTTTGACTTTTAAGGAGCTTTCCTGATTTCAGGATATTTCACTGATCTCCCTGCACCTTCAGATTGTTATGAAAGCGGCAAACTTGCCATCACAGAGATGACAAGACTTGGCCCTTGTTATGACCAGACCTTAGATATCTATTTCAAATGATGTAGAGAGTATGTAAACCTCTAATGTAACGCCGTAGGAAGACTCCAGAAATGCAATTTCTTCTACCATGGTGATATTAGGATATTTTCTCCTGAAATTCTGTTGTATTTTTGTTTATGGATACTGGGCCCAATTTCACAGAGCTGCTTAAGCACAAAAAGGAGCTAAGCATAACAACATTAAGCTTACCGGAATAAGGTTACCAGCCACAAAAAAATTCAAATGTACAGTCTGTGACTGGTATCCTTTTAAAAATTGTTCAGCTACACTGTAATGCTTATGCAGCTGTATGAAGTTGGGCCCTGTGCAGTATGGGCTTAATAAAAATGGTTATAATCAAGTATATGGACCTCAATGATTTGACAATACTTCATCTATTTCTTTTGTAACAACCCAATAGTTGAACACCTTAATAAACTGCCAATGCACTATCTGCTTGGAGTGTCTGCAGAACCACTTCACGATAGTGGTTAGAGATCGTAATATCCTGAATGCCACCTGTCCAGCGTGCGACATGCCAGACCTTAGAGAAGGAGAGAACGACGCCATGGCCGACTACTTCGGATTCTTAGATATGCTGGTAAGGGTTTGCAGAGTTGTGGACCTTCATCTTTGATGGGACGACCAAGGTCAATTATGTTTTGCAAAAGGCACTTCTGTTGGGGTCATGTGGTCATTGGGTCATTTTCGTGTGGCACCAAGGTCTTGGCCGCAAACAGTTGGACCAATAAACATTCCTTTTCAAAAGTAACTCTTTTTTGAGACTTAAGCTTTAAATCCGGCTAAGACTCCAGCTGCCTTTTTGAAGCTTCGTACCGAAAGCCTTTGAAATAACTGATGGAGCCAAAGCTGGAACCAAAGCCAATGCCATGGTTTTTGAAAAAGGTCCACAGGCAATAACTGAGGTCAAGGCCCCAAATTTAAGACCCTTTTATCGCAGTATAGTTGGCACACTAATGTTCTTAATGGTAGATAAGTGAATGCCTGTGCAGGCTACACAATAGATTGTCCGGGGGCATGTATACAGATCAGCTGGTCAACTGGCTGTAACTACAAAATAAAGCTTTGTATTTGGTTTCTTATGTTTATACACATCAATCGTATTACTTCCCAGAAAGTTTTTGTTAATTTTCACATCATTCTCCGGGAAGTGGTTGAACCATATGAACATGTTTAGTTCCATACTCTGATATAATTAAAGCTAAAGTTTGAAGCCTGTGCACTAAACCACCGGACCGTAAATAAGTCTTGCCAAATGAATTGTGTTTTGTATTTTTCTCGCAGCTGAAAGGTTTTTTGGATGAAGAAACCTACCTTTTGTTCCTGGATAAACTGCTGAATTGGAATCTGATTAAGCAGGATAACTTCAGGTGGTGTTCACATGTAAGTAATCACTCTTTCGATTCAGGCGTTTGAGGTGTCTGTTTTGTGTTGTTGCCGATTTCAGCCTTTTTGATTTTGCAAAAGAGTTGGATTTTGGCAGCACACTTTTCATCCATATGGTATTGTGGCCAAGTGGTCTATAGCATCAAACTGATGGCTGAGTCATCAGAGTGTGGGTTCGAAAATCGGTCGTGACTCTTGTGTTTGTGGTCAAGAAGCCGTACTGCCGCTGTATGAACACAAATGAACTGTAAAGGGCTCTTTCTATATGTCTGTTTCAAAGTGCTGTAGGTTATTTCAAAGCTGCAAGAGCTAAAAATATGCCCTGAATATTCTGAAGCATTCCACGCTGAGTACAACTGACTCAAGTTCTGGTGGTTAAGTTAACAAGATGTGGGTTCGAATTCCAGTCATGACACTTGCGTCCTTGAGCAAGACACACTTGCCTATAATTTTTCTCTTCGCCCAGGGGTAAATAATCACAACATGTGAGGGCAGAGGTTGTTCTTGTGATTGTTTCAGCTTGGTTCAATACATACTTGGCAGCACAGGCTGTATGCTCCCCAGGGAGCTGAGATGGTTTGAGGAATTGAATGACTGGGGCATTTATGTTGGAGCACTATGAGCGTCGCTGAGTGACAGATTTTAGCGCTGTGGAAGAAGCCATTATTACTAGTATTATTAATAGACATTTTTATCTCTTCACTTTGAAAATGTCATCTTTTTTGGCAGTGTGGCAACGGCTTCATCAACGAAGCTCCCAATCGCCGCAAGATGCGCTGCCCAGAGTGCAAAAAACTTACGTGTTTCCAGTGCAAGAAACCGGTAAGTAATCATGACACAAGCATAAATCGTAAAATGCATGAATTCCACTTTTGTGTCTCTTGGGAATGTCTCCTGATTTTAGTTAGTCTAGGAAATGTAGGAATCCTGTGTTTATTTCTTTATGTTTCTTTTTTTCTTTTTGGGTGGTGTAGATAGCATGGGTGGCTAGTGTGTAAAGTGCACACTCCTCACCAACTGTGGCCCTGGTTTTATTCCAGGCTAGGGTTTTATGTAACAAGTGTTCTGCATTGGTTCTCTCCTCTGCCATGAGGATTTTTCTCCGGGACCTATGGCTTTCCGTTTCATGGAAAAATTACTCTTTCAATCTCTGACTGTGCTCCATGGTCATTGGCGATTGGTTTCTTTGAACCTTTTTACTGTCAAGCTCATCAAGATCTGTGGTCCACAATGTGCTGTATAAGTGCTGTTTTATTATTAGTTTTATTAGCTTCTCCGATCTTTCAGTCGCAACTGGTATTGTTTCTGTCAAGATTTTTATTTAAACAAAATTATTGTTATTATTTTTTCTTTCCCCCCAAACCCCACTAACTTAACACGTGACTTTTCTTGCCAGCATAAGTCATATTTAGCAACAGTAGTCAAATGTTATACCATTTGGTAGCTTAGGCCTTAACTTAGTTTTTAAATTTCATAGAATTAAACTTGTTAATTAATCAGCCATGTGATCGATCTATAAAGAAAAGTTCTAATACCTCATCACTAGTTACAGCGTCCTCTATCAAAATGTTGAAAATCTGTTTAAAACTAATATCTCCTGAACTGCATGACATAAACTCCTAATGTCTGTGGTTTCTTCTGGCTCACACCCCAAGTAAAAATGTACATTGTGTAATTCCTATATACAGCCCCGCTTGACCTGTTCTTCCGGTCCAAACAGGAAGTCCCAATAAAAACTATTTGTACATGATTTTAAAGGATGGTTGGCCACCAAATGTAAAATACCTTGCTTCGATGTGTCTTTGTATGAAATCATCAGCGCGATCCAAACTTTAATAAAACACCTTAATTTTGTATGATGGTGTCCTTATGTACTGAAGTGCCCTCTAGTGACAAGTTTCATATATTTGAATTAAATCTTTTACTTAATATTTTGATACTGTTTTGTGTGGTGTACTGCAAGGTAGAAAATTACTAATCTAAGTCAAGGACACAACTTTGGTCATCATTACATCACCAAGCTTTATGCTTTTCCATAGGACAAACACCTAATGTCTAGTTTTTATTATTTTTATTCAATAGTGGATGGAACAACATGAGAACATAACCTGTGAGGATTTCCAAGCTTGGAAGGAGGCTAATGATCCAAACGCACAGCTCGAAGGGTTGGCCATACACCTCAAGGAAAATGGAATCGGTAAGTCAAGTCTTTACCCCAAAGCACCTCAGACCCACCAAACTCGTAATGACAACATCGTTTGTGTGATTCTGTTGATCTGAGTACTGCTCTTGTTAACTGATTATGCTTTACCACCATAATTAGAGTCGTAAAGTTTGGGTGTTGAGATAGGATACTGTGGTTGATTTTGTTAGAGTGAGGAAGGAACCTGGTAAATAAGGTATAACAATGTATGAACCCAACTCACCTGGGCTCAATTTCATGGCTCTACTTACCACTGAATACTGCCCTTATGATCACCATTCTCTGCTAACTGTGCAATCGCTAAATTTCTGCGCTAGCTGTGTAAGCGAAGAATGCCTATTAGTGTGGAGTACGCATGTGCACAAGCAATTATTCCCTGCTAACCTGTGAAATATGCTTGACGTAAGCAAGGAACTCCCTGCTTCCGTAAGAGCCGACTCTTTGCCTATAGTGAGAAGCGCGGTCATCATAATAATCTTGGTTGCGCCATTTTAGGAGTCAATGTCCATGTGTGTTATACAGTGAAGTGCGTTTTTAGGTGGCGTAGCGTTTACACACTTAACATATTTTGGGGGGCATTTTGATTTCCCCTAATGGCGATATGTAGGCAGTATCCACATGTGAGGTTGGTACGAGGGGTCAATATTTATATCAATATACATATATGGACTGGCAATGAGGTCACTAGTGCACTAGTGCACCCCGAGGAACTGTGAGTGACCGGAAGGGCAATAGTCTGGTGACTCACAGGGCCAAGAGGGACAGACGTGCACGAGTGACTGAATTGTGCCGGTCCATATGTTTTTTATAACCCACCTCAGTCAAAATTATGAAGAAGAACAAGTTCCCCTTGGGTTCAGTTTTGTACATGCTGTTCACTGTTCACAACATTCATTATAGGGGACTGTAACCAGTCAGAAATGTTTAGTATACCGCCTGCAAGTTTCACACATGCGATGTCTTGACTTACGCCAAGTTCATGGTGGCGCAAATCTCATGCACTAAACTTTGATATTGTACCACATGTGACTGTGGTTCAGCCAACCAGAATACAGAACCAGCAAGAAGTGTGTTAAAAATGTATATATAAATATATACAGAAATAGAGGAATGGAGGTTAAAGCATTAGATCTTAAACCAGACCTTTGTCAGAGGCATAGACTAAGTACAAACATAAAAACCAACCCATTAATATAAATGTGTACATTATTGGTGAAGTTAGTTGAGAAGTTGTTTCTTTGTTATTACCTTGATACCATTCTCATCATCATCACCATCTTCATAAAACTCACCTTAATAAAAAAGCCTTGCAGAAATACCAAAAGGGCAATTAAAGTACAAAACCCTTATGAATCTTTGAAAGAAAATAAACAACTCAGAATGTGTTTAATTAAAGCAGGTAGTTGAGTGACATTTTGAAAAGGTTAATTTCCTCTCGTCATTTCAAGAATAGCTCACTTGTTTTTGTTATTAAAGAAACTGGCCCCTTGAGCAGACACTTTAATGTGGAAGTAAATGCAATTTTGACATAAGGGAGACGTGCTGCTTCGTCACAAACTACCAATTAGTTTGACAGCCTCAGACTCTAGAGGTAGTTGCTATATCATATGATTTGCGGCAAGCTTTTGCGTAGTTATGTACATGTAAGAGACAATACCATGCCTGTACACAATTTTGAATGAGTGTGTACAGCACAATGGTACTAGGGTCTGCTCATCTGGAGGTTGCTAAACTTTTCCCGAACCATCTGCCGCAGCAACTGTCTGAGGAATTCAAATTTAAGCACTAACTTGTGACTAAGCAAGTCATTTTACCTGACATTGTTAAAATCTAACCTCACAAATGGCTTATTTTACTCCAATGCCCCTTCTCTTTCAAGACAGGTGTTGTGGGTTCTTTTACATGTTACAACAATTCGGGCCTATGGCTGACGAGTCCCAGACAAAGAATTTATGGTTGAAAGGGTCTTGCTGAAAGACGCAAGTGCTGCAACAAAATTATGCTTTTCGGAATAAGGTTATAACAGCCAAAATACCATGTCATATGTACAATCTGTGACTGGTGTCCTGCTTATTTTTGCTTAACGGAAAAGTTTGAAGCAACAGTTTCTGCTGAAGCAGCTCTGTGAATGGACCTGAACCCCCCACTCTTGCAACACCAGAACTTGAGTTCAGTGCGCTAGAAAGCTTGGCGACGACACTCTGTATTACCATCCAAAGTTGTCTTGAACTCAATTACTTGTTATATTGCAAAATTTGCAGTCTTGACACTTGTGTCCTTTTGCAAGTGTAACCATTATTGCTTCGTTCTTTGGATGGAATATGAAGTCGTAGGTCCCGTGTGTTGTGTAGTGCACTCAAAAGACCCCAGTACACTTATCACTGGATGCTGAATTCACCACAGCACTGAACCCTTATAAACTGCTACATAAGTTGGTCTTACATGTATAACTCATAAACTTCAAAACCTGTCTTAAAAAGTGTTTCTCTTTGTTCAAGCGCCGTAGGCACCTTATTGGTGGATATGTGCGCTATATAAGAACTCAATATTAGTATTATTACTATTTGTATTATAATTATATGTTTGAGGAGGGAGTCAGGGTTGAGTAATGGGGTGTTGTTTGTAGACAAGTCTACAAGAATGTCTCCCAAGCTGTTTATGACCAGTGATTTTTATTCTCAGTTTTTGTAAGATTAAGACTTTTCCCCCTCCTTGATCTTCTTTTAGCTTGTCCAAACTGCAAGATGAGGTATGAGCTGGCAAAGGGCGGCTGTATGCACTTCAAATGTGGCACGTGTACTCATGAGTTCTGTAGCGGCTGCAATGCTCCTTTCAAAAAGGTAACTTTAAAAGAAAAATTGAAATTCTTTCAGCATAATTTACCTGAACTTATACCGGTTATGTTGAGAGGAAAAACAAGATTTCAGTTTATAACTGTTTTAAAAGATGTGCACAACATTGGTTAGGTTTAGGCCTGGGCGACTAGTGTGAGTAGTGTCAAAGTCGCGACTGTTAATTGCTATGTCTAGTCGCAACTGCCGTTTTTCAACTACTCGGTTAACCGCACAGCCATGACTACTAAAAAATAGTCACGACTAGTTTTGAAGTCGCAACTAATTGAAGTTTGTCTAGTTGTGTAGTGAATTTTACTGGTGACAGGTTTAACATTTTGTTATTTTTCAAACTCTTAAAAAAAAAACTGAAATAAGCCTTGAAACTCATCAGACAATTAAACCTCAAGACCTGAACAATGGCGTCGTCAAATGTCAAATTTTGTCAAATCAAAATTTCAATATTTGAACAAAACATTATGGCTCATGAAGCACTCAATGGATTTTGACATTATACACATCATCAAATAGAAACTAAACAAATGCAACACAAATGTGATTCCAATTTGACATTGTCTACTGGTTCAAGCCGGTAATTAAAAGGAAAAAACTATTTCAAGTTGAAACGGAAAATGACTTCATCATTTGATGACTTCAGTCACGAACATCTTGTTCTGTAAAGTGACAAAATGTTTTTTTCTAGTTTTAATTATCATTCGTTCCTTTAGGATTGCCGTAAGTTTCCCAGTTGTAAAGGGAAAGGCCTTCACGCGCATCATCCCAGAGACTGCCTCTTTTATCTACGAGACCTTGATATCCCGACACTCAAAAAACATCTCAAGGTAAGGAGTTTTTTCCCTTTTCTTATTTGCACTCAGCCAGAAACTCACAGAAGCAAGTGTTTTTTACAGGATGTGACTGCAATGTTTTGGATGGTTTTGTCAATGTGACACTGCATGCCAAAACCAGATATTTCTTGCCACAACTGAAACCTGGGTTGATACAAAAAGATGAGAATGAGCTTTCTAATAACACCTTACTTTGTAAATAAATCTCAACTTATAGAACGTTTCAGACATCCCATCACATTGACATCGTGGCTGATGTTTCAATTATCTTCACTGTGAATACAATTGAAATATATTCCGAGAAGTGCCTCATTTGTCTTAGGGTGTCACAAATACTATTTGGGCTGTTCTGTTGTGACTTGGCAGTTTTGTTGTGACTCATATTACTCATGTTCTGTTGTGACTCATATTACATTTTCTCCCCAGTTTTTCTTGTTGATGTGTTTCTCTATATCGACTTGCTATGTTGTTTGTTTTTTGGGGCATTAATTTGTCTTTACATGTCATGTGCTTACTTTTTCACTCATATATTTCCTTGTACAAATTGTTTGCCTCGCTGTTGCTGTGTTGTGTTTTATATTTGCAAAAATAAATAATATTACATGATGAAATACATTTTTGTGAATGACCGTTTCTGCCTTTATTTGTATACATTGTTGTGCCTTTTACAAACATAGGTAGATCACTTTCTTCAGCTGTGTGCTCCTTTTTTAATCCTGGATTTGGGAACACCTTAATCCCGGATTTTGGAACATTGGATTATGCTCAGTCTTCATTACTGTCATGCGTCCATCATGACATTTTTAATGTTAACTCTGTATATTTTAACTACCCTCACAGATCATGAACTGATTGTGTGCAATTGTGTGCAATCCCCTTGTTGGTTTAAGGGTTTTTTGTTTGTTTTTTTGTTTTTTTTGCCATGAGCCTCTGAGGTAGACACTGATGCATAGGAATAGTACACACATGTACTTATGCTCATTAATAATTTTGTAATATGTATTATTTGTTAAAAAAATGTATTGATGTATTATTTGATGACCAAGTGGTCAGCAACCTTGTAGCGATTGCTGAGGCGTCAATTTGTGCATTGTTAAACCACCATATTCATTTATGTTTAGGTTTATAGTTTGTTAACCCTCCTACTGTGTGACCATTCAATATCATCCACTAGGGTTTTGAATGATGATATCATATGGTGAATGCATCTACATAGTGCACAATTAGGTACAGAGTAATACACAGTTAGTTCTGTACCTAGTTGCAGTTGAATGGTTTCAATTGGTTGGTCAACTCACTGGAAAATGCTACCAAACAATTAGCTACAGGCTTAGCTTACATATATGCATTATGTCATTTTCTATTCTGGGCCCAAATTCATATGGGTGCTTGAGCAGACAACAGTGGTTAACAATTTTCTGCTAAGCCAAAATAAGCGGGATACCGGTCATAGATGGTACATGTGAGGTGGTATTGTGGCTGGTTCCAGTAGGCGTGATCTTTTGTGCTTAAGCAGCTCTGTGGAATTGGGCCCTGGATAGGAATCACTGTGTAGAAATTCTACCATTACAGTAAGATAGGTTTTCCAGCTTTTGAAAGGTTTGTGATTTTGTATTTTTTTTAAAAGGGGGTTTTAATGATGTATTATTTTACCAATGTTCGTTGCAGAAGCACAACATTGACTATAAGCGCAACCATCCAAGCAATCAAGAAACTGTGTGTACTGTCATGGAGCAAAAGGACGGCCCAGAAGGTCTGACAGATGCCAACTGTGGTCGTGAAACTGTCCGTTCTGGTCTTTGCGAGTAAGTCTTTGACTTTCTTAGACGCTTCTTCCTGACCACACTTACTAAGAGTTCATATTCAGAGGGCTTAGGGAGCATCTCAAAAGTCGCGTGTTCTCAGCGCAAAACAACATTCCCGTGGGCACACGCCCACAATCAATTGGACCACCACAACGTTCCGTTAGATCACGCCATTGTGCCGAATTACGGGAGAAATCCCTTATGAGTAAACACACGCAATGGTATTTTAAACATTTCAATGGAATGTTCTGGCGGCCCAATGGAACAGTCCAAGTGCTCGCACTGGAATACTTATCCGATCCAATGAGAATAATCCTACCGTTCCGACTTTTGACACGCCCCCCTGATTAAGGTCTCAAACCCGCTAAGCTCAGTAAATTTTTGCAAAGTCAAATCCGACTTCAAGGCTTTCATCCTGAAGGTGTTGGTCGTTATCTAATTACGGTTGGTGTTGTTCTTATTAGTGTGTTCTGTTTGCACTTAGGATACACTACAAAGAGTACCTGGTCAGCAAGATGAACCAGAATCGCATCGATCCCGCCGATGGGTTTAACATAGAAGGTCTACGCATCATTCTAGAGCGCAATAACCTTCCTGTACCAGCCAGGGCAGAAAACGAATCTGAGGCTACATACAGGGAGAGGATGCTGCAGGTAATAATAGGATATCTGTTGCTCAGATGCACTGGTACCACAGACTGCCACAGAGTACCATACCCTCCAGGCTAGCATTGGGTACATGGGTTTGTTCTGCTTGTACTGCTGGTATGGTTAGGGAAACCCCATGGCTTGTGTACTGTGGACTTAGTCTCCACAGGCTCCTGGGGAATTCTGTGGTAAGGGTCAGCTTGGCAGGAGAGTCAACCAGTAATAATTGGGGTAACAAAATCAAAAAAAAGTAAAAACTTCCTCATTGTATATAAAGTCACTCTCAGGCTTGATACTTCATTCTTGTAAGGCCGAGGCAGTCTTTCCTCTGTAAATGGCACCTCTATTAGGGAAACACCGAATTGAACTGGAACATTTCAACTGGCATTATGGCAGCTGACGACCAGGGGCATGGATGCAATTGCCTATTAAATTGTGTCCAATGAAGTATCAGGCCTGCAGTCGACAGTGATCCACTTGTAACAAAATATCTTCAATGTTTTTTTCTTTAACAGGAGGTGAAAGGAAAGCTGCCTCTAGAAGAGAAGAATCCAAGAGACAGAAGTCAGTCAGCTTAAAAAGAAAACGCAGAAAATACTCAGTGAGTGTGTCGGCTTGAAAGAAATCTGCAGAAGATACTCAGTGAGTGTGTCAGCTTAAATGAAATCTGCAGGAGATACTCAGTGAGTGTGTCGGCTTAAATGAAATCTGCAGAAGATACTCAGTGAGTGTGTCGGCTTAAAAGAAATCTGCAGGAGATACTCAGTGAGTGTGTCAGCATAAAAAGAACTTGTAGGAAATACTCAGTGAGTGTTTCAGCTTAAATGAAATCTGCAGAAGATACTCAGTGAGTGTGTCAGCTTAAAAGAAATCTGCAGGAGTACTCAGTGAGTGTGTCAGCATAAAAAGAACTTGTAGGAAATACTCAGTGAGTGTTTCAGCTTAAATGAAATCTGCAGAAGATACTCAGTGAGTGTGTCAGCTTAAAAGAAATCTGCAGGAGATACTCAGTGAGTGTGTCAGTATAAAAAGAACTTGTAGGAAATACTCTGTGAGTGTTTCAGCTTAAATGAAATCTGCAGAAGATACTCACTGAATGTGTTGGCTTAAAAGAAATCTGCAGGAAATGGTGAGAACTTTTTAACCCATGATGTCTGCCTGGCACCTGACTGGTTACGATGCATATACTGTTCCTGACTGACTTGCAAATAATCATTATTCCAGCAAGCTTTTATAATGTTGGAAAGAGGATATAATTCTGTTCAGTGTGATATATTAATTTGCCATGCTTTCCATCTGATACTACTAGTAATATCAGTATAAAGAAACACTAACTTGCTGTTTATCTATGGTTTTTCTGTAGATTATAGCATTTTTGTGTTTATTAGGAAATCCTTTAGTTTAAGGCAGATATGTGTTTTTTCACTACATTTGACCAGATGAGCTGGAATTTGTGCTGACGCGCCACTATTTTCCTAGCTAGAATTCGGGTGACGGGCATTGCGTATTTTCGTGTCACATCAGATGACTGGAACAAAGATCGCTATATTTGTTCACTATGGAACAGGCGCAGACTATTCACTCAAAATGTAACATTTGGTTTCACCCACACTGAGAGGACAAGTTGTGGTAAAAATCATCCTGGAATTCTGCCCATGCGGGTGTGTTACTTTGCAATCCCCGATTCCAGACCTTCGTCCTTTTGTCGCAAGAGAGAGATTATTTGGCATCCAGAGGCTTCCACTGGTGTATTTCATTGTGTTTCTGCTCAATGGAGTCTTGGTTCCAGCCAAGGACCCAATTGGTGGCCCTGTTTCACGGCCGAGGTTTAGTTGAGCGAAACAACAAATCTCGGTGCTTCAAAAGAATCTTTGTTCTGTTGACTTTGTCAGGGTTTTCTCTGTGCCAACGATACCCTCAAAGAAAACTTAACTCCCCTCTGGGTAGAAGGGGATAAATGGAAATATCCGACGCTGCTGAGTTAGGCCTGGTTCATACTTCGTGGATATTTTTAAAAGCAAGGCGATATTAGACAAACTGCAGGATGACGGTTTTTCTCACAAAAAAACTCTCACTTTCAAGTGAATTAAGGATCAGGCTTTATAATTGTATTCAACCCAAACCAGGTGTTATCCGCTCTGCATGGTCACTTGGTGGCGCTTCTCATGTTATCACAAACTATCCGTTTCTAAAATAGAGATAATATTTAACGAATTTGATGCTAATCTTTTAGATTTAAAGTATATATCAGTTTCCAGCTGATTTTCACTGTACCTTTTTACTTATACGCATGTACCCAGTTTTGATGATCCTATTTTAAAGTTTACCTTACACATCTTGTCTTTTGGGGTTTACATATCGTAAGGATCACATGTTTTTTCTATAGATTTTACTTTCCAAAGAAACCCCCCCCCCCTCTAAAAAATAATAATGATAGTGATGATAAATGATATGTAATCAAAACGGTATAAATTCTAATACTACTTAGTTCTTTTTTAATAGATAACTTACTCATGACCTATCGCATTTTACCTACAAGCTGGTAGCTAGCATCATTGAGCTCCAAGATGCCTCAAAATCTCCATTATGCTATGCACAAAATGGTGGGTTACCCCAAGCCCCAATTTCTTGTCACTGTATTTGTATGTGTGATCGATCAGTGCCACAGATTGCCACTGCAGAAAATTGACCAAGGTTGAGAACCTTATCTCTTCCAACAGTGGCCCAAAGTCCCTTGCAATTGAGCACAGCTGGTGGCTTCTCCAGTTTACCACTCTGATTGAAGCACCTTGGGCAATGGCTCTACTCTCTACATCAGCATGTGTGTGCCTGAAAATGCCACTGTTGTGGCATAGTGAGGTATGGGGTTGGTTGTCTCGAGAAACAAACACACTGATTGAATGAGTGTTGAAAACTAATTGTAACATCATCCAGAGAGTGTAATCCTTCAGATTGGCAAAATGAGCTGTCGGAATCAAGCTCCACGACCCCTGTGACTTCAAAACCTAGGAGACCCATCTCTCGGTCGGCAGAATCAAGTTTCCCTTGAAGTGAAACAACAAGCGCCTTAAAAACATTCCGTCTCACAGTGAATGATTAAATGGCATTTGTAACGAGAACTCCCCTCCCCCACTCGGGACTTACCGAGCTTCTGGCATTTTTATGACAGCAGTCAAGGAAAACAACTCTCTGTATTTTTAGGGGAGAGGAGGGGCAATAAACTTTGACGACTTACAATCCTCAAGAAAACAGAATATTGGATTAAAATCTTGAAACACTCCAATTTGGAGAGAGGGGACTTTAAAGAGATGCTGCCTTCCCTGTTTTTGACAAGAAAATTTGCCACATGATTTTTTTGAAAATTCTAGTCTTTGAGATGAAGGTAGCAGTTATTGATTTCACTGTTTTATTAATCTTTGGCCGCCCCCCCCCCCCCCCATTAGTGCTAGTTATCAGCAGGGCTTGATTTATTTGTTTGCCGTGTTAAAAACCGCCCCTCTATTTTTGGAGGATGGGTGGAGAATCGGATGTACATGTTGGGGGCGGTAAAGGGCCATGAGTTGGACGCCCTTTCCTTTCAGTGTCGTTTCGAGCCATCCCAGCTCATATTCAAAACCAAATGGCCATATCAATGGAGTCAAACATTTTGCACTCTTGAAGTTAATTAGTAATTGGTCTGTGGCTGAAAAGTCTGTGATCAAACTACCCAAGAGGGGGGAAAATACCCCAGAAGAAACCGTTTTTGTCTGTAAATCTATACGCTTTATGATTGTTTAGCCATTCACACCTGTGTTTCTTTACATTTTAGTCAGTAATGAAAACCAGCACTATTTTTAGCACAGGCCATGCTTTTTCATCTTTGAAGTATGGCTGAAGAGTTGTCTCATTGTTCTCTGTCTCTGCTCGTTACAAAATAGATGTGTATATATTGCTTCGTTTAAATCTATGAGAAACTTGAATTGAATGAAAGTTGAATGGAAGGTAATAGCAGCTAAAAAGCATGTATTATAAAGGGCTTTAAAAACACAGTTAATTATAATCATCCAATATAAATGCCTATATGTATATAGTGATCATTAGTGTGCTTGTTAGAACTGGGTGTTCCGATTGTGGGAAACCCTTAGAGATTTGTCATTGATGAAGGTCTACAGACCTGGTTTAGGTCTTGGTTTCAGCCTTCCCACCTAATCTTGGTCTTGACCTCAATAAGCTGTGGCATATAGGTCGGTAGGTATTGGACTGACAGATTTAGGTCACCCCTTACCCGTCGATCTCCAGCTTTCAGTCTTATTCACTTTGGGATCTCCAGGTCGTGGTTGTTAAAGTAGGTTTTGGTCTTAAACCTCCAGGTCTCCTTTTCCTTTTCTGGTCTCCTTTTCCTTTTCTCCTCACCTGGACCTCCCTTGCTAATCTGAAGGTCTTTCCCCCATCCCAACCTGTAGGTCTTATTCTCAGTCTTGGACCTTGGACCTTGGACCTACAGGGTTTGCCCCCCCCCCCAAAGATTAGTTCCCAATTTCCCTTACTTGTAGACCGTCGGGTTTCGGACAGACTCTCTGATTTCTCCCTTCAGTCCTCTAGGTCTGTTGCTGTCTTAGTCTTATCATGGAGGTAGGAATTAATTTAATTCCTACCCCCATGGTCTTATAAATACACAGAGGCCTACTGTAAAAGCTTTCCCGACATCCGCCGATGGATGAGATTATTATTCTTAATCACCAAGTAATAATTTAGTAAATGCTGTACCGTATTATTTGTAAACTGGTTGAGCTATTTTTAGTCAGACGTTCATATGATGAGCTGTGACCTCTGGTAGCTTCATGGCAGATATAAAATATCTGTTGAATTTTGCGAATGTCAATTGGTTTCTACCATGCTATTTTATCTTTGTTATCAGTACTACCACAAGCAGAATTTTAACAGCTGGATTCTCGGTAGGATCTTAATATTTGTTGTTGATATATCAGTAATTTGCAATAAAGACAGTAGTTGCATAATTATTTCAAAAGTTGTTGGCCTCGTTCATGGGAAGATCTTCCACGGGGAAGAAACTGTATTGTATAATATGTTGCTTTTGCTGACTGGCCGCAGATTTTAAGAAAATCATCAAATGTACTTGGTAATTCCTCTACAGGTGTTATTGTGTGCCTCCAATACTGGGGTACTATTCTAATTTCAGAATCGCATAATTATTTATGCTTACCAACATGGATAATTGCTTAGCAAAAAAAAAATTGCTTAGCAGAGATAGGTTACCAGCCAAAATAGCACGCAATTGCTTGTGACTGGTTCTCTTCCATTGTTTACAGGCAGGCCTCGTCAACCAATGTTCGACGTCACTGTACTCACATTCAAACCGGGGACCTATAACAAAAGAGGACAATAGGGTCCCCGGTTGGGTAAAGGTCCCCAGTTGGAAATTGTGTACAAAACCAATGGGAGCTGTTGCCAAAAAGTTAAAGTCCAAACAAAAGAGGGACAATAGGTGGTCCCCGATTGGAGGTGTTTACACACTTGTGTGTGTGTGAGTTTGTTTTCACATTCAAACCGGGGACCTATAACAAAAGAGGACAATAGGGTCCCCGGTTGGGTAAAGGTCCCCAGTTGGAAATTGTGTACAAAACCAATGGGAGCTGTTGCCAAAAAGTTAGAGTCCAAACAAAAGAGGGACAATAGGAGGTCCCCGATTGGAGGTGTTTACACACTTGTGTGTGTGTGTGTGTTATGGGGCGCCGTTTGTCAATTAATTGTTAAGCGTTTTTTTGACATGTTTTTACCATGGTTTGTAATAATTAGATGTTAACCATTTAGTAGATATGCCTTTCTTTTTTTTCATACCATGTTTTAAGGGTGCTTAAATGTTCATGGTTTACAAACCATGTTTTATGATGCCTCAGTTTCATGGTTTATAAACCATGGTTTGTAAACCATGATGCTAGAATGTTCATGGTTTATAAACTATGTTTTGAAGGTGCTTAAATTTTCATGGTTTACAAATCATGGTTTATAAACCATGTTTTATGATGAATTCACTTGTCATGGTTTATAAACCATAATTTCTAAGCTATGATTGTATATTCATGGTATGTAAATCACACCAAAAATTGATAGCAATTTCTATGGTTTACATCTAATTGTTACAAACCATGGTAAAAACATGTCCAAAAAACGCTAAACAATAATTATTAATTGACAAACGGCGCCCCATAGTGTGTGTGTGCCTGTCCCCCATTCGGTAAACTAAGAAAGTTGATTCAAAAGAGGGTGCCATATCAGACGAAAATACAATAAAAGTCACTTGTGAAGGTTTAACCATGGTTTAACGGACGCGTTGCTAATGCTGCATAGTTATTATGAAGGGTGGGGGCGTCTGCATGCAAATTGCCTTTCTAACGTAGGACTTGGAAGCAATTTCACCTACAAACACTCTGGAGTTGGTATTCTTGGGAATCGACTTGGGCATGCAAGCAGGATTGTTTTCAGGGAGGCGTTACTGCCTGCTGAACTCCCGCGGGACCACGTACTGGCAGCGTAATCCTCGGACACTGAAGTTATGAATGCAAAAAGAAAGAACGTCGTTAGAGACAGGATTACTTATCTTTATGTCTGAGGACCTTGGATGGGTGTCCATGGTTACGCCACAAAATAATTGTGTTTTGAGAGAATACCTGACGCCACGTAGATTACTTTCTTTAATGGTTTACGCCTCACGCCGTACTCAATAACCACCTATTGTTTTTGCCTTTGCATATTACAACCGTCAATTTATTTTTAATCGAATGGAGAGCCTGTGGCAAGACAATAAGTCTTTGTTCAGCAGCTTGAGTTAGGCCTACCCATTAATACTGCCATCAAGACGCAAGGGGTTTGTTTATCAGATTGTTGTAGGTCGAGCTTTGTGTTTAAACAGATCAGTGTTGACAGATTTGCCTGTGGTCGACAAAAAAACATGCTCTCCGTCTGTGCTTTTATACGATCAAACATCCTACAGCTACTCATTTGTTATTCATTCTTTCTTTCATGATCGATTTTATTCATCCTGTCTTTTGTTTATTGTAAATTTTTGAGCTTCTGTCTGCACTGTTTGAACCAAGGCCAGTTTTAATTTCCTTAGTGTGGGATAATACAGTTTTTATCTTTTCTTATTTTATCTTATCTTATCTTACAATTTGATTACGATGAGGCTAAGTCACTAACAGTTGCACACCTGAGCTCAAAACACGTGTACATCATAGTTGTTGGACATCGTAGTTGCGGATCCCGTGAAGATTAACACGAGTTTCTCGCCTAATTTTTGAAAAGCACTGACACTGTGACCTCTTTTCATCATAGGGCATACTACGTTGATCTAAAAAATAAATACATTTTTAGAAATATATATTTTGAATAGATTATCCTGATTTTTGAAAAGCACTGACGAAGTGACCTCTTTATCAATGTCGTTGTAAAGTCACGGAAGTCCAAGTTAAGATTTTGAAACCGAGAACTGAAGGGGTGGGGGTCGAGTAAACAGGGAGGGTAAAAAATAAGGGTGAGGGGCCGGGTGGGGTTAAGGGAGGGTGTAGAAGAGCAAGATATAACGAGACCTGCAAAACCAAGCTTTCCGAACCAAGAACGATCAGATCACTGGTTCTAGCGCGACACCACCTGCTCTACTTAGAGCATTTTTTAACGTAGATTTCCCCCATGTGACCCGGAACAAAACCTCAAATGCAGTTTCACAACTTGTCAAACAATCAGCCAAGGGAATGCTTTATATATGTTTTTAATACATAACAAACAAATGTAATGTTCACATTTTTTTGTGCACAAGCAGCTCTGAAATTAGGGCCCAATTTCATAGAGCTGCTTAAGCACAAAAAGTGGTCAGCACAAAACGATTTTGCTTGACAGTTTTCGGCTACCAGTTAAAATACCTTGTGACATAAACCATTAATGACTGGTATCCTGCTTATTGTCACTTACTTAGCAGAAATGTGTGGAGCAAAACTGTCTGCTTAAGCCGCTTTATAAAACTGGGCACATAGGATGGAGTCATTTGTCGTAAGATAATGTGCTCTTAGCCACAGGGATAGATCGTTTTTAAAGAAGCTTGCCCGTCTAAATTACTTATTACTTTCAAAGGAAAGGGTGGACGTCGAGTCAATTGGCGATCTTTCTTTTTGTACAGCCCTCTCGCCCTTCGTGATTGGATGTACAGCGTACGTTTTTGTTTTGATTTTGTCACGTTTTTAAATAAGTACATTAATTAAAAACATTTATTTTCAAGAAACATTAAAAAACGAACCAGCTAATTGTTTTCTCTGAATAAGCACGGAGCTTGAATCATGATATGGTAATAAAATCTGACAAAAGATGCTGACGTACGGTGAGTTGACTTCGTGAGTTTTCAGAAAGTCGTGTTGGTGAGGTAATTAATAAGGTTAGTCGATTTATTGACCTCATTCACCTGACGTCATCACACGATCAATCTTTGCGCTTTGCGCGCAGCCAATTTGGGAATCAGAACCCCGTACGTTACTAAACAGTCATTGATCTCCATCAATTGGGATCGATGGTTACAGTGCAGTCTGCATTTTAGTCGATGAGCGTGCGCCTGCAGTTAGACGCGTAGATAAATCTAGTTTTCAGGCGACGTATACGATTCGATGGACTTCGGCTACGGCTGTAGCCGTTGGCTGTACCGTGGCAACGCCTGGAGAGTAGGACTAGTCGGCTATTTTGTCCAAACTTACGGCTTGGGCAGTGGCTGCCGAAGCTGTTGATTCCGACGCAGCATTGCGTTTGGACTCCCAAAATGGCAGACCATGGGCAGACAGTAGCTGCGTGTGACGTCAGTGCGAGGGGTCAATAGAGGAATTGTGCATGACGTCATTGACCGCCATCTTTGATAACAAACAATGGGAAAGTGCACGACTCTCAGCCAATGATATATGCCTTCGCTTGCCACGTTTCATAACCATGGCGGCCACTGCAAGGGGGTCTCATGGTGACCGCCAAGTCTCGCGCGTATTTAATTTTTTAACGCGTGAAGGAAACAAACTCACGCACTTTAACGGGTTCAAATGTTCCAATACGTGCGAGACTTGCACGGTTTATACACAAACAAAAGTGAACTTGGTGAGAGAAATAAGTAGACATACGCTGGGTCTGTAGAGGAGACAAAAAACATGTCGGCCTTCGACATCGAAAGTGCATTTTTTTTACTGGCTGGATCTGTTTTCATCCTCCCCTTCACCGCCCACACTCCTGACCTGATTAACAGACCGACATCTTATCGAGGAGATCATTAGATCAGAATAATGCCGAAATAGTGGCGTAAGCATAGTGATTTGACAATTAAGAGCGTGCAAGTCTCAGGTGTATTTTGAACATTTTCTGGAGCCTTGGGTTTTGACCCCACGCACTAATCTCGAAAACAACAGCAGCAACAACCATTCGTTGGTAATTCAGGATACCCAATTTTGGGGTTTTCGAGTTGGTCAAATTGAGTGGAAAAATCCCACTATTACAGTTTAAAACCAACCATGAACCTTGGGGGGAAAGGGGGCTTTATCCTTCTTTTCTTTTGCCCAGCGGTTTTACATGGTACCCAGCGTTTCAATACTGCAGTACTGAAAACAATCATCAAAGTTTTAATGAAGAGTGCCATAAAACAAAAACAAAAGCCTGGACACTACCCCCCCCCCCTCCCAGGTTTCAAGATTGGTTATTAAATGTGTGAAAAGAAGCAAGTTTTAACAGGGCAAGACGTTGAAGGTAATTGTGTTATCTTTGAAGACCCGATAGGCCCTATTCACGAAAAAGAAAAGAACGGAAATAAAAACAGCTCAATTTTTCCTTCTGTTTTTGTCGTATGACTCCATGTGGATTTCAAGTGTTCAGAGGGAACGAAATCTGCGGGAAAATAGACCTTTCATGAAGTAATCATGGTTTGAGGGGGTTTACGCGCCTGTTTGTCTTTTGTTCTTGTCTTTTGTGGCGTTGGTTCAATATCCGCGCAATGTGTTTGCTTCCCATCCATCCCCCTCGACCTAGAGGGTAGGTTGTTGCCTCCCATTCTGACACACTTTCGTAAAACGTTTTGTGTTGCAGTGAGTGCCATCTTCCCGTAGCAGACACGAACTTTAACGGATATCTCAAATTTTTATATTTATACATTTCTCCCCAAAAGTTCGATTTTCAGACACATGACTAATTAGAGCTTACGTACATACAACAATACCAGACTTTATCTACCAATTTGTTTGCAGTATGCCTACTTTTAAAGACGAACTTGAACAGGTAGTAGTTCATAAGCAGGACGGTTCTTTTCAGAACTAAGTAGTCTCCCGAATTTCCGAAATCTACTCCGCGGCAGTAAAATAAAGCAAGACCTAGTTCCCAAAGAACAAATCTACACAGCAAAGTATATACACATGGTGTTACCGCAAACCGAATATACATTGAACAAAATAGCTCAAACCAATTTGACTTTTTATCCTGGTATATTTTGTGTTTAGTTACTATTTGGTCATAAGTGTCAAGTCCGTCCTCCTTTAATTTTGTTGAAATTTGATCGGGAAAACTAAGGTCCACATAGCGTTTCAAAACCCCGCCTACACGGTGTGGACCTCTATCTTTTTGTTCCCAGGTCCACACTTGCCACGTAATGCTTCCCCACCTTAACCGATCGATCTTTACGCCTGTATCTGACAAGTAGAAGATCTTTTAATTTGAAAGTGACAGATCAAAGATGGGAGTAAAATAGACAGCGATGTAACCTAAATACGGCGGGTCACGTCAGAGGTTTTTTTTTATAATGTACGAGGCAATTATGTGTAAAAAGAAAATGTCAGCAAGTTTGGATGGATGGACTCAAGCATGCCTAGTAACAGCAGCGTTAATGGCAAATGGACCCATGCATAAAGTGGTCGTTTGGATGATCCATGTCGTGCGAGTGAATTTAAAAAGCATACTTACCCAACCACACATATCCACAACAAAAGAGCTGACAGGCCTATTTTTACGATAGCCCGTTAGTACCATTTCTATGTTATTTTGGAGAGCAGTTATAGGCTTATATTCTTTTAATTCGGAGAGCAATTACTTTTTAGTTTGGAGAGCAGTTATTTTTTAGTTTTGACAGCAGATATTATTTATTTTGGAAAACAGTTATTTCTTGTTTATTTTGGAGAGCACTGAGTTATTATTATTTTTTTTTTTTTTGAAGAGCAGGTTTTTTTTCTTATTTCGGAGAGCAGTTATTTTTTATTTTGGAAAACGGTTATTTTGTGTTTATTATTTTTGGAGAGCACTGAGTCATTTTAATTATGGAGAGCATTTTAAAAAATTGCTGCTTTTGAAAATAATAATATATGCTTTTGAAAAAAACAATTGCTGCTTTTGAAAATAAAAATAACTGCTTTTGAAAAAAAATTTGCTGCTTTCGAAAATAAAAATGACTGCTTTTGAAAATAAAAATTGCTGCTTTTGAAAATAAAAATGACTGCTTTTGAAAAAAAACCAGCAATGGCACTAATGGGCTTTCCTATGTACATGTAATGGCTGTACACATTGCACAATGATGCAGCTTTCCCTCTGTGAGACGTTACGCTATGTGTTTTTACGTGTAAACTGTGCGTGTAAGTAACGCCCACGTTACGTCATGGATACATGAGTGCGCCATAAAGAAAGTGCGTGTTGGCTACACGAGTATAGACCCCTGCAATGGCCGCCATCTTTGATGTCAAACAATGGAAACGCACGCGTTTTTGAGCTGTGCATAGCACGACTCCCAGCCAATGCATCTCTTTATTGAGCGCACTGAGACTGTTTGCGCTTGTGACGTCATTGCAAGGGGTTTATTATAATGATTTATGGCTAAACATTCGCAACGTCAAAACAATACTCCAGACGTTTTCTGGAACGGAAAGAAAATAATGTTAAGAATCCATAGTCAGGGAAAGAAGGGCATAAGGATTGCAGGCACGCAAAGTCCTTTTTCCAGCACCAAATGGCTGTAAGCAATAAAATGGCTTCTGACAAAAGAATATAGCACTGTTTTTACATTTTTGGAATTACGCCAAGGACAAGTTTTCCCATTCCCGTGCAGGATTTTAGAATGACTTATGAATGGCAGAAAAATGGATCAAACTTTCACGCGTAGTTTTCTTGAAACACAATAATTGTGCACATTATTTGCTTGTACGCCCCCTTGTATCTTTTCGTTACGCCCTTCTTCTGGGCGCCCGACGGGTATTGAGGATTGTTTGTGTATGTTTTTATCTTAGGCCTGAAACTGTTTGTTCTTAACCCGCGTTTTGCGCTGCAGTTGATGAGGCTTATTTGCTGCTTTACTCTTCCAAACGTATACACGCAGTGTGTTGCTCAAAGCCGCCCTCGAGCTCGACCTTGGAATGACTTACTAACAGTCAGGGTGATGCTGCGCCTGCGCTAACCGTCGGGAACGTATCAGTCGCCAAGTGGCCGTTGACGATGTGCAAGAGCAATTTATTTAATTTCCTGGTGCGCATCACGTACTGGTCACCCTTTCATATTCACATTGCCACAGCTGCCTCTTCTTATAAAATAATGTGGTCGTTTGCTTGGTGATTATCTTCTCTCTCTTTTTTTAGGCTAGCGAGCTTTACCTAAATGAGAGTGGTGCAGTTTTAGAATAGTCAATCAACACCATGAACGGAACCATTGCACCCACGGAGGCATCCTCTGTCGCCGGTGTTTCGAAGCCGAACATCGGTTTGGCTGTTGCATTCAGCGTGGTGTTAATCGTGGCTCTGTTTGGAAACATAGCAACTCTGGTTGTCTTTAAGTTCAACGACTGGATAAAAATCCACCGTTGTCATTCATATATTATCAGTTTAGCCGTAGCCGATATAGGCACTGCGCTGGTGCCTTTGCCCGCAAACATCTTGATATCACTTAGATTATGGAATCTAAGCCGGAAAGCTTGCATGGCCTACGACTATGTCCGTCTTGTCTTGGAGAATAACGGCGTACTGATAACATTGTTGATAAGCATCGACAGATTTCGCCTACTGAAATGGGATTTCAAAAGCTACATCAAAGCAAACACCTGCAAACGTGTTGCGACAGAAACTGCCGTGACTTGGCTCTTACCGGCCATCGGCCACGGCATCATGGCCGTTGTTTGGATCCTCAGTGTACCCTTAGAATCCCGGGAAGCGGACTACTCCTCGGACTGTCTAGATGTCCCATCTGAGGCAGATATCCCTTTCAGCGCCCTCTACGGCACTCTACTTATCCTAATCCCTGGTGTACTGCTCGCCATCTTCAGTGTCATAACATTCATTGGTGTGTCGCGTCTACTGAAAAACAGACGGAAAATTGCCAGCGGAATGGCATTTATGGGTCCACCGGTCCCGCGGGATACATCCAACGCTAGACCCAGCACTAACTATTCAAATAACAAGCAACCGTGCAGATGCGTTTCATCAAATGTTGGTCTCCAGCTTGATCAGAACGATGCACTCTCAGCCCAAAGTGTCACCAACAACAATGCACCATCTCTGTGTACGATCGATGATGACGGAAAACACTCAGCGGTGCACAGCCCAAGACTGCTCAAGTTTCAGCGGGGTCCCGGGCGTACCTCCACCACCACCGGTTCCAACCGTAGGAAGAGGGACGTTCAGATGACTCGCTACATCAGGCCGGCTGTCATGCTGGCCGGCATCGTTTCCGTCTTCACCATTTGTTGGTTTCCGTTCGCTATTTACTACGTGTACATCCACATCATCTCACCGTCTAGTTTCTCCAGTGATATCCAGGCGTGGCTAAGGTGTCTCCTATACGCCAACTCCGCCATCAACCCGTTCATATATGCTATGACCGACCGTAAACTACGACAGGGGTACGGGAGGATTTGGCACAAACTTCGGCGGCGTCTGACCGGAAACTTCTGAATGTTGGGGCTTCACTTACGGAAAAGTCATCACTGTACGTACTTATCTATACATAAGTGCCAGGTTTATTGCCGTATATACAAGAGACACCCGTCACAAAAACTCCTCACTGTTCGAATACGCCGGCAACGCAGTGGCGTAACCAGATGATCAGGAGGGCACCCGTGTGCCCCCATTTTGAAACCTGGACTTTTGAGACTAAAAATTACCAGAGTATAATATCACATATTAAGCTTAAAAGTGATAATTTTAATGTTGTTAAAACTATTTTTCCATTTATACGCACCCAATGTATTTGTTTTTACCACATGGCATTAAAAAAAAGAAAGAGTAAATGACATACGAGACCACGAGAGCGCTGAACAAGGGCCTCTTTAAATACAAATAAAAAAAGCTAAGAAACCAAACAAAATCAAAATTACCTCAGATTAAAAGATGACTGTATTTCTCGGTCATTAATGTTGTTTTGTGGTGTCCTTAATAAAGTGGAATGATTGGTAATTACAAAATATGACCATAAAACAAAAATCCTCCCTCCGTTTAATCGTCCTTTTCTCAAAATCTCTCTGTTTTCAGTTTGCTGGTACAAGATATGATACTCTAATGTGTTATATTGTAGTTTTGTCAGTCTATAATTATTATGATTATGGTTGTAGTATAATGATCTGTTTGCGTGTGGGGGGTTCTTCTTCTTCTTCTTTTACTGTTGTGATGTTTTCAAGGCATATCCACCCCAAGGCACACTTTATGTTTATGAATTCTGCCTTCACTGTACATTTTTCAGTAAGATATTGTATTATATTTGTGTGTGTTACACTGCTACGAAGTAACGTGTTTGTCAGCTACACCATAGGGACTTTCGATCTCTGCTGCTCCGCGCTCGTGTACATAATGTTTGGCTGCAACGTTGTTTTATTCACAATTTTGTGTGTGTATGGGTGGCCTTACACACGCCAACTTACGGGGTATTTTTAACAATAGAACAATGCTACCCCACAAGGTTTTCTTTGTTCAAGTGGTACCCCACAGAGGATTTCTTTAGAAAAGGGAATAATAGAACAACAATGGAAGTACCCCGTAACTTCCATATGTAAGGATGTGTGTGTATGTCTGTAAGACTACGAATCTCCGCCGTGTGAATGGATTTTCTTAAAGTTCTCTAGAATTTTGTTTATGAACCTTGCCATAACGGTTCATTTCATGCTATACACGATGTCGTTAATAAGCTCAAAACAAATTACCACTGAATGGCATTATTGATAGTTTCTTTCCCATTCGGGTGAAAAAAGCATTTCCCCCTCAATTTCCGGTTTGTTTGTTTGTTTGTTTGTTTGTTTGGGTTGGGTTTTTTTCT